>OW569346.1:19123-687802 GCA_937625935.1 Tetramitus jugosus | reverse complement strand
ATTAGAATTTTTTTTTTTTATTTTTAGTTTTTATTTTTTTTATTTTTTTTATTATTTTATTTATTTTAATTTTTTTATTTTTATTTATTTTTATTTTTTTATATTTTTTTTTATTTTTTTATTTTTTTATTTTTTTTATTTTTTTTTTTTATTATTTTAAATTATTTTTTTATTTAATATTTTTTAATTTTTTTTTTAATTTTTTTTTTTTTTATTTTTTTAATTTTTTTTTATTTTTTTAAGATTTATATTTTTTTTAATTATTCCAACCCAACCCAAACCCAAACCCCAACCCAAACCCAAACCCAAACCCAAACCACCCAAACCCAAACCCAACCCAAACCCAAACCCAAACCCAAACCCAAACCCAAACCCAAACCCAAACCCAAACCCAAACCCAAACCCAAACCCAAACCCAAACCCAAACCCAAACCCAAACCCAAACCCAAACCCAAACCCAAACCCAAACCCAAACCCAAACCCAAACCCAAACCCAAACCCAAACCCAAACCCAAACCCAAACCCAAACCCAAACCCAAACCCAAACCCAAACCCAAACCCAAACCCAAACCCAAACCCAAACCCAAACCCAAACCCAAACCCAAACCCAAACCCAAACCCAAACCCAAACCCAAACCCAAACCCAAACCCAAACCCAAACCCAAACCCAAACCCAAACCCAAACCCAAACCCAAACCCAAACCCAAACCCAAACCCAAACCCAAACCCAAACCCAAACCCAAACCCAAACCCAAACCCAAACCCAAACCCAAACCCAAACCCAAACCCAAACCCAAACCCAAACCCAAACCCAAACCCAAACCCAAACCCAAACCCAAACCCAAACCCAAACCCAAACCCAAACCCAAACCCAAACCCAAACCCAAACCCAAACCCAAACCCAAACCCAAACCCAAACCCAAACCCAAACCCAAACCCAAACCCAAACCCAAACCCAAACCCAAACCCAAACCCAAACCCAAACCCAAACCCAAACCCAAACCCAAACCCAAACCCAAACCCAAACCCAAACCCAAACCCAAACCCAAACCCAAACCCAAACCCAAACCCAAACCCAAACCCAAACCCAAACCCAAACCCAAACCCAAACCCAAACCCAAACCCAAACCCAAACCCAAACCCAAACCCAAACCCAAACCCAAACCCAAACCCATGTAAATAACTTCAGAACCAATAGATAACGAACAGATATGATAATTTTGACGTAGAAATGCTCTGAGTCCTGAACAGTCAAAAAGAAAAAAGGTTGGGTAAGGGTTTATACACTGGTTGGAGGAGAAGTCAACCCTAAATGTACTTTTGACATAATTAGTTCGCGATTCAACAGAGATTCAATTGAAGATTCATTGAATGACTACAGAGTCCCCTACGACCTATTCTGTAGATATACAATCAAAAAGTAAAAAAGGGTGGGATTTGGGTTTATATGCTGGTTGGAGGTCGATGCAACCGAAATCTGCTTTTCAACAGAAGCACTTGCACTTTAGTACAGATAGATCAGAAAGACATCAAATCAAACTACTTAAAAATCAGGTTGCGGCGTATCTATAAATCGTAATTAGTAGTCACAGATCATGATCAAGACAAAATATAGTTAACTATTGACTGCCATTGTATTTCAGGTTGAACTCCTTCACAAGTCTTCTGTTATATTCATGTTGCTGTATTGTATTCCTTCTGAATTCGTTGTAATCACTTCGCTCATTGGTCGAAATTCTTTGCTGGATCCAAAAAGCTCCACTGACAAATGACCTGAGATGAAATACAGGAAATCATTTCACGGTCCTGGACCGTGAACCTCCCTGTTCGTTGAACCTCAATATCTCCGATCTGATAATAGACTCCAAAATCCATTCAACCCTTGTCCTATATGTCTTCTTTTTACTCCCTCAACCTATAAGCCACAACTCAACCGAACTAAATTTTGTTTTTACACTAAACTGTAAATTTCAACGCTCTGATACCAAATACAGCTAAATTCTCGGGTTTTCCTTAACAACAAGACAGACCCAAACCCAAACCCAACCCCCCCTATTTTGCGAAACTTTTCCTTGACAATTTCAATCTCTTCTTCTTCTTTCTTATTCAAAGCACTAAACTTTCTCTTGAATGTGCCCTTATCTAGGATGACAGTCTTATATGCATCTTGGTACTATTTTTCTGATTCAATTGATTAATTCTGTGATCACGGAGTGCGCCAACCATCTGTTGCACACTAGCCTCTCTGGCAGCAATGTACATTGCTCTGAGTGCATGAACAATGGGGCTGCATGGTACTTCTTCTTTGTTGTTCGAGAATACACCTTCATTGATGAACAAGTGGACCATGAGGGTCACAAAATCTTGGGACTGAACTGCTGATACTCCGCTCGATGCAAGCCGTCGGAAATCCATCAGGTTGGATCTTCGCGTAGTGAGTGCACGTCCGTGTGGTACATCGTTGTCCAGTACCTGACCATGGGTTTTTGTGCAGGACAATGCTGTAACACGAATCGATACTAAAATTATGCAGTTATTATGTTTGGTAATGTGTTGTTACTGTTTTTGGTGCACTTTATTGACAGCTTGTGATCGGACCTGATGGATCGCGAAAAACACGAGTTCTTCCATTTTGAGATCGACGGAGTTTCGGAATGTGCAGGCGGTGTAATCCTGAACAACAAAGAGCAAACAATTACTACCAAATTAAACAGGTGGTCTTTATTTTTCAAAATCCATGCAACACACTACCAACTAATTGTCAACACGGTAACTGTATCATAAACTACTTGAGACCATCCAGCTTTCGGAATTTCCATTGTTCCGATTTTTGCAGTAAAACCCAAGTCCGTTAACATTGTGATCGTTTCACCCAACTCTTCATAGACATACTCGTTAGAAGTCCATCCGCTCTAACCAATTAAATGGTAATGCGAATGTAAGAAGATCGATGAAATCGTTATCATTACGGATCTGATTCAACCCCAATGTATCTCTTACCTTGTTCAATACACCACCATCCGTCTTGCTTCTTGGATATCGGTGCTCCCAATCAAAACTGATATGCTTGACTGGTTTACCCCTGACAGACAGAAATTTAATGGTAAGATCACGCTTCCTCTGATAAAAAGAACCTTCCAAAATTTCATTGTCGTCCTGTGAGAAAGTATAAGAAATCAAAAAATCGTTTCCAATTCGAATACGACCAGTAGTGACATTGCTACTATAATTGCCACGATGATTGAATTCAGTGGATTCATTCATCATCTCAAAATTGACTCTGCTATAGAGATTGTCAAACACTGTTTGTCTTTGAGATTGCGTCAAACTTACACCCGTTGGATGTTCGTACTCCTTACTCTCAACGACCCACTCCTCCCAAATCTTTTTCTTGTGTTCTAGGAGGGACACTGCATGAATAAACTCTTGTGACTTTGAAGACAAATTGAGTGCGCTGTCAATTTGATGTGATTTCAACAAATTGCTGTTATCACTCAAATATTTCATCATTTGTGGCACAGAGAACTTGTATTGATAGAGTGGATAATGTCTATGCTCTCTGAAGCAAGCATCAATCTGGCTACTACAAGTTCTCAAGTTCAATGCACTCCTACTACCAACTGGAATGTAGTCAAGAATATTGGTCAACAGTTCAGGTGGGATTTCATCAAACCTCGTGTCCATTGCTTCATATTTCTCATTGACGAGCTTCCATCTGGCATTTACCTCTTTTGCGATATCCTTTGTCTTCATATCCGGAAATTCTCTCTTTAATTCTGCTCTTTCTTCTTTGCAGAAGCCGACATAATCTGATGGAACTTTCTTTGCAGCAGTCTTCTTTTTCTTAATCTTGATTTCTTCCTCCTCTTCTTCTTCTTCTTCTTCGTCAGATACGATTTCAATTACTTTTGCCTTCCTCTTGCTCATCTTAGTGGCTGATTCCTTTTTTTTCTTGTGGTGTTAACGAATGTCATGTGAAATGGCCATGGTCGTTTTCCCAAAAAAAAAGGAATTTTTGGTTAGGCCATTTCACATGACATTCGTGGAAAAACAAACAAACTGTCAAAACAACACTCAAACAAACATGGTCACCATTATACAGTCGGTTTTCGGTAAAGTGTGGGTTTGAAAGATATTCGTTGGCTGCTACAGCCAAGTTCGACATAACACATGACCGCAATTTACCCATTGTGTCCACTGTGTAGAAAGAGGAACCAAAGTGACACCGTAATTTGCCAGGGTTACGTGCTGTCTGTTTCAGGGCTTCGTACTCACTATCACGCGAAACAGCACGTTGTGTGGTTGGTGTTTTGGTGTCTGGTGGTGGTTTACCACGTCCGCCCTTTTTCCGAGAGACAACAGACAATGTACCATTGTTGACTGTGCTGGGTGGCTTTCTCCCTCCGTCCACATGGCTGTAAATGTCAGGATCATTGATCTGGCTAACAACAGCATAGCGCCGGTTCTGAAGTATGTTTGTTGGCTTTTCTGTCATCAGTATCCCACCTTCATGAATGCATAGTGCACTCTCAGGGCTGATAGGCAGCATTTCATTATGTGGTGTGTTAGTGGTCGTTGATACACATAGAAGCAGGTCCTTGACTGAACATCGTTGGCAGACAAAGTGCCCGTCATGCACAAGCAGTGCATGATAGACGCAAAAGTTAGCACAACGCGAGCAGTACATGTACATATCGGTCTCTCCGGTCTTGAGCATGTCAAGCACCAGATGACCAAACGCACGAAATGGCACAATTACATTGTACGGCTCAGTGCTGCATGGGCTACGTTGGCTATCACGGTAGTTGTTCATTGCACGATTTGTTAGCTCTTTGCGTTTGGACTTGCTCAGATCCTCAACAACGGGGTTGGATGCAATCAGTGGTTGATCAAGTACACCGGTGCTAAAGTCGAATTTGATTAAGGATGTACAGTCCAGAACCATCTCTTTCTTGTCGGACGTCTCGGATTCTGGTTCGTCTTCGCACTCTTCGTCCTCCATTGCGGGGCTAACAACACATCAGGACATCCACTTTTTGATGGTCCACCAGCACCAATACAACGCCTGACGTAAGACTGAGTAAGAGTCTTACGAAGCATTTCACAGAAGCCGTACTCGTAGGTGCGATGCTTATGATGATCAGACTTCCATGCCACTGTCTTGTGCTTCTTCCTCCGTTGTCGTCTCTTTTTGATCCTGAACAGTTCATTGTCTGAAATGAGGCATGCATCTGGATGACCGGCTAGCACCACTTTGCGCATAAAATCGGGTTCTGTGGCACACAACAACATTTCGATGCATTTTTCGCTCTGTGATGCATAGACTCAGGAACTGACCGTTGTGGGGACACGGCATGTGTTGTACTGATAGTCGATACACAATGCTCCATCTTTTCCCCATTGTACTCCATTTTCCATATACTGGAGGCGAGACGCCAGAGAGTATTATGAAGCGTGTGTATTCTGTAGTCGTCCCATGGAGCAAACGGCGGTTCCTTCCATACCACATTTCGCATGGCCCACTCTGCGACACTCGACTCGGACACGGCATGAACAAAGAACTCTCGAATGACAGCAATCAGCACCTTTTCGTTCTTTCCCACTTGATGCATCAGTTGATGCCTAAATTTGGGACCTGGTGTGAGTGTACTGACTTGGCTCTGCTTATGACTGGCACTATACATTTGATTGTACATGGAAATGATATAGCATGGATTCTGGAGCAAGGAGTGATGATTGCAGTGTGGATAAAGCCCGAGCAATGAGCACTCGAGTACCTGATTGAGGAGACGTTGGAACTCCGGATTACGATCGTAACGGGCCATGATCATACGTTCCATGAAACGCGAGCTGCAAATGTTGGGCAGTACCTTGCTGATGGCGTAGGTAATGTCGTCCTGGTTGTCATCAGACGACTCGCGTGAGTAATCCAAACTGTACAATACATTTTCCATAGACGGTAGCTTGTGGCAGTTGTTGAAGCGATTTGGAGTGGGTTTGATAATGCTGTAGTGCTTTCCATCCAGGTACTCCATGATGAGTTTATCGGTAAAGTGGTGTGTGTCCAGAATGTAGGTCATAAGGGGTACATGATCCATGAAGGCAAGATATGCCTGGAATTTGAGAGCACGAATCAGTGTGAGTGGTTCTTCAGTGTGATGAACATCACGTTCGCTAAAGTCTCTATCATATGGACCACAGGCATCAAACTCCAAACCATCAAGATCTGGTAGTTGTCCAGAGACACAGGATCGTACCTTGTTGGAATGCAATCGCAGTGTCGAGATTGCTAATTCCCACAAAGAACACCAGAAAACGAGACCCATGCAAAGGTTCATGCGCAACAGACACGCAAAGTAGATTGTGCATTTGGCCACATCCAGTATACCTCGTGAAGTGAGTGCGTCCTTCGGTACTCGCTCGTACTTGCTTGATCAGTGTGTGACGTGTTTCACATCGGAACGATATGGGATGTCTTAACGATTGACTACCTGCACAGTCCGGTCTGAAATAGACTAACAGACTGTGTAGGGTTTCGACAGAACTTGTGTCCAATGCAAGACCGCGAAGCATGTCTGTACATTCAGTGAACGACATACCTATCGTGCTAACTGAACTTAACCGTCCAAAAAGCTGTCTGTCTTTTGCTCTGATTCTTTCGAGCTTCGTTTTGCAATACTCGCCCAGTTGCACAGCATCTTTACCATACGCTTCACTGCGACATTGTGCCATGATGCTAACATCTGTTGTCACGAGTCCGAGGCATCTTGAGTTAACCTTCCCTGCTGTCCTCTGTTTCTTGTTCTTGGGAGAGATGGTTAAACTGATTCTGTCTACTTCACCTTTGTCGGCGTCCACTGCAATTAGTGGATGTGAGATAACACCACCTGAACTAAGCACCGAATCAAAATGCTGACATCTTTGACGTAGGTTCACCAATACGATGTCTTCTGTCTTGTGCATGATGGACTGAGCATTGTCTACTCCCGCCATACTGTCCACAACACTGAAGCAGCGTTGGATAAGACACAACTTCTTCGAGTGCTGCAGAATTTGGACAGTGTTCTTCTCATAGGCTTCGTGTTCATCAAACACTTCCTCACTGCTCGTCAGATCCTGGACGGATACACGATCACGCATGTCACCCACAAAACAATTCATAATTAACGGATTAGCGAACAGCGACATGAGACATTCAGAATCTTCACGCTTGCACAGCTCTTCGATTAGGCACATGATACGCACATGAATGTAGAGCATCTCCTCCAGCTTCTCCAGTAGCAGAAGTAATGTGAACTTGTTGAAGCTCGTCAGACGTGTCTGACCACCTGTACGTTGGTAGTGGTGTTCGTTGTGGAGTATATGGTCGAGTCTGTCATTATTCTCGACAAAAGCACGGTTCTGTTGGGTGTCTTTGCCTGATGACAGAGTTGTGGCGTATTGCGAAGACGAAAGTTCGCTTTTGGCACAGGGATTGCGTTTTCCCACTTCGATGGTGTCATATAGTAGGCGTACCATATGCATGCATAGATTAATGCGAGCACATAGAATGAAATACAACGGGAGGTCGAATAGTCGGCGTTCTCTGAAGACCCGGTATTTGGCCAATGGATTCCAGTAACAGTAGCGATACTTCGGTGTGTGGAAAAAGCTAATGTCTTGCACCTTGAACTGTTCGCGAACCGTGTCATGACTGATCCCATCGATGAGAATCATCTCATCGAGGGCACTATTCCGTGCACCAGAGTCTCGGCTCAATTCGCTCATATCGGTGTTGGCCTTGACACGAACAACATACTCACGCATGTATTCATCCACCAATCCGTCTCTGCTATCGAATTGAGCATGCTTATCACACACAAAACCAGGTTTTGTTGTCATGGGAAGTAGGAGTGCATTCTTTGACAGACAGTGCATCAGCAGTCTCCTGAATGAATCGTCAGCACAGTCTCGAAACACTTTGCTTAGGACCTGGGTCGTGTTTAGTTTAAGGAGCAGCATATCCCAGTGGTCTCTTGGCGTACGGTGCACTGAATAGCACACACGCGAGCACATTGGCACGAGTTGGCTAATGGCGTGTGGATGACGGCTGCTCCCGCTCAAAAATGGCACGAATAGGATATGTCGGATTACCCTTTGCATACCGAACACAGTCAGATTCAATGTAGTCATCAGCCCTGTAGCGCACAAAGTGAGAAACGAGACCATGAAAGGTACGCGTCTGTGGGATGAACACTTCAGGTCTGTACCCACCACGTCCAGTGGTATTAGCATGTGGCTGTGCAACAAACTCTGACCGCATTTCGTTGTTTGCTTTGAGTGCCCAGATGTACGCTGATACACCCATCCGCACACACAAAATGCACGGAAATCGTTCTTTTGGAAGAGGTTCTCCCTTCTTGAGCCAGTCCAGAGTGAATTCTTTAAGTGTAATGCGTGATTTGGTGTCTCTGAACGCAATACATCGGTTTCTGCGCATATTCTCAGGCGAACTATCGCCTGGTATATAGTCTCCCGCACATGCACAGAGGCGGTGTGTATGATCAGTTGGATCTGGTTCGCATAGTTCTCCAGCTATTTGTGCAGCACCGTATGCTGGCATATTCAGCAGATACTGTGTCTCATTGCCTTTGCGTCTGTCCTTAGCAAGCCGTTGTTGGCACATGGAGAAAATAGATACCATGACAAGCTGTGAGTTTGCCACGGTGTCAATGTTGGTTGCATAACTGAATGGATCAAGGTGGGCCTCGCTCAACTCCTCTTCGTCGTCACGTTCAAAGACAACATCTTGGTCATCGACATCTTCATCGAACACTGCACCATAATCTTCCTTATTCTTGGGAATCAAATGTGGATTGTACACCGTATCGCTATTCTCGGTGATCTTGTGTGCCAACATATCCTGTGGCATGTTTCCATCATTCTTAACGGCAAGAGCCATGCGTCCTGGATCGATTGTACTTTCGGCTCGTATAGCCTTGAGACTGTCTACTTCAATGTCCATGCGCTCACGCAAACACTTGGATACATATTCCGGATCGCCATCGACACAGATAGCATCTTTCGCAGATTCGAAAATCTTCAATGTGTTCTGTCTGGCTTCCAGTGCATCGAAAACAGTCTTGTCACGCCCATAGTCCCAAACCCAAACCCAACCCACACCAATGTTTCGTTGTTTAAATTTGAACATCGGGAGCGTCCAGATATTATATTCATTTTTGAACCTCTCTGCCTGTTTTGAATAAATTTGAATAACATATTTTCCTGTAAATTCGAGCGAATAATTCTCCTACTAGGATTGGGATCAAGAGACCCCCTATGAATAAATATTTGAATAAATTTCTCAGACCCTCCCTAGGGGGGCCGTAAGAAATAATATCTGGACGCTCCCATCGAGCAATGGATCCAACTGTCCTCTACCAACAATTTTTAAGTTGCAAGAAACCAACCCAACTAATTTGTATGGACGAAAGCATTGCACCATATCAGATTCAACCCTCACTTTATGTTCATTCCCAGGGAGCCTCACCCCTATAGGTTTGAAATTTGAGCCCATTGCCTATTAAGATTCCTTCCTTTTTAGTTACACCTATATAGAAGGATGGTTTCCGATGTTAATAAACCAGTGCTGAGGCGTGAAAACAAACACCACAGTTCAGATGATACCTAGAATGAAAAAAACGAAATTGTTTGATACCAACCCTCAAGTTTGAAAACTATTTGAACAAGATTACCTGAAGCATTTTGGTTTTACAATAAAACTTCAGGATTTGTTCATGAGGCGAATAGATCAATTCTCACTTGTTATTACAGACATCGGATCATGGCATACAACATTGCGATCCTCATTTTCTTAATGAGTTTGCTCGCTCATAATGCCAGAGTTGTCTATAACAAGCAAAATGGTCAAGTGTTCGTCAGGTAGACTTTGTAAAACAACTGGCAAAAGAATTTTTTCCATTGGAAGATGTATGTGAGAAACATACCTCTATCTCTTGAATGTACCTATTGAAGAATTGTCCTATGTGTTATTGGACTCAGACACAAAACAAAGTACCAGTGAAAGATCAAAAGGAAGAAAACACAAATCGCAAACCAATGGGCAAACAATGCTTTGATTCATATAATCATTGCGACTATGTCTTGCATAAGTTAAAGTATCTGTAAAATTGTTACCGTTTCATTCCTAATCATGACTTCTTTGACAATTGAAAGATTCGCGACTTCCTTTCAAAGGAATGTGGACCAAAGTGATTTTCCGTTTGAAAATATTGTTCATCTTTGTCGTTATCCCTTCTGGTCAGCTACCAGATCATCATCACAACAATGGTGATTCCCAACAGAGAGAAATATCCAGTTCGTGAAACGTTTTTATCGACGGAAGGCACAAAGCAGAGAGTGGTCACAGTTGATCAACAAAAACAACCAGACAAGTACATTTTTTATGGACAAGCCAAGGAAGATCAATTGATGCTAAAGTATTTTATGAAGGAGGATGAAACTCCATTGCATCATGGCACATTTATTGAGATTGGAGCCTTTGATGGTTTAAAATACTCCAACTCTAAATTCTATGAGGATTCTTTGGGTTGGAACGGTTTGTTGATTGAACCACAGCCAGACACTTTTGCAACGCTTCAACGCAATAGACCAAAGGCTGTTACCGTTCGAGGAGCAGTGTGTATGCAAGAGAGAACGATTGAGATGATTGGTCATGGAGCGATGGCAGCTAGGAAGGATACATTGGATTCTTACCATCAGAAAGTTTGGAAAGAAGGAAAGATTTGGACACTTGAGTGCAGCCCCATTCGAAAGTATGTGAAAGCAGCCAACTTGAAGAGAGTGGACTTTTTCTCAGTCGATGTAGAGGGTGCAGAGTATGAAGTTTTGGCCACATATCCATTTGACTCTGTTCCTGTCTATGCCATTTTGATTGAATTGAATGGAAGAGAAGAATCGAAAGAAAAGGATGAGCAATGTCGTAAATTGTTACGAGAGAAAGGCTTTATTTACTTGCAAAATTTTGGTCATCAAGGTTTCAATGAAGTTTGGATCAACCCGAACAATAAGAGACCCGAATTGAAAAGCATGACTGAGCAATAAATACAGTCTTCTCATCACTGGACATAAGTTCTCTTGTGCTGATAAAAGAATCAATACAGTTCATGTGTCACAGTAATCGCATACCTATGATCATAACTTTGATATCTATCAACTTGATACGATTCATACAAGTTACGGTCGTTGGCATTTCGAAGCGATGCCATGATAGCCGATCAACAACCTCTTTTATTGCACCTCTGTTTCCTCTTTGTTTGTTTTCACCTCTGGAACGACCTCTTGTAGATGTGCTAGCAGTAGAAGAAGGTAATTTATGCACTCACAAATCTTGATATCCAATCCATGGAACACTTGATTAATAATGTTGTTGACTAGATTTCACTGTAATTGATCCAATCCACATCCGATCAGATCACTGGTTTGCTCAATCGATGAACATCGTCAGTAATCATGTGATTCCTGATCATTGTGATACTTGACTCCAATGTTTGAAAGTTATGCTTCAGGTACTGCTTTGTCTTGATTACCAGGTAGTAGACAAATCTGTTGTTATCCTCATAATTTTACCCAGTTGATGACTCATGAGCTGGCCCAGAGTGGCATACGGGGTCAACTAGGAAATGACAGAGCGCATCTATCTCACTTCTGCTAACATATCAGTTAAAAATCTTCCGTCTCATCTGGGTTCCACCCCGCAGAGCTCTGGACCTTTTGAATCATATCTAAAAGGTGAAAAAAGAGGCTTCAAAAAGAGGCTTCTAGATACCTTAACTCCCCTCTTACCTACTTTCTAGATACCCTACCTCACTAAAATGGATAAAAATCATGGACTTCCAAAAAGTTCTCGTCTTGTTTGTATGATCCTTGTATTTGTCCAAGAAAGTGTTCCACTCACTCACTTCATATTGCAATACCTGAGAAGTCTTTGTGGTAATTGGTGAAAGTTTGCTTCGAAAAGAGTTGCATTACCACAGAATGGCTGCTTCTTTTTCTATTATTTTGATGATGATGGTTGTTATTATATTCGTAGCTATGGGTTTACTTGTTAGAATTTTTTATTCTAGGACACGAGTTGCTCTGCGCTCCTTTTGGCTTGTTCAGAATTAAATCCAAGACGTTCAAAGAGAGTCATTAACTCAGTGCCCGAAGAACGAGAGAAGTAAGGAATATAAGAATCATTTGCCCTCTCCTCAATCAAAGCCCAAACCTTGTTTGCCGATTGATTTCCAAGCTCCCCATTCTTTCCTCTGTCAGAAAAAGCAAAGCAAGTACCAACTCGAGAACAAAATTTCATTCCTTCCAATTTGATGGAGTTGCAACTATCGAACATTGACTGGCACTTTTCTTCGAAGGTTCCTTCACTTTGAATGTTTTGCTCACAGTGGGTCACCACTAATATCACTGGTATTCTATTCTGAGTCAGTTGGCTAACAATCAAGTCATATTGATTTCTGATTTCAGGCTTTTTCAGTTCTGAAACTTTTACCACAAAAATCAACAAATTGACACCCTCAGATGTATTCTTCATCAAATCTGTAAGTGAATTCAAAATAACTGCTGAAGGTAAATCTAGTGCGGCAAAATCATTGAGACCAGGTGTATCCCAGAGTTGATAGTCTTGATTCTTTCTGCGATAAGTGACGCTCTTAGTCTGATCGTTTCCCACTGCTTCATCACTCCCAGTCAGAGCGTTGATCAATGAGGTCTTAAATATGTAATTGTAGTGAGAAAGTGAGCACATGATTCATGAGAATGAAAATGGGCAAAAAGTCTTACAAACCTTACCAGAAGCTCTCAACCCAAAAACAATTATTCTCTTTGGAGCAACCCATGATTGCTAAATACCAATGTGTAAGATTCACTAAATAATGTTGCAAAAAGAACAAATTGTACTCACGTATTTTTTGTACCCATAGTACATAGCGCCTCCTAATGCTAATAATGGAATAACCATGGTATAATGCTTGTGCTTTCTTTCTATGAACGATTGTTATGTTTTTTTGTTGTAGTCTTTTCTAGTGAGGAATGAAGGAGGACACGAAAACTATGGCCGATCAAATTCTCTTGTAAATATACTCCTTCCTTTTTTCAATTTTTCGAATCAGTGAATCTTATTGTAATCAGCCCTCCGTTAGTAATTGAACATCTCAAAAACCAAATATCAGCACAAAAAACAACAAATTGAACGAGATACCAATGACCGAAGATTGTGTAATCAAGATTCAAACTTCCTTAAAACCAACCGTAATCGTTTGTGGTTATATTATAGCAATTTTCCAAAAAGTGTGACGTTTTTTTTCTGGTTTGTGTTTTTTTGCGTTTTTGAGCGTTTATTTGTAGAAAAAGGATGGGAAAGATACTGTTCATCAGCTCAAAGACGTTTGCAGTGGAGGGAGAATGGATTGATATCACCTGCACTTATGCTATTGTTCATGTCTGAGTTGAATGCAATTAGACTTGAGGTGCAGCACGAAAAGAGGAAAGCTTCGAATCTGTTGCCCAGAAGCTCGATTTTGATGACCAATCCACTTCATCTGATGAGGAAGAGTGACTATCAGGTTCCAGAAGAGAAGTGATATGTATGTGGATCTGTGTTTACTTCTAAAACAAAAATCATCGTGGACAAGGTCAAATTAGAAGATTAAATTTGACTTGCCTTGTATGAAGAAGCTGTCCAACTGTTGAAGAAAGGAATTGAGTACATTCCCCTCTTGTTGCTCACGCTATCGAAGATGAAGAAAAGAGGTTGTGCGAGGAAATTCAACTGGAAATTGGAGCAAAGCCTGATTTAACTGTGATTTACAACTTTTTGGAGCGTTGATTTCTGTTTTTTTGACGCTCAAAAAACGTCACACTTTTTGGAAAATTGCTATAGTGAAGGTAAAACAGCAATAATTGATTGCTTGGAACCCGAATCAGACTCTTATGATTTTGTAGAGTTCTGCTTCCCTCCACCAAGGAGAGAGGAAGTCCTTGCGAAGAAGCAAGAGATTTACAAAAAAATAGTTGAAGATCGTAACAATGTAGCCCTGATAATCTTTGTCATGGAGGCAACTAGCATCAAGAAGTATCACACAGAAAGCTACCAATTTTTTGTAATTTCGAATTATTTCAGAAACCACCTCCTGTCATCCTCGTGTTGACTCGAGGAGAGCTTTTTCTTCCATCACAAGCTTATGTCAAGGACAGTATTGTTCACTTCGAACGACTTGGTATGAAGTCAGCTGATCACCTTTTAACTTGTTTTGGGAAAGGAGGATTCATGGAGTCTGAGTATGAACCCTTGAGAACTAAGTCTATCAAAGATTTGTTGTCTTCTATAAATGAGTTCATAAATCTAAACAACGATGTTACTTTCTCGGACTACGATCAAATTTCCCCTGATTTGAAGGTTCCCCCAAGTGAATGGAATCTATGATGATGGCCAGTCCTGCTTCGATTGAGGAACAGTTTAGAAATTTCTCACCACTAGCTAGACCCTCAGTATGGTCTTTGATTATCACTTTGTTAATTCCCCTCTTGATACTCCTTCTGACGGGCATACGGGTTGCACAAGAAATGAGAAAAGAAATAAAAGATACAGCCTAACGACCGATGCATTCAACATTCAACTTTCTTATGATTCGTTTTTGTCATGAGTATCCAGTTATACAATAAACACCTTCTTCTTTTGAAAAAAATAAAGACTTTCAGATGCATTCTCATTATGGGGTTCGAATAAATATGATTTTTCATGTTGTGAAAATGGTGAATCGGATGTTGTATTCAACATTTTCGGCTCATTTTTTTCAGCAATGAAAAATCATCAGGTTGCTTTGGAATACTCGTATTTTACTTTTCCTAAAAAAGTAACATGGTTCATGCATAAATTCCATCATACCAGTTAGGAAGGCAAGAATCCTATCCATACAATGGAATATTTTCGGACTTGGTTCAACAGATAAGAGCTCTCGATCATATGTTAGAACTTGTTGGGTAACCCAGTGTGTGAATGCCAACCAAATGAAGAAATGCATCATCTGTGATTTGCAATAACTCATGTTGAGCATATGAATGCCAGTCAAATTAGAAAATCCATCACCTGTAATTTGGTCACATTCACTCAAAAAGAGGGTGTGAATACCCTTCAAATAAGCAAAGGAATTGTCTGTTGTTTGATTACAGCCATTCATACCGTGTGGCAGTCCAATTAAACAACAGTCCGTCGTTTTTTTCTGCCTCTCCTCTGAGGTGTTCTTTCATCGTCAGATTTATTACAGCGCTTCTTCTTCTTTGATATTCTCTTCTCTTCTTCCTTGTCCAAGCTCTCAAAGAAATTAAAGGTAATATGTCGAGCCGAGAGATAATCCATAAGATCTACAGGAGTTTTTCCATTTGATTCCCGAATCTCAGTGTTAGCACCATAGTGAAGTAGATGCTGCAGTATATCTAAATGATTATTAACAGCTACGTTATGTAGACATGTACGACCACACTTATTCTGGATATTGATGAACTTCGCTAACTCGATCATGTTCAGGTCATTATATTTACCCTTGATCTGGTCCACATTAGGGGATTCTGTACTCCTGAAGAGACGAATAACAGCCGAGAACATTGGAGATAACTCCTTGCCAGTGTGTGCTGAGTTTTTTAACAGGTGCAATAGAGTGTTCCCCGTTCGTGGATCCATAGCCTTAATTTGATTCAACAGTGGATCATTACAATATGTGCTAACTAACCAATCAAACATGTCGTTTCCTTTCTCACACACTAGTAATTGAAGCGTACTCAAAGATTCGACATCATCCGTTTGTTCAGGCATTTGAATCATTAACTCAAGCCACGATGGTTTTGGTTGTATTTTTTCGGCTGCTACCATGCGACTTATTAACCTGTTCTCATTCACCGCACTCAATTGTTTTTCACACAAACACCATCGAATGAGGTCATGCAATTGATCTTTGCATGGTACTATACCGTGATGAACGACAGCTGATAATGCAAAATCATAATGGTTGTTCGCTAGAGCAATCCGAACTGGATCATCAAAATGTTCAGCATGAGCTATAGTGTAAGGCCACAAAAGAACAAACGTCTCGTAACAACCAACAGCACATGCAATGATTGCTGCATTCCTTGCCCTTCTTCCATCAACATTATCATTCTCCATGGGAGCCCTAATCAACTGGCACAATTCTTCCTTTGACCCACACCTTTTCTTCCAATGCTTGAGAATGCATTTACACAACGATGCACCTTTCTCTGCGCCGATTTGCAAAAGATTCGGTTTGGTCAATTGTGATTCATCGATGAGAAACACATTTTCAGAATACGACATGAGCTTGTCAAACATTGGTATATTAACTGGTTGCTCCAATGCAAGGTACATAGCAGGTAGATGAGCGACTATATTAGAAGCTTTGCTTGTGTAAACTGGCATATTGGCAATATCATTCAATTTGATCGTTAATTCTCCCAATACATGTAAACTATTGGATGATCGAAGCAACAGTTGCAGAGGACTCAACCCAGAAATATCTTTGAGTCGCTCATTAGATGTTTCAGACAGTTCATGTAGCATTTCAGGATAATGCTTCAAACATAAGAGTGCACAATGTCGTGCAACAGTATAGCTGCCATTAGAAGAAACATTATCTGAAGTAGTTACCAGAGTCCGAACTAACAAGTGCAAAGCATTCAATCCATTTTCCATCCTTGGTCCAAGAAGTTCAGCGAGTGACTTTGATGAGATAGATGGATTTTGTATCAAATTATTGATCATTCTATAATTATTGTTATAGAGTGCAGTAGTAATAACCGTATTTCCCTTATTGTTTTGAATATCAATTCTTGCTCCATTTCTGATCAAAAACTCTGCTATTTCATCGATGAATAGTTGATCTTGGTGAATGAGATTAAAATCATGGTTATCTGATGCTTGGTTACTCTGGAAAGAATAAAACAAAGGATTTTCTCCATTGTCATTCATGGAATTTGCATCAAAACCATGGTCTATGAACCACTGAATAGTTGTCAATTTGCATTTGGCTGACATGGCCACATGTAGTAAACTTCCACACGATGTGGGATAGTGTTGAAAGATTCCTTTCGTAGAGAAACAATGTAATTTGCCCACTTGTTCAAGAAATTGAATCAGTGAATCTTCGGAGGTTCCAACCTGAAAAACTTTTTCTAATGGAGTAATGTTCTTGTAATTCCTTGCAAACATTAGTTCTGGAGGACACTTTGAGAATAAATACTTCAAAGTATTAAACTCGATACCGCGGCAGACCAAATGAATGATGTTGTTACCATCCTTTTCCACATTTGTGAGTGAGGCTCCTGATTCTACCAAACACTGAATAACTTCCACGTCAGCTGAAGATACGAAATATTGAAGCAATAAGTGATCTTTTTGATCATCATTAATGACTCCCTCCAAATTTCCCAAAGATATTAATTCTGGCTTCTGGGATATCAAATACTTTATCAGCTTCTTCTGGAGAGATAAATCTGGATTATGATTAACATTCATTGCGCAGACACAATTTAGAACATTATTGACCGCTAAATCTACCTTGTAGTCCTCCACAAGTGTCTTAATAACAGAGAATGTTGCCTCACTAGTGCAATACTTGATCAAGTGATTCAAGATAGTGTAGGGAGGTTCATGTTCATGCGACCCCAGTACACCATTTACATCCAGAACCAATTGTGGATATTTCATTCTGATGGGATCCATCAACAACCCCAAAGTCTTAGATGCCATCATGATATTCTCGAAAAAAAAGGGTGCACCCAATGTAGTCTGAGAAGTCAGTTGGAACACCTTCTCACGTTCAGATAGGCACAAAAGGGGTTCAAAATACGGATACTCACGAACCACACTATCAACTGTTGCTTCGAGTAGTTCTTCAGATTGTTCGATCGAACGATTGACTATGTGTGAAAGAAATATGCCTTCTTTCTTGGACATGTGATTCACGTAATCACCTGGTGAAACAATGGTTATGCTAGGTTGAGGAGGTATTGTATTTGATGATGCTACAATTGATACTTCAAAACGAGAATAAATGTCCCAAAAAGTCTGCCAATTGATTCGAGTCACATTAGTCGTAGAATTAAATCCGTTGAGTTGATTCAAAAAAGCGTAAGTGATAGTTAAGCTTTGGATATCAACCTTGATGGGTTGACGTCCGTTGACTCTAGAAAATCGTTTTCCGTGTTCCGTCCTGCCTTTTCTTGAGAATATTTTCATTTCGTCCCATGCAAATCTTTGGGGAAAGCTCAAAGCAATCAAGTTTAGATTCTTAGTTGACCTAGGTAAGCAAGAAGCAATAGCTTCCAATTGATACTCTCTAATCATGTTTTCACGTCCTACTGAATACGATTGTCTTGTACCCAGAATATCCAAAGTTTCAAGTTGTCTGAACTGGGGTAACAATACTTTGACACAAGTTCCAAAATTTGATTGATTGAAAAACGATCCCAATCCTAGTCTTAAGTGCGTGACCTTGGGAAACACATGTCCCAAGAATTCAAAAATTGAGGTTCGGTTATAATTTCTCATGTCTCTAATAGTAGCACTGGATACTTTCAAACATTTTCCAGTTCCACCGATAGGCTTGAATTGAACCAGTTGCTTATCGTCTCTCATGTAGAACTTTGGTCGTCCGTCATCAACTAGATCCAAGTATGTCACACTGCGATACAAGTGTTCTTCAAATTCATAAAGCCATTGCGAGCAAACCGATCTCAAACAAAAATAATAGGGAAATGCAGGTATAAATGACATGACGCAATGAAAGATATCCCTTGGAACTGCCTGTGATAAAAGTTCAAAAAACCCCAATACATTCTCTCGTTGTCTCTCCCTATTCTCATCCGTTTGTCACACAACATCGATTCATCTTCTGTCTCAAGGCCACGATTCATTTGAGTAGGTTGTTTCCAGCGTTTTTGTTTTGTTCCTAAACTTGTTTTTTGGATGCTACTCCGGTAATCCTGGAAAAAAAATGTCGTAGCAAGCCCTTTTCTGATGCATCCTCCCACCCAAGCAGAAGGGAACTCAGCAAGGAGAAAAACACAAGATCATGAAGAGAGCAAGAGAAGAAGAGAAATCACCATCTCTTATTGCATCACAGGATATCACTTCAAAATTATCACCAAAAGCTCTTTGTGCCATTGAATCTTTTTTAGAGACAATTATCAAAGCATTGACTGCAAACTGCATTGAAGCAAACATTTTCAATAGGATTGTGAGTGGTGACATTGTCCGAGATGTGAGTTTGATGTCTGAGGAGCCATCTGCAAAGAAGAATGTGATTAGTGATTCATCAGAAGAACAGTACGGCAATGAAGAAATTCGTACTGCTGTGGTAGATGCATGGTGTGCAGTAGCCGCGAAACAAAACCAAAATGTCGATCTTTCTGCTCAACAACAATTTCTGGACTCTGTAGAGAAGGATCCAGCTTGTGGATGTATTAGTCTCAGTGCAGTAAATAAGATAATGGAAGCTTTATTGGATGAAGATGATCAAAAATTTCAGATTGTGGCCTTGTATGAAAAAGCTTTTTGTCTTTACGTACTTGATAGTATTGAAAAAGGTCTGAAGAAACAAGCTAACAACAATGTTTCGAGTTCACAGCTGCAACGAATGGTAATCTTTGATTCAAACCTACCACACTGGTTAACCAGTAAAATTAGAGAATCGATTGATGCATTGTTAGATTTTACAGAAGATTTGGTGGAGAGTGTTGACTATTCTCGATATGTTAACTATGGATTCACTTATAGAGGTTCTATCGAATTGAATCCAAGATTCCATTATTCTGGGCTGGCCGGAAAGCAGTTTTCTGACGCTTGTCGCGAGCACTCACAATTCATGGAACCAGTTCTCGAAAAGGTCCACGGCAAATATCCAGCTCATGTCAAAATACAAAGTTCAAGGCTAGGATTGGACCTGTTAGTCGAAGTGAATAAGATTGAGGAAAAAGATAAGCAGTTTCTTCAGGAGATGACACAATTAATCAACAGCTCCTACCAGCATGATACTTCATTTTTCGTTACTCTACGTCAAGAGCATGAGAAGGAGGTAAATAGTGCTTATATTGAGTTCAAAAACAAGACCGACAGTATGTTCCAGAGTTGTCAAAAGAATAACTATTGGTCAAATTTGAGTTCTGACAATTTCTTGACCAATGAGCAAATGTTGCTGGAAGTATTATCATTTATGGACATCCCAACATTGCTTCAGGCGAGCACTGTTTGCAAAGAATGGTTCAGATTGGTATGCTGTCCACCAGGATCAGCACACAAGCCATTAATTACAGAACTATATTTGAAGGATTTAGTGAGAGAGAATGGAATGCACGAGCAGAAGTCGTTCGTACCATTACTATCCAGATTTGGCCACAATCTAACGCTGCTTAATTGCAGTTGGTGCATCTACATTACTCAGGATGACTTGAATTTTCTGCCAGTTTTTTGTAACAAATTGAAACATCTCAATTTGGAACATGTATCCTTAAATGACCAAGCCATTGAAAAAATAGCAAAAGCCAATCAGGAAATAGAAGAACTTTACCTTGAAAATTGCTTTGCAGAAAATCCAGGTCCATTCTTCAAGTATTGCAAGAATCTGCGAGAGATACAGGTTACAACAGATGAATGTGATATCAGTATCGACAAAATTGGAGACGAAGAGCTGAAAATTCTGGCGGATAATACTAACGGTAACATTGAGCACTTAGATTTTAGCAAATGTTGTTCTGAAGTCACTGACGCTGGAATGGCTTACTTGGTCAGCAAATGCCCTAATCTTCACACATTCCTGTTTGTGTATGAGATGTATAATCTGGAAGCATTGGATTCCCCTCCTCAAAACAGCAAGACTGTCGACGCACTGGTTAACTTGAACAAGAAGTTGTCGTTTGTTTCCATGAACCACATTTCAACAGCTGACATTGCACGAGTGGAAAGAATAGCCAGACGCACCGAATTTAGAGATAATGAGTAATCCTCACCTAGGGCACAACAAAAGGTCAATAAAGGTACCCATTTTCATATGAATTTTTACTGACACACACCAACATGAATTAACAATACTTTTGTGTCTCAAAGTTTGCCAAGGAAAACTTGACTTCGCGTCTGAAGATATTGGATGGTATACGAGCGAACATGTCGAGTAGCTGGCAGTTAAAGGAAGCCGGTCCAACATCTGGTTGACTACTGGCCATCTCAGCACACACGCCTGTATAAGCAAGTGCTGTTGAAACAGCTACCAAGGGGTCTGACACTGACGCAAAGCAACCCGTGATCGCACTAACTACACAACCAGCACCAGTTATGCTAGTTAAGAGAGGTACATTGTGGTGGATGCGAACAATTCTTGTGCCATCAGAGACAATATCAATGGGTCCTGTAATCGCAGTAATGCACTTGTATCTTGAGGCTAGTGTTCTTGCAACCAAATCTCCATTTTGTGAGTTGCCTGATGAATCCACTCCCTTGGACATTGATGAGTCATCAAAACATAGAGATTCCATCTCACCTTGATTCCCTTTTAGTATTGTAACGTACGAACTCATGAGCGAAACTTGCTAGCTCCACAACCCACAGGGTCGAGTATAACTGGTTTTCCTAAACGAGATGCATTGGCAGCAGCCATACACATTGATTCAATTGAATAATTATCTAGTGTGCCAATATTCAATACAAGGGCATTTGAGGCTGAACTTAACTCTTGCAGCTCAACAAGGCTGGTTTTCACATGGTATTTGAATGATGTGGACACAATGACGATGGTGGCCTGTGCTACGGTCAAGGTAGTGAGTCTATTGTCTGTGTTCACGAAGACCATGTTCTTATCTGCTCTATTGTCGATTGCCGTGTATTCCAGAATAGGTCGACACGAACAATGCTTGGACAAGTATGGTGAGGTCATGGCGGCCATTCGACACACAGTCATAAGCATAACATCACACACCGGCAAAAGGACTGATCGAACACTGAGGACAATTGTCGTGATTGGGGAATGTTTGCATGCAATGACTCATATCGCTGCCAATTCATGGGTGGTAGTTTTGATTTGGATAGTATGAATCTGAGAAGTGTGGTTGCGGAAGCTTTGATCACCAATGTCAACAAGAACATGAAGGACGTTGGAGACAATATGATCGAAATCAATCACATCATTGATGTGATTTACAGTACATGTTGTCGATTGATCGATGATCTGGCAACAGATGACCCATCTCTATCACCTGAACATGTTTGCAAAGTACTGGGCCAATGGTACGAGAATCAAGGGAGGTTGTCCAACTCCAACATACGAATCATTAAGAGATTTTCTAGAGGACTACTCTGTTTGTGGATCAGTGTGTCATTGGACTATCAGACTGTTTGTGGACAATGGTGGTCAGTTCTATGTGTGTTGTTTGTTTGCATCGTGCACGAAGCGGTCTTCTGTGGATCTGATGTGGCTGTTACCGTGGATGACATCCACACACACTGGTGAGACAATGGTTGGAAAAGTGTACAAGAAACTACACAACATTGCTCCCTATTCCTTTCGTTTTTTGACTGAAATGTCTAAGATAAATCACAAACCACTTTTTGGTGAGCGCAGTTTTCCATTTTTTCGCACGGCCGAAACCCGCAAGGTGGCGGACCATTCGACTTTTTACGAAAAACTGTTCACGGTAGAAAAATCAAAAACCACAAAAGAACCATTACAACATAATGCCCAAGAAGAGTAATGGGAAAGACGTGTCTACTTTGACGGCCAAGAAGGAATCTCGACCCACAGTGTTCATCTACTACCATCAGAAGGAGAACAAGAACGGGCAATTGGAGGATACTCTCAGGAAATGGGTCAAGCTATCCATACCTGATAAGGATCAAATAAGAAAAGAACATGAAACCCTTTACCCTTTGCCTCAAAAAGGTGTTTCGAGAAACCAACCAGCACTTGACATCTTCAACGCTTATTATCAAACAGTCAGAGAGGAGTTGGATGGCATTTACTTGATGTTGGGCTCTGATGTCAGAAAGATCACCAGAGAAAGGCTTTCCAAGATGACTGAGAGCGAGAAACAGCAGTTCAATCCATACAGAGAAGATAGACAACCCTCAAGAAACGTCATCCAGAGAAGTGTACTCGAGGAGAGAACAACTTACTGCAAGATCATGACTCTCCTACCACCACCATTACCAGAGAAACTGTTAGAACGTGAGATCGATCATACGTTGAAGCCAATCTCGCGCTCCTATTCCTATGAGGATAGAGTGAGAGATGTCAAATTAGCCTTTTCCAAACTCTCGGATCAACGAAAGAAGTTCTATATCGAGCAGCACGAGTTGTGCAAAAGTGAATTCGACAGAGGATTTCATTCCTATTTGGTCAGGGCTGGAAAATTGGCTAAGGTGGTTGAGGGTGGGTATGTGTTTTCCCACGACCTTACTCAGTCAAACAGCTTTACGCGTTCTTCATCTAGTTTCCGCGATGACTTGACATTGACTCCGCCACCAAGAGATGGAAGAAGGTCAGTGGTTGAGTCAGAGCAGAGGAAAGAAGTAGAAGACGGTTCAGATAGCAGTGGTATAGAGTTCATGGACGAAGATGATGTGAGAGCTCTCACCGTCCGAAAAAAGAGAGGAATTCAGTTCGGAAGCAAGAACTTTTTGGCGTTATTTGCCGATGTCGAATCAGGTGTGGATGCCGGATCAATGTTCATCTCTGATGATGAATTAGATGGAGAAGAATCGCCTCCTAAAAAGAAGAGAAAGGTCAGCAGTGATGAAACTGCAAAGAAAAAGAAGAGTACTGCAACTACTTCCCAGAAGTCCAAGAAAAAGAAATCTGTTGATGAAAATGAAGATGATGAAGAAGAGCCCAGCGTAGTGACTAACAGGAAGAGAGGATGCTTATAATACATATAATGGAGATGAAGGAAAGGAGAAGCACTAGAGTAGTAGTCATGCTACTGAGCCGAGTAAAACAATTATTTTGTTCTGATTCCTCATCATGTCTATTAATTGGTTTCAGAGAAGCGCCTGCCTTCGAGAGTGTGTTGATCATATCCTTATCAGATATGTTGACTGATGATTGAAGAGCAGTCATACCACTTGAGTCGCCTTCATTCAACTCAACTTCAGCGCACTCCACTAAAAACCTGACAAGCTCCTTCCTGGAGTTTTTCACAGCTAGTAGCAGAGGTGTGTCTCCCTTCTTGTCCATGGTGTTCAACAAGGATTCGACCTGTTTCTGATTGAACTCACGAAGATTCATATACTTCAAGAGCAACAACACATGATCAATATGCCCATCAGTTCCACATTTGTGCAAAATGTTTTTCCCAGAGGTGTTGGTGTTACAGAGCATGCGATCTAAACCCTTTGAAGAAAACTGGACTGCCAGGTATTGAATAATCTCCAAATGAGGCAGAGCTACATACAGTACATTCTCTTCTTCATTGTTCTTTCTCAGAGGAGATGCATTCAGTTTTTCAACGAGAAGCTTCACTGCAGTGATATCACCTTCGTCAGCCATGATATGCAAGACTGTGTTCCCTTTGGATACTCTCAGATGGACATCAGGTCGAAAAGAAGCCAACAACTCCGCCAAGGCATAATGTTTGTGTTTGAGAGCAATGAGCAGAGGAAACTTGGAATAGGAGTCTTTTGCATTGATGTTTGCACCCTTGTTCAATAGAAATAGAACAGATTCGTGACGATTCTGGGCAACTGCATAGTGCAGTGGTGTAGAAGACAACGAATCGAGTGGATCTATTGACATTTTGAGAGACAGCAAGAATTCCATGCATTGGGTCTTATTTCTTTGCGCACAAACGTGCATGAGAGTGCAATTGGAATTGTCTTTGTCAGTGATTTTGCTCAAAGAGTATTTGGAGAACGAACTGTTATCACTACTGTATGTCTCAATCAAGTGATTCAATAACTGCAGAGATACTTCATCACTGCCGTTTCTGCAAACAAACAAAAATCGAGCGTTCATAGTGTCTTGGTCGTTCATGAGATCCAGTAGTTCTTCAAAGGAACGCTCATCTTCAATCGCAACCAACTTGGGTAAATCAGAAGAGGTGTTCTGAAACACTTTAGACTTCAATTTCTGGTCAATAGTGGCAGTCCACTCCTGGACCACTTGGAAGAATTGTTTACGAACAATGGACTGGTGATTGGATATCCTGTCGCTTGTATCAGTGCTTTCTGCAACAACATTTGTCGTTGATACCATGGTGAGAAGAGATGTGAGTTTGGTTTGTTGGAATGCTGCAGTTGTACTTTGTTGAGACGACTTTCTGAACCTACCTGTACAAATTCTGAAGACCTCCACCACCAGTGATTCAAAACAACTTAGAGTTGGAGTGTCTACCGTTCATGATGATCCTGCATTTTTTGCTATTGTTGATGGACAAGCTTCAGGTTACTTACCTGATGTGATTAAGATCGTGAGCAGTTACTTGGGACTTGTACTTGGAACGAACATTGATCCAGTTTTTGTTCCATATAATGTATCAAGCTTCTTCCAAGATTCAGTCGATCTATTGGAAAGGGGTGAAGCTGATACTGTTATTGACGTTACATTCTTGGTTGGTAGATTGAACAGAGCTGATTACACATGTGTTTATGAGAGAGCTATTCCATTTGCTGTATACAGGGACGAGAATGCACCTCTACCAGACGGTTTCAATCTCCCAGAAACATTGGAAGGATGGAATAATCCTCAAATCAAAGTAGCTACAGTTGGGGGAACAGTTTACTCTGCTGCTGCCGAAAAATTCTTACCACTAGCACAGAAAGTCTTCTTCCCTTCAGCTTCTGAACATCGACCGATATCACATTCTATGATACAGCTTCAATAACTTCTTACAATAGTGTTTCCAATAACAGACTCACGCAGCAAACAGGCACTGTGATTTTATTTGCGGGAGATACTGGTTTCATTACTAAGAAGAATGAGTAGTGTAATCTGCCCTCCAGAGTCTCAATTGTAAATAATCTGTAAGAATGCTTTGTTTTCAACATTGATCAAACAAAGATGGTAGGAACTATGTCTTTGCGCTATGACTTGAAATAATAGCAAATCAATTTGTTACAGGATAAAGTTTGTTGTATTATCTAGATGATTTTTATTATGTAGATGCCATGGTACTCAACTACTCAATATTCTTTGATAAAAACATTGTTTCGTCTTATCTGTAATTTGACTGCAAAAACTCATACGAACACCAGCCAAAAAAGTTAGTGCATTTTCTGTTATTTGATCACAACCGCTCATATTCAGTGTGTGAATGCCAACGAAATGAGGAAATGCATCATCTGTGATTTGACTGCAATAGCTGATATCAAGTGTGTGGATACCAGTCAAATGAAAGAATGCCTTATCTGTGATGTGTTTGCAACCACTCATATAGAGGCTACGCATTCCAGTCAAATGATTGAATCCATTGTCTGTAATTTTATCACAACAACTTACATCAAGTGTGTGAATACCAGCCAGATAAACAAGAGAATTGTCTGTGATACTATTGCAATAACTCATGTTGAGCATATGAATGCCAGTCAAATTACAGATACCGCTCAAAAATTGGAAATGCTCATTCGTCACTTCAGGATGCTTGTTCAAGCAAACATTGAACAGTGTTCTGCCAATCGAAATCGGTGAGTGATCTGCCATTGATTCAACGTGAGTTTCTGCGTTCTCCTCTTGTTTGACATGAGTAATCGATTGAATTTGAATTGATTGATTCCTTTGCACGTATAACTCAATTGCAGCCATTCAGTCGTATCACAAAACTCGATGATTTTGATGCATTCATCATTGCTCATTTCGGCATCATCTAAATCTAAGAAATCCATAGTTTTGTTTTCAAAGTGCCAGTCTACGAGAACACAGTTCACGAACAATTGCACTTGGAAACTCCGCTTGTCATCATAAACCAACAAAAGCATCCCACACAGCAACATGATAAAAATGGGTATTGTTGATAGGCAGCTATTTATCCTTGGAGTAAAGCGAGAACCGAAAATTCAAGCGCGAAAGAAATGGACCAACAAGATCGGGCATCATATTGCCATTACTGGCTGGAAGAGAATCAAATTATACTGCGAATGAAAAAACCTTTTCGTTGCCCTTCAACACTGGTTCACCCAACCGGTGACATGAAATGTTTTACAGACAGAGGATCGATGACAGATCATCAACCACCGGATAACACTTGTTCAAATTATGCGAATGCACAAGATTCTTCGATACATCTTCAGTCTGGACAAACCACAGATCATGGAGAAGAAAACGAGCAAAAAAATCTGTGGTACATGTCGCTAGAGATCGATGTTCTCTTGAATAATCAATGGATTCATTTTATAGTGGCTGACGAAGATGTCCTGAGATTAAAAGAATGCATTACTGACAAGTTGACACAAGAGAGTATCGAATCAACACTGAAACATCGCAATAACAATAGCAATCAAGAAGAGAAAACTACAAAGAAACGTTATCTTCAAGATTTTCTTGACACTGACGTGATTATCGTGGAAGAAAATGGTTATCTTGAAGGCACTGCAATGAGTGGATCATCCAAACGCTCACTTTATCATATCATTTTCGACATATCATCCATATTATTCGCGTTCCTCATCATTTGCTCTTTTCTGGTGCTGAGTGCCATCCCTTTCTGGGCAATAGAGAAATGGACCTTTGAGAGATCAATTTCTTTCTCAGTGGATACTTTGACAAAAGTGGGTTTCGGTGACTTGGTACCTCTGACAGTGGGTGGTAAGATTTACAATTCATTTTGCATTATCTTGGGACTTCCACTACTTGCTGCATGGTCAGCAATGGTGGGCACACGGTACATTTCTATCACATCTCATTCTTTCAACATCTTCACCAATTTTGTTTCTCTTGACGAAGAGAGGCATTCGAATCCGGGAATAGAAAAGAGAAGAGAGAAGAGAGAGTATCGCTCCCAGACAAACATGTTGCGCAAGTGGATGGGGAAACACAAAAGCATCCGACATCTGCTACTTAAGGTTATCTCCAGTCACTTTTTCAGAATTTTACTCCAGATTCTATTCATTGTTGCATTTCTTTTGCTTGGATCAATGGTCTTTAGTCTGACAGAGAACTGGACTTATGGAAAATCAGTGTATTTCTCACTTTGTACTCTAACAACGTATGTTTTCAGTTATTTCCTTCTGTTGCTTTCTATGCTCAAGTGTGTGTTAACGAAATGTTTGCAGTATTGGGTATGGCGATATCCTACCCAAAACAACCGCAGGCAGAGTGCTGCTCGACTTCTACATGTTAGCTGGCATTGGAATGATGGCAGTATTGATCGGAATGGGCATTCATATTTTCCGGCGTAAGATTCCTGACAAAACAGTTCGAGGAGTGGTACGTATCGTTCGCTTCTATTCAAAGAAGAGCGGCACATCTTGACGTTGTATTTTGTTCTCATTTTCCCCTTTGAGAGATACCAAAAATAAATTTGGAAAACCAACAAAACAACGATGAATGATCAAATCACAACAGAGGCGAGCATCAAGCGCAGATTGCTGGTGTACATACCTCACTTTCTACGCCAGTACCTCTCGACTCATCATGAGTCAGAGGAAGTTTTTGGTGTACAGCTACGAGAAGAACATGCCATTCTATTGTTATTCACTCCTGGAATGTTAAGGGGTGCTTCTAACACTAATACGATGACGACCACGGATTTGAACAACACGATCACAAACTGGAATTTTTCATCCATGTATCATTTGAAGCATGTTGCCAATTGGATATGTAATAGTGCCGTGCATGATCACACGACTCCATCATCATCACAACAAACGAACCACAGCAGCAACAACAAGAAAAATAACAATCGCACGAAAAATATCAATAGTAACAATGATAATGCGTCGTCATCATCATCACCGTGGATAAACTTAAAGCCATGTTCAGAGAATCCCCACGTATTTGACTGTTCATTGAATAGTAGTAGAGCAATAATCGACAATGCTACAAAAGAGTGCTCTACCTCAGTGCACATCTTTTACTATGAATCAAAGTTTATTGAGTACGAAACAGAGTCACTAGATTACTTTTTGAACGACGTGTATCGAGAGAAGCCTTCTCTGTCGCCTCATTTACTCCAATCGATGAAAATTGCTCATGCCCTGTACTGTAGCACCAAAAGTAGTTTGGGTAGTCCTCGCCAAGGTGGAGTGAACAATACTTTTCATAAGTACCTGCGATGTGTATTGTACTATATTCTGGTCGTTCACCAACTGTTATTTGTCATTCTATCTCGCATATTCCAAATCTTTTCTTTCAATTCGCAGAAGAATAATGAGACAAAACCAGTGTTGGTGGACGAGGAAATACCAGAGGAACAACATAACAGATCACTGATGCATGACATGATGATGAAACCGGTGAATAGAATCGCTAAAAAAATTGATTCTGTGCCATCATCCAATCGTATGGGAGCGCTGAGGCTGCTTCATCGACTCAGAATACGTGATAATACCTCGGACATAACAAATGAAAATGAAGAATCAAATAAGATACACAATGGCTCATTCACAGTGTGGTCTCATCCTCTCTTCCGTTACATTTGGCCTTCTAGTCGTATCAAAGCGCACATCTGGTACAGAATTCAGCAACACACGAAACAATCGAAGCATCACAACAGTAGGAAAATATTCTCCCTTTTTACAAGTGTGCTCATCGATTCTGCTTTGGCTGCTCTTCTGTTGGTGATTTGGGGAAAGTATCTTTCATTGGACATGTTAGTCAGATGGTGCACAACTGTTAATTTACATATTAGTTCATGGATTGTTTGGTTGATGGAGAGTGGAAATTCCACGGCAAGTCCTCTCGGTATTAAGTTAAATTTGCAACTTGATCGTACTCTAGCCCATATGTTGTTAGCAGGTTTCGATTGGTGGAGCGATGTTTGCTCGCTTTTATATTCAATCACATCTGCTGCTCTCTCTATTATCACTCCTTCTGTCGTTGCATTGTATATAAGGAATATGGGATGTGCTCTTGTGATATTGTGTGGCCTCAGTTTTATATGCAGCGTACTATGTGATTTACTGAGATTCATTTCGTTGCATATCAATTTATTTTATCTGATGAGTGCTCGAATTTATCAAATTCAATTAGGTATTTTGATTGCTCTTTGGCGACTGTTTAGAGGACAGAAAAGAAACGTGTTGCGTAACAACAGAATCGATTCTTTCTCAATCTACACAACAACAACGAAGCAGAACTCTGAAGACATCGTGAAAGCGGGAGGAATTTCAATCGATCAGGTTATTCTCGGATCTCTATTATTTATTACATTAGCGTTACTATTCCCCACGCTGGCTGTGTTTTATTTCAGTTTAACATTGATCAAGGTTGGTGTCAACATTATTTATCTATCACTGCACGCATGTCAGTTAGTGTTCTTGTTGATGCCCTGGTTCGAAATATTCTACAGAGTGTACTTGCAAAAAATATGCAAGTTAACCACCATGGAAGTTGTTTCACTCGAGTTTATCGATTCACGAGCCAGTGAGGAATCAACCACAACACTTACCTTTCAAGTCAATGGAAAGAGATCGAGTGCATACTGGATGAAAGCCGTACTCCGTACACTGCAGAAGCATTGCACTCTGTTGCTCCGACGACATCTATCGATGCGCCTAGTGAAAAAGGCTCTCTCTGGTGAAAGACTGCCTCAACTCTAAACTCGTGTTTTGTCTTCGAAAAATGAATACAACTGGTGTTTTCCTTTATTTATCCAATGCGTAGTCAGCATGAAGAGTTTTACGTTTTCGAATTCTGATCTTGGATGATCGCACTCTTTGTCTTTTCTTTGAAATCTTTCATCTCCTTTTTGTGCTCTTGCATAACTCGGGTTTGTGCTGTCGAGTTAATAATCGAGACAACGAAATAAGCAATCATACTGCACAATAGAATATCCCACAAAAGTTTGAACACAGATGTTTGCGACTGATTCGAGGTGGAAGAGTGTTCGGGGTGGAATCGCTTTCGCTCATTCTCAAAAAATTGGGACATTTTGCCCTGTAACTTTTGTGGTAGATGATAGTCCACCTCATTGATGATCCATTCTAACGTCTTTTTGCTAAAAACAACAACAACCAGAAATGATTGCAAGTGAGCTTTCAATACAGCCTTCCCCAATATCGTTGCACCGAAAAAGGTCCAAAACGGAATCAATGAATAACCACATGTAATACCCGCGAGATCAAAGAGTGGATTAGGGATCGAAGATAATATTAGTATAGCCACAAATGCATAGTGCTGAATCAGATATGTTAAATAGGGTTTGATCTTCAGGGTCATTGACTGAACAATGGCACTCGGCGAGAATCGAGATCGCAAACTTTGATTTTCCTTTGAGCATTCCCCAACGTGTGGATGCACGACATCTTGTGGTTCCTTGCTCCGTTTTTTTGATTGGCCAGAATTCGATTGCTGATGTTTTCTGTTCGTAATTGTTTGGTCCATCACAAAGCTTAGTTTTCGAGGTGCACCTGTATCGAATAATGGTGATGCAGGTGGTGTCAAGGGTGTCAAATCACCCGTTGAGTCCTCCTCCACCGTTCTCTCTCTACTGTCCTCTTCATCATTATCGATATCTGAATCGAAATCCTCGTCTTCTACACTCTCCTGCATCTTTCCAGCCAACCGGGCTGCACGAGCAACAAAATAAGGCGGTAATTCACCGATCGCTGTGCCTAATCCCCAGCAGAGAGCAGCAAACTGAACTTTTTGAACAATGGTCCAGAATGAGGGAGCAAATTGACTCGACAATGACACAGTAGTCTCTGTCTGGTGATTGTTACAAAGGAAGGCACTCGATCCATACAGATCAAAATTCACACCTCCGCATTCATTGGCAGCCATTGTTACCTTGGCAATAAATGGGCCCAAGTACAATAGAAACGTGTGCAGTCCAGTGCCCAGTCCAACAGAGCTCAACACACCCAACACGATCCACTCGAGTGCAACATAACCTGAATTCCAATACGAGATGAATAGTGCTTGATGAGCACCTCGAATGTACCTCAGTGAAACAACAAGTGAAACCAATGACAAGGACAGAACTGTCCACAACAAGTGACGCACGAGACAGAATTGAATGAGACGAATCAATTGAATTCTACACTCTTGAGCAAAGTAGGACATGGTTGAGATGGGTTGTGAGAATAGAGTGAGCTTATGCCTCTGGAGTGTCAAATGATCTCGAAACTGGGACAATTGCCTTTTTAGTTTGGATTTGTTTACAGGAGTGAGAAGGATCAGTTTTTGTGATTGATCCTTTTGGATGTTGTTGTTGTTATTGTTGTTGTTGTTGTTGGGCAGCCATGATGATGATGTAGATGATGGTGATTGTGACGACGAGTGATTGTGGTGCAGGACATTACTTTCTTGAGTTGTTTTTATAGGCGTGATGAGTGCAGTATGAGAGTTGGAAGTCATGGCTTTTGTGAGCTCAAACAAACAACTCTTTCTTTTTCGGTTCTTCTTTTTTTGTTTTCGCGCTATTTTTTTCTTCGGATCACGTTTCTACAAGAAGAACATGCAACCTTGCGAGATGGATATGAATGAGAATAGAAGAGGAAAACAAATCAACAAAACTCGTGGATCATCTCTGAGAGAACCATCAAGTTGTAGCAACGAGATGAACAACTTTCCTTCATCAATAATCGACAAGGAAAACAACATGGACATTTCTTCATGGACACACGACTCGAATCACAACCGGTATCACATCAGAAACTCGAGAAAGAGAAGCCCTACCAATGGTGTACAATACACAGGTCGTTTATTGCCAGATAATCAAAACTCATTAAAGCCTGGTTGTTTCAGCTTGCACTCCTTCCATAAGACAAAGTGCAAAAATTCTGATGTGCTCCATTCTTCGCTCTATCCGAAACAAATGGAACGACGGATAGAGGTGTATCAAGATGATCAGCAGGACGAAATGGAGCACATCAATGAGAAATTGTACCACTTGGAAAAAAGAAGGCATAAACCGACAGTCCACAGCGAAATCTCAATCACTCCCATCAAATCTACGAAGGATGCGGCTGTGCAAGAGTTGATTGAGTCCTTGCAGAAACTGTCTGAACTGCGGCAATGCCCAATAACTCAAAACTCTCCTAATAGCACTTCAGGCTACGATCCTGCACCTCCCAAAAAGCATAGCCCACTATTTTCTCCCTAGAAGCCGTAAATCAATATCGTCTACAACTCAATCACATTTCGAATCTACCTCTTGTGTTTGACGACAGATTTGACAAAGCTTCTCGCCTCCTTGTCACTTCTTCTGTTCCCTAAAAGCACCAATATATAGTCCGGTTTTATCAATTCGTTGAGTGAGAGTTGTTGATTCGATATTTGTTGCTGAATCATCTGCATTAATACAATCGAGGACAAACTACTGGAAGACGAATCGCTACTGGCAACAGAGATTGAATCACTTGCAGTATCAGTCGAGGAGTGGATTGTATCCATAGCACCGACAGTAGCTAAGAGAGGCTCCAAAGTCGTTAGCTTCGTATAGAGCTCAATTAAGACCGCAGTATCGTCATTAAAGATACTGATGACTATTTGAAGTGGTCGACTGTGCTGAGATAGAAATGATTCGGCTAAGCCCTCTCCATTGGCATAGAATAACTCCTGCAACGGTTTTAAGCATTGCGAGGATACCTTACAGCGGACATCTTCGCTCGAGTTTCCTCTAATAAAAGCATGGAGTGAAGCAGAGAGAGTGGACGAGTTTCTTGGAGCTAAAACCCAGTCAAGTAATTTCTAAAGCAATAATGCTGTTAGTTGTCTGACAATGGTTGAACACGAGTCAACTGCCACATACCTGTATATAAATTACATATAAATGCTTGAGTACCTCGTGTAGTTGTTCAATGTACAAGAATTCAGAAGTAACCATAAAAAATCTGTCAAGAGACATGAGGAGATCCTGCAACACATTATCATCAAAATGCTTGAATAAGGCATGCAGTTTCTTCTCGTTGTTCACAAAAATAAATTGAGCGAAAAATAAGGCAATGGAATTAGATGTTGTCTGTAGTTCCGTCATCAACGATTGAACTCCACCCAAATCAAAAACATCGACTGGAGCATTATCAAATGAATCTAATAAGGTGTCATCCTCAAAATCTTCATCTATTGAATCTTGGCTTGATCGTTTTTTCATATAAATTTGCATAAATGTCGTATTGTTAAACTTAGTCAGACGTGACTTGCACAATGTGAAGATTCCATTAATATTGTTAAAATATGAGCACGCAGCTCGAATTTTGTCATTCATGGTTCGTATTAGGCTATTTTCTTCATTAGGACTCATCAAAATGTTCCTAAATTGCGTCGATGTGTGATTGAGAAATATTGATATTATTGAATGTACCACACTAAAGTAGTCTGATAAAAGACTCCTATTCAGCTGATTACGGTCATGAACCAGACTCTCAATGTCAGCAACTATACCAAGCAACTCAAAGCAACCATTTACAACTTCGACACATGATTTCGTATATAATACGGATGGTTCATACGGCTGAGTCATCATATCATTTTCTATTGCCCTCCAACACATGTTTTGCAAACGACCCGAAGTTTGATACGCGATACAACGCTGTATGATAGGGTAGAAACGACTGTGCAAGGGATATGAATCCAGATCCTGGTGATATAGAATAAAATGGCTGAACGCTTTGTTGATTGACTGACACATGCGTTGGAATAGTGCAAGCGGAATCTTAAAATCAATTGCTTTCGCCTGTGATCCTTTCAATTTATCCTTCATCTCAGCAATTTGATGACGATCCACTTGCGAAACAAATTTTTCGATCTGCTTCGTTAAACTGTCATGCAATGATTTGCAAACCAGTTGTATGAATGAAGTATCCAAATGTTTCGAAAGGAGAGAATTAAACCTCGTATGCAGATTCGTCGATCCAGCTATTACAAATTCACATTGGTATAGAATGATAGTGCCATCGAAGACGATACCCTTCTGTTGATTTTTCTCAGTCAATAAATTATATGTTTCTTCATTATTGATCCTAAATAATTTTTCGATCGACATTTCAACCCAGTTTGATAACAACTGAGGCAACGTCATCGATGAAGGACAACCAATACTCTCCTTAACTGTAAGTACAATATTCACACATTGTAATAATATATCTAAACAATCTAAACCTCTATCTTCACTATAATCGTTGGTCGATGTGGAGAAACTAAGTTGCCCAAAAAAGAAACTCAAATCAATTATTTTTTTGCGACACTTTGCGATAAACGCTTCTCCAACAGATTCCACTATTCCAAATATTGAACTATCACGTCGAACAATTTTCTGATTTTGAATTAGAGACAAAATCACTTTCAGTGTATCTAAGGAACTAGAGAGATGATAGTACGTGTGTTCAAATTTGTCTGCCAAGAATTTAAAGTAGAGTACGTGACGCGTCAATTCGTCAATATTGAGTGATTGAGCATACTGTACAAGTATTGGGCTTGAGTCACTGGCATATGAATCACTTTTTGTCACCTTTGAAGATTCAGGACCAATTTCTGAACAGTTCAACTCATACACGATTCTTCGCAATTGATAATATATCTCGCACTCTATTCTATTGAATGAATCCGCCTCTTTTCCACTAACACCAACTTTTTTGTTTTTGAACTCTTCCATTTGTTTGTGAATATTCTCAGCATCTTGTAATGATGCCTTCTGATACAGCACTGACAATGCCGTCAATACAGAAGAGTTTGAGCCTCGTATAGCGACCAATTTTTCGTTCAAATCCAACAGTGTTAACTTTCCCAAATTCTGTACATTCAATATGGAAGACTTTTGAGATGCGTCAGTTGTTTGTGACGAACTGCAACCATTCGACATGATAGAAGCTAGTCTCTGCTGTAAATTTTGAACATCATTCTTCGAAGTGGTCTGCTGTTGTATAGTTCCAGAGACAGACAGAGGATTGGATTGTTGTGGCACTTGATGAGGATGCTTAACACCAGATTTCACTCGATGAATAAACCTCTTGAGTCTTGATTTATTCCCTGTCGTCTGTACTGATGACAGGGAAGGAGTTTGACTCACAACCGGGTAGTGACTCGACGCAACGCTTGGAATTGCATTATTTGAATTAGTAGCGACCTCTGGTGATTGCGAAACAGGCTTCACACGATTCAACGAATGACTATCGTATGCTTGCTGATGCACCGTGGTTTCTCGTCCATTCATAGTATGAATAGAATCTGTAACAGTAGAAGAGGAATCAACGACAGCTGTTGATGGTTGTGGATTAGGACTCATAACGCTGCTTCGCTTCTCTAGTGTTTCTCGTGCAATGTTATGCCACTTTGATTTTGATTTATCATTTGTCATGAGACTGACTTCTTGATTGGACTGTTGCAAAATAGTGTTTATATCTTCAATAACGATCAAAGTTCTCTCGTACAATCGCAAAACTTCAACCTTCAATCTCTTGGCTTGTGCAGGCACAATAGTGACACCACCACCACCACTACTACCACTACTATTAACATTATTACTATTACTACTGCTACTACTGCTGTTGTTGTTCACTGTAATCGTAAGAGATGTTAATTCAGAGCATAATGAATCAACCAACTCTGCAGATTTCACAAAAGCTGTTCTCGCATTAGAAAAATCACTCCTCTGAACCAGATAGATGGCCAATGATAATGATCGACGCAGATGATTCGCATTTTGAGACCTATCAAACAAACCTTGCTCCTTCAACAGTTCATTGTAACAAACAATGAGTTCGGATAAGTGACCCGAGTGTTGAGAGTCCATTCTATTTATCTCCAATGATTTTAGTTTCTAGGAGGAGGAAATGATGGATCAAATTTATCAATAGATAGATAGGATTATTTGTAAAAGATGATGATTTGTTGTTGTGAAAAATGATGATTGAGTTGTTGTCAAAAGGTCATTAGGCGAATGGTGATTCTTCTTCTCTTCGGTCACGCAAGGCACCTCGTCGTTATTTGTGTTTTGTTGGAAATACAGTCGCTTTTTTCGTGTGTCCCGGGATACTTTACTCCGCAAGAGTTTCTCCTGCCAATCTAAAAAGAGTGGCGGAGTTGCAGGAATACCCATACTGGCCGCTTGGCCGGACCAGAACAAGAAAAATAGAGGCGCAAAGAAAAACACAAAGGACAAGAAACAGCACAAGACCGAAATGCATCAATATACGATGATTGTACCCTATTCTCATATCGAGGTCAAGGCTGTGTATGGATCCACTCGACGTCGCTTCCTTGTCAAAGTCGAAACGGATATCATTTATCAAAACTTGAAGCACCAAATTGAAATCTTGTTTAATTTCGCATCATCTCCAGCAAACCGTCACTCACAACAACAACAACAACAACAACAGCAACAACAAGAACCATTCAGAATAGAATATGAAGACGATGAAGGTGATTTTATTACGGTCAGCAGTGAAGAAGAATTGTTGATGGCCATTCAAGTTCAACAGCGAATGAACAATCGACAATCATCACTCTCACCATCTTCATCCTCATCATCCTCATCGACATCATCTTCTTCATTGTCTTCACCAGCCATCTCCTATCCACTACTCAGACTCACAATCTCTGATCGATCAGTGAACAAATCATCCTCTTCAAGTAGTACTGCTGCTGCCGCTGCTACTACGACTACGACAGCAACTCTTCTGTCAAATGGACCTTCGCCATCATCAACAATAACAACTTCTGTTACGACTGCTCCTTCTTCTTCGTCCTCTCCAATTAGTGGTGCGGTGACTGGACAGAAATCATCACCATCCTCTCCCGTCGTTTCCTCTCCATTAACAACAATCTCATCACCACCACTACCACCACCACCATCATCATCAGTCATTGAACAACAACAACAACAACAAAATAATGTTCATTCTCATCACCCACAGTACCATGGTCACCCACATCCCCACCATCACTATCATCCGGGTAATCGTCATCATTACAATCATCACTCGCCGCACCATCATCATCATCACCCACATTACCTGTCATCGCCTCATCATCGCTTTCATCACAATCATCATCATCATCCACATCACCACCATCATCATCACGGACATGATCATCACTCTCCATACTCTGAATTTGAAACGTTTGAGAACAATAGTTTGTTGAATGATACAGCTAGTCCATCCACTTCATCATCCACTGCCTCATCCTCCACTACTACCATCAATAATAATAACAAATCTCAACATAAACGATCCAATAGTGTCTCCTCTGATACTGACTCCACGACGAGTGACACTGATAGTGTCATGACAAGTGCGACAAACTATGATATTTCGACAGAGGATGTCCAGAGTGGAATTGTGACGGACGAACACACTTGTTCAACAATTTTGAGCGGAACAACGAGTACGATGACTGATGCTAGTTTGCACTACCGTAGAATGCCCTATTATTCACCAAACTCTAGCTTTCACAGTGGTCAAATGAATGGTGGCGGTGTTGGTAGTGGCAGTAGTGCTGATCTATCAAAGGTTTGCGATGTTGCCACTCCTCCTCTTCTGAACCAGCAAGGCAAGCAGAGTAATACGATAAGTAGTGAACAACAATATAATGGAAACGAAAACTCTATCACTGTTGGAGAACCGATGAAGAAATCGAAACAATCGGAAGAGAATGAAGATTATTTATCCATGGATGACATGTCTGTGAGCAGCTCAGAGAGCTCAACCAACCGTCGAAACAGAAAGAAAAAGCTAGCTAAAAAAGCGAGAATACAAGCAAAGAAGGAAGAAAAAGAAAGAAGAATGGAGCAGAAGAAACTAGAACAATTGGAGAAAGAGAAACAAAAACTACAAAAGAGAATTGAGAAGGAGTTGAAGAAGGAAGAGATGAAGATTGCAAAGGAGCAGAAACGATTAGAGAAGGAGTTGATTAAAACGGATGATTATGACATGACAAAGAATTGGCCGCAAAATATCAAATATGTGTATCTCGATGGTAATAACATGTTGTTTATATGCAGCACATTCCGCAAGTACTCATGCAAGAGAAACACAAGACACAATACTGAGCTTTTATTGAATGCGATTGCGCTTGAATTCCACAACAAATCCAATCTGTTGGTCACTCAGGTGTGCTACGACAAAACTGCCAACACATCTGCACTCATTGGCTTTGAGAAATCATTTACTTCGACAAGTGCTATTCCTGATTTTAAGTCAGCCGACGACCAAATTGTTTCGATTGCGATGCAGCACAAGCAGCTCAAGATGCTTGACTATTGTATGTTTGTGACATCTGACAAGGAGTTACGTAAGAGGTTGAAGGATATCAACGCAAAGGTCGCATCCCCTGGTGCATGGTTGAGATGCGTGTACAAAACAATGACATTGTGGGACAAGACCATACCATCAAATTTGGATGAATGGACAGACTCATTTATTACGAAGCTAGATATTCCGGCCTATTCGAGCACAACACCCGATACAGTACTAACACCAAGTAGCGTCAACGATCTTGAGAGCTAAAGATAATGTTTTTAGCTCTCAAGATCGTTGATATTTCTATATCACTGTTGTCCAGTATGCTTCTCCTACGTGTATGCTAAAATCTTAAATTGAGGATAACATGTTTTGCCAGCAGTCTCTTCCTTTTGTTGGTGCTGTCTCAGAGCAGAGTGCAACTTGACCACTTCCTCTCTCGTTGCCTGTATGAAGCGAATATTCAACTTTTTAAGAGTGTTCATCACATTGGACTTGAAAACAAGCTCCTTCTTATTGGCCTCTGCTGCTTCTGCAGGTTTGATTGGAGGAGGATCATCACCCATCAAAATTCGACCGACACCAACATATGTCAGCTTTGTGTGATCCAGATTGATGTATTCCAGTACAGAATTTGCACTCAGATAATTCGCGACTGCATCTCCAAAGTTATTGTCGCTCAATATCAAGTGTTTGAGAGTTTTGTGATCAACAATTGGAGCTAATCCCTCATCAGACATGACTCCCGTAGCAGGTCTATTATGACTCACATTCAACTTGGTCAAATTTGTGAGTCTGTGATAGGGAGATGCGGATGATTCTGGATCAATCTCCAATAAATGCTTCATTCCATCATTGCCCAGACCACAATCCTCCAATATTAGCACCTTGAGAGAAGAACACATGGACAACACCTTTGCACCTTCGTCTGTAATTGTGTTGCAACTCAGATTCAATTTTGTGAATTGCTTGTAGGAGATTGACTCGCTACTGCTGCCCAGCGATGGTGATATGATGGCAGGCAACGGTTCCATCACAATCGACTTATCATGCGTCTCCTCTGTTCCTACATTCGGATAACAAATGAGCTTCTTCACCTCATTGAGATGAAGACCATTGTTCGACAATTCCAAGTGTACTAGACTCCTGCAGTATTTGAATATGGTTACATTGGCTTCTGTTAATGGAGCTCTACTCAATCGACTCAACTTTAGTGTCTTGAGAATATGAGTGTGTTGAAACATGGCACGCTTCAACGGTACGATAGAATTGGATTTTGACATTGTTGCATCTTCTACGGATGATGATGATGAATCAGCTATTGGTGAGTGTGCCTTGGTGAGTAAAATGGATTTGATGCCTTCGTAATCCACTTGTGTCGACTGTAAATCCAAAAATTGCAATTGAGGATTGTTTTTCATGAGAACAGTCACACAATAATCATTAAAGTGAATGTGTCCTCTGAGATTGATGGATGATTGATTTCGAAGACACGATGACAGAACCAATAATTGCTCTACTGATAAATCCTCTTGTTGATCCAATTGATAGCATGATTTTATGCTGAGATCAATGTGACTCCACAGACTAAAATAGTCTCGACAATTGCTCGTACTCTTGTTGTTGTTGGTGGTGGTGGTGGTGGTGGAGAGTGTTGGAGGTGCAATCAAAAGAGTAGGAGTTGATTTTTGAGACTGCACTGACCCAAATAGGAGCTTGTACAATTGAGATTCGATATGACGCAATCCATCGTGATCACTGATGTAAGAGTGACGACCATTGATATTGTTATTGTTGTTGTTGTTGTAGTGTGATTTGGAAAATATGCGACTAATGTATCGATTCAGTCGAAACAGGAGAAAACTGAGAATGTTCGATATGATCTCACTTGGAAAAACAGCAAAGGGTGATGATTTCGTGGATTGTTGAAGGGATGATGTGATTGTAGTCGTTGTTGTGCTTGTATTGTCTTCATTGGCAGCAGCGGATTTGCACTCGAGGAGAAGCCATTCCTTCTTTCTCCTTTGTCGTTTGGTGTTGTTCATTGGGTTCATGGTTGCTCTTAACAATCTTTTTCTGATTTTCTGTTGTTTTTTGTGATCGGACATTCACACGAGAACTCCGATTCATGACAAAAATCAAACTTCTGTTGCAAACTTCTGGACCAGAGTTGGCATTGCCAGGCAGGTTGAGTTTACTTGGTTGCATCTGTAGTCAAGTCACCGTATTCTTTAGCGCCGCTATCTCCAGAATTGGAAAGCGTACGACCCTTGACAGTCGATGTCATTCCCGTTGTAATCGATCAGATTGCATAACTCCGCCTAGCTTACAATCCGGATGTCGCAACAATGCACACCCGAACCTTCGTGCAGCTTCAAATTCTCCAAATTCCAGCACAAACCAAAAAACGCATCATCATCCCATTTTTTTTTGTACCATTATCCCTACACTACATACATCACGATGAGAAAGGTCATTCTGTCCCTCTTATTGCTCGTTGCTCTGTTTGCTGCTGCTGCTTCTGCTAGAAGCGCCACTGCTTCCTGTGCTGCCAAGTGCCTCTCTACCACCACTGGTGCTGCTACCAAGCCTTCTCAACAAGAAGTTGTCGAATGCATCAAGTCCTGCATCCCTGAAAAGAAGAAGCTCGACTGGCAAAAAAAGTTGTCCAAATTGACAAACAAGTTGGACAAGATTTCTCAACAATTGTTGAACAAGGACGTTCAAAAGCAAGAAGCCGTCTTGTCCGACATGATTGAAGAAGATGAGTCCTCTGTGTTGAGTGACAACTCTGAGATTCTCTCTGATTCATCCATTAGCAATGGTGCCACCTTGCGTGCTACCACTGGATTGAATGTTCGTTCCGGTCCTTGCACCACATACAAGATTGTTGCTGGATTGGGTTCTGGTCAAACCACAAAGTACACTGGCAAGTCCCAGAGTGGCTGCGGTTACACTTGGTACTCTGTTTCCAATGGTTGGGTCGCTTCCAACTTTGTCACTGTTGTTGGTGGTGGTGGCGGTGGCGGCGGCGGTGGTGCCGGCTCCTGCAAGACCAGAAACTATCCATTGTTCAAGCAATGCGATGGTAGATGGGGAGGCAATGCTTTGGGCAGTTCCTCTGTTTGCAGAATTGGATGCTTGATGAGCTCTGTTTCCATGGCTTTGAACGGCTTGGGCAAGTCTGTCAATGGTCAATCTCCAAATCCAGGTACCTTGAACTCATTCTTGAGAAGCAATGGTGGATACCAAGGAAGCTTGTTCATCTGGGGATCTGTCTCCAGATTCGGACTCAGATACATTGGTCAACCATCTAGCAAGGCTGAGATTGCCAAGCACATTTGTGCCAACAATGTTGTCATTTTGAATGTCAACAGAGGTGGTCACTGGGTGTTGGCAACTGGTGTCAGCGCTGATAGATCTACCTTCTACGTCAACGATCCTGGCTACAATAGATCATCCTACAGTGCTGGAGAAGTTGGTGTTGCTGGTATCTTTACTTTGTAAACTCCTTTTTTTTGCTATCAACGTAATCCAATTTTATTTATTGATTGTTATTTGTCGGTTGTGTGGTTTCAAGATCTGACTTTTTTGATCACTCTCTTTGGTGTCACAACACCCTTATTGGAGATGGGGATCTGGTTCTTTCCGGCTGTAATCTGGCAAACATATCCAGCATCGACCCAACCATAGCTATTCAGATTCCGGTTGTATACTTTGACCATGTAAATCTGGTTGTTATAAGCAGGACCGTCAACGACAACTCCTCTGTCATAACGCCGGAATTGACTTACTGGTGTTTGATTGGTGTAAGGAGCTCTGAACAGATTCAAAAAGTCCCAACTTGCAGGCATATTGCAAGCACCAACCTCATCACCCCGAATGAGCGGTAGTCTAGGTTTACAGAGGTATTGTTGTTCCACATAACCTGCATTGACATCATTCACGAAGACAGTCGAATAGGTTCCACAAGAGGTTGTCACAGTACCTGTCACAATCATTCGGGTGTTTGGAGGAACAGTGAGAACAGCAGCTGTGCTGCAAGGTTGGTTGACAATGGCCAACCATCGATCTCCACCCAAGTTGCAGGCAAAGTAATAATTGGCATTTACAGGAGAAAACTCCCTCTTAACGTTATTGATAAGGGGATAGATCGAAGCGCAGTGTCCGAGAGTAACGAGCAGTGTCGAGGACAGAAGACAGAAAACAAGTAGGGTCAATGGTTTCATGTGGGCTGTTGGTGTATTTGGTTGGTTGGTTGGTATTTTACTTTTTCGCAGCGAATAAAAAGCTCTGGGCAAACCGTCCAATCGAAATAGAAACATGTTCTGATTGTAAAAATATAACCGGTCGACATCCGTAGCCGTAGACGAAAGCCCCCACAACAATAACATAACAATGTACGGAAACACACGACAAAATCTCACCGTAATAATAATAATAAATGATTCTTTTTATTATCATTACAAACTTAATGCAGAGGCAAAAAGTAAACATTGGCCTGGCAGGCATCACTGCTGGATGCATGGACTCTTTGAGAGGCTGGGCACTCAATAAACTCAAATTGCTTGGTCAAACACATGTGAACCTCGTTCAAATAGTTGCCGTGACCACATGTGAGTTGAACAGGGATACGGAGTTGATCCTTGATGGCACTGACAATTGCACTGGTGGAAACCATGGACTTTCCTGGTACGATGCCTGCCTTGGACAAGGCATTCAACAGTGGCAATCGATTCAACAGATTCAAAGTCTTGAAAAAGTAGTCGTACTCGGATGAGGATTGAGAGCATGTTCCGTGCTTGAGCCATTCATGACTCCAGAAATCTTCATTCGTGTTGAAGAAACTTGGCCAGTTGACTTCCAATGATTGCATAATTGGCTTGAGGGCAGAGTAGTCGAATGGAATGTCTTGGCAGCATGTTGGACCATGGTAGATGGTGTTGCTATTTGGCCACAATCCATCTATTGTTGTTATTGTTGTTATTGTTGTTGTTGATATGTGTTTTATAATAATAATAACAATGATAATGATAATGATAATACCACATGTTAAAAAGTGTGGTCAAATGGTGAGTAAATGTACGAAATCAACCACAAAGGAACACTGCAAATACATATGACAACAACAACAAAATCAACACATACGAATGGTAAAGTTGGAGACAGAAGCAGGGACTCTGCAGTCCTTGTGTTGACTATTGATTTTGCAGCTGTTACCTGGCCATTGAATAGACAACTGCAACAATCGATGAGGATAAATAAAATTACAACACGATACATGATCAAAAATGTTTGTTGTCAGTTTGATATAAGATGTTTGTCAAAAGGAGAGGCACAGTCAATGGCCAACAAACGATTGTGCGTACCAAAAAGTAGTCAAAATCAGCTTCGTGATAGTGTTGACATGGTGAGTTGCTGGACAGGACAGTCACAGAGACGCAACCAATCACAACGGCAATAATGAGTGCAATGATGGACAAGATTTTCATGTTGTTTGTTTTGTTGTTTTTGGGTGTCGTTGTTGGGGGCGAATTGTGCTTTCGATCCGTGAAAGAAATATTCCGAGGGCGAAACGCTTTTCCTTCGCGAATCCGACTTTATTTGGACTATTCCGCGGTTTGCTGAGCAATCCACTGCAGGCACTCTGCCAGTGAGGAATCCGAGTTGGAGTTTGATAAGCAATTGAGGCATGCTTCAACAGAGGTAGCACTCTTCAGCTTTGGATAGAATGTGTCAGCGATATGCTCCATTTGGTTGAGAATCTCCATGTGGTTCTTTTGGATTCTGGTCTTGATGGCAGAGATCCATGGTGCGTCATTAGCGTGATGGATTGATGTCGTGTTTGAGGCACTTGTCGCTGGTGTTTCTTCAGAGCTCTGTTTGATACTGTTTTGTATCTCATCCACGATACAGAAAAAGAGGATGGGAGTTCTGTAGTGCTCAAACAGATTTGAACTGGTAATGACATGATTCAAAGCCAATGCATCTTGCTTGCTCTGTTCGATTAACTTCTTGAGAATGTTGAACCTGTTTGTATTCCACTCTTCTAATGACATGAGGAAGAGTGATAACACGCAGTTCCAGAAGGCAGATCGATCGCTGACAGTACTGAGTCCCTGGACGGGAGAGCTTAAGAAATCATTGAGCACTGCTTCGTACTTTGTTCTTTCATTTGCATCATCCAACACAAGCAGGGCCATCTGAATTTCAAATGGTATTAACTTTAGGTTATGGAGGGTACTTCCACCACCAGAGTCAATAGACAAGCTCTCTAGTTTAGCAAGTTTCAACAAGAGAGATGTTAGATCGAACGATGTGGTTTTGAATCTTTCCTTAATAGCTCTAATATTTGCCATCTGAGTCCAATAGTGTTCTACAGATCTGGTGTATGCATCCTTGTCATTCTCAGGTCCCAGTATTGGTAACAAGCAATTACATTTGGAGAATCCGTTTCGGATCAAGGCACCTTCCCAAACAGATTTAGATGGCCTGAGATTCTCGTCAGCTTCTGCGGCCTGTGTGTGACAGCTTATATGAATTGTTGTGAAGGATGTAACAGATGAGAATCCCGTAAAATCTCCAAAGCTGGCAACCTTGGCAAAGTTGTAGATGCCAAGGAGCTCTTGAGGCTTGAATCCATATCCATCACCACAAATACAACATGTAAGTCCAGTCTCTTCTGTTAGCTGATCCAAGTCAAATCCAACAATCTTATCTTGCTTGATTCCACCTGTCTGTGTAATGGACAGTCCCATATCCTTCAAGAGTTTGTTTCGAGTGTTGTTTGCCTTCCTTCTCTTTTTCTTCTTTGTCTTTGATCGAATCGAGTTAATATCTGCACTTGCTTCAAACCCGTTTTCAGCTAGCTTATTTAAGAGTAATTCCGCAAGTGTGGCGACATCTTTCGCATATACATTTTCTTCCATTCGATGAAGCATTTCAATCGTCGATGCTCTTACCAACAACAGCTTTTGAGAGGGGTGATGAGACGTGCAGAGACCAACCAATAAATTAATTGCAAAATGTACACTAGGAAGATTATATGCGTCTTGACCCGTTTGATCATTGCCGTCGTCCTTATCGTCGAATAGAGAGCACAAGTGAGAGAATATATTTTCAGTAATGCCAGACTCTAGTATCATGTTCTTCAAATGGTTACCTGCCATATCATTGGGTATAGCGCTGGATACAGTGACAAAGGTAGAGAGATAGAATGTATTCTCCTTGGTCTGATTCTGATTGTATTCATCGAGATTCAAATGTGGTTTGAAGTAGTTGATCAGATACTCGCATGATTCCTTCTCGCCATATGTCAAAAATGGAAGTACCTTGCTTACTGCGTTGACAATCTTTGGGCTCATCGATGGCAGTTTATCCAGGAACATCACCAATTGATTCAAAGTATCTTCGGAATTCTTTTTCAATAAATGAATGGTATTTGCACTTTCGTCATCACCACTCATATATGGACTCATAGGAGTCAATGGACTAGCATTAGATTCGAAACTCATGCGAGTTGCTTCCTCCACAATTGGCTTAATGATGAGGAGAATCATCTCGGCCAGATCAAACAAATCTGGATTGGAAAATACGAATTTACACTTCGTCAGCAATAGTTGTACAGCATTCACCATGAGGAGCTTTCTTCGATTCTTCTTGACATATGTACAATACAACAAGAATTGTAGGACGTATTTGATCAATATCCGATCAGTATTCTCGTCCGTTATCGAGTCAACATATTGTAATACTAACTCCAATCTGTTGTACTTGCTCATGCCAGAAGTAATTTTGCACAGTTCTTCCAAATCCTGTTCGACCGAATCATCTTCGAGTTCATCGATAACGTCTTCAGTGGCTTCACCATCTACACCTTGGAAGCGGAAAATGACTTCCATTGGTGTATCACCTTCTTCTCGCATCCACACTTGTTCGTACACCTTTGTTATTTCTAAGTTCAAGTTAATGATCTTATCTTTCACTAAAAGTTCCAGTGCAAAATCAGAGCAAATGTTCATTTCCTTGAGAATATATGCTGCGACATCACTCATTGTTGTGCCGATTTGGTGGCTAGTGTAGGGATTGTTTCTCATGCCTCCCTGGAAGAAATATTGTTGGGAGTCGTGGCGCTCCATGTCCAGTTCGTAACTGGGTTCTTCTTTGAAGGGCACAATTAAATTGCATAGTCTTTCAAAAATGAATATGGATGACAAGTTATCAGATCGAGTCTTCAGAGCATCGATACAGACTTCTAGGAAGAATTCCTTATCTTTTTCTGTTTCGCGAAGTCTATCAATAATCTGTTGAAGAACATCACAACTCAAGGAAGTTTTCGAGGTTCGCTGTGTGATAAGTGTGCGCAATGATAGGAAGCTGTTCAAAATTGCTGAGATGTGTGACTTCTTTTCTTTGAACTCGCGCATTATATCAGGTACCTTCAAGAAATCATTGATCAGCAGGACAAGGTGACCAAGCGTGGTTCCCTGAGATAGATCCGACACTACATCCGATCCAAGCTTTTCCAAGTACTCTATCCTGTCTACTTCAGTCATTAAATTGCTACTGAACATTGTTAGATACTCGTCAGTACCCAGGAAGTACTTTCTTTCCTCTGATTCAACCAAGCTGAATAGTAGTGAGAAATACTCCTCAGCAGCTTCACCAACAGACATTGCACTTGATAAACAATAACATAGTACCTTCAGCAGTTCTAATTCTCTATCTGGATTGGCCTTGCACAGCAGTTGTAACAGAGAAAGCATGTGTGTTCTTGTATCCCGAGACACTTTGTTCAACAGAAGATTTTTGATCAAGTATGGATTAATTGGAAGGTTCGACGCAGGAGCAGCAGCCGATTTCGAGTTGCTGAACTGAATGGCTTCAAATCCTTTGTTCTTCGCTTTCGCATTACTGTTAATCCATTGTTTCATGTTTCTTCGACCACTTGCCCATTGCTGCATTGTAATGTGAGAGTGAGTCGAGTTCTTCATCTCATCTGTTTCGCTGTCTGCTGGTTCATTGTCACTAGGTTCTAAGAACTTGGTTAGTACCGTTAGGCAAGGGACGACAATTTTTTCACAAACAGAGGTGCTGAATGAAGCAATCCTTATTGCCTTTAACATGATCTCAAAGACAGTGCCGATATGATTCTCAAAACATTCAATGGACTCATGGTTCAGTTCGCAAAGTAGGAGCATCTCATGACGGATGAATGCGTTTAAATCTAAATCTCTATGGTTTGCAAGAGCAAAATCAATTCTCTTGCGTAAAATATTGTTCAACATCTGTGATCCTTGTAAATTGGACCTCACCAAATGACTGATCACCTTTCTTGTGAGCTTTCTGTTGTCCATCACACCGTACTTTAAAGTGTTTTGAGCGAGCTCTCCAACACAATCTGGTGCGTAGCTTTGTTCGACATGCAACAGCAAGTTAAGAGTCGAGCGGACAAAGTTGTTAGCACAGGCGAAACATCGCGATTGAGGTTGAACGTTGTTGTTGGTATGATTATTCTCCAATTGTTTGTTGGATCGATTTCGATTCAAATACTCCATCAATTGATGACGAGTGACGCTTAGTGTTTTCATACATGCACTCAACTCTTTGAACAAATTTCCAGCATCAGTTACGTACAAGTCATATAAACTCTCTACGATTGTGTTTAGTTTTTCTTTGTCATCATCGATTCGGGTATCATCTTCTAATTCCTCCAAGTGATCCAGTATAACATCTCTATGAGACTGAAGGGCATCATACTTCTCATGTGCAATTTCTAATTGCTTCTCGATTAGGATAATTGCAGCTTTGGAGTCTTTTTCATCCTTAATCTCATCAGATACGTGAGATTCTCGAGCAGAGAAGCCGAATGTGAAGGAGCCATACTTGGAGTGGCCACATACAGAACAAAAGAAACCGTCCAGTTCGCCATAGTTCACATTTCGACACTTAATACACTGGTACGCATTGTCATTACAAGATGCACATACGCCATGACGATCAACGACAGGTATTCTACAATTCGGACACATTAATCGATCAGATGACAGTAAATCTTCATAGAAAGAAGAAAACTCGACCATGACATTGGAGGCGATGATAGGCAATGGTAAAGCCAATGAAGCTTTTTCGGCACCCTTAGGAATATCCATAGTACCAAACTTTTTCCAACTTGCTTCTCTTAGGTCTGCAATTGACAAATCTGACTTATTGTTGTAATAAAGTTCGAGTGTTCTGACCATTTTTTTCGATGGAGCCGATATCGAAGCGTTAAAGTCAATACTGGATATCATATAACTTTTGTTGAATAGGAGGTACTGAGATGCATGTTCATGCTTGATAAGCTTCTTAATGTCATTAAACGACTGTGCAATAAATGGTTCTTCGACGCTGTTACATATCGCACAGGGTGAACTTTCCAGATAGTACTCACTAAAGTTCATAAATCTCTTCAAAGTATTATAGATTCTGAGATTAGGGTGCTCCGATATCATCATGTTTTCTTGTTTCAAGCAGCACGTGAGTAAGTGGATAATAGTTTGATGCAGAGTAGCGTTTTCACTCTGAAGGATCTGAGACAAAAGTATGTTGAGGAATTGCTCAGCCTTCCGACCATAACGAGGCAAATTAGAAATCTTGGAGATGATAGTGTTTGTTACATTATCGCTATCACCCAACGAGAGCAGAGCCAATATGTTGCATGTCTCTATTCTCACTGCATCAGAATTTGATACCAAGGCATAGGAGTCAATGAATCCTGAGAGATCAAGTTCCGTATTGTTTGCTAATGCTGCTAAAGCAACCTTCTTGTGGCTATCATCAGAGTTTAGTAAACCGAGGTGCATCAATTTGATTGGTGTCAAACATGTATCATCAACAAAATGGCTAGCAAAAAGGGCGAGTGACACATATATAGTTGGATGATGGAAACAGAATTGACTCCAATTGTGTTGTCGATCCACGGCCCTAGCTAGCACTTGACCCAAAGATATCATCAACTCGGTGGCCTTTTCTTCTGGATAGGCAGTTACAGATGTCAAAGGATTGTAGAAATCCAATAGTTCGGATGCGTACAAACTGTTATCAGTCACCTTAAAGTAATCATCAAGGCTTCCATTCATGCGAACAAGTAAATCCTTTGATCTTTGCCTGATGAAAGGTGAGTGTTTGTTTAGTGCCAGTTGACTTAAAACTGCATTCCATTCAACAAGATCTTGTGCCGTCCATGCAGCTGAGTGCACTTTGATATTGTATATCATTTGGAAGATGACTTGGGTCAATAGCTTTGCATATGGTCTAAACATACTTTGTTTGTTATCAAGCAAGTACTGTTGGCTGAGTAGGGGACTAAAATTTCTGTCAGGGATATTCTTCTGTGGTTTTAGGAGACCTCCATCAGTAATCTCTGAATAGCGCTGAGAGCTTTCTTCTCGATCGTATTCTTCTGCTACGTCAGTCAATAACTTCTTTAGCTTTGAGATGTACTTCTCGTTGCCAATTTGATTGTTGCAAAGCTGAGCGAGAACAGCGACATTGGACGAGACACATTCATTTGGACCAACCATTCCTATCAGACAAGTGAAAAACAACAATTCAACCAAGTGAATTTGATTGTCTTCGCTCTGCTTGGCAATATTAAACACTCGGTCTCCATCTCCGAACAGATTGGATATCACATCTTTGAATACAGACTCTAAATAACTACAAGACTTCAGCTTTGTTGATTCATCGCTCAAGCATAGATATCGATCCACGATGTCCAAAAGCGACTTATAAAAGTAGAGTGCACTGAGTGAGTCCTTAGAGCGAACAGCCTTCATATTTTGGACGTAGTGTCGAATCAAAAGACCGTACATCGATTGATTGTCCTCGTCAAGATTTTGCATGAGAGGACATGACATAATTAGACTTGATATAGCTTTTGAAACCTCAGAAACAATAAATTCATCCGAGTCAAATAGAAGTTTGTCTAAAATGGCCAAAACTCGGACATTGGAATTATTTCCTCGCAGTTGGAGTAAACTAATACCAATGATAGTATACACAAGCGGACCTTGGGAGTGGAGTTTTTCGTTTCTCAACACCTCCAATTTGGTCACAAGTTGGTGCAGGAGGTTTGGATTGCTCGTAAAGATAGGAAGTAAACTCTCAGGCGAAGAGAGAAGTAGAGAGTTGGTCGCTTTGAGAACATGCAAGAGATCAAGCGTGTTCAATGATGATATGTCGACGGCATCCACAAATTTCAAGAGATAATCATTGATTGTCTCAACGACACGATCGGATTGGTAGTCACACAATGAAATAATTGAGGAAATGGCATGTGGACATAAGGCGTGCAATTGCCTATTCACAAAACAATCAGAGAGTAGACGATGGGCTTCGATTTGGATTGAGTTATCTTCATCTTTGGTGGCTTGGATGTACTTTGGAAGAACCACCGCCAAGAATTGCTTCAAAACAAATAGAAGTGTCGGAGGAGAATGCTTATCAGGAGAGGAGGCAACAGACACGATGGGTGATAAATTTTCGTTGTTACCGTTGAGCTTGATCTTTGCTTGCTCAAATCGAAGTCTGCTCGAGCTTACACCATACACTTCTATTTGATCAACAACGATGTTCTGGTTGCTGTGGGTGGCAGAAAGTTCTATGCACACTGTTTTGTCATCTGTGCAATTGAGAATAGGGATGTTGATGTCCACCCATTGTTCGGTGTTTGGTTTGGTTTCGACACAAACCTCACCTACTCTTACAGTTTTAGGAATAGAAGATGGAGAGTGTTTTCCAACTAGTACTCGAATCTTGCTGATAACGGTGGCACTTGGATCTAAATTTTCTACTGTCAAGTCAAGCTTGCCCGGTTGATTGTATGCAATATGTCCATCTTCGCTCGACAATAATTGCAAAACATCCTTTTCTGCGAACAAAGTCAATATTTCACCCGAGTATTTCATCGATGTTGATATATTCGTTTGGTTGGTGAACATATGCTTCGATAATGAGAGAGACGAGGTTGTGACTGATGCTTTCAGAGAGCTGAATCCTCGCAACAGTAAATCAACATCATCTACAGGCTCAGTTGTCTCAATGTTTGTCTCTGTTTCTCTCTTGTGTGTGATCGAGTTGTTGGAAATTTCGAAACAATTTAGCGAGCCATCCAAACATACATAGCAAAAGGAAGGTCTTGTGACAGTCGTTCCAGTGATTCCATGAACAACGGAAACATTCTCAATTACTTCTACCCAGAGTTTCTCCTTTGAAAATGCGAAAAGAACTGTTTGCCCCTTTTTCGACAGACATACTACATGGCCAGGGAGCTCTGGTATGCTCTGCCATTGATAAAATGGTGCCAGCTGGTTAACTTCACCTTTTGAGGAGCTTTCACCTCCTTGAGAGCTGATTATTAACGATTTGACGATCTGTGCTGTCTTGGTGTTGATCGTGCATGCGACAGTATTTCCTTCAGAAAAACTAAAATATATCAGCTTAGTGTTCATATCATAGTAAACACTCATTCCCTTCTTGTTATCCTGAGCACCACTGAGTGTGGAAATGTCTATTGACTGAGTAAAGGTACATGGGCCACCAGAGTCCATGTATTCTTGATAGTACAATTGTCCGGATTCAGTAAGCGCAAAGAGGAGCGGTTGTTCATCATCAGTCAAACCAAATGTTGTCGAGACAAGTAATTCTCCATCCTGTGGAGCAAAGTTGAACACAGGACAGAAAGTATCACTTGATAAATCATAAACTTTGACAAATCGATTAGTAACGATAGCAAGTAATACTTGTGAATCTGGAAGCCACAAAACATCGGTTAGATAAGTTTCGTTTGGCATGTCATCAAATCCTAAATAGATTTGAATTTGTTGTGTTGGTTTCCTTTCTTCATCTAACACAAACACATGTGTATCGAACATTCCAGCCACAGCCAAGAAATTGCCATTTGCTGAGTTAAATCGAACGTGAGTAATCTTAAAGGGTACCGATAGAGAGCTGACTTGCTTCATGTTCGCACGTGATTCAGTCGACTGCATATCACAAAACGAATCCAACCTGAACATTGCTACATTTGTGTCCTCGCCAATTGCCAAATCCCCTTTGGTACTACTTGAGAGTAATTGGTAGTGTATGCTGTCTCTACTTGCGATAGACTTCTCACTCCGGCTTTCAAAGTTCATTTCTGTTTTAAATGAATTGGATGGCAATGTAGTTTTGAGTTCTGTTATACTCTTTGGTACATCTCCCACAGATGTTATATTCTCCAAGCTCCAGTGCTCTGTGGTTGACTGGTCGAGAGAGTTGAAATCACTCTGTTCAATTAATTCTCTCTGGAGTTTGCTTGATAATGACATAACACTCGAAATAAGGCGCTTAAGGGAGGGGGTACTTGTCTTCACACGCTCACGATCTATGGCAGTGCATTGCAAGTTGTCAATCATCTTCTTGCTGGTCTCCGATAGGTGATGACTACTGGATACAGCACCGGAAATGTCCGATGCAGGTAGGAATGTAAGAGTCGCGTTCAACGATTCCGGAGCTAACACCTGATCTTCACAATCGTCAACATTCAATATACCTGTGGTATACCTTAGTTTCTCTTCCTCTAATGAAACGACAACTTGTTTTTTGTCACATAGAGATTGAGTGCACTGTTTTACCTGTTCAGCAATTTCTGAAGTATGTTCATCGAGAGATGACAATAGAAATTGGTTCACAAGAGATAAAAACAAGAAATTTCTTTGAGATGTCTCTACTTGTTCGCAGACCAATTTGCTCAGATCGTCAGCCAACTGATCTTCACGTTGTAGACTGATTGATATATGAACAATCAAGTTAAACACTTCAATCGTTGCGTCATTGCTGTTACTTCTCACCATTTCATGAAAATGTTGGCACAGTAAAGTATAAAGGTGAACATAGGAGTCTGAATCGGGAGACTCCACAGAATAGTTAGAGTATAGGAGTCTCATAAAAGTTGTAAATTGCCCAAAATCCTCCTGCTGTTCAGACTGTGACAATCTTGCACTCAGCCATAGAGAGGACTCGTCATGCTTGTGAATACACCTTACAATCTGCCCAATTAAATCACTACTTGAGTTGAGCAATGAAGTTATGGTAATCATGCATTTGCGCTGCACATCCCTGCTGAAGAACGACTGCAAAACTTCCTGGTATTTCTCCAAGTTGTTATGACAACGCATGTATTCTACAACGGAAGCAATATTGTTCGGTATCAATTCGGAGTGCATGCAATCCAACAATACAAAGAGAACCCGGCTCAAAAATGGGGCATCCCTATCAGCAAGAGAGGAGATACAATCGCTAATGTTTTGGTCCAGTGACCGGATTTTGTAATTAGATGCTCGTTTGTTATGCTCTTCTGTGCCCAGCGTTGTTTCCAAAACTTGCTTGGCCCTCGTTGAAATAAATGAAAAGACATTGGATGATTCGAGTAAGAGCAGTGAACCAACAATGGATTCCTCTTTTCTGAGTGCAGGTATAGACTCACAGTGCTCCAGCATATCAATGAGATTGCTCAAGTTTTCCACAAGTGAAACAACTCTTTGATCATCAGCCGAGCATTCACTTGATTTGATACAGTGTCGGTGAATTAGATCAATCGGATCATCACTTGCAGTTTGGCGCTGGCAAGTGGCACATTTCTCTTCAATCCAAGCCGAGTCCAATGTCAAAAGCTGAGCACTTGTTGTTGTGCCTAGAATAGATTGAACGCACTCCTTAATTCGAGATGTAGACATCACAGACCTAATGACTCGAGATAAAACACGAAGTTGAACTTCAGTGTACTCACAGCTGAGTAGAGAAGATGTCACATATTGAACCCAATGCTCAATGCTGACAAGTACTAATCTACCAAGGTTTGTTACAATAACATTAACCAGATCTGGCTCGGAATTTGGTTTCAACACCCTCTTTGCCATCCTGCTGAAAGACGAACACAGCAATCCCAGATTTTGGTCAGATAATTCTTGACTCAAAACATGATCCAGACCCTTCATAAATGTGAAGAGTAAGTTTACATCCATTTCCTCACGAGAAAAAATGTGTAATGCTATCCGAATGCATGATGTTAGACCAGTCACTTCGTTGCTGCAACTAATGCCTGGTAAATTCAAGAGCACTTGGTAAAGGTTGACAGCAACAATTAATTGATCGTTCTCTTTGTCAATACTGTGCTTACATATCAAGGACGAGAGGCAATCTAACAATTTCTCGCCATGTGTCTGGATAATAGTGTTCGCGTGTGGTGATGCAGTCCTACAACTGGTGAAAGTCACTGGTGTAGCGTTATCTCCTGAAATACACCACTCTCGTCTTTGATTCAGAAAGAAGTTGTCTTGAATAAAGGAGGCCATCTCACTCGTCGGTCCATCCATATGACAAATCATGTAGTGACAGAGAGATATCAACTGTGCAGTAGAAGAAATGTTAATTTCATGATTATCTACAGCAAGTTCAATGAATTTGGAGAGAAGATTTTGTCGATCTAGCAATGTTGTCCGATACGAGAAGAATAATAGAATCAGGACAGTATTAGTCTGTACAGGGATGCCTGATAAAATGGTTTGATGATAAATACTCCATAGTCGTTGAATAGTCCAGTGTGATCCATTATCAGTCTCAGCCCGTTGGTGTAAATTTTTCAGGATTGTTCTCACAAGCAAACAAAACACAAAATGATTCACGTGTTGTTTGAATATAGGAGTCTCACTACCCGTGTCTATCAGCGAAGTATAAACACTATCACACAACTCCAATGATGCAGAGAATACAGTTTGTATCTCACTAATTCTCTTCTTGAAACCCTGTCGAAAGTTGTCACTCTTGGCATCTATTATGTCTAATAGTTCACTTAATTCGGCAAAATGGTTGATAATAAACGATGTCATATTTTTCTTCATCATTTCATCATTCGATGTGACTCCAAAGATAATCATGTCCAAATAATGCACAATAAAGTACAATTCTCTCAAAGGACGTTCTTCAACGAAATGCTTACATAATCTCATTATACTAACAAGCACGCCCTTGCCCTCTTGGATCAGCATGATCTCTCGGATGGTTTCATATTTCGACATATCTATCACATCATTCGAACGGAGATTTGAAATTTCTTTGCATGCGTGACATGGGTAAAATACGTCCAATAGGTCAGATCTGAGTTCATCAACTCGATATGTGGGCGCTTTCGTGTGAGACAATTGGAGCGAATCGGTTAAAATACACATTGCCGTTTTAACACTTAACACTACATCTTCGAAGTGCACACGAGCACATAGAGCACTGCTCTCCAAACACAATAGATTTCTCACCAAGTAGCTTAATTGTTGTAACACTTGATTTTTGTCGTTTACCTTGTGGATCAATGCTATTAAATATCCAAACACCTGATAAAATAATCAACTATCAGTATATCACTTTCAAGACACATAAATCTAGCACTAGTACATACCACTTCATTTCTAAGTGCGTCCGTGCTGGATTCCTTTAGAGTAGCAACATAAAAATCAACAGATCGCTTGCAGACGATAGGTATGTACTCTGCTTGCGGGACTGATACGGCAGGTAAAGATAGATAACGAAGTCCACTACGCAAGGTGGATACTACATCATCGTTTGATTGAGAATTATTCAATAAATTCAGAATATATTGCGTCACTTGAGTCGAAGCAAAGAGAGAATTCATATACCCCCTAATCACACTCACAAATATATCGGATGTACTCTCAAAATCCGCCGAAAACGACGGACCTTGATGTACAGAACTCGTCAAGAGTAATTCATCAATCAAGTTTTGAGACGAAGAAGGCTCCTCTGTTTTGACGGTACAGTTCAAAGCCATTCCAAATTTGGGCACTGATGGTGGTAGTTGGATTATATCTTCCCTACCGGAATGAATTAAACATAGGAGAGATAGTACTTGTTGTGCAATCTGAGTCGATACAACAGTCGCTTGCAACCTGGCCAAGCAATATCTCAAAATAACAACTATCGAGTACTTTACATGATTGAATCCAGCAGAATCTTCACAGATAATAACTATCAACACAGAATGAAGCATATGTCACAACAAATATGATGTAAGAACAAAAAGTAAGCAAAAAAGGAACACAATATACAATATTAAAACGTACCGTTATCCATCATTGATTGAGAATAGAACTTTGAGACAAGGGCAGAGAGCAGCTGAAGAGTAAACATGTGTTGTTCTTCAGAGAATAGAGGTGCATGGCTCAAATATTTACATAAATGTTGCAAAATGAGTTCATTGTCTTGCAACGACCAAATAGTTGGTACAGAGTCATCACTGTTCTTTGTTCTCAAACATGACAGCAAGAACAGTAGGAACTGTGCGTGTTTCCATGAACAAGAGAGAGATGGTGAGTTCAATCTTCTGACTTTAATGATACAAAGCTTAAGAAATAAGATACAGATCAACGAACAACATACCTGTCTCACTGTAGTAACTTCATTGATTGATTGCTTCTTTGATCGTGCGCTCCTTGGCACAATATCCTCGTCGTCCTATTATTGAACACACACATAAAAATATCGAACAATCGTAATGAAATTGACGTTTAGCTTCCAAAGGATATCATCAAACAAAACAACAATCTTCATTGTGCATAACGGTTGTTCCCCAAAATCAAATAAAGCAATAATACTACATTGATACACGTACATCAATAAAAAAATTAATACCAAACATGTCATCATCTTCGTCATCTTCATTATCTTGTTGGTCTGACTTGTTGCTTTCTTTTGGTGGAGGTTCTGTGGGAGCAGTGGGTTCTACACTCATTTCCTCCTCCTCCACAATTTCATTGTTCTCCACTTGTTGTCTGACTTGTTCCAAGAGCTCATTTCTCATGCTCTGAAGCTCAGCGTGAGAATGATGAGCATTCTTCAACCTGATGCCAACAACTGGAGAAAAAAAGTTGTTTAGATCAATAGTTTCCATCTGTGTGTGAGTTTTGATACAAATGAACAACAATCGATGTTGGTGCTTTTGTGTTTTTGCAGGATAAAGTGTCTCTCTCAGAGAACTGAACAACTTCCCAAGCTATTTTGAACTTGAAGCAGACCACCAGTCAAGTTCTCATCACAGAATATTCCGCCGCCTGGCTCCATTGAAGGCTCAACGAATTTGTTGACGTACGTCCGTGTCTCCGAAAAAGAAAAACTCGATTTTCACACAAAACAAACAGGTCGCACAACGCAGCAGCAACAACAGCACAAACAACACACGAACTTTTTTCCTGTCATGTCAAAGTATTGCTTCACTCAAGATGGTTCCCTCATTGCTCTCATCAGTAGCGAAAGGAAAAATGAGGTTAAAATTATACAAGGCTCCACAGGAGTCAAATTGAGCGATGTTCGTATCCCATACAAAGTGAACACCAGTATAAGTACAATGAGATTTGTTCAACAAATTACCCACAACAAGTCACAAACAAAAATTACAAAGGGATTGTTGCACTTGCTCGTCGGTTTGAACAATGGAGAAGTTTTCAAATTTTCAGAAGATGGACTTTTACAACAGACGAAGAAACTGACAGAGGAACCAATTACACACATTACCAAAAACTTTGCAACCACAAAGAACAAAATATACAGCATGACCAATTACAAATTAATGTCCGAAAAGTATGTCTGCAATGGATTCTATGAGAGCACAAACAGTGATGAAGTCTATGTGGCTGAAGTTTCTCATGTCATGATTCTTTCCGGTCGTTTGGAAGAGAAGGCTCAAGTCAACATTCCAGGAGAGAAGTTGGTGTGGGGAGACAGTGGTATTGTCGTTACTGCTGGACGGACATTGAACATTGGTGATTTGAATGGTCACACAAAATGTATGTCATCTCAAAATTGTTGTTGCTTATTTCCTTGTTTCAAATACGATGTCATTATCATCCAAATATGCATCATGTACATTGACACACTCTTGTTTTTGTTTCCATTTTTAGCGATATCATTGAGCTCTCAAGCACAATCGATTGGTTGTCAACTCAATAGAAACTTTTTGGATATTATTGTGAATATGGTGTCTCAAAAATGTTTCTTTGTTCGATTTGATCTTTCAAATGGTGTCAAATCTGCTACTGAGGTCTCATCCGCCAACATTGACTTTGATTTGGAGTCTGTGGGCATTTTTGGCTCTCGTATCCGCGGTGTCAAGAATCAAGTCATTTATGAATTGTCTTATCAGGATCAAGCCAACACACTGGCCTCAAAATTCACTTTTGAGCCTGTTGTGTCCGCAATCAGCAACGGAATCAACGGGTCCGCAACAAGTGGTGCCAAGAAGGGTCAAACTGCTATTCTGGGTCGCTCTAATCAAGCTCTACCAGGTGCAAAATACCGTTTGTTGAACATTGAGGATGACACGAAGGCTGATCAAGTCGCTGATCAATCAGAAAACGAAACTCAAGAAACAATTGATATCAATGGAGCTGTGCCTCAAATTCAAATCAGTGGTGCGTTAATACGAGCATTGGAGAGAGGAAATGTTGCCAATCTCGAAAAGATTGTTGAAGTGGACAATCAAGACCTTATTACAAAGACTGTGAAGCAAATTCCTAATTATTTATGTATTGCATTCCTCGATAATACCATCCGAATGTATGCATCACGTGCCTACAGTGCCAAGAGCTGTGCTACACTGCTTAAGTGGATTCAAACCATATTTACTGTCAAGGCAACATTCTTCATGGGAAGAAGGGATATACTCGAGATTGCCAGCCCTCTTTACAATATCTTGGATGCAAAGATTGACTCATTGAACTCCTTGCTAGACTTGAGTGGAAGATTGGATTTAGTTCTCGAGTTGAGCGGTGTGGCTGCAGTGAATGACGCTGAACGAACCAGCTCAAAGAAGGTCAAGCAAGACACTGTTTACGAGAGTGACGAAGAAGATGACATGAATCAGTTCATAGAACGATATCACAAGGGAAAGATTGACGAAGATGAAGACGAATTCGATGTGATTGATGAGGAGCAACAACAGGAAGAAGAAGATAAGAAGGACGGTTCCGCCTATCAGGACAGCAGAGGCATCTTCGACACTGCAGATCAGGATCCAGATGAGATGAGCGATGATGACATTGAACTCGAAAAAGCACTTCAACATCGGGAGAAGGAGCTGTTGGGTAAGGATGGTGATGACGTGAATGAGGACGACTATGAAGATGACTATGAGGACGATGAAGAAGGCGCAGAGAATGGAGAGGCAATGGACGACGACGAAGAGGACGACCACGACGAAGAACAAGAAGAGAGCGACGACGAATAAGCTTCTTGAAATCGAATAAAAAACTTTACAGCACACACCTTTTCATCGATGAACAACACAACACCATCTCGCAATCATGCTTGGGCAGATATTGCTCTAGATGAACTTGAGAGTGACTTTTCTGAATGTGAGCTCGAATGGAAGTGTTTGCACGAGTCTTCATCCTTCCAAGCTCGTCCGTTGCTGAATCACACTTCTCATCTCTCGAACCAACGCAGATCGTTCAATTCCCCATCAACATCATTTCAAAGGCCTATTGCCGAAAATGGTAACAACAAGCAGAACAGCAGAACCTATCCTCCTGCAGTGGCCTCAGGTTCCTTGGTCTGTTTTCCTGGAAAGAGAAGATTGTGTTTATTCGGTGGAGTTACAGACAGCGGGACAACGAATGAGACTTGGATTTACGAGCTGGGAATACAACACTGGAAGAAAGTCGAATTCGATGGGTTGAGAAATTACGGGTCCCAGTCCCCTCCTTCTTTCTCAGGTACAGGTTACAACTCTGCAACCAGGTGTGTCCTTCCTCCAAAGCGTTGTGGCCACATTGCTGTCACAATGAATGGAAACGAAATGTTCATGTTTGGAGGACACAATGTAGAAGAAGTGGTGTACTACAATGATCTATGGGTCTTCAGACCCGATCCCATTCCTCAGTGGAAAATGTTGAGCCCATTTGGTTCCGCTCCTTCGAGTCGCTGGTATTGTTCTGCAGTTACCTCAAGCGACCAATTAATTATCTATGGAGGAGAGGGTGAGGACTACCAGATCTTGGGAGATGTAACTATTTACTCCAAATTAGAAAATAGATGGATGAGCCTACGCACTGTTTTTCCTTCTCCCAAACCTCGAATGTTACACTCTGCGTGCATGGTGGAGGAATCCATGATCATAGTGGGAGGAATAGGCAAAGATGATACTTCTACTGCGGATGTTTGGAGTTTCGATACAAAGGTGATGAGTTGGACCGAAATTAAGACGACAGGTCCATCTCCATTCGATTCAAAGAGTAATTCGAAAAGATCCCTTTACGGTCATCAGAGCTCGGTCTGGGGTCGTTTTGTAATTATTTATGGTGGACGGCGAGAAAACATGCTCAACTCTGCCATATGGATGCTTGACCTGCAGAGAAACGCATGGACCGAGATATCGAAAAACTGGACAAACTTACACACGATCCCATCAAATAGATGGAAGCACATGCTATGTTCTGATCACTACAGTCATGTTTCAAGCAAGAGTCACCAAGAAGGTGATCGAGAGAGGTTGAGTGAGCTCGTTCATTCAAGGAGGATGTTGTCTCCCAAAGGGAGAGACAGGGACAACAAACACGACTTGCAGGATACAGAAAGGGATGATAATGAATTACTTCCAGCAGAACTTCTACTCCAAAAGTTGACCAAAACTTACATTTATGGGGGAGCTGGTCAGACAAAGAGGTACGGAGATCTGTGGGAATTCTCCCTCCAAGTACACAAGCATGAACTGTACAAAGCAAGAGAATCACAACCGGATTGATCATATACTTCGGGAAACAAAGAGAACGTCCTCAACAGCAAGGGCAACTACAGGATCTCCTTCCTCACTTAGAAAAAACATAAAAAGTTTTCTTGTTCCATGTGTTCTCAAAAAAAGACTCGGAACAAACAAAAGAAACAATCAACAACAAACACAAATCATCTTCTCATTCATCCCGTACGTGAATCCGACATTTTGCCAGACTGCACAATTCTTCCATCATGTCATCACCATCATCATCATCATCACTACCTACCTGGGATTGGATGAGTGCAATGACATCCTATGCACTGAACAGCAGCAACAGCAGCAAAAATAATATGATGATTTATGACATTGTTACCATTGTGCTCTACTTTGTAGCAACTATTTTTATTGTTTTTGCGGTTCTGAGATACTTTGCAAAGGAGTCAAAGCTTCACTGGGGAGTCTATATCACAATGTTTCTCACGTATTTGACTCTGTTTTCTTCATTGGCACTTATTACGATTGACCTAGCTGCTGTATGTGCGTTTTGTTGCTGTTGCTGTTTATTGTTTATTGTTTATTGTTGACGTGTCTTGTTTGTAAAAGTAGTTCTAACACAGCATTCTCATTCATTGGTTATTCACATGATTTTCCAAACGTTTGTGCGATTATTTTCCCCATATAGGGCTTGTATTCAAAGAGAAAACTACCCGATGGAGCAAAGAATGAACCTGACAGGTACATGATTATTCTATGGCAGATCATGTATTGGACGATACAGGTGTTGGCTTGGATCGTGATCCCTGTGAGTCAATCGTTTGCGTTCTCTGCTGAATTTCAACTGCACAGGAAGTTATTGGCATCGATTATTGAGAATATTGTTCTGTATGCAATTATGGCAGTCGTCGGAGGTATAGCATTGGTTGGACTCGTGATTTATATACTGAGATACAATGCTACCAACGCTGATCAGATTGTGTTGAATTTTAATATGATATTGGGTGTTGGACAAAGTTTGAGTAATGCGTATGGTCTCTTGTTGCTCATTCTGTTGTTGGGCTATGGAATTGTTGAGTTCCCTCGCTACATGTGGCGTCAGGCCAACCTGAACGGAAATTTGGCTGATTATGAGAGCAAGGCTGCTCGTTTGTATTTTGATGAGTCTGAGGCAGAGGACAAAATGAAGCGCAAGTTGGGTCAAGTGAGACAACTTGATATGAACACGCCTGAAAATCATAGAATGAGACGTGATGTCGATCGAATTGTCAAACACTGGGAGAAGGAAATGGAGGAGAATAATATTGGTAGTATTGATAGTAGTCGCTCCAAAGACACGGTGTCAATTGAAGATATGAGCAAGAAAAAGTTGGTTGCACTTCACAAAACAGTCATCAACGCTGTCAGCGATTATCACCGGATTAACTATCAATGGAAGTATTTACAAACGAAAGCATTCTTTTTGGAAGATGTGATCAAATCTGTTCGATCAAAGAACGAGAGACGAATTGTTTCCTCAGTCCGAAAGAGCAGAGTTGGTTGGCTAGCAAATCTTTTGAACTTTCCAGAGTGGCTGTACTATGCTTATATTCGAGGTATCGCGCTCAGAATATTTGCACTTTTGTTTGTCCCAATTTCTTTGATCATCTTGTACAGTGAGTTTACACCACTATTTCTCTCTGTTGTGAAAAAACAGATAGATTTATCTGTGATCTCACTGATGCTTCGAAGCATGTCTCAATTTAGACCTCTGTTGCAAATTGTAGCTCTTATTTGGGTCGTGATTATAGCATTTGTCACGCTGTTTGCTCTGTTTAGAGTCAGACTATACTCGTGGTATGCGTTGATCCCTCATCACTCAGACGTGAAGAGTCTTCTGTATACTGCAGTGTTCTTGTGTAGAGTAGTTCCGACACTGTGCTATAATTTCCTGCAGTTAGTCGGTGTAAGAGTCGATGATGGTGTCGCCTTTTACAAGGTGATGGGTCCGTTGAGATTGGATGGATTAAAGGGAATATTTGGACGAGTAGGTTACCTTGAGATTTTGGGCAGTGGATTCACCAATTTCTTCCCAATAGTAATGGTTATCGTGTCTCTCCTATCTCTACTGAATGTGTGGAGCCGGTTGGATGCCACACTGTTTGCTCGTGTCGATGAGAAGGACATTGAAGAAGGAAGAAGCATTTTACAAAGAGGTATGAATACTAATTAATATATTCGAGTGAATGAACAACAGAGCATTGATACTAACAATAACAAATGTAGAGAAGAGAATGCGAGTGAATGAAATGCAAGTTGAATCGAGCCTGCACGATGAGGAAGACTCTTTTGGATCACTCGCGGTGACTCCTAGCCGTTCCTATGGCGAGGATAAAACGTCCTCAACGCTACCTACCAAGATCGGCAACTCTTGGAGAAAGCCACAAACAGGAGAAAGCTCCAAAAAACTAAGGTTAGGGGTGCATTATTTCTGAAATTCATCCTACTGTGCAACATATTGACACTATTGTTGTTTGATTTGTACATATTCTGTGTGTTCACCCTTATTCAACACCGACAGGCGAGAGGCATACTACAACCTGTAACAAGAACCAGATTCTCACTCCAATTCTGGTTGTATTCGTGGGTGTGAAAACGTATCGCGGACATTTTTGGTGGTCAAATAAAAACATTCCACACACAACAAACAAAAATGCAAAAAACGAGAGAAGCATTGTGGCGTCACACGTTTCATCACCAACATTCGACCAACACATGGCTAAAGACACACAAAGTCACATCACCTCTCTTGGTGTTCAAAAGTTGTCCTGCCACAACAACAACATCAACTACCACACATTCATTCCGACAACAACAACAACAACAACCACACCATAGCTTCTCCTTCAAGTCATATCATTCTACACCATCACTAACAACAGCAACCACCACAACCGCCATTCCTACTCCAACGAACAACATGACTCCCACCACCACCACCACTACCACCACTGATCATCACAACACAAATCACAGTAAACAACAAGATGGTAGCAACAACAACAACAAACACAGCAAGAAGCGTCGTCGTCGTCGTATCATTCTAGCACTCACTGCCAGTCTCAGTTTTCTCACTGGACTTCTCGCCAGTAGTGACTCCCTATGGCCATCATCTCATAACAACAACAATAACAACAACAATTCACCAGAGGAACAAAACAGCAAGTTTCAAGATTTGATCAAACAATATAGGCACATGATACAGGGTCTCATTCGAATGATTCGCACCATTTTCACTTGCATGCAAGTAGGTGTCAGCTACAAGTATCACATGTCATCCGATTCTTCATCCTCACCATCCATGTTCTATTACATCAAATACCTGTCATCCTTCTTTTCATCAGGTGATGTTGGTGTTGGTGGTGTTGTGAAACAATGGGAAACAGATGTCGAATATCAGAGAATGGTTCATGCGTTGAATGCCAATCGATTTCTCAAATTGTTTGAAACCAATGGTTGTGTCTATATCAAGGTAGGTCAGTACATTTCCAGTTTGAAACATTTGTTGGATGATGAATACATTCGCATCATGTCTGTCCTACAAGATCAAGCACCATTTGTCAATTATGAACAAGTGGAGAGAGTGTTGTGGGAGGAGTTTGGTAAATACCCAGTGAAGCGTCATGAAGATGATAATGATGATGATGATGCTGACTCTTACTTGTTTCAAGAGTTTGAAAAAGTACCAATCGCTGCTGCTTCGATTGCTCAAGTGCACAGAGCAAGACTCAAGAATGGAAGAGAGGTGGCCGTCAAGATCCAATACCCAAAAACAAGAGAGTACTTTGAGATTGATATGATGACACATGCAATCATTGTCTGGGGATTGGTCAAGTTCTTCCCTGGTCACAAATTTGACTTTCTTCAGGAAGAGATGGCCAAGTATCTGAGAACAGAATTGGACTTTAAACAGGAGGCTGAGAACAGTAGGCGTGCAGCCTATCATTTCAGGCATCGAAAAGATGTTCACATACCAGAGGTTATACCAGAGTTGAGCTCAGATCGCGTGTTGACCATGGAGTTTATCCATGGCATCAAGATTAACAATGTCAAGGCAATGCAAGCTGCTGGTATTTCGGTCAAGAAGACTGCACACTTGCTGTTTGATGCCATGTCTGATCAAATCTATCTTCACGGCTATCTCCACTCTGATCCACACGCCGGAAACTTGTTCATTCGAAAAGATGAAAGAGGCAAGGAGCAGTTGGTGATTTTGGATCATGGTTTGTACAAGGAACTGGACGAAAAGTTCAGAGAGAACTACAGTCGGTTGTACAAGGCACTCGTTCTCAGAGATGAACCGAATATTCAGAGATATTGTGGTGAGTTGGGTATTGTCGATTGGAAATTGTTCTCTGTATTGATTCTCATGAGGGCTTATGATGGTGCAGTCGTTGGAATGAGCAATGGTGTCAAGGCGTCTGAAAAGGAGGCATTCTCACTGCGAATGAAGAATGAAATGGATCAAATGTTGGATGTATTGAGACGATTACCAAAAGATATGCTCATGATCCTCAGAAGCAATAACTTGTTGAGAAGTATTAATCACGAGCTCGGAGTTCCGGTGAATCGTTTTGCAATATTTGCTCGAAAGGCAGCACAGGGAATACATTCGGACGATGCAACACAACGAGAGGGAGTCAAGAGAACACTATCACAAAATGTCAAATCAATGTTCCTATCTGTTCTCTCATGGAAAGAAAAGGTTTCCTTTGAATGGAATTTGTTCCGTTATCAAGTATTGTACTTTTGGGTGGATGTCTGGTTCAGAATACAGATCGCACTGGGATATGCATCTGAGATCACAGAAGAAGAGCTCATGGAAGCTGGATAAAACAGGATCCAAAAGAACAATAGATGTCATTGCACAAATCTACAAATCTAACGTATTATTCCAAATGAAAGTACTTGTCATGAAACAAAAAAGTTTTGCTTTCGTGTTTGTATTGACACACCAATGTGAGAGCAATTCGAACCGATGAACGAAAGAAACATATGGCAGGATATGACTCTTGAAACCAGTGGTGAGTCTGGTGATTCCTTGATTTCAGTAGTTGCAATACCGGTTCGATTTTCATGAAGATATGAGCCAGTATGATACCAAAGTATTCCCTTTTATAGGATCACGTGATCTCGTCAACCATCGATCGATTTTAGACTACCACTAACTTGGACTACCGTTTCGAAAGAACCACACTGAAAGATAATATCGGATCGTCATTCGCAACAACACACCATCATTTGTCTTATTCCAAAGATGGACCCAAATCGTGTCAAGCGCCCACCTTCGACCAAGTCTGTGCGATACAATGATCTCGTCGGAGAACTCCCAATTGATAATTCCTCAGAGGATGAAGGCGATGAAATGGATAGGAACCTGCGGGGACTAAGGAACGATCTAGCAAACCTCTCAACCCATGATTTATTATTTGATAGGTTGGAAAACGAATACATGACATTTCCACCATGTCCCAATGACGCGCAGCCCTCAAGCGATACATCCATAAAGTACATGGAAGAGGACGGAAGTGAAACACCGTGCGTTGGATCAGATGAGTCAGCTGCATCACGTCTGTCCATTGACAAGTTACTTGAAGATCTTGATCAGTCGAATATCCCTGCAAAGGAGATTGGTGACGGACTAGTGCAGATATCTCAACAAGAGGGCTGCACGGTGGAACATTTGGTGTTTGAAGTGACAGACGAAAATGGTGAAAAAATAAGAGAGAGCATTGATGAGGTGCTGGCGTTATGTAGTAGTCCAACACAAGATCAAGTCTCACCGCCAATTGCAAAGGTAGAGAAGACCTACAAAGAACCAATCTCGAGGCAAACGAAAATCCTCCCTTTTCCTGTCCTTAGTTGGGGCTTAGTAGTGGCTACCCCCGACACCCGAACGATATCCTCCTGTCTGGCAAAGATGATAGTAGAAGAACATGATGCTGAACAGAAATTGATTCATATAAAGTTGCAGCTGCATGCGAACCAAGTGTGTCCCAAGGGACCGAGATCCCTACTGCATTCTTTCGAGATGAACGTCAGAGGAGATCCCTTGAAGTTGGTCGATTTTGCACCAGTCGAAAGAGATATGGACGTCACGCAAGAGGTTACGCATGCCAAAAGTAGGGAGGCTAGAGCTTCGTTATCTCCTTCTGTGACTTGTGGTGGTGTTTGTGTGACTGGAGGACTGCCAAACCTATTGAGTGTCATCTGCAACTCCACTGACACGAAAACCATCAAAGAACTCACAGTACCAATGTTCGATCAGACCCTGCATTTGTACGGTAATAATACGGAAGAATATTGGAGAGCAGAGAGACTCAACTTTATCCACAAGGGTAGGGTCTTTGATTACAAGAAAAATAAGCTAAAACTTCTTAAGACGTCACAGGGCAGTTACTGGGACTGGACTTTCCTCGTTGACTTTGGGCGATGGCAATACACTGATCCGAGTGACTTGTTCACGCTCAACGGGAGGACAGAGTATGCGGTGAAGAGTGCACACAAACTCACTGGTCTTTCGAAAGTGATAATGGTGTGCAGCGCTCCATCGGAGTGTGCTTGTGTCTCAGTTGGACAGTTACTCAGCCAGCCCGTTTGGAAACAATCACCAGCCTAATATGTGTCATCGCATGATCGTATGGGGGGAGCTCAGCATGTAAATAATAAACAATACATTTCAAGCGAACTTGTCATGAAGCACAAAATTATCATTCAATAACTTTGTAACATTGATGCCTCGATGTTTCATACATGATGCTCTCATTGATCATATATTCGATACACTCGCGGAACATTTGATCACTGATTCTCGAGAACTCTCTCATGGATCGAACTGCAGTGTAAATAAACGACAGAGGGACTCCATCTTCGTGATGGCTATGCTGTCCAACCACAGCAGAATGCGTACGACTCGTTGACTGATTGTTTCTCTGCTGCTGAAGTTGCTGTTGTTTCTGTCTACTTCTCACATACTCCTCAATTACTATCAGTAAATGATGACGCAGTGTAATGCATTGAAAATGACTGGACGTATCAATAATCATGCAAGGATTGATCCGAGGAGCACCATTGTCCCATTCGATATGAATAATGTAATTGGAATCTAATAATCGATTCAACACGCGCAACAATACAGCCTTCTTTTCCTCTTCACGTGCAGATGATTCTCCTTGAATTGCTGCAGGCACATGTCTCTTGTTTGCACTACCCTGATTGTTTTCACTATCATCATCATTCAATAACGTGACCAGCCATTGTTCATATTGTGCAAATACTTGATCCATCCATGAAGCTAACCCTTCATCATCTCCACCAGCAGCAGCAGCAGAATCATTGTCAGACTGTGCTAGAAAATCCTGAACCGAGAATATTTTTTGTTTTCGATGAATTGAACGAGTATCGTCATCACGACTCACAGCACAATTATCCTCATTATTCTTCTTCTCCTGCTCCACTGTCTTTTGATGAATAGAGGAAGCAGAAGAAGAAGAAGAAAGAAACTCGTCTGTAAGAGTCGTAATTCTGTGATGAAGCATATGCCCAAACCACGATTCAACCTTGTCACTAATCTTCAATCGTTTCAATCTCTCATCAGCATCATCACCATTATCCGAATTATTCTTCATATTCTTCTTCTGTTGTTGTTGTCTTTCAAGTATTCGAATACGTGCATTTTCTTCTTCCAGTATCGCCTGTTGATTCTTGATGCACTGTATCCAGAAATGACACTCTTGTAAATGACCATTCTGGTCATTGTCTGACACCTTATTCACCCGTTCAATCACAATTTGCTTAAACTTCTTATAATAGTGTAATCTTCCCTTCAATTCAATCAATTGACCAATCGTATATGACTGCTGAGTAGTAGTAGTATTATGAGTATTAGTAGTCCTATGAGTATGATTATGAGTATGATCATCACTTGAAAACCATTGAATGCACTTGATGGAATGACCAGTGCCATCATCCACTGTCAATGTCACCTTTCGATTCAAATAATAGTCGACACTTGTAATGTATCCCATGATGGAACATCGATTGACTTTGATGTATGCAAAATGATCTTTCCTATCCTCACTATCATCATTATTATTATTGTGGTCCCTGGGTGACGAGGATGATGATGATATCATGGTTGTTGTTCTTGTCTGTTGTTGTTGTTCTTGTGGAGAAGCAGAAAGTTTAGCTTTCCAGATGAATTGATGATGGTGACGGTCGGTTAAGGCTTCGGGTGCCGAATGGTATTCGACGACGTGTATGTGCTCTAGAATCTGATAAACAAAGAAGGGAACATAGACATTGTTGAGCGAGAGAGGTGTGGTGGTTGTTTCTTTGTTCATGCTTGAGTTTTGGGTTTGGATGATCGAAAAATGATCAAAATGCATTGACCGGGAATCGAACCCGGGTCCTCAGCTTGGAAGGCTGAGATGCTGCCTCTACACCATCAATGCTCCTTGAAAGGATGTCAAAACTGAAATTCCTGCGCGCTAGCCGCGCCTACTCGCTTACGCTTGTGGTTCCTATTGTTCGAAGTTGCGACCTGCGGGTTTTCGTGTTTGGCAGCGATCTTGGTGACCAGCGATCTCACTGCGGCAAAGCTTTTGAAGGGGCACAATTAATAAATTGACCTCTTCAAAAAACATTGAAAAAGGAACCAAACGAAAAAGCAACCATAGATCAACATTGACAACGGATCCCAAAATGCAACGCCTCGCTCAACTATCCCTTCGAATCAAGCCTGTTTCAACAACAAGTACAAGATTTGTTCATTCGACCCTCAAGAATCATAACAGCCAAGAAAAGAAGCTCGTCAAACACTTGATTGCAGATCAAAAGTTGATCACAATTGAACCGCAGAGCACTCTTGACGAAGCATTGCATCTGATGCTCACTCATCACATTCGTCATCTACCAGTAGTAGACAAGAAGAATCATGGTGAACTGTTGGGTGTTTTGACCGATAGAGACATTCGATTGGCTTCTTCTTCACCTGTTCTCAGTCCAGAGATTAACATTGCAGACAATATGAAGAAATTGGCACAGCACAAGGTTCAGGAAGCCATGTCGCACAATCTGTTGACTGTCACAGAGAATGATACAATTGTGGATGCATGTAAGGTCATGTCGATGAGCAAGCGCGGATGTTTGCCCGTAACCAAGAAGAATGAGAAGAAGTTGGTCGGAATCTTGACTCGTTCAACCATGTTGGATCACTTGATCCGATTGATGGAGCCAATGCAAGAAGCCACACCATCATCCTCTGAGCAATAATCGTAGTAAATAAATTTGTTGCAACAACCACGACTGGATTACCAATCAATCCACTCCCACCACAACCAAATGCAACACCTGCACAAACAAAAAACAAATCGTATTTCAGTTTTTATACAAGGACTTTATTTGAAAATGGAAGATGAAAAATATACAGCAAACAAGTAATGATTGAATTACTTCAATCGAGCAATAATGGTCTCTAATTGTTGCTTGTCATAGATTCGGAAGAATGGATCACTGACAGTGATGCTAGCAATCTCAACATTGGTAGAGTTAATCTTCTCTTCCATGACTTGTTTCAAAATGGTCAATGCCAAAGTTTCAGCATCCTCGAGACTCATCGATCTGTGATATTCGTCCTGCAGTGTTGTCTGAGCACCTTCTGAACCTGCTCCAATGGCCTTTGCTTCATAACGAACAAATGTGCCACTAGGATCTGTGTGATACAGTGCAGGACCATTCTCATCAATTCCAGCAATCAACAGAGCGACACCAAAAGGTCTACTCATGCCTCTCTCTTCCTTGTCACCTTCTCCGAATCGCAATGCCAAGTCACAGACAGCTTGTGTGCACGACTCGACAGTCATTGGTTCATTGTAGGTAAATCTGTGATTCTGAGTCTCTACTCTCGCATGCTCAATCATTGTTCTCGCATCGGCTGTCAATCCACTCATGGCACAACCCAAATGAGTATCAATCTCCATAATCTTCTCCACACTGGACGGTTCCAACAATGTGGATGTCAATCTCTTTTCTACAGCAAGAACGACACCTTCTGGTGTTTGAAGACCGACTGCAGTGGAGCCGAGCTTGATGGCTTCAATGGCATATTCGACTTGGAAGAGTCTGCCTTCAGGTGAAAAGGTGTTGACACCTCTGTCATATTCACTTCTCTGTGTGTGTGTGTGTAGTTCCATAGAATGTGTTTTAAGAAGTGGTTCAATGAGTCGTCGTTTGTTTCGATCGAGAAGCGCATTCAGACATGGTTTCAGCAGCAAAACATAGATGATAGAAATTTCATTGCAAAAATATTTATAAAAAAATGGGGTTTTCATGTTAGAAGAGAGATCACATCCATTAGAATAGATGATTCACGGTGATACAAACCATTAAGAACATTTTTGCAAAACACTATATTGGATGTTGTTGGGAAAGTACAGGAGCTTTTTGAAGGTTGATTTGATTTCTATGCAGCGAAGCAAATGTTTTGTTTGTTGTTCTGTGTGCTGATCAAAGTTCTATCAATAGAATTGTTTTGCGACATCATTGAACCTTACGCATTGTAACGTTGGTTGGAGGAAAATTACAAATCGGAGATTTGAATCGCAGATACAACGACCCAGGCTTGGTGAATTTTCAAAGGGAAACCTTCTGTTATGTTCTTCTTGAGAGTTTCGTACGTACTTGAGATTTAGGATTCCACCGCTGCCTGCATTTGTTGCTCTTGTCTCTCTCAGAACGGAGAATTATCACTCAAAAATCATCAGAACGAACATTTGACCAGTAACACAAAGAACAATCTCTTTTTCGTCATGAACAATAGCAAGTATTCTGAGAGCGAGCACGATATTGAGCAATTGTTAGTGGCAGGTATCACTCGCTATGATATTCTCTTGACTCAACAACCCAAGATTCATCTCTCCCATCCATCCAACAACCCCTCAACGACTCTTTCAGTGGACAGTAGTACGAGTGGTGCACCATCAACCTCACCAACACCAACACCATCCACAACCAAACAACCATCATCCACAACATTGTCCCCATCACCAGTCAATGGCATTTGCAGAAAAAATCGAAGACACGTAGTCTTCATGGGCGAAACAGTGGATTTGACTGTTGATATCTATCCAGACAAAAGTGTCATTCTCGATCAACAGACTACGAACACTACCAACACTACATCTCAAAGAACAACAACAGGTGGTGCCAGAGGTGTCAGTTTCATGGATCAACACCTCAAGAAACAATTCATCAACGTGTTCAATTTGAAAGCAGTTCCCAGTGATCAATTGGAAGAGACGTGCATGCAACTGTGGAATCAAATATTCAGTACGTTACACATGAAGAGTTACATGAGTCATACGATGCCTACTCATTTCACATCCAGTAACGGTGCTCATTCCAGTACGAGTGTCATTATTAAGCGAATGGGATCTGATAAGGACAGTATGAACAGTAGGAGATTTGTGGGATCATCATCATCATCGTCTACACCGGCATCTTCATCGTTATCTTCATCGGCATCATCGACCTCACTTGCCACTTCAATGGACAAATCATCGAGTATGAATAGAAGTATGAGCACGAGTAATCTTTCTTCGACTAATAATCCCTCGACGGGCAATACTGGTGGTGGTAGTGGTGGTGATAGAGGTGATAGAGGTGCCTCATCGTCATCATCAGCATCAACATCCGTGGAAGACGATGACATTGATTTTTACATTTTCAAAGGAGTGTCCATTACGAAGCAAACAATGAACAGTCATGCCGTTTCCATGAAAAATGTTTCGACACCAAAGGAGGGACCGTTCAATGGACGTTCCTTCCACACTCAAGTCCATGTCGATGATGCAAGATTCTTCAATATGGATATCCCTCTGTATTTGATCACTGAGTTGTACATATCATCTGAACAGTTTTCTGATTTGGTGGTTAAGACTCTGGCTGACACTCGAATGAATCAACAAGCATCAGATGGTAGCACCACTGCTGACGAATCAAACGTAGCCAGTATGATGACAGGAAAGAACATTGCGGACGCGGCATCAGACATGAATTTGAACAGACGAAAGGAGTTGGATCTGTTGTTGGCATACGAAACAAGCAGACATTACATTAAGGAGAAGATCTTTCTCTGTGCATTGTGTGTGCCTGTTACGTTGATTAATCCCATGAACATTACATGGAGTTCTCAATTGTTGACAAACAAGGCATATGTGCAGTTGCATGTTCAAAACATTCACCCACATTATGAAATCGTGTTAAAGGATTCCAACATGCACCTCCTTGCTTCCAAAGTTGTACGATATTTAACCCCGGATGACGCAGTCAAACAACTGAGCAGCAATAGAGATGATGACGACCAAGTTCAACAACCAAACATCAGTGAGCTATCCATATCGAAAACATCTGTTCAGAAACAATCCGAAATCACTGAGCTGTACGAAACGTTTGTCGATAAGAATATCTTTCCGGTCACTGTCAAGCCTGGAGAACAGTACTCGATCACCTTTTTAGTGTGTCCAACAGATCGGTCAGTTCGAACATCTGACAAGGACGATTCTGTGAATGATTATAGTGCTTCGAAGGTGACGATTAAGCCGTTGGCTACTGCACGAGGCACACGCAAAAGTGCAGCAATTGTACAAACAAATATGCTATCCGAATATGCTACACCAATTACCATTGACTACTCTATCAATGGGTTGAGTAGTGATTTCAAGCAGAATGTGATGGTTCGATGGGTGAGTGTTGATTTGATTGGTGGTATTCAAACTTCGATCTCATGTCCCGAATCTGTCAAGTTATTACAGCCATTCGATGTCGAAATTCTCATATCAAACTATACTGCAGCTGACTTGGATTTAACAATCGAATCTCAGCTCTCAACTGATTCATCTCTAATTTGTCAAGATGGGTGCGTGGACATTGGTATAATCAGGGCTAATGATACCGGCCGGTTCAAGCTGTGCTTTGTGGCTGTTCAGAACGGATTACAACAGCTGAATCAGCTCAGATGTATCAATAAGAAGACGAGCCAAGAGTTTGTGTTCTTATTCCCAGTATATCTCATGGTAACGGATGACACTCAATAAGTAATCCTCCACACAGACAGCAACCAACTCGAAACGATATAATACTCATATACCTGCTCAAGAAACGAACAAAATAATTTATTATTATGATTATCAAAAAGCTTCGCGCATCTTCTGTCGCCAGTGCACATCTATTCAATTATCCAACCAAGCATACGGTTCAACCACCGGTGCTTCTTTGTCAGGTAAAGCAAAAAGGCAACAATTAAGCAATCGAACAAGCGGAACAAGAAGACATCAATTGCCCAACCCTTGAACCACTCACCGAATCCCTTTAGCGTGTCCAATAGCTCTTGACGGCTCATGCGACCCTTCAGAGGTCGTGCTCCCTTTGCCACTTGTCTCTTCTCTTCAATGAATTCTTCAATGTGTTCCTTCAATTCCTCAGCATCCACAATGCCGTCACTCTCAAATGTTGTCACCACATAGGTCATCTTCCTTGTTGGTTCCTCAATCGTGTTCTGCATTGCCACTTGTTCTGAATCCATTTTCACTTTTCACAAAGGAATATTGTTGTTCTTTTTGCGTGTTCGAACCCAGGAATTTGCCGCGCCGATTGTACAAAAAAAAAGAATCGATTGGATCACAAAATTGGATTGTAGCGATTAAAAACCATTTTGAGACCTTCACGTAAAACATCAACAACAATCATCAACAAAGAATAAGAACCATATCATCAACAACATCAACAACAACAACAAATGGGTGCTGGAGATAGTAAGCTTGAATTTAAATCTAGAATCAACACTCTAGAGAAACAGGTCATTAAACCAACTGATCACAAATTTTGGAGTGTCCTGTTCATTTCTCCCCTGTCCGTTCAGGATATTTTTGCATTGATTACACCAGAGGATGTGCGTGGACTCCGTAGTGCTCAACCAGAAAACTTGGCCACTCTTATTTTCAAGGTAACTACATTTATATATATATAGATATATAGATATGTATATCAACTGTCTCTTCTGTTTGTCTTTTTCATGTGTGTTCCATTCTCTAACCAAATCTATAGAGTATTGAACAATTGCACTTGTTCTCTTTGCCGCGCAACATTGCAGCCGAGTGCACCAGTGCTCGCAATTCTCTCTTTTTATTGTCGAGAATTCTTCCATTTGTGTTTGAGCACGATGACGACAATTTTGTTCAACTCTTGTTCTTTGACAATAGAATACCAAAGAAGATTCCTGGTGAATGGATTGATCAAATGAAAAAGTACAGTGAAACATATGGTTTGATGAAGGATAAGCGATTTGAACAATTGTTGGTCCAGCAAGAAGCACAAATCAAGGAACAACAACAACAACTACAGTTGAAGAAGAAGCAACAAGAGGAAGAAGAAGAAGAAGCAGAAAAACAGCGATTAAAACTGATTGAAGAGCAAGAAGCAGAAGCACAAAAGAAGAAGCAAGAGGAGGAGGAGAGATTGGCAGAGGAACAACGCAAAAAACTTGCAGCAGAGGAAGAAGAGAAGAAGAAGCAACAACAACAACTCTTGCTACAGCAACAGCAACAGCAAAAATCAGCTGGAAAGAAGGGAAAAAAGAACAAGAAGAACAACAAGGGTACGACTGTTGCCGCTCCTGTTGCTACTACTACTCCAGCCACATCAACCTCTGCTGTTTCAAATGTCGAAGAAGAAACAAAGAAGGAAATTCCTGTTGAGTCGAGTGAGATTAGCACAGAGCCAACTCCATCGGAACAGAGCGCTGAAGAAAACACTGCTGAAGCAAGCAAGAATCAGAGCGAGGAAGCAGTGGAGCAAGCAACGAACGTCACTGAGTCAGCTGATGAGAAACAAGAGGCAACATCATCTAGTTCAGAATTCGATTTTGAAGAGTACAAGAAGACGTTGATCCAAGTGGTACATATTGGAGACAAACCGTTGAATGAGACCTTGGCGCATGTCATGATAGACACATTGATGAGATCCATGTTTATCCCTCAGTTCACTGTTCCTGTTTTCCAACTCAAGTCCGAAGAACCAATGAAGCCAAATGTTCTCAACACTGAGTTCCTGTGGCATGCAGGTGTCGGAATGTTGAACACCAATTATGCTCCTACTTCAGAACAGATGAACAACAGATATGATGTGTTAAGATGCTTGTTGGCTTGTTTTTCACAAGTGTTGTACTTGAGAGGTATGTGTCAACTTTCTTTATTATTAATGAATGTGTCATTTTGTTTCGATTCGAACGAATACTTACTAACACAACTCACATGTGTAAACAGTCGACCAATGTGTGACAGTTGAAAACAAGTTCTTGAGTGTTGCAGTGTCCAGTCAAATGCCATTCATTACCGATGTTGTCTATTCATTGTTGAACACAGTTCTGAAGTATGATCCACGTGGATCTCTTCCTTACACAACTCAGCTCATGACAGATTATGATGAAAAGGTGGTTGAATTGTCATTGAATATGTTGACTCTCTTGTTGCACCACAATCCAGCAGATGCCGAGCATGGAAACAAGGCCAGACAGGTACTTGAGTCGATTGATCAGGATGATGATCTGTCTTACATGTACAATGGTTTTGCTAGAAATTTGAACAATCTTGTGGATGCACACAATACATATCTGCCAGGATCACAGCGTCTGATTCCATTTTATGAAGAGTTGTTGGTTTGCTTCTGGAAGGTGTTGCAAACGAACAAGAACTTTAGAATTTTCATCTGCAGAGATGGTGACATTTCCAGATTTATTATCCCATTGCTGTTCTTGCTCCAGACAGAAGGCAAGGATGCCACCAAGTTCCCTCTCGTCCAAATGACATCATTTATTTTGTTGTTGCTCAGTGGTCATCGCGAATTCAGTGTTGCTCTCAACAGGCCAATCGATATCAAGATACCATTAGAGGTGCAAGTGCAAGGATCATTCTCAGACTTGTTGATCGTGGTACGTAGTATATTTTTCTTTTTTTCTCCATTATATGACTTGATTGAATCAATTCATTATTGACACTTCGGCGGTTATCCCTTTTTTGCTACCATGAATTTATTAGGCCTTGTGCAAATGTATTACATCAGACAAGGGAATCATGAAGCCATTGTTCGATTGCTTGCTCACTGTGATTGCCAACATCTCCCCTTATGTTAAATCAATGAGCATGATTGCCAGTTTGAAGCTTGTGAACTTGTTTGAAGCACTAGCAGCACCAAAATACCTGTACACATCCGAGAAGAATTGCCACTACATTAGCCTATTGCTTGAAACATTCAATAACATCATTCAGTATCAATATGAAGGCAATCCACATATCATATACTCAATCATGAGACGAGCCAACGTATTCCATGAGTTGAGCAAGAAGCCTGACTTGGAGAAGATTAGCCAGTTCATTGTAGAACGGGAGAAGAAGCGTGAGTTCCCACTGCCAGAACGTTTATTGTTTATGCCAACTCAACAGTGGGTTGATTCATGGAAACCTCGATTGCCTCTAACAACTGTGCTTACAATGATTAATATTTTGAATCCTGAGGTTGAAAGACTGTGCTCAAGACAGATGGCCACAGAAGACGATGTATTGAATCACATCAAGAAATCGACTCTGGTTGGACTTCTTCCTGTACCGCACACCATTATTGTTCGTACATTTGTGACGTCCGAGAGAATTGATACCTATCTGTTAACCTATTGCTGGGGTTTGATCTATTTGAAGCACACAGACATGTTTTCAGCCAAGCACATCAAGTTGTTCAGTGTTAACGTTGATTCACTCTAAATAAATAATAATTTTGGATTTCGCATAAACACAAGAGAATGCTCGTTTACTGTTGGGGCGATGTGTTGTCCTGATGATGTTCTGTACCTTGTTGTGGTTGTTGTTGAGGTGGTGATACACCAGATTGTGTATCATCGTACTCGTACTGTGGAGGGCTTCTTGGTGGCATGCCAACTGGTCCTTGTGGTGGTCCACCATAAGGGTACTGCTGTGGAGAGTATTGCATGGGAGAATGACCGCCTGATGAGAATCCAGCATTTTGATAGCCTCCCCTGTACGAGGGACCACTATATCCACCACGATAATAACCTCCTCTTGATGGTGGAGGATAGTTGTCGTAGTGCGGTCCACCACCTCCATAACCACCGCGATAACCTCCACGATAACCTCCTCGGTATCCACCACGTCCATATCCACCTCGGTACCCTCCACGTTGGTATGGATGAGGTGATTGATAGTATGATGGCGATGGATAGTTTCTTGGTGGATAACCACGGCCATAAGGCCCAGGTGGATAGGTGTTGTAAGGCATGTTTGGGTTCATCATGGATGGTGCAGTGGGTACGTGATGCACAGCAACTTGTTGTCTCCTGCTCTCTTGAATTCTCGTGTCTATTCTCTCCTGCTCTTGCACAGGTGCTTGTAAAACGTCTTGTGTTTGTCTGATGAAATGCTTCATGGCTTCGGGCATTGCTGCATCAGGTTGCGTTGCAAAGAACTGAAGTATGTTTTGAACCTGTTCCCGCAGAGCGTTGGCCATTAGCGTCCAAACAGGTTTTCTTGTTCGATCTTGCTCTGATTGTGCCTTGTCTGCTTGTGATTTCCTTGACTGTTCCTGTTCGATACTATGACCAGCAACAGCGAGTTCATGACTCACAGAAGCTAGTTTAAGCAAGACTTGAATCAGGTGCATGGACAGGTTTTGGTAGCGCAGTGAGGAATGCTTGTGGGACAGCTTACCTAGATAGATGACCGATAATTTTTCACAAAAGATGTGCAGAAGTGATAGGATCGAGTTGGCAGAGCACACGAATGCCTTACTAGATTCGTGATACTCCTGGCAAGCTTTCAGATGGTCCACCAGTCTCTCACACTCTGATAGTATCGTATGGAGCAGCGCAGGTTCGGTCTTGATGAGTCGAGCACCCAGTTGACTCAGTTCTAGTGTCTTGCGATCCAAAGCCGAACCTGAAGAATTATCATTAAAGAACAAAATATGTGCCAAGAAGTTTAACTTACGTGCTTGCATGCATATTTCTTCTTCTATTGTGTGTGGTCGTGCATCATCTGCCGGCATTGTCAATATCCGAATATTTTGCAAGATTCGTAACACTGAAATGAGAACCAACTTTCGATACAGATTCACACTTGGCTCCGATCCTTTCAGCGCCTTTGTCATTCTCTGTTGCATGGAAGAGCGACTGGATACTTGTGGATCATAGTCTGTTTCGTTGAACTTTGAGGCAATGAGCTGTTGAATGAAAGGAAATACGTCATTTTCAATAAATAAGTCCATCATAGGCAAACCAATATCACTCGTTGAGACAGCAAGAGATTCATTGCCATTGGTCAGCAACTTGGAATGGGATAAAATATTTGTGTCAGACTGGAGTAGGAATAAGCGAGTGAGGAAACCCATGCAATTGTTAAGTTGTGTACACTCTGTCTCGGTTAGGAAATTGCTCGGAGCGGGAACTAAGCGCCTCGATGTTCCACCCAATATTTTAACTTTCATTTTAGCGGATCTTACTGTGCCCTTTGGCCCAGGGATCACAGTGATCTGACTCGTGTAAATTGGTTCGTGTCTCTTCTTGTCAAAGATAGGAGCAGAGGACAAAACCTCCAACAGAGAAGGATTAAATGTCCCAGGCTCAGTCAACTCCAACAAGTGATACAATTGCTGGGCAACAGCACTACTGTGAAGGGCGCTGCACATAATCATCTGTACATCTAACCAATTGTTGCTCACAGATAAGACATCTCGTTGATCCTTCTTGTTGCCTTTTGTTGAGCTCATTTGTGCAAAGTGAGACATCAACTCGTTCACTCTTCGAACATCAATCATTTCTGGCACATGGAGTGGCAGGTTTTGCTTCATGTTAAATAGTGAATCGTTCGAGGAGCCAGATGATGATATCTCTGGAGGCTTGGCTGATAGTGGAGTGAGTGGAGCAGAGGCTTCTTGTTGGGATGGTAGTTTGCTGTGTTGCTTTCTCCTATTTAGATCAAAAGTTGAATTCTCGTTGAAGAATAGAAGCATTTGAGAGCACACTGTCCTTAACCAAGCATCAATCCACCAACAAAACTTGTGAACAGCAGCATCAGTCTGCTGGATCTGAGTAATCTTTTTGTCATGAGCAGTCATAATTACATCATATCTCAACTCTCCGAGATAGCGAACAAGTGTGTTGTGATGAATGGCACTGCTAGAAATTGTGTTATCATATTCTCCGACAGCACTCTTCTCTTCTTGCTTCCTTAGATGTGCATGAATGCGCTTCTTGATCAATTGCTTGCTATCATGTGAAGATGCATCCGCACTACTCGATGAGGCTCCTTCTTGTTTTGTGACCATTGTGCCCCGAGCGCCACCACCATTCCCCAGATGTTGGTGATGATGGTGTTGATGATGAGTGCTACTACTGCTTGACGATACCAATTGCTGTGCAAAGCGCTCCCGACAATACTGCAGAAAACTGGGGAACAAACAGTCGGGACTCAATTGAAGCACATCCACCACAAGTGATCCAAGCAATTTGTTCACTCGTCTAAAATTACTCGTATAAATGTCCAAATTGGTAAAATCACTGGTCATGTCATAGAGGAGTGGCAACTTGAATGCCGGTAGTTCAAACTGCTCCGTATACGTCATCTCATACTCCTTCAACAATTGATCCAAGTAGTGAAAGAAGAGTGATTTATCATTTTGCCACAGTTGAACTTTGACTCGCACTGGCAAGTGCACAAATACGTCATCTTGTTTCAATTTGTCTTGAAATGATTGAGGAATGTTGGAACCCATACCAATCAAAATTTCATGAACAATCGACCTCAATTCCTCAATATGAATATAGGGAAACGCTTGTTCGAGTAAGAGTCGTGCACTGTTGCTTTGATTATTGTTGTTGTTGTTTGTTGATGATGATGATGATGGTGCAGCTGTTTTTGCAGTAGATATCGTATTCGACGTAGTAGGAAGAGTACTTGACATGTTCATTGTCGCATTACTAGTAATAGCAGTCGTATGAGAGGTCGTACTTGCAACAGCAGTAGATGCTTTAGTCAATGATGATGATGATGAAGGCACAGATGTGTCTTTGAGTGTGGCCAAACGATTCAACAATTGTTGTTTCAGATGATTCATGAGTGATTTGTATAGTACATGTCGATTCACGCCCAACAGATCCGTAAAGTCAAAAATGGAAGAGAATTGATCAACATTATCCGTGTGCTGATCGTTATTGTTGTGAGTGTCATTATCATCATCGATTTGCATTGCATTCTCATTGTTCTTTGGTTGATCATCACTCTCCTTGTTTGTTACAAAAAAATGCGGAGAAATTTTGAGTCGATCCTGGAGAAAGCGAATGGAAGAAACGGGATCGGTGGTGGAGGATAATTGGTCTCGAATGTATGATCTACCGTGTTCATCTCCAATAATATACTCGTTGTTGTTCATGTTGTCATCAGCGTGCTGTGATGATGTTGTTGTTGAATGTGAAAATTGGTGTTGATCATTCTCTTCTTTCATTTTTTTGCTTGAATTTTGGCGGTTTTTTTTACTGGTTTTTTGCAGTTTTGCGGATCACTCCGACTGTCGGACAAATTGATCTTTCATGGAGATTGTTTTTGACTGGGAGACAATGACTGTCATTGGATTTTAGGTCTTTGCAATTGGTTTGTGATCCTTCCTCTTCTCTTTGATACTGGATCACACCACAGTGGAAGTTCTGTGTGAAGATTCAAATTTGTTGGAAGTTGGCAAAAGCCAGAACTCATTCTCGAATTTTACATGCTCACTAATTTTTCCAAACCAACAGCATGAGCACCAAAACAGCGCGCACTCCTTGACAAAAAAAACGCAACAACAACCACTACCATCACACACAACAAACCAACAAACAAACAACAAACAACAAACCATGACAAAAACAAAACAAAAGAATCGCATGTCCCAAGTGGACATTAGAGCCATCGTAGCTGAACTAAAGAGAGACATTATTGGTCTTCGTTTGGCCAACATTTACGACATTAATCAAAAGACTTATATGCTCAAATTTGCAAAACCAGACTACAAGGTTCATTTACTCGTCGAATCAGGCATTCGTTTCCACACTACAAAATTCGAGAGAGACAAGAATCAAATGCCTTCTCCCTTCACCATCAAAATTAGAAAATTTATTAGAACGAGGAGATGTGAACGAGTGGAGCAGTTGGGTGTGGATCGTGTCGTTGATTTTCAGTTTGGTCAGGAAGAGAAGGCATATCACTTGATTGTCGAGTTTTTTGCAAAGGGTAACATTATTCTCACTGATGCAAACTATCAAATCCTAGTGCTCTTGCGTACGCACAAGAAGGAAGAAGAAAGCATGGGAACCATATTTGCTGTCGGAGAAAAGTATCCTGTTTCTTCGAGAAGACAGTTTACTCCCATGACAAGACAGATGCTCATGTCATTGTTGAGAAGTGTGTACACGGGTGAGGACAATGAAAATGATCAACAATTAGAACAAGCATCAGCATCATTGTCCATCTCTTCATCTTCAATTGAAGAGGAGAAGAATCAGGAAGCAGAAGAGGAAGAAGCAGAAGAAGAAGAAGAAGATGCACGAGGAGAAGATTTGAACAAACAAAAGAAGCGATCCAAAAACAGCAGCAGCAGCGGCAACAACAATCAACAAAAGCAAGATGACAAGGAGAAGAAAATGAATCAGAATCAATCTCTGGCCATCAAGAATGTTCTCAACAGTTCAACGGACTACGGTCCAGGTTTCACTGAGCACATTTTGTTAAGAGCAGGTGTGGATCCATCGAAAAAAATGGCCCAAATCACTGATTTGAAACAATTGTTCCTCGTGGATGAGCATCATGCACCTGGAATCAAAATGATTGATCAAATATTGAAGGGATATGCCGAAGCGGACAATGTGATTGAGTTCAAGGAGGATCAAGTTCGCAGAGGCTACATTATTCTCAGTGATGAGAAACCTGCCGATGCATCCACTGCTAGTGCCAGCACCAGTCAATCCTCTGATCAATTATCCAAACAAGAACAGTTGGATCTGGAGAATCTCGAAAAGGAGAAACAACGGGAGAGATACGAAGATTTTACGCCATTCTTATTCCAACAGTACACGAGCAGACCATTTATTCAGATTGATACGTTTGATCATGCGGTGGACGAGTTCTTTAGTGCTATCGAGGCCAAGAAGATTGACCATCAAAAATCACAAATGGAAAGCTCTGCCTTCAAAAAGTTGGTCAAGGTGCGCAAGGAACAAGAGAATAGAATCAATGAATTGCAAGAGGATGTACAACGGATGGAAGTGTTGGCTCAGGTCATTATGCAAAATTTGGACCTGGTTGATGATGCGATCGAGATAGTAGTCAGTGGAGCATCTCAGTACTCTTGGGAAGAAATTGACCGCGTGATCAAACAACAAAGAAAGCTAGGTGATCCTATTGCTTCTGCGATTAGTCAACTCAAATTGGATCAAAATCAAATCACAATGGTACTGCAGCCACAAGACGACGATTACTATGGATACGATGAGGATCAAGAGAGTGATGATGAGGAATCGGATGATGACGATGAATCATCAGGTGACGACAGTGACTCAAATGATAAGAATCGTCAAAAGAAACAAGGCAAGAAAATGGGTCCCATCAGGGTAGATATCGACATTTCTATGACTGCGTACGGCAATGCACAATACTACTACTCACTGAGAAAAAAGTCTGTTGATAAGAAGGAGAAGACAGTAGCAGCATCACACAAAGCAATTAAGGTTGCTGAAAAGAAAACTCAAGACTCATTGAAGAAACAGAGCGTCAAGAATGATATCAAGCTCATGAGAAAGGTGTTTTGGTTCGAAAAGTTCAACTGGTTCGTCACAAGTGAAAACTACCTCGTTCTCAGTGGAAGAGACGCCCAACAGAACGAAATTTTGGTCAAGAGATACTTAAGAAAGGGTGATGTGTACATTCATGCTGATATTCATGGTGCTAGTAGTTGTATCATCAAGAATCATGCGTTCAACTTTGCTACCGATTCTATTGAAGAACAAAAAACAAATGTGCCTGCTCAAACTTTGCACGAGGCTGCCATGATGACAGTGTGTCGATCCTCTGCCTGGGATGCCAAATTCGTAGTCAATGCCTACTGGGTTCACGCCAATCAGGTCACAAAGTCTGCTCCCACCGGAGAATACTTGCCTACTGGTTCATTTATGATTAGAGGTAAGAAGAACTATTTGCCACCTAGTCAATTGGTCATGGGAATGGCAATCATGTTCAAGTTGGACGAAGAGAGTATTGCGAATCATTTAGGTGAGCGTCGCCGAAGGGATTTGAACAATGGTGGTGATGATGCAATCAGCGTAGTCAGTATGGAATCTGGAAGCACATGGGATCAGAGCAGCACGATGAGCGATATGGACATTGAGAGATCAGATGTGTTGTCTGACAGTGGACTCGACGCAGAGCAACCTCTCTCTGCTCGAAGTAACACCTCACCTCGAGCAATTGTCGAAGATGAACCATCCAAACCGGACCAGCAGACAACAACAGAAGAAATTAAGGAGGTAGAAGAGGAAGACTCTGCAGAAACCAGAGAAGAGAACCAAGAGGAGCCAACTTCCACAATCATCGAAACTGAGAAGAAAAAGAAGAAGGGACTCAGTGCGAAAGACAAACGAAAGTTGAAGCAGCTCACCAAGAAGGGCGTATCTGAGAATGAAGCTAAGGAAATGTTGCTCAATGACGATCTCCCCTCTGAATTGGAAGGCAACAAAGTAGAGCAGAAGGAAAAGAAAGAACAAGTTGCCGATAAATCTGAACTGACTCACAAGCCGAAGGGAATGAAGAAAGGAAAGTGGAAGAAGCTGAGAAAGTACGCAGATCAAGACGATGAAGAACGAAAACTTCGTCTCGAGCTGATTGGTCACAAGTATACAACAAAGGAGGACAAGGTAAAACAGATCGAGGAAGAAGAGAAGGAGAAGCAACTAGAGCTGGAAAGACAAAAGATTGAGAACGAAAAGAAAAAGAAGGAGAAGGAAGAGGTTAAGAAGCTGCTAGAACAAGAGAACATTCAATACATGGATGAAGATGACTTGAAAAAACTGAGCGAGATTGATTCTCTGACGGGACAGCCTCGCGAAGACGATGTAATCCTATTTGCTATTCCAGTGTGTGCCCCTTACATCTCTCTCAAGAACTACAAGTACAAAGTCAAAATCTTGCCTGGTAACATGAAGAGAGGTAAGGCTGGACAACAAGCTCTCCATATTTTGATCCACGAAGCAAAAGATAATACCAAAGAACAGAATCTATTGAAGTGCATCTCAGACGTCGACACGACAGCAGTTATGGTTGGAAACTGTAGAATAGGTACTGCCGCAAGCAAAGCTCAGAAGGCATACCAAAGTGCACGAAAAAAGAAGAACAAGTAACTAGTAAAGCTAACTATTGTACAACTCGCAATTTGATTACTTTTTTGAGGCAGATGCACCCTTCAGCTCTCTTGCGTCCGCTGGACGAAGGTGTTCTTTGCTGAAATCTTTCCGAGCAAGATCAACTCTGTACACTGGAGGTATTCCGATGTTATCAAGTTCCATCAGCTTCTTCTGTCGAATCAACTCCAACTTCTTTGCCTCGAGCTCTCTCCTCTTCTTCAATCGAGCACCTTCTTCGAGAAACTCTCGCCTTTGTCGCTCCTGTTCCTCTTCACCATTGTGGATCTGGGCACGTAACTCTGCTGCATTGTCTCTTCTTCTTCTCTTCTCTTCTTCAGCTTTCATCCTTTCTATCTCTTGCTCTCTCTTCTGATGATCTATAATTCGCTCAAAGGCCTCCCGTTCCTCTCTCACCTGCTCCATCATTGTCAGTTCCTTCTCTCTCTGTTGCTCCCTTCTCGCTTGCTCCAACTCCTGATTCATCCTTCGTTTTCTCTCAGCTTCCTCCTTTACTTTCTTCCTCCATTCTCTTTCATACTGTTCCTGGGCTCTCTTTGCTCTCAGAGAATCGATCTCTGATCTCTTGTCCTGTGCTTTCTCCTGAAGTGCACGCAATCTGGCAACTTCTCGCTCCTTCTCGGCTTTGATCCGGAGCAATTCGTCTTGATATTCCTGTTCTCTTCTCTCCTTCTCCATTAGGTACTCTGAAATTTGTATGTCTTCCTCCTTCTCGGCTCTCTTTTGCATGCGTTTGAGTTTAATTTGCTCGGCATTGGCAATGGCAACCTCTTCCATCAACCTTCTAGTTGCTTCCTTTTTCTCCAGCGTCTCTTTGATATCATCCTTCTTCATGCGGTCGATGTGACCCAACATGGCTCGCTGCTCCTGCTCCTTTAACTCTAACTGTCGAAGTCTTTCTCTCTCTCTATCTTGCATTTGTTCAACAATAACCATAGCACCCTTTCTCCTATCCTCCACACGCTTACTCTCCCGCTCTTCATACATTTTGAGTGCCTTTATTCTCTCAACCTCCATGATTTCGTCCAATCGTTCTTCCTCTTCCTTCCTCTGTTTGTCTAAATATTTCTTTTCTTCTATTTGTTTATCTCGAATAGTTACGCATTTCGAGTATAGAGCCAGAGAATTCATGTGTTTTACCTCGTCCAGTCGTTCATCCAGCACTGTAACAGCTGTTTCAAGTAAATTTTGATCTAATTGCTCTCTCTCCAACTCCAAATCAGACTTCTTCGTCTCTCCTCTTCTCTGCTTATCCCTATCGATTTCCATAATTCGGTTTTTCCTCTCCTTAGCAGCCTCTAAAAGTTTTGTCTTCTCGAACAATTCTCTTTGTTTGGTTGCGTCAATGGTTTCCTTATCTGTTGCCCTTTCCTAAATGATAAAAGGTGTTAAAGAAATTTTGTCTTGACGCATAGATTTATGAAGAGTACCACAGGTCTCAACAATAACTCTTACCTTAATATTCTTAAAGTGTGAAACCGATATCACTGCTACTTCCGGGTTTCTCTTCATATTTCCAAACTCTTTCTTTGATATGTGTTTCTGCCCAGCTGAATCAGCCCGGCTTCCTCTAGAAGAAAACAAAGTCTCGTCCACTTGGGAATTACTGGCCACTTTGCGGTAGGAACTGCTACCTGCTCTCTTGGCAGAGGATGTGCTTGTTCGGCTGTTCGTACTCTGGAAGAATAAAGGTCAGGTATTTCGAGGTGTAAACGATCATCAAATAAGGTCATGACACAAAACACCATACCATGCTTTTGTGTAGCTATTATCCAAAGTGCACTATGGATATTGGGAGTTGTTGTCTTTGTTCGTAGTTGTCGGGATTGATTTTCTGCGAAACGACCAACGGTTTTTCATGATCACGCTGGCGGGAATCGAACGAGGACTTGCCTTGACCATCAAAGAACCATCTTGATGTTATCAATCTTGTGAGTATTACCAGACTAACGATTGAAAGAAAGATCAAGTGCTGTGCAGTGGTTGTATGTCGCACTAACCCAAAAGAGACATCCTTATGACCAAACCAACATCTTCACGCTGTCCATTGAATCGGGGATTAGAAAGTTGGCTGAAAAACAGGAGAAATTTTACAACATCCACGAGCGGAAGGTAATCGGGGTTGCTGCTTCTTTTCGCAATCACCACCAACGCAGCGCAAAATCATCCCTTCCAGCTTCTTCAACGCACACAGCAAAAAAAAACGAAACTCGCAGTTTAAAACATCAACAACAACAACAACAAAAATGGCGTTCCTCTACAATGCTTTCTATGCTATGAATCCTTTCCGAACTGATGTTGCCTTCAAAGAAGAAGAGCAACAAAACATGCCTGCTTTGCCAGATATGACCCAATTGTATGGTCACTACTCTTTCTTGGGCAGCAGAAAGCACGCCTACGATCCACGTTTCCCAAGAAACAACTCTGACAGAATCAAGAAGTGTTACCTCAACTTCTCTGTCTGGAGGAAGTGTTTGGAAGAGCACTCTGAAGAGATGGACGAAGAAGATCCAAACGCAAGAATTTGCAAGAGATATCAACAATTGGCAATCAACACTTGCCCAAATCTTGACTTTAAAAACATGAAGGAGGCTGCTGAGAAGGACGCCTTTGTTGCAAGTGCTGGTTTGCAGATCAACAAGGAGGGATACAATCCATCTATTCTTTATATTGATGAATCTCACAAGATTACTCGTGTTGAGCGTCAAGGTAGCGCAGATTCTCACAAGTACAAGGTTGGAGAGTACTTGCATCATTAAACTCTCTATTTTTCACCCGCATTCATACTATAGTAAATAGTAGAAAGGTAGAGCAACAAACAACAGAGAGATGAATATTGACAAGAGGGCGCAAAACTAGCTCTTTGTCGACATGCCTGTTGTATGTTCTGTATATGATTATATTGAAGAAGAAGGACGCGACTCCGAAGGAGGGACAACAACCAACACAGACACACACAACCTCATTGTTTGATGTGAAACATTTTGAACATGGTGTTATAGAATGGAGTTGACTGGCTTTTGTAAACATGGTTCGACGAAACAATCCACACCGTACTCCACTTTTTTTTTTGTTTCATGCTTCTTCATTCTTGTTCAGTACAACGGAAGCAACACTTGTGTGCAATTGGAGCAGTTCCAAGATGCACGTGTCTAGTTTGTTGTTGCTGCTGCCATCAGAGCTTCGACTCCTCTTGTCCTAATGTCACTCTTGCAGCCATCAAAGTGCTCATTGACTTGTCCCGCAACATCAACCAAAATGTTCCACAAATTCACAAGGGACAAGGATTGAAGCCCAAGGTGTCGATGTATCTTCTCCATATTGGATAGGAAGGTTGTATCTGTTTGGTGATTTTCAGTTTTGTGTCTAGCGTTCCTGTTCCTTGCCACAAGTCTCAGGCACTCTTCTTCCTCATCAGCTGACTGTGATCCTTGTTCTTGTTCGGCCTTTGCTAGGAGAATGACGTCGCAAGACTCCTTTGCGGTCATGACCGTACGGATGACTCTGTCGTGTCTCTCACGTCCCAACCATCCTTCAACGAAGAAATGCCAGGAAATTTGAATGCATAGACCAGACGGACCAAGCATCCTCAGGTCGATCGAGTCCTTGTATTCCTGCTCCTCGTCGTCAGTGTTTGCCTCCTGCTCATGGACCTCTCTGGAACCGAACCACGATAGAAACAATTCTTCCAACTTCTGCTGCTTTGTTTCATCCTTTTCTTCACCCAATAAGATGAGATTATACGTGTTTCTCTTGTCATTGTGTCTGGTGACGCAGTTGATCTCGCGCTGAACAATCTCTTCCACTTGGAGCGATTGTCTAGCCAACTCCTTGAAAAAAGAACCATCCTTCATCTTTAATTCTCCAGCCTTCTTGGCCATTGAAGGCAAAGACTCAATGAAATCACTCTGATAGCTTGGAGACAGCAAAACAGTGTGATCCTTGAAAAACTGACGCCAACTCGAAGGATCAGCAGGAGCTTCTTTCCATTGAGTAATGGACAAGATGGGCCAATGATAAAAACACAATGGTTTCCACAATTGGACGTCATTCTTTTGAATCAACTGACTCCAGGATTGGCAGACTCGAGGAAGCACAAAGGCCAACTCGCACGCCGTACAATATGACAATAGATGAACGAGGCAGTCATTGCAGAGAAAATTGCTGACAGTCTCTTTTGGTCTTTTTGCTTGTTTTTCTTCATCTGGAGGTCTCTCGTTGATGCAGCTTCTCTTGTGAGTCATGGCCAGTTTGTTTTTTTCTTGTGAGCTCATCCGGCTGGACGATGTTTGTGTTGTTGCTGTTTACTTAAGAGAACACTCCACAAGTGGTCAAAAGCAAAAGTCTAAGTCTCTTTGTCGTTGATTACGGATGCATGCTTGAGAGACCATGTGGCCACGGAGACATAATGGTCTGGCGCATACCGTGCCATCACATGTACTTCACTTCCCTTTGAGAAGGAAACAACACCTTCCCAGATATTGTCACCATGTATGGGATAGAATGGTGTGTTCTTGTTCTCCAAAACACTGTTGTCTTCTTCCCATTCAACCGAACTATTGTCCAGTTGTTGCCACTCCTCGTAGTCAACCTGGTTCATTGCTGCCCTCTCGTTTTTTTCCCATGAGAAAGTGAACTTTTCAAGCTTTTCAGGAAGTTGAATGTTTGTTCTGCTCATTCCTCTCACCATTCGCTTTGCACTTTGTCGAACTGCACAACACATAGAAACACTGTCTGTGTTATGTACCTTGATTTTAACTCGATAGGAGCAGCCAATAACCAACGTACGCATACACGGTTCATAGATCATTGGTCGAAACCACTCACAATTCTCTGGTGATACAAAAACGAAGCCACAGTCCGATGGACGATTTCGATTGACAAAGGAACGATACATGGACTGGAGAACGTGCTGCTTTCGAAAGGGAATGAACACGGAACTTCCATCAATACCATTATTCCCATGCAAATCTTTTTGCATTCGAAAGTACTTTTCAGCTTTCTCAAAGCGATCTTTTCCAAACATGAACGAGGCAAGAACCATATCTCTATCGTGTTCCGTTTCTGGAGATACTGTCAGGTCTTCCTCCTTCTCGACATTACCTTCATTAAAGTGGATCCAGTATGAAACTCCGTCATGTTCTTCCCTTGATTCCAAGTATTGATCGATGATAACTAAACTAATCTTGAGGTAGTATCGCCCTGGCTTGGGGAGAAGTACTCGAATTTGATAGTATCCAGCTGTGTTACCACCCTTATCTAAGTTGTACGTTTGTTCGTCGAATAGATTGGTGTTATCCTGCTCTACCAATACGGCTCCCTGGACTTCCTCCACCGCATCAAACAACCTGGCTTTCATGAAAACCGTGAAAGAGTCCACTGAATACCCATCAGACCATGTACTACTATGATTACTAGTCAAAGCATCTCTAAACTGCTCTGGTAGAGAGTTGATTATGCTATCTCTTTCTCCCTCTAGGAAAGGATTATATTTTACAGAATCCATTTGATATCGGTCTTTGTAGAGGTATTTGTTGTCAAATTTGATTCGTCTAAACTGGATACACATCTCGCGTTTTGATGAATGACTCGAATCATCCACTATGATCATCTTTCTCTTGTGGCTGACAATCCGGATATGCTTCAACATTTCGGGTGAAGGATCTACAACTGTTTTCTCATCGTAATCAGAGAGAACATTGCTTCTGGTTGATTCATTCCCAGATCTATAAACCTTGAATCTACATAGGATATGTACATTCAAAGCTTTTGTTCGAGGAAGATCACCTGTGCAAATGTACACAGATGGAGCGCATTCAAATGAAGTCTGAAAACCTGATGGTATCATTATTTCAGATTCGAATGTGTGGTTGAGATCGAGGGTATTAGAGTCCTCTGAATGAAGTCTCTTCATCGGGTTCCAGATTCCATTGCATACCACACCTACATTTTCAACATTGGGAACATAAATAAGGAAACGGTAGCTTCTTTGGGTGATGATTACTTGAGTGGGTGATAGAAGAACGCAACCGAGTGTAAAGAAGGAAGGGTAAGTTTTTGGATAGCAAGTTAACAATCTCAAGCGCTTTGTTCTTGATATATCTGAGCTTTCTATTGTCTTCAGACTCCAGGATGAACAGTCAATAATGTATCTCAGTGCTATCACCGTTGTCTCATCTTGATTCGGGTCCTTCACTGTTGCGCGAACCTTAAATACATACACCCCAGGAACTGGGCACTCAACTCGAAAATAATAAATACTAGCTCTTGGACACACCATCCATGTTGTTTGATGCTCGAGACAGCATCCATACTGTTCAAGTGGCAGAGGCTTGAATTTTACATTTCTGTTCTTACACTCAATCGCTATCGTGTAACTACCACTACCACTGGATATGAGAATATGTTGATGTGAGAGAGGTACAATGTGAATATTCTCGTTCTTAACTACAGGACTAAAAATTTGAAATAGTTCTTCGTTAGAAAAATTTTGTTTCATCTGCAAAGTCATCTCCTCTCGAGGTACCTCTACCTTTCTCTTATTTAGGAGTAATGATAAGTCGATGAAAGGAAGTTTAACTTGATCCAACTCAGGAAGGATGCTATATACCATATACAATGCCAAGGTGACCCATTTTCCTTCCATCTCATCGAAACCATTGACTGAAATATACATTCCCTCATGAAACTCCTTCAAATCAGGCTCTATCACAACATCGCCTTGAAACAGATCTGGGTCGTCAGATTTACTGGACAAATATGTACCAACTTTCTCTCCAATCTTTACCATCACCATAACATAGCCTGAAACACGAATCCTAAAGTGATACGCACTGGAGCGAATAAGATATTCTTGTATGGGCGCTTCGATTCTTCCTCCTTTGCTTGATAGAATATGGGTTTGATCAACGAATCCTACATCGTGTAGCAATCCCTCACCTGCTTCAACTAAATACTCAAATATCATACGAAATGTTTTGCTCCTCGCTTTGCTCGTTGAATCAATGTCATCTTCAATTGCCATTTGGTCAGTGGAATCTGCTGATTCTCGTCTTTCTGTGGCAAAAATTAGTACGTTATATGTTCCTGCATAAGGAAATAACAAAATTAATCGGAACCCGCCATTCAAGAAGTGTTGAACGTGGTGAAATCTGCTGCCAAACACATAATTTTTCTTGTCATACTTGTCACTTCTTATTAGAGGTGTTACTTTGACATGAACCTGAACTGGTGTCTCAGTATAGAATGGCATGATAAGAAACGATTTATCAGTGCTTATGATTCCTTTGACATGTTCTTTCATGACAGGACATGCCCCAAGTGAAACGGCATAAGCTGATATCTTGGCAGCTCTCTCGAAAACATCCTTTGAAAACTTAGGATCGAACAGCATCCATCTATCATTGATAGGATAATGCTCCATAGCAAATGTTTTCGGATTTGTCATAAAGTAAGCATTTGTAAATGACTCCTTGAAACGCCCAAATTCAACGTACCCTCGACACCACTAAATCTCAGTTAACGAAACACATTTCAATGCATCACACAAAGTAAGCTCACATACACATATATCCAATAAATACCACATTCCATTCAATTGAACAGAATTCCAAACGTGGTTACATTCATCCAGTTTATCCCCCAGACCGGAAGAAAAACCTTTTGCAAACCCTTTGATCGAAACTGCTTGAATGTCGAGTTTCTTACACAGTACAACAAATAGATTGGCGTATCCCTCTGAAGTACTGACTCTCTTTTCCATAACTTCATCAGGATCATGTACTTCATGAAATGACTTTGTTTGATGCAAACTGTGAAGTTGAATATTCTCAATTGGGTTGAGCAATCGTTCGTCATACTTGATGTGAATGCAAATCCATTTGAAAATGGCTCTCACACGCTCTGATTCTGTATCGAAAACCTTCTCGATCATACTGGCTAACAACGTTGTCTGATCCAAAGGACGATTCTCCAGGAGATGCTGACTGCGAACACTCTCAAATCTCGGAGCTAATTCCTCACTTAGGTATTGATCTACCTTTGTACATGCTTCTGAAGCTCCATAGTTAAGGTACTCTGTTCCGCCTGTGAGTCTGGATGTAAAGTGATAGGATCTCAGGTTTTCTGGAACTGACGACACTGGTGTAGCTCTTGGTCCTATCGTATAAGCGTAAGAGTGATGAAAGGGAAGAACATGCGAAATCCCTTCGATAGAGCTCTTTGATGACGATCTCGTAAAACTACTCGAAACATCTATCGAGGGGGAATGGGGGGAAGCTTCCAACAAGTTCGAAGAGGTGCCGCTTCTCCTTGTCAACAGGGCCTTGCTTGGTGCCGATATCAACTGCTGCGTTCGTTGTTTGTTCTTGATAAGAGACGAAGAAGAAATCTGGGGTTGGAAGGGACTTGACATGGGCAATCACCACAGGGATCTTGAGCTATAAGACATTGAGCGATAGCTTGTGCTTATTGGTCCTTGTCCGATTGAAGTAGCGCCAAAAAAACATTTCCAGTCCGAGGTAATCATTACTCCGATATGACGCTTGTCACATGTCGCGCATCGTGACGGCGGTGTTACATTTGTTAGATTCGCATTGCGTCCCACCAATGTCAAATTTCACATATTTGTGGTGGGAACACATAAGCACACTCGCTGGCACACCAACATCACGACCAAAGCTCACACCCCTTCACAGAGTTTCCTCGCTCGCCAAAGACTCCAACCAAACCACAAACAAATCACTGTCCTCACACACACTCTCATTCACACCACCCTTTTTTCTTTATTTCGAAGGACATCTGAAATCTCTCAAACAAACGAACAACCAAACAACAAATAAACAAACAACAAAAATATCCATCTTTTCGGATAACCAACACACACCACCAACACCAACAACAACAAAAAGAGTGTTGTTGCGATAAAGGGTTTCAAAAAAATTAAGACACCATCATGTATCATCAATTAGTGAAAAAGAAGCAAGAGGAAGCATTGTTCAAGGAAGCAAGAAAAGGAGCCGTTTTCAGAAAACATGGCCGCAGAGGTAAGCCACACGACAGATATGTGATGCTTGGAAAGGACCTCGACAGTATATCATGGAGGGAGGCATCAGGTGATGGCAGCAGTGGCAGTAGCAGCAGTAACAACAACAACAGTGGCGGCAGTAGCAGTAGCAGCAGTAGCAGCAGCAGTGGATCAGGTCTCCTGTCAAAAAAGAGACGAGAGAATTTGATTGTGCAGAATTTTGATACGGTTCAAAAGGGTTGCGACACCAAACTCTTCAAGAGAAACAGCAAGAATCTAAAACCAGAGCATTGCTTTAGTTTGATAGGAAGTGAGAGAACGCTGGACTTGGAGTGCAGCTCACAGGAGATGAGAGATCAGTGGTACGAGATTTTTGATTGTGTGTTGCGGAGAGGTGTCGCACTCAAGAACGACTCCAAGAAATTTAAGGAACAGGAGGCGAATATTGAAAAGGTGACCAAAGCACTCGCAAAATTCACTTTTGATATTTCGAGTGACACGTGGAAAGTCAGTAAACTGCTCACCAAGAATGCCACATTCACCGAAGAAGAGTTTTATCACTTGGCTCACAGTCTCCAGAACAATCCATTGGTCAAGATTATTGATTTGTCCAGTGTGAGACTCACGGAGCAAGCAGTGACCAATTTGTACACTGGATTGGAGTCTGCAGTGTCACTCACCAGTCTGTCCCTGTCTGGCAATGAGATGACAAGTGCTGGTGTAGCAGAGTTGAGTCGATTGTTCCTCAAGCCATCATGCAAGATCAAGTATCTCGACTTGTCGCACAATTCGATATCGGATGACGGATTAGAAGTTTTGTCAAACAATTTGACCAACAACAAGACACTGGAAGAGTTGAATCTCGATGGCAATATGATTGGTGATTTGGGTGCAGAAGCGTTGATTGAGATGCTGTCGTCCAACACTCATCTCAAATCCATACGAGTGAACGACAATGCACTCCAGAATGATGCTGTCCAAGGTTTGTGCCAGTGCTTGAAGAATCCTGATACATCACTTGAATTTATCACCGTGGCTCGGAATCAAGTCATCTTCCCAGAGGGCAAACAAAGAAAATTAAATGAGAACGGAGAGCCGGATGACTCTGTTGTTGACGTAGGAGAGAATGACATTGGTGATGATGAGGAAGATCAGGATCATTCACTTGAAATCAACTTGTTTTTAGCAGTGGACGCCGGTGATTACGCCGAGGCTGTGATGCTGTTGTTGAAGGGTGCAGATCCGAACGTTCAGAACGAAGAGGACGGAAAAACGCCATTGCACATTGCTGCCATGAGAGGCGACATGAAAATGCTCGAATTCCTGATAACACATCCATATATTGATATGAATGCATTGGATGATGCATCCACGACACCTATTCATTGCGCAATCTCACACAGTCAACTCGATGTTGTCAAATTGTTGTTGGAGAAGGGCGCTGATGTAAACATACCGGATGCTCAGCGAAAGACTTGTGTTCATATCGCAGCTGAACAAGGCAACAAGATGATGTGCAAGTTGTTGATTGAGACGTACAAGGCAGATATACGGATCTTGACTGAACAGGACCAAACACCACTGCACTTTGCATCTGCGAATCTGAACAAGGATGTCGTGCACTATTTGGTCGATGTGGCCAATAAGCAGGAGGTTGGTCTTTCATCCACACCTGATTTTCTACCCTATGTCAATTGGCAGGACGTGAACGGTGAGACTGCACTGCACAAGGCCTTGTCCAGTCCAGGCAAGAAGAGTGATCTGTTGGATGTTTCCAAGGAGCTTGTAAAGAATGGTGCCGATGTGTCCATTGAAGATACTCAAGCCAAAACACCATTACATGACGTTGACGAAGAAATTAGAAAAGTTTTGTTGAATGAGACGAGAATGTGTGCAGCAAAGAGAAAATAAAAAATGACATCTATCACATTCTCTTTGGGCTCATTTTATATCAACGCAACAGATTGCCAATTCAGCAAATAGGTAATTTAGTTTTCCCTTCTTCCTCCAGGGTCCATTTCCTTTTGTGCAAAAGCCCATTTCACGAATCTGCGCCAATTTTTTACCGCCAAAACCCACACAAGAACAGGAGAAACATGACTGACCACAGCACCAAGATTCAATTGCCACCCAATGCCTCCATGAGAGACATTTTTGACTATTGTCAAAAGATGAATTTGCCTTCTGTGGCCCAGGGTATGATCGAATTGGATCCCCCTAGTCAAATTCTCGATTTGGCACGTGATTCACTGTTCAAAGGTGGTGAACAATCGGTGCACATGTACAGGGGAAGACTTGGTGAAGATGAATACTTGGATGGTGTGGTTCACATGCTTCATGAGCACTATGGCACACCTCTCATTCAAAAATCAAATGTACTGGCAACGCAGGGAGTCACTGGTGCATGTGTCGCACTGTTTGCAACACTGTTGCAACAAAAATTGAGCAAGATTGGAATGATCTATCCGTTCTATACCTATCATTTGAGACAAATTTATTCCGTGTTTGGTGACAATCATCCTGTTCATTTTATCAAGGCAAGAGATGTCAATGAGGATGCAACAAGTACGAGTATGATTGATTTTGATTTGTTGGAAAAGGAGTACTTGATGCGTGGTCTGTTGAATTGTCTCATTATTTGTAATCCGTGTAATCCAACGACTCAAATTTGGCCAAAGAATGATTTGAATCGGTTGGTTGCACTGTGTGGTCAATATGGTGTCATTTTGTTGATTGACGAGTGTTATTGTGACATGGTGTGGACGAAGGGTGATGATGGTCAAGCGAAACTTTATACTCCTCTGTTCCAAGAATCAGCAACAGCAGAGAACAGCAATGGTGGTGATGGACAGACGTCCGTGTTGCCTCAGCTTCATCCACATGTGGTCGTTGCTAGAGGGTTCTCAAAAAATTTGGGATGTCAGAGTTGGAGAGTCGGATATGCGATCGCACATGAGTCAATGATTGCCAAGATGGCCATGGCCGCTGATCCCATCTACATTTGTGTCCCATGGTTGCAACATCCAATGGGCAAGTACCTAAGCGAGCATTTGAATGATTTTGAGTCCCATTTGAACAAGGTGAACCAACTATTGAGATCAAATTGGGTAGTGATGCGTGATGCATTTGTTCAATCTCTAGGATGGGAAGCTATTGAACCTGAGGGTACCATGTACGGTCTCTTCAGACATGGGAAGGAATCTGATATGGATGCTGTGCAGGATGCACTGGCAAAGGGCGTCGGTGTCACACCATGCAACATTTTCTATCCAGGTACGCCTGTCAACTCTGGATTCATTCGTATTCACTGTGGTATCTCGGAAGAGAAGGCAAAGAACATTGCTGAACGCTTGTTGTCAAAGTCCGAATAAGTAAGAGAGATTATTGATCAATTATCATTCAACAACAGTACGAAGAAGAATTATTATATTTATTTCATACAAGTTGTCATTTCACTGTTTTAGAATGGTTCCTCATCATCACCAATGAGTGAAAACATTGGTACCGATGGCTCAGTAGCAGCAGCTGCTATCGTATAGGTTGGAACATCGTCGTTAATCTGTTTGGTCGTTGTCTTTGGCTGATTTGTTGTTCGCATTGTTGCCACACTTGGCTCTGGCATAATCACCTGACTCGTATCCAAATATCCATCAACCATTCCATCATCACCATGATAGTAATCATTGCCACCATGATGTCGATCATTACTATGATTATTATTGACATCTGAAGCAGCAGTGCTCACCAATTCCAAATTACTGTGCGCTTGCTTTCTCATTTGATCTTCCTGCTTGAGCATCACGAATGCAACATAGGTGCGAATCAGTGATCCAGCATCAAACATGATTGTAATGAATCCTACACCTGCACCCAACACCCACAACCAATTCATAATGGTACCATTGCTCTTGTAATTGTCATTTGCTCCATTGTTATTATTATTATTGTTATTAGCGTTCTTGTGATTGATACTGTTGAGATAGGCTGCTGTCACAAGTTTTGCAATCATGAAAATGAGACAATTGAGAATCACGTAGTAAATGATTTGACACACGAGTGCAATCAAATAGGTTCGGAATCGATCACGTGACGGTAAATCTGGATAAAACAATTGATTTTGTCGCTTGATTACAAATTGATCACTTCCACCACTACTACTGTGATATTGACTTGTACTATTGTTTTCATTCCATTCACCATCCATCGTATCTTCATTATTATTATCATTACTACTACTACCACGACTACTCACATGATGATGATGATCAATTACTGGACCAGTAGGAGTAGTAGTATGGTAACGTCGCTTGTAACTAATATAAGCTTCAGCAATACTGTGTATACACATGTTACCAAACACGTTCAATGCCAATCCAAACAATAACACCAATTCAGTGAACATGCCATAGGTTCTGTTCAGAATCTTTGTAATGATGAGAATGAGGAGAGTGAGAATGATAAAGAGAGAGGTGAGAATGGAGAGTCCAATCAGTGTGACTCTGGATTGGTACCACTGATGGAGTGGCTCTGTTTTTATCATGTTGTTGTTTGTTGTTTGGTGGTTGGTTGGACTGGTCCTTTTTTTTCTTTCTTTTTCTCTTGTGCGAACGTGTCGGAGAGTTTTTCAGATAGCTGAGCTCTCTATTTCTCTGAGAAATCTGTTTTGGTTCTCCGGAGAAGGGAGCAACCAAAAAGCTCTCTCTTGTTTTGTTGCATCCATCATCTCCACCCACAAAAGAGAAAAACATCACCACACCCAAAACACAAAATCTTTTTTCATCTTGTAAGATTGTACATACACCATCATGAGTGGTTCATTTGATAACAACAATGTCATTTCTCAGAATTTGACTCTATCATCACCTGGTCCTCGTCATCACAGCAGACAACACAGTCGCTCTCTCAGTAACTCTTCTTCATCTGCCGTGTTGAGTCCATCATCCTCTCTCTCTTCATCTCCCACATCATCCTTTTATCATTTCACAAACAATAACAATAACAATAACAATAGTAGCTTTGATGCTCATCAAACAAATAACAACAACAACAACAATGATGATGATGATAATGATGTGATTGATAATAACATTATATTGACTGTTCAATCATCTACTCCCACATCAGAGAATCATGACAACAATCATCATCTCTCCATGCAACAAGTGCGAACTCCACCACCAACTCTCTCACTAAGTAACCTTCATAACCTTCATAACAATAATCATCATCATGATATCGATACGCATAGTAGTGATCATGGCAGTGATAATGAAGCTTCAGACAAAAAGAGTCATCACAATCGTTCTCATTCTTCTTCGTCTTTGTCTTCGACTGCACATACGAGTATTCGAAGTCCACGGTCCACTCATCATCATAGCAGAAGCAGTAGTCTAGTCATGATGAATACAGAGTTTCATGCAATGATTGCATCGGGTCAAACTGTCATGGGATTGGATGTCAGTGATCAACTAAGGAGTATTCCAAAGCCATTTTATCCATCGAATCAGTATCATTTTGTGAGTAGTCGTGTCAATGATGATGATCAAGATGCTATTGGTTCTCCAATCAGTCCAACACGTATGGTTAGTTATTCTACTACTGCTACTACTGCTACTACTACTACTGGTTCAACTAGGACAACTGGTGCCTATCAAAGAAAAAAGTTGTTTACGATTCGAACGAGTGGTCAGAATGGAAAGAGTGGAGTGAGTGGTGTGAATGGTGCAAATGGAGTGGATGGCAAGGATGGTGCCACTGGCGAGATTCCTGGATCGAATGGACTCTATGGAACACATGGTCAACATGGTCAAGATGGACAGGATGGGCAGGATGGACAACGAGGATCTCATGCCGCACCTGTTTTGTTGAAAATGTATGGTCAGAGTCCAGAGAACTTGAGATTGGAGGGCAGTTTCAATGGATTGTTGAATTTGGGAGTTGAGCCCGATACTTGCATCTTGATTGATGCGAGAGGATCACATGGTGGTAATGGTGGTAGTGGTGGAAAGGGTGGTAATGGAGGTAATGGAGGCAGTGGAGGAAAAGGAGCAGTTGGCTCAAATGGTTCATCAGGCGGAGCAGGACAATCAGGATCTCGTGGTGGACCCGGTGGCAATGGTGGAAACGGTGGTCATGGAGGCCAGGGTGGTAGTGGTGGTGATGGTGGTCAAGGGGGACAAGGTGGTAATGGTGGAGAAGTCATTGTCCAATCATCCAATGCTCAGCTATTTATGTTGGTAGAAGCTTTGGTTCAAGGTGGTGCTGTCGGTATCGGAGGACTAGGCGGAGAGAATGGACTAGGAGGTAAAGGAGGGGCAGGAGGTGCAGGTGGCAAGGGAGGGGCAGGAGGTAAGGCCGGTAAGCCATTCAAGAGTCAAGATTTGACTGTGCTTGGTTCGAAGGGTGACGTCGGAGAGGATGGTACTAATGGTACAATCGGTCTTGCTGCAAGGGATGGAAAACAAGGTAGAATAGGAAAGAGTTCTCCTCTGCCTGGCGCCAATGGATTCCTTCTCTATTCTCTGGTCGATGCTCAAACTGGTGCGATTATTGAGTGCTCCAACTATCGGTACAATATCAGAACATTAGAGTTCAATGTGCGTGGCTTGTTGGACGATGGAGTTTTCGAACCTGGAGAGAGTGTTGTTCTGGAAGACTTGACCATTGTAAATGACGGAGGTTTAACGCTACCGTCTGGCGCCTACTTGTGCCTCCATGGAAGCTCCACATTCCGACCAACCGAGCCCTATGTTCCCATACCTCCAATCAAACCTGGCGAAAGATACACATTCAACACAAAAATTACTGGAGTCATACCTGATGCACCTCCTGCTACCATATCCGAATGTTATCATAACGAAGCAACAATATCATGTCACGTCGAGCTCCTTCACAGACATTTTGAGTATTCAACATTCTCTAGAACAGTGTCAGTTCGATATCCAGTTCATATTTACGAGGTAAGGCATCCAACACAGCTCAAACAGGGTGAGATTGGTTCCTTTTCCATCGATATCCGCAATTTGTCGTCTATTCCTTATGGATCAGACACAGAGCAAGGATCAATAGAATATAGAATTATGATTGACCCTCGATTAAGCATCGTTTCAGAGTCATCAAAACACTACCTTGAAGGTTCCATATCGTTGTTGAATTCAGAGGATATTTATTCGCACAACTTCGAAGCCATGATGGATGTTGAGTGTGATATATTCGAGAGATTGCAGTTCAGAGTAGAGTTGCTGCTGAGAGGAAAGTTGATTGAGATTCAAGATCGATACTGTCGATGCAGTCCAACATACATTGCACCAGAAGAATCCAACAAGGACCAGTTTGACGTTTTGTTGGTAACAAATGCACACATTACAAGAGCAGAGTACTTGCTGTATGAGCGTGTGTTGCGTCTTCTAGGTCTCTCTTATCGCATCTGGGATATTGAGGCAAATGATGGATTGTCATATGAGGGACTCACGCGTGGAAGAAACAATCGCGTAGACTCCTGGGCGAGCATGTTCCATGGTAAACTCATACTTATGCCCGTGAGCAGCAATGAAGAGGAAATGTATTACATCTCGCCATATGATCTATTCAACCACTTCCACGAGAGCAAAGACTTTGTGACTGATTGGGACTCTGGTTTTCTGATGATTGGTGGTAACTCTGAAAAGTTTTACACATATTTGTTCAGTGAATGTCCAGAGAGGGACATACCAAAGAAGGATCTAACAGGAACCTTCTTAGTGCACGCTCCAACATCAACCCACTTGCAACATTATGTGGAAACATTTATTGACAACTTGCGCAAGGCTCACAGCAGCATGCACATCAGAGTAGCCAATCAGATTTTCGAGCCGGAGAAGGTTTCACTTGGTAAGTATGCTGTTGGAACTGCCTCGTATGAGATGTTGCCTCTGAGCTCGTTGGATCGTGTTTTCATCTTGGAGAAAGATACTGATAACTATCTCACGTTAGACAATGGGGAGAATTATGTGTTTGGCGACAAATTCTCTCGGGATAGTAATTTCGTTCGTGTACTATTGTTGACTCTGGCCTCTCTTTCAGTTGAGAAGAAGATGAAGTTATTGCAGAGTGATAGTTTGTTGGATGTGAATTGTGAAATTAGGAACAAGGAGGATGTTATCATTCGTGTTCGTGATTTAATTATGTACGGTCTCTATGTTGACATTAAGACTGAGTTGTTGTACCCTGATCATGAAAACAACACTCGTTTCAAGCGAATGGTTGAGCACTTTAAGACCAATCTATCTCTGTTCCAGCACGACATCAGAATCGTATACATCTTGTGGGCTGTTGTGTCAAAGATTAGCAATGAAACATTCTGGAGTGGTCTGAACGTGTTCTCCAAGGAAGGAAAGCAAAAGAGGGACTTCAACACCTTGAAAGCAGAACTGAAATCATGTATCCTGCAGCTCAACCACGACAAGAATCAGATCAAGCAACAGATGGATTCAGCCAAGAAATCGCCTGAGTTGCAATCATTCGTTCTTCCTGTGGGCCGACCATTAGTAATTGATAATCCCAAAGAATAAATTATGTAATGTTGCAACCCATAACTTTGGTGTTTATTATGCATAGTAGGAAGGAGAAATCAACAAGGAGTTCAAAACTTGGAGTTGGTTTTCGGTCAACTTCTTCTTTTGAATGTGCCACAAGTCACCATGCTGACGCCAGAATTCAGCAAAAGTCTTTCTGGTGCTGTCTCTCACGGGCTGAGAGTAATCGTTCGAAAATTGAGACAGTTGAACGAGAACAGGAGGTAAGAAGTCAGGCATCGTGTATGGGAACGCTTTGACAATTGCAGACAAGCCCAACACTCCACTGTGCCTCAGAAGAGCATCACTCTCGCTCAATGAGGATGGCTTGCTTGCTTGCAAGCTGGTGATAGAGGTGCGCTTTCTTCGTTGCCTATTTTGTTTGCGATTGCCAACTGTAGAATCACTCTTGACCCAAACTCTGAATCTTTCTGTCAACCGTTCAATCGACTCCATATCTGAAATCTTAATGAAACCAGCAAGCGTTGTACAAGCACATTCACGAACCTCGAGCTGAGGGTCTTTCAACATTGAGAGAATGAGTTCAATCAATTTTTCTTGTTGAGCAGCCAGGTAGAATTGTTGTCTAAAGCCAAACACTTGCAAAAACTCCAGAAGAGCCTCTCGTACTCTCCAATTAGAGGCAACAACATTGTTCGATTGATGCAATACAGTTTCCAGATATTCCAGTATTTGAACAGATTTTTGAGAAGGGAATGGATAGGCAGATATAAACACTAAGTTATCGGCAGCGAGTGTTTGGGTGTCTTCGTCCTCTTGAGTAGCCTGTCCATAGATTGCAGCTATAACATTGATAAAGTGTGTTACCAAGTCAATAGCGCAATGTGGTGAATAGGATGAAAAAAGACTGTTGGACCAGTTGAGAATCGTTTTGCTAACCGACTTCAAATCAATTGCTTCAGACACAGGAGATTCAACTGCGCTAGTATCAGAATTCTTAACAACTTGCAGCATCTTGTTGAATAATTGTTCCACATATTGCACAAACTCTACCATGTTCTGAGGAAGAGGCACATATTTGTTGAACAGTACAATGTTGTTTGAGTCTCTTGCTGGCTTCCACATTGTCTTAAATATCATGGACAAGAACACACTGATATACTCTCTCACTTGTTCGTATGGATGAGCCAAGTGCTTCTTGAGAATTGATAACAATCGGTTCAAGGTATCAGGATCACGCCATGATGTTTCTCCCACGATTCCATACAAATAACGTAAGTACCTCACTTGAATTGAGGATGAAGGAAGTGATTTATCATCAACATTTCCCACTATGGTCTCAAACTTGTCAAACATAAAATCTCGGATCCACTTCACACGACGTGGATCTTTGTCACAAACTGCAAATTCGAAGCATTCACACCATTCTCCAACACAATTCATTGAAGTCTCCTGCAAAATTTTGTCCAGAACAGGCAACAAATATTCATAGGTATTAGCTTGGTCCTGATAGGTCCAATGCTTCATACCACGTACCAATCCGCTCACATATTCAGATCCCAAAGACATGTAATGTAGCTCTTCTTGTTTGCCGCTGCCAGCTCTCGAAGCAAGATCTTCAAAGTGCTTCTTTGTGATCTCAAGGAAATGTGGACCAAACACTTGGAAGAACCCTTTGAATAACTGGCAGTTAGTCTCGCTAAATGTGTCCTCGCGAATTACCATTGTTTCAAATAACTTCTGTACGAATGATTCATTCAAAATAGTGTTGAATTCGGTTTTCAATGTCTCACGGTCTTGCTTGTGAGCATCTACAGAGTCACGTGAACTATAATCGTACACCTTACACACTTGTGGTGTTGCGTACCATCCGAAATAATTCTTTTCGAAGAAAGTGGTTGAGTCCCACTCTTCATTTGAAGTTGGATACTTTAAGTTTTCCCATGTACCCTGTTCGAGAAGACTGTAGTTCTTTGGGAATGTGATCTCTTTCTTCTTTTGAACTGGCTTATATTGACACAAAATTAGTTCTGTTCCCTCGATTGCAATATGGCGAATTTTGTCAATATCACTGACCATCTGTCGACACAGGTAGCCAGCAACTCGAGGAGGAATGAGAACACCATCAGCTCTGATCATCAACATGATGAATGATGTAACCAATGTTTGATACTTCCAATGCATGCTGTGAGCACCCTCTACCAAATCCAGCAAGGACAAGAGTAAATCGTTATATCGATTTACATTTTCCTTTGTGATTGAGATGTGATAGAATGCATTGAAATATGTGTCATAGAGAGCAGCTAGTCTATCTTGAATTGTTTGCTTATCGATGTGAGATGTTGAACTAATGCTGATCAAGAACTGAGACATCATGTTCCAATCTCTAATAATATTCTTAACGGAAGCATACTTCTCCAAGCAGTAGATAGCACCAGTTCGTTCGTCATCAGTCGAATCTGATTTCTTCAGGGCATCCATAAATCTTGGTAAAAAGCGGCGTACTACCTTCTCCGAGAACTTGACGAATCCAGCAAAGAGGACACGTTGTGCCTTCCTTCTGACAATCGAATAAGAACCGAGAGATAATTGAACAAGATCATTAAACAGTAGATCATGAGTCTTCGTGTAGGGTATTGCCTCATTGTGCAATACACAGCGCAGCTTGTATTCTAGAGCCGCTCGTGAAACAAGCAAAGAACGTGGATATTTTTGTCCTCGTGTGTTGTACACATCCTTGTAGCTCTGCAGTTTCACAACTTCGTGGTGATCTCTTCTTTGCTTGTACCTCAATTGTGTGATGTTACCTCTCTTGCACATGATTGGATAGAGAAGCTTGGTTATTAGACCAAGTAGAATCGGGTTTTGTTCCTTGCTTTTATGCAGGATAGCTTGAATAAAGTCGTGACATAGCATCGATACATCTTTCAGTGAAAAGTTCAAAGTCTTGCGATCTTTGACTCTTTCAGCTTGGCAGAGACCTGCATTAATTTTTCGAGATCCAGGTGATCGATCAAGTCCAGGGATAATATCTTCTTCTATCTCAGTAAAGAGCGAATCGCTACCTCTCACAATGTAACGTATCATTAATAAAGCATGCTTGAGTTGTTTGTTGTTTGCAGAGGATTTTTCTTTGTCATTTTGCAATTCCTCAATATGATTGCGAATCAAATTGAGAGGGTCCTTCAAGAATTGGTTGACAAGATCGATTGAGAATAATATTTCATCTTCGCTGGGAGTATGCCAATCAACTTTCATCTCGGACAATGTTGGAAATTCGCTCCAATATTTGTGATGATTGAATCTGAATTCAGCAGAGTTCCAGATATCTGGATTAACGGATCGAATATCGTTTGCATAGTAACTAGTCAAAGATCGCAACACATTCTTCAACAACTTGCCCGCACTCTTAACAATCTTCTTTTCCTCTGATTGATGAGTCAACTCGAGAATGTGAACAATCTTGTCCTTGTAAACCAATATTTCTGGTCCTGTGAACAGTACAACCTTACTCAGAATATGAACGAACCATTGTGTTTCCGTATCAGTCAAATGTTTCATCTTTCCATCTGTCTCAACAATTTTGTCATACAACATCGGAATGAACAACTCTAGAGTACTCTTAGGATTAGAATATGACATGGCAGCGCACATGTGACCAATATTTTTCTTTGCATTGATCAAAAACTCTGTGCTAATGAAGTTAAAGATCTTCTTGGAGCAGCGTTGATGCAACTCTGGAGACAATTGATGGAAGAATAGATCACAAATACTCCAAAACATATTTGGAGATATAGTATCACTAGCATTGCTTGCATCCTTCTTGGGAGCACTCTGGTGTGACAACACAACAAAAATTTTGTCCAAGAACTGAATGCACCAATCTTCAAAAAATTGAACACACTCAGGTAGTTGAGCATTCTCCATGTCTACATCCCCATCAGCGAGAGGCTTGAAGCCAGTTGGCTCACCGAACAAGGGCAAGCATACAAGCAATGATTTGTAGAACTTTAGAGTCGAATAGGTCTTCTTCATATCATTTGTGTCAATTCCGGGCAAAGTGAGCATCATAATTTCCGAGAGATACTTTACACCATCAGGGTAGTGTGATGCCTTTAAAAGTGGAAAGATTACTAATGATAGTGTCTCTAGAGCTGACACAGTTTGATGTGTCTCGGTTAGTGTTTGCAATGCATGGAAACATGTTTCCATCAATTGAGGGAAAACAAGATCCGGAGCAAGATAGGCCATAAACTTCAAGGAATGATTTGCACATGAGGTCATCTGTGATGATTTGCTATACATGGCCTTCATTGAAACCGGTAGAACTGTGTGAACAAAATCCTTAATTAATTTGTCCGTAATTTTGAATGAGTCCGGTACACGTCTGGTTCCTCGGTGTTCTATCATACAAATAGAGTTAGTATACTGTTGCGCAACAAAACAACCTTTCAACTTCAATGACTAATAGTGAAAACATACCCTTATTCAAGCGATTTCCGAAAATGGAACAAAGAACGAGCAAGAAATCGCCAATTGGTCCCGTCCATGACCCCTCGTTCGATGGATGGTAATAAGATTCAGTAGATCTCAACAACTTCTTCAATCTGTCCATAGTGGTTCCCTCAGGACTCACTGTCCAAATAATAAACTTTGCCGTATGAGCAACTACCAAGTTCTTTGCATACTCGAACGAAGCAAACAAACTGCACTCAGCCATTGGATACTCGTCGTATATATAGGATGGAAGATTACCAACAGGAACATCAAATGCGTAGAGCAATCTAGAGAAGATGAATGGCATATATGGCTCCCAATCAATCTTTCCAACTTGTTCTTCAGCAGTCTCTGCAATGAGAGTCATAAATGATTGATCCCATGTTGGATGCATTGCTGTTTTACATTGTTAATTAAGCAGAAAATAACGAGAAGACGGTGATTGCGCAAAAGTTTAGTGACACTGAATACAAACAGAAAACTGAAAACGAATAAAGAGCATCATGTCGACACATACCAACCCAACTCCAAACAGACATCAATTCATCCAACCAAGTAATATGATCACCAGTGGTTGGTAGGAAAAGGCACAAAAATCCTTGAGTCTTGAACAGCAAATGATCGTGCATGCACATTGTCGGCCGTAATACCTCCCAAATCTCATTTGTTGCACTTGGTGCAAAGTATCTCTTGACTTTCTTGACGAGATCGACAATCGAACTTCCATGACTGTCAGCAAAAAAACAGAGACGCATGGTTCGTCAGGATTATCATGATCATTCCAACAACAACAACAACAATTTGACAATTGAACACAAATCAACTTAAAAAAATACATACTCTTTTGGTGCATAAACAGCCTTTCTAAACTTTGGGAAATAGGTTTTCTCTAAAATTTCATACAGTGGTCTCCATGCGAACACAATATTGAGCTTCTCCTTCTTTCTAATGAGACTAGAGATACTAACGCAAATACTGGCTTGAATAAAGTAGTCAACAACAACAGTGGGACTATCAAAGATCATGATAGTGAACAACTTTGTGCACAATTCTTCCTTCTCCTTGATTGTATATGGATAATGCAACTCATTGTAACGTCTCATGAGTGACAACGTGTACTCGAATTCATCCCACTTTTCATTACTCAATGGCTGCTTTTGTTCATTGTTCAATGATGATGACGATGGTGAATGCTCAGTGATCAACAATTGATAAAAGGAGCGAATTCCATGAAAGATCTCAGCCTTGAATGAAACCATTTCCTGTTCAATATCAGGCTTCAAACACTCTGGCAACAATTGATGATACTTGTACATGGATGGTACAGTGTCATCACTTGTTGTGATGATGTTTCTCTTCTTTGCCAATGGTTCATCACTAATGAAAGCACCTTCATGAGTGTGATCACCATTGTTTTGATCAAGCTTACGCTTCATATCACTACTGCAGCTAGTTGTCATTATGTCGAGATCAGACAGATGATGGATGATTTGAAACAATGCAAAAAAACCAGCAAGAGGAGAGTTGTTGTGTTTATGAAAATAACCCTTTTTTTTGCACTTGTTTGAACATTCCTCAAATTAATTGAACAATCAGATGATCTCCTTCATGTTCATCGCGAAGACTCCGGCAGAAAAAAAAACATTCCCCCAAAAGGACCTCCGATTGACAGATACAACTCGAAAAGTTGAATCAAACCAATCACCACCACCAACAACAAAAAAAAACAGATGAAAAACAATCGACCCAGAACCAGAAGGAATGCTGCTTCTGAAGCAGAAGAAGAAGACACTGACTACATTGACACGTTGAGACGAGCAACATCACGACGACAAAATCGAGCAACGTCATCTCATCGACGACAATCATCAGAAGAACCTGCAACAGCAACGACACAAGATGAAACAACAACAACAACAACAGCACCATCTTCATCATCAAATGTAGCACTACCACACTATCATCTAAGGAGAAGAGTACCCAGAATGTCGTCAACAACAACAGGGGCAGCAGCAACATCATCATCAACCGATGATTACTCGAGTCGTCGAAATTCCAATAGACGCACAATGCAATCATCTCTGCGAAGGCTTTCGTCTGCTACAACATCTGTGCTGGGTCGAAGGAGGCGTGATGAACACGATACTGATGCTGCAACAACATCCAACAACAATTGGTTGGACGATGAAGAAGATACGGACTATGTAGATACCAATCATGATAATGATGTTGATGATGGTGATACTAATCGTGCAACTAGTACTAGACGAACGAGAAGCAGCAGAAGACCCAATCGATCCTACGCATCTCGCATCTCCTCTCCTCTAAGCTATGCACAACGTCCTGATTTCAACAATAACCCATTTGAACACAGAGGCGGATCACTCATTAATGGTTATTTTGATTTCCTGCGGAGGTGGGATCCCATGCGAATACTTGGAGCAAATTCGATAAACAACACGGGGCGCGATGGAACAGCGAGCACTCAGTCCGAGGCCACTCTGATTGAAGATGATACGTTTGTGGACATAATGAAGCCTAATGGCTCATCTTCTTCATCTTCTTCATCAACCAACTCTCAAGGCATCAATACACAGAGAGAAGGACAGTTGATTGAAGACGATGAAACGATTCATCACGTGTATCAACTCAAGGCCTCTGCCAAGCACATGGACACTGTCAAACAAAAGCTCACTGAACAACAAGATGAACACTCATCTGACTGTACCATTTGTCAGGAGAGTATGGATATGGACTTGGATCGATACTGCTCGGGTGTCAGTAATCTTGTGGTGCTACAGTGTGGTCACGTATTTCATGCTAGCTGTCTCAATGACTGGATTAACAACAATAGCAGTTGTCCACTCTGTCGATTGCCTATACCGTTCAATATTGCATCCTTTGTCGATTGTTTCAAGTTTTCTTCGACCATTGATTGTGAGTCTGACTCGGAGGTGCTCCAAATCAGTTGCAACAAATCCATCTTTGATCGAGAAGTGAGCAGTGCAGCACAAAACAACTCAACACTGTATCAGTCCTGTCTAAAAGTGAGTCAGGCACGACTGAAGAACATACTGGTCAACATGTACACAGTACTAGACATCATGAATCGAGAGTTCCTCCACATGAAGGCACAATTCAATCTGAGCATTCGAAACTTTGAGACAGAGAATGCAATTGTAACACCAGTGCCAGAGTACTCACAAGCTCTCTCAGCTCAGATCCAAGAACAGCTCGTGGGTCTGAATATGACTAGTGAAGCACAATTCCAGAAAATGGTGTACTATTCCATTCTCAAGCACAACCAAATGAAACTACAATCAAAGTTTACAGAGATTGAAACACTGTTTCGCAACTATGTAATCTCGCATGGCTTACAAGTTGTGAGCAGTGAGGAAAAGGTGAAGAGTCTGCTGTATGCTCTGATTGGTACCAAGTTGCTTACTCAGCTGGATGATACAACAAAACAGCAAAGTGAACCATTCTTTGCACGGTTGCTCAGTTCCACCCTCCCTTTTAGTTAAGATCCGAGAGGTGATGGTATATGAGTTTCCAACCAACTGGCTATCCTTTATTCCAAAAGATCTTTGCTCTGGGTGGGCCCCGAAGCAAGCTCATGTAATTGCGAATTTCTGAGCAAGTCAGCGCAGATTGTAAGGGTCAATCATTCAATAAAAAGTATGAGGTTGAATCAGAATAATGATCAGGATATGTTTACTCTTTGAAGTAGACTTCTAACATAAGTCAGTTCATTGTACTCACGCTGACTTTTGTTCCGGGAAAACAAGCAAACATTTGCCCAACAAAGTCGAGACGCAATGAAGGGCTATTTGTGACATCTGAAGCGAGAGGTAGTGCTGAGCCCAGCGTGTTGACTCGTACAAATTTACCGTTGCGATACAGCAGCATGGAGGAAAAAGTCCATACGTGTTTCAACTTCCGACATTAGCGCTCTTTTGCGAGACTGTCCTATCATCATCAATTGGAAACGAACCCTGACTTGGATAGCTCTTTGGACTTTCTTGATCTGCCGACATTGGGATCCTGTAGTCAGGGCGGTGTTTTGAGATGAACGAGTCATCCTGATTGAGATGTTCTCGTATTGCTCGTGAGAGTGGTACAAAGAAAAGTAAGTATGAGGAGTAGGCGAGCCATAAGCATACACCGAAGAAGTCAGTACACTTCAAATCAACAGTCACTCTCTGGTAGCAGTGGTGCCAATGACAAAGACGACTCAAATTCTTCATTTAACAACGACCATAAGACCATAAGCAACAATATTGAATCAAGCAGCGATGATTGCACCTTGGACACCAGTTCGACCACTTATCACTCACTATCCTCCTCTCCAGTTTCACTTGGCAGTTTTCCCTCATCTTCATCACCGACTTCTGTCTCCTCTAGTCGCCGACATAGTCCTGTTCATAGCTTACAAGACCATTTCTTGCCATCATCACTCTCTTCCTCTCCACTCGCTTCATCTCCCATTTTAGGGTCTCTCTACGGCAACTATTCCTCTTCTCCTGGATCTTCGTCATCTCGTTCTTTGAATAATAGTTTTTCGGGAAGCCTCAACGATATTCCTTCTCCAATTACAACAAGGAGTAGGAAAAACAGCCAAGTAAGTCCTCAATCTGTCACTATATCCAGGGATATGGTAAAAATACAAGGAATGGTGCTATCAAGGGATGATTTAAGTGTTATGGAGCAGATTTTTGATATCTTTGATACGGACGGCGATGGAATGATCGCTCTAGGCGACTTGTATACTATACTAAAACGATTTGAATACAATATTACAGAGTATTCTCTGAGGCAAATGGTGAGAGAGCTGGGTCAAGACAATTCCAATTATATCACCCTTCCCGATTTCATTCGTTTCTTGAACCATGGCGCAAAGGACTCACCGCAAGAGAATGAGCTAATCACATCTCAACCTGTTGGCAGTCCAAGAAGATCATTGTTGCCTCCATTGATACGACATAAGAATCTATCAATTGAGTCCGGTCATCAAATTCCAATTTTACCCGATATTCTATCCAGGAGTAATGGATCTTCGACCGGCACAACTTCTCAACCTAAAGAGCCAATGACAAGAGAACGAAAAGGAAGTTTTCTATCACGGTTATTCAGGAAAGCAGTACCACAGCCTCCAGTTCAAGAAGATGTCGTACCGCAAGATTTTGGGATTAGTAATGAGGACGAAAAGGAAAGAACATGTGACTCAACACCAGAAAAGAAGCGGGAGATGTACGAAGTGTTTCAAATGTTCGATGTACATAATACAGGTAGTATTGGGCTACAGGAAGTGAAAAACATCACCGAGAAGCTTGGAATAGCATCAGCTCTTTCTGATCATGAAGTTCGAAGTCTGCTCGCCACAGTCGATGATGATAATGACGGTAAAATCACATTCGATGAGTTCTACCTTCTATTCAACGAGTGTTAACAGTACATAACAGTGTTCCAATAAACAGACGTTTCGTAGTTCTCGAGTTAACCGACAGGCACTAATAATAGATTTCGGCTAAAAAAGTGGGTTGACATCAACCAACAACAGTCTTCAACAACACACGGAATAGAAAATTGAACACACAAACACGACTACGACTACCACAACAACAATGGTACTGGGATCACATGTCAGAAGTGGAGGTTATTCCTCAACCAACAACAACAGCACGAGAAAGAAGAGATCTTTCCACCAATTTGCCATTCAACAACAACAACAACAACAGCAGAGTGATGAATCAAAGAACTTTGGTTTGTCACTTTCAGATCCAGTTGAGGCACCACTCGTTGTGAGCTCACATGTCATCGACACTACTCAACAAATCACAAAAGACAATAACACCGAACCTTATGAAGGAAATGATGATGAAAGAGAACGCAAAAAAATTCATCTTGTCCAGGAGTCAACCAGTACAATGATTACAACAACAACAACAACAAGTTCGAACAATGACAGTCCATTTGTTCAACGAATTCGACAAGAACAAAAACAGCAACAGCAAGTAGAACTCACTTGGGATCAATTGAACAGAGATGTTGTGTTGCACATCTTGTCTTATCATGTCCTAGAGCTATACATGCTCCAAGATATGTCATGCTATGGAAAGTTTAACTCGGGTACAACAACCACAAGCTCTAGCAAGATGGAAGAAGAGCAAGAGGAGAATGCAGCAGTCAATGAACAGTCACAAGAGTTCGTTTCGAGTGAGTGGTTGTTGTACACGACTCTCGATCTCAATATTCTCTATCATCACGAAGGTCATTACTTTGAGAGACCGAGAGAGATGATCATGTATTTTAGTTGTTCTCAGATTCATGGTGTTCGTTCCATCTTGGCAGCATGTTCCGTCCATGCCCTCAATGAAACACTTCCGCATCTCCTTACGGCTGGTTCAACAACAGGCAGTAACAACTTGGCAACGTCAAGTGTGAACAATGAAGTTTCAAGAAGCGTTTCAAACTCCATTCGATTTCAGTTCACCGTGTATCCAGTCAATATTTTCGAATTGAACACTTGTTTAATGATTTTGACACAGGTGCCTAACTTGAGACTGAAGATTATCTTTTCAGAGTTTCAAGAAGGGTTCCAAATGCCTTCAACATCCGAAGTACAGGAAGTTCTGTTTGATCGCAAATTGTCAGGCATGTTATCGTCCGTGAAACAACAATTGCAACTTCATCTCTTTTTGAAGAGTCAACGATTGTTGGAGTGGTTTTCAGAGTGTGGTATGATTGATGCCTTGTTGCCATCAAACGTATCACTCTACGTATGGTTGCAAGAGCTACCACAACATAAATATTGGCCGCCAATGTGTCATACCAGCGTATCGATTGATGTAAAGGATGACATGATTGATCAGGTACCACTTATCTTACAGAGTGTGGAGAGGGCACGTTCGTTGTCCCATCGACCAATTGACACATCTATTGATGGGCCATCGACAGCAGTGTCTACTTTCCACTCTCATAGAAATGACAGACGTCTGACAGTGAAGCACGTGATTTATCATTCAATCTTAGAAAACAAGTTACTGCAGAAGAAGTTTTTAATGGATTTGTGTCGTTTGTGCAACGAGCACAACGTTCACAAATTGACAACTTCAATCAGTTTGGTCGATTCCCAGACATCTCAGGTGCTTGATGTTACTCAATTGAACGGTAAGTATGAGAATCGTTTTCGTAATGGTGCCCTGAGAGAGATGAGAATCAAACCAGATATGTCAAATGAAGACAAGTGGAACTCGCCGATCGAAGCAGCTGCCCAATTCATGTGCATGTTTCCACTTGATACCATTACTTTATATCAATTGGATGACAGCTCGTCCCAATCACTAGTAAAAACTGTGCAAATAATGACCAAGAATAAGTGCCTCGTCAGGAATGTCTACTTCAAGGAGTTTAGAGTGACGCACTTGCAATTATTCTTGGCACTATTACCAGATTCTGTCCATGTATTTTTCGATTATAAATTTGAGGACACCATTGATGCATATGACGTCTTGACATCGATGAAAGTGGCCAACTGTAAAATGCACATCCGATTGTTCGATGCACACTATGATGTGTTGGACGAGATTTATGCCATTCCCAATGTAGTATCCCTGGAAGTGGTAGATCACCATGAAAATCAAGTGTTGACTCGAGAGTATCTCTCATCTTGGTACTGTAAACAAGCTATCATCAATCAGGTTCAGACAGGCATGAACATTGACAATCAATGCACCCTGGATACCTTCATATCTTCGTACAGAACCAAATCTGACCATTTGATTCATGTTCTCAAGTCCACCGACGCATCAACACCATCCAATAAAATTATGTAAATTATGTAACGGTTTGCTCATGAGATCCCTTATCTTTGAGCGTCACATCCTTATCCACGTGGTCAACAATCAGCTCTCGATGGTTCTATCCAGATCTGACTGGGCACACTTTCCAAAAATAACATGAAACACCTTTTGAGCTTCTGTCCCATCAAAAAACAAATCGAACTTTAGAACAGCAATACAAGAGAGCCTTGTTGATCGGTCCGCAACAAAAGGATGATGAACATGACCACCCCACAAGTACTCCAACAACAAGCAAAACAATTGTTGATGAATGATCACATTCAATTGGTTCATTCAGAGAGGGACTTGTCCTTGCTCAAATGTTCCTACTCTGGCGACAACAGAAGTACCACAACCACAACCTCAACCTCAACCTCATCATCACTTGATGCTTCCAATGATGATGATGCCAAAATACACATTGGAATACTCATGTTTCACAAGCACAACAAATCAGTCAACACATTGGACAGAGATCTCATGCAACAAGTCGAATCATTGTTTCGCGTCGTTGATGTCTCAAGTCAACTGCAACAACCAACGACTACAACTACAACTACAACAACAACAAAAACAGTGCACAAGGATCATGAATGGAACGGATTTCATGCCATTGTGTTTTGTTCGTTGCGCAAAGGTTTCATTGTAGGTGCCGATGTCAACATGATTCAATCGATAAGGGATCCATTGGAAGCGCAACGATTGAGCATGGATGCACATGAATTGCTGTTTCGATTCGAAGCCATTCCTATTCCTACCATTGCAGCCATTCATGGAAATTGTCTCGGTGGTGGACTAGAGTTGGCACTGAGTTGTTCTCATCGTGTGGCTTCCACTGATCGATCAACGAATATGGGACTACCGGAGATTAAGCTAGGCATTATACCAGGTACGGGTGGAACGATACGATTACCACGAATCATTGGTCTGTCATCTGCACTGCAAATGATACTGACAGGTATGAGTGTCAGTGCACAAAAGGCAAAGAAGATGGGTCTGGTGGATCATTTGGTAGAATTAGTAGTGAGAGAGAATGATGAAGAGAATGCAGTAGAGGAGGAGGAGACAACGAGGAGAGGGAACAGTTCCGAGGAGGGAAGTGATCGAGATGCTGCTCAGCCATTGGAAGTGGAGAATGGTGCCGATGACCAAAATAATAATACTGTGGTTGAGTCGTTACCGATTCCAAAGTTGTTTCTGAACAAGGTAGTACAGTATGCAATTGATCTGGTGAAAGCTCAAATCAACAACACATCACAACAAACAAGAAAGAACAATGCACTTGTGGACAAGTATTGGCGAAGATCCATTCCGTTTAAGGAGTTGATTATGGAGCGGAATCAGTACGGAAGACGACTAATCGAGAACCAATCAAGAAAAACGATTGCAAAGTTGGCAAAGAAACACTATCCTGCTCCCTATGTGGCATTGGATGCTGTCATGAGAGCATATGAGGCTCCTACTCTGCGTGAGGCAGCCCGAATTGAAGCCAAACGATTTGGACAGATTGTTTGCACGAGAGAAGCGAAGTATTTCATTCATCTGTTTCAGAGTATGGAAAGTCTGAAGAAGCCAGTACTTGGTGGTGGTCAAGAAGTCTCGCAACCGATTAAGAAGGTTGGTGTGATTGGTACTGGTACAATGGGATGCCAAATTGCCCAGCTCTGTGCCTATCACAACTACACTGTTCTCATCCAAGGTCGAGACAATCGCTCAGCTACAAATGCCATGGCTAGGATTGTCTCTATATTCAACACTCTTGTGAGCAGAGGAAGAATCACAGAGCACGAAAAGAATCGTTTTATGGCCAAGATAACACCCTTGTCAGGCAGCAATGAAGAAACAGAATCGGACCAGCTAGCTGAATGTGACATTATCATTGATGCAGCACTGGCTGGAAGTGATACGATCAAGCAATTCTTGAAGGTAATCGAATCGAAGCAGTCCAACACTATTTTTACCACAAATTCATGCTCTATCACTGTGGACTCCATCAGCTCAGCATCCAATCAAAAGCAAAACGTATTAGGACTGCAGTTCTTTGCTCCCGTGCACAGAGTTTCGACTGTTGAGATTGTTAAAACGGACAACACATCGGATGAATCATTTGCACGTGTGCATCAGTTTGTACTTAACTTAGGAAAACTTCCCATTGTTGTATCGGATGGTCCTGGATTCCTTCTTTCACGGTTGTTTGCACTCTATTGCTCGCAAGCAATCAGTTTAATGTTGAAAGGATGGAGCTTTGAAATGATTGATGCACTGTTGGAAGAGTATGGATTTCAAATGGGTCCTTTCCAAGTGATGGATGAATCTGGTCTCGATGTGTGCCTCTTGCTTTTCCCTGGTGTGTTGCGCAAGCTGCAGATGAATCACGAACCATGCTCAGCATTGCAACAACTTGTTCAACAGAAGGCTCTCGGGAAGAAGAGCGGCAGTGGCTTTTATTTGTATGACAAGAAGCGGAACAAAGTGGGTGTGAACCCATTGGCAGTTCGCTTATTCAACTCAAAAACAAAGCGAGTCACTGAATCGCAGGGCAAAGATTTAGTGGACTGTTGTGTGTTGACTGTTGTGAATAGCGCAGCTGATTGTTTGGATCAAGGAATTGTAACGAGTGCTGATCAGCTGGATACGGCAATGGTGCTCGGATTCGGCTTTCCACCGTTCCGTGGCTGTGGTGCACTCGGATATGCTGACGAGATTGGACCTGCTACGATTGTCACTAGATTACACGAGTTGAGTGACAAATTCCCAGGAGGCAGCGGTCTCATTCCATCGAGACGCTTGGTTTCCATGTCCATTAGTGGACAACGCTTCTTCCCAGATCGAGTGGAGATACAAACCAACCCTGATGTATTCCCAAAGGTACCTCCCTTGTTTGGACCACGATTCTATGTCGCACTTGCCTCGTTGTTTGTGGTGATATTTGCTTTCATTATGTTCAATAAATACCATTAATAATTTATTACAAGATTGTTGTTAACCGTTCAAAATACAAAATCAACATCTGAACACAGTCCATCTGACGCACGAGCACGCAGTTTCAGCCTGAATCCCTCACCAGGCAATGCGCCACCCTTGCAATAAAAAAAATTCATCGTGTTCGAACTGGATCGCATATTTGGATTTGCTTTCACTTGGCGAATCCATTTGTAATTTTGATTCTGGTCGCCGCTATTGTTCTCCGCATGGATCACACCTTCAACTGTCAAGAACATGAACTGATTATAGGACAAGAAGCACTCGGTAATGGTTGGCATCGGACTCTCAAAAACTAATTTTCTCAGATTGGGTGCATTCGGTAGTGTCTCTGACTTGAAATGCTTGGTCAAGAATGAACTGTGATCCAACAAAAAGTACACATCATTTGACATGGACAGAAACATGGAAATGTACTTGTGACAGCTCACGTGCCGGAATTTGCCCTCAACCACGTCCAACCTTCGGAATCCCACCAGTGGACTCGAGTGACCCACCAACAGATTCTGAGCACCCTGTCCACCGACGTACACATTGCCCTCATTGGTCAAAATGTAACAATGAAAATTGCCGCTGCTCATCAGGACAAACTCCTCGTGCGACTCCAATCCTTCAATCGCCACACTACCAAAGCTCGGACCACTCATCTGTCCATTGTACCAATAGTATTGACCACTGACGTACAATTTTCTCCTATTTGTCCACAGTACACTACTGGAGAAGCATGGTGATGCCATGACAAATCTCTCTGTTGGATCGTGAGGGAACAGGGTACTTGCAGAGAATTCAGTCGGAGCCAGACACGAATCAGACACATGTGGATGAGTACCATAAGTGTTCTGTCCTTGCATGAACAACCTGTTATCATCTTCCATCAGTGTAAAACATGTGCCGTACGCAGCAAACACGTCCTTGACGCCTTCACGAGTCAGTTGCAACTGATTGATGGGATCCTTGTGACCCAGTCCAGATTGTCCTCTGTCATTTGATCCGACATAGTATAATTGACCTGTTTCGGTCAATAGGTGAACGCAGCCAGAGTCATCTACTTGCACTTTTTTGATGGGCAGTGTCGATGTGAGTCTGTGGTAGTCACCGTCCTGATTCACGAGGTTCATGATGGGAGCAAAGCGAGAACCCACATCGGCAGTCGATGGTGATATGATCTCGAGTTGATATTGGTGGGGCATAATTATTGGTGGCAGTCAGGATCACGTTTGGTGCCTTTGTTTTCTTTGTTTCTTTTGCTTTCAAGTTCGCACACGAGAACTTCAGATATCTAAAGGCACAAAACGAGAACGCCTTCCGGGGGGCTCGAACCCCCGACCGTTGGGTTAAAAGCCCAACGCTCTACCGACTGAGCTAGGAAGGCATCGATACTTCAAAATTTACGAAATTAGACTTTTTAATGGTCAAAAAACGCAGAAAAAACGGAAGCACATGTCTGGTGATTCAACAAATTTGGAGAAGGAATACACCGGCAACAGCCGTGCTACTGGGACCTGAGAAGGTTGCCAATGTGCTCAAGAAGCGTGACACTGCTTTCTTGGTCATGGGTGATGAAACCTATGCTCCGCTGAGCAGTGCTCAGCGGAGAGCAAAAGGTCAAGGCCACGGTCACTCGATACGTCGAGAGACCACATGATCCTCTCAAGGCAGTCAACAAGAGGTTGACGAAGATGTACGAGGAGCTGCTGACGGTGGTTGACGCACTGCGTCGACAGGTCACAGAACTCACCAAGGAATTGGCAAAGACAAAGGGTCGAGAGGGCAACAAACTGGTTCCAATACCGGAACAAGAAGTTGCACAAAGAACTGTTCCTGATCTAATGGAGGCAGAAGAACAAAGGAGTGCAACACCACTGCCAACAGTGCCTGTTGCACAGCTCAGCGCTGAAAATCGGCAAATCCTGGAGCAAGTGAATGCCACTTCTCCAGTGTTCGCAAGAGCTAAGAAGGAAATTGCTGCATTGGCACTAGCCAGTGCACGCAAAAGGTATGGTTTGACTAAGAACGAACCAACAAGCCTACTTTTGTCGTCGCATAATAATTTCTATCTCCCGCTCCACTAGTCACATGCTTCGATTTCATATCTATGTCATTGATTTAGGTGGAATGAATGAAGTCAGTTTTTGTAATTGTTGTTTTTTTGGGCAAATTTCAGTCGCACTAACTTGAATGTCATTCTGTCAAAAATGATTTAAAAGTGTTGAGAAGTAAAAGATTACTTGAGGAACAAATTCAATTTTTATTGATCCATACACCAATTAGAATCTTATGCAAAAAAAACAAGGAAGCTTGTGATTGCGACAAGTACTGCAAGCAATCCCAAAGCAGGCTCCTTGCTTGCACTAGATGCAGGAGCTGGGGAAGGAGGGCGTACTGGATCTGGAACAGGAGTTGGTGGAGATGGTGGGGTTGGTGGGGTTGGGGTTGGTTCAGGAGCTGGAGGTGCAGGTTCAATGTAACGCTTAAATTTAACGATGCCATTGAGAGTGCATGAAACAGTAGTTTGAACACACAAGACTTCAAACTTGGAAATGGATGGACTTCCTGTACTCAACTGAAGATACAACACACCTCCTTTGTTTTCATATGTGGCTGTCATGGTTCGCCCCATTGGATCAGTGGCTATGAACTGATGGTGAACCTTGCCTCCCCAAGCCTCAGATGCAGTGTAATCGAGGAAAATACTTGTTTCTACTTGCCCAAACTCTCCGTTGTAGATAGTGTAGGTATTCCTTGGAGAAATCTTTACACCGAAAGGGACGATGACTTCATTTGATTGAGCATCGCATGACCAAACGATAACGAGGAGGAACAATAGACCCAAAATGAATTTTATCATGGATTGTTGCATTGTTTAGAATCTTGAGTATGGTTCTTGGAGTTAGTTGTTTTGCTGTTTTTTTGACCTGCCAGGATAAATTGTCATGTCATATGGGAAGGACACATTGTAAGGTTGGGTGCTCGGAAAAATGTTTTTACAATGCGATCCTTACGAACGTTTGCGACACTTAACAAATTGAACGATAAGAAATTCCGTCCGCACAACCACTTGTCCTCAATTCGATTCCATTCAACAACAAGCATGGATGAGACAAACTCAACATATACCGGTCAATCAAGTAAAGTGCTCTCAAACAAGATTCAAAAAAACTAAATATTGGCTGTTGCGTTCTTTATTGGTTGTTTCTCTTGATTGCATAACCGATTGCTCCAAGGACACCAAACGTCAGGCCCCACTCAGCAATCTTCCAACCGAAACCAGGAACATCCTTGACAACAATTTGTTCTGGTTCTTCTTCTTCCTCTTCGTATTCTTCTGGATTGAATGCAAATGGGTTTGCCTTCTCCAATCGTTGAACTTGCTTCTGAGTGAATGCAGTGGAATCCAATTGTGGTTCTTCTTCGCCTTCTTCTTCCTCTTCTTCCTCCAGTGCGAATGCATTCTGAGCTGCGGCCTCGAGTAGATCTTCAGGATCCATCTCCTGAGCCCTGGTCAACTTAACTGCAACCTTCTCAGGCATCAAGAAGGTATCTCCAGAAATAAAGTTTGCCAATTGGAAGTATTCTTGTGCAAGATCCAAATTATCATTGTCTCCACCATACAAGACACACAAATTGTATGCAGCGGCAGCATAGCCACGATTCAGAGCCATCTTCCACCATGAACTAGCCTTCTGTTCGTCCTTTGGGAAGTTATCTGATCCATAATAGTACAGTGTACCAAGGTGTTGCATGCATAGAACAGATCCTCTCAGTGAACCCTCAAGCAGATAGATGAATGCAGTGGCATAGTCCTTTGTTTGCTCATAGATCTTGGCCAAATCAAGTATGGCAGTACGATCATTGTTTGTGTGGACGAGCGAGCTGGCATAATCCAACTTCTTTTGTTCCAATCGTGCCTTCACTTGAGCAAAACCCTTTACGATAGCATCGTGCTCATCCTCATTGCTAGCAGTCATGATTGCAATGGTACTTGAGCTCTCTTCGTCGCTCAACAATTGGGACTCAATGCTGAGGCATTGTCTCTTGGCCTCCACATGGTTCAAAGAAGCTGCCTTTCTCAACAACTTCAATTCCTTTCCATCCATTCCCTTTTGGTAGTACAACTCTGCCAGTTGTTCATTGGTGATATCTTCGGCCACTTCTTCATCGAGCTCGACTTCCTCTGTGAACTGGCCTACAATCTTGTCTTCGAATAGTGCACGCTTGGCCTCAAACTTATCATGTCCATCAATGCAATCTGGCTGAATCAAGTCAGTGAACCAGCTGGATGATGATTCAGTGTCAAGAGGTGGATTCAACACGGTGAACACGGCACTTGACTCTCCATCTGCAGTCTCTTCAATCTTCATCTTGATTGGAGCATCGAACAAGTAGAGCCATTGGCTGTTATCATCAGCCTTCTTGAGCTTCAGTATCAACTCATCATTCTCAACAGAGAATGAGCACTCGTCAGTGTTGATGGCGCTTGAGAGATCAAGCTATTTGTGATTAAAGCAAAAAAAAGTGAGTGAATAATGAAAAAAAAAGAAGTAAACAACAAACAACAATAACACACAACGTCCCAACACATCACATACATCAACAATCAATCGACCAGGCTCCTCCTCACTCACATCATCAGTGTGAGCACGAATGTGCTTGGAATCAAATGATACGGCACCTTCTGCATTCAATGTCTCTCCATGAATCAACTGCAAGTAAACATAGACAAATGATGCGTCTTGCTTCCACTTGTAGCTCACGAAACCTTCCATTTCATCGAGTCGATCCATAACAGCTTGCGTAAAAACATCTTGAACAGATTCAAGAATAGATTCGAGCATTTCATTGGCATCCATCTCGTCCAATCCTTCTTCTTCTTCTTCATTGTTCAATATTTCCAACTCTTCAGCATCTTCAACTTGTTCGTCCTCAGAGGTGATGGCGGCCGTGTTCACAATGGCAGTTGTGGTGGTAGTTATCGTGTCTTGGATAACTGACTTGCCAGTTTCTTCATCACTGACGACTGTGATTGATTCTTGTTGTTCAACAATCACAAAATCTTCTTCAGTTTCTGAAGTTTTTTCTTCTGTTGGTTCAACGGCTTCTTCTTCTTTTTGTTCTTCTGCTTCTTCTTCTTCAGTTGTGGAAGGAGCGGAAGTTGTTGTTGTTTCTTCTCCTTGTTCCTCTTCTTCTACTGGTTGTTCTTGTTGTTCTTCCTCTACTGGTTGTTCCTCCTCTTGTTGATCAACAACCTCTGGTGTTGTTTCTTCTGTTTCCTCTTGTTGTTGTTCAACAATGGTTTCGTCGTTGACAATTTGATCTTGTTGTTGTTCAGTGTTGTCGCTCATTTTTTGTTGTTGTTGTTGTCGTGATTGTTATTTTTGAGTGCGGCTTTTGTTTTGTGTGAAAAACTTTTTTGTTTTGCCGCCGGGGAATTTTACTTTGATGATACAACTGTGTGACATGTTTATTCAACATTACGATTTGGACTATCCTTCACCTTGTAAATTCTGACGATAAAGTGCTCACTGGTGAAAGCCTCTTCCAAGTGCTTGAATTCAATGTTCTTGTTACCAATCTCAACTCTTCTGACTCTGTCGTAGCCTGTTGGCTTACCATACTCGGTCATCATTTGAGGGAATCCATAGTATGAGATCTTGTACATGAGAGAGTTCAACATGGTTGGAGATCCCTCACTATCGATTCTGTACTGTCCTCTCTTGGAAAGGTAGTCTCTCTCTTGAACATTTGGATCAACAGATCCAGCAATTCTGACCATCCACAAAAACTTGTTGATATCATCAGAGGCATAACCGGTCACACCTCCGAAAATGACCAAAACGTAATTTACATCCAAAGATCTGATGATCTTATAGGCATCCTCCTCATTGGAAGCCATGGCCTTACCAACAGTAGCAATGTGCGTATTGTTCCATGTGTTGTTATCGACGAGGACGGTTCTGTTAGCCATAGCTGTAATCTGATAACCATAATCCCACCAGGACATAACCTTTGAATCTTGAGGTGTGTTTTCAGAGAGCCAATAGTATGCCTCTCTAAAGTCATCAAAGATGATTCTTTGGCCGTTGTGTCCCTTGGCAGCAAGAACAATGGAAGGAGAAGAGTATGCTTCAGATGTAACCCAAGTACAATGCATAACATAGAAGAAGAGCAAGACTGTGATACCAGCAATCATGATCCATGCCAACTCAGAAGGAATTCCCTTTGTTTCCTCTGACTTGGTAGATTTCTTGCTAGCTCCCTTCTTGGTTGTGGTGACTTGCTCGACCTTCTCTTCCTTGGCTTCAGTTTCTCTAATCTTGATCACACGGAAGTATGTCTTCAAAGTCTGTGAGATACCAATGGCAGACAACATACATGCTGCAGGGGCAAGAACAAGCAACAAACGAACCATCACACCCTATGGAAAAAATGAACAGAAATGATGAGTCACAAAATAATCACCAGAATGAAAAAATGAGGGAGAGAGATACATACTGAAAAGTAAACACTGAGCATTCCATATAGAATCAAAAAGATGGACATATCGGTCATATCTCTGAAGCAGAAGTACAATCCAACAGGGAACAGGAAAGTCAAAATGTGCAAATCAAAGAAGAACGAGGCCCAAGTGGTAGGCTGATGTTCCGAGACAGACGCAATAATTGGAATGTGCTTCTTGGCATAGGTTGGATCCAACATGGTATAGAAACGTCCGGTCCATGGGGCAATGTAACCAGTGGCAGATCCCACCAAAGCAGCAGAGATACCACCAATCAATGTGAATGACATGATGAGAGCAAACAATCGATTGAACAACTTTTCGTCCAACAATGATCTCACCCATTCAACAAAGTTGTACACTTGCAACAACACAAAGATACCCAATGCAGCCATGTGCTCAGAAGTTTGAACAGCTTGATAACTGACAAATCTCACTTGCATACTCAAAAAGGTACCCAAAATGTAAAAGGTGCTGTAAGAGACGTACAATCGATGAGAGTATCTTCCAGTGACCAACAATACCAACACATAGATTGGAATGACGTTAATAATAAAGACGTATCCTCCCCATGAGTTAACCATGTAGAAATAGGAGAGACATGCCATGACTGACCAGTACAATGATCCAGTTCTCACACTTCTCACAAACAACCAGAATGTTGTCAAGAGGGCAAAGATGGCAACACCTTCGTTATCGAATGAACCAGCGACAGATCTAGAGATGTAACCTGTGCGTGGGGAATGTCAACAGCAGGAGAAAAAACCAGACAACAGATTAGCACACTGAACAATAGGAAGATTACACAGAAAAAAAACTGCTCTATTGATCAACAATTTGAATGCCTGAAAAAAAAACATACCTGGAACAATACCAATAAAGGCAGCAGCGACCAAGGCAGCAGATGGTCCAGAAATTTCCTTTGTGAACTGATAGGTAGACAGGACAGTGTTACTGGCAAAGAATGGTGATGTCAAGACACACACATTTCTCATGTCGACAGTAAAGTTAAAAGCATTCAAAATCCAGTACATGACTGCAGCAGTGATTTGAATACCAGGGTAAACTGTACCACCAACAACTCTTCCCAATGGATACCATGAAAAATCATCGAACCAGTTGTAGAAATCGTACCATCCCTTATCTACCAAGTACTTTGCAGATCGAAAGTTAAAGTATCTGAAAAAAAAGTGGAGATCGTGTCAGAAAAAAGGTCCAGGATTCAGGAGAGAATTGTAGCTGAACGAGAATTTTGTTTTGAAAATAAAATGATAACATACGGATCAAATTCGTGAATCACACTCTCAAATCTCAAAACAGAGAACAATCTTGTACAAAAAGCTAACACATAGATGAGTGAAAGAACAATGATTCGTAGCAATACGTCCTTTTTTCTGGTTGAAATGGAGGACAACATGATGAGTCAATTTTTTGTTGTGTTTTTGCTTTGATCAAAATCAGAAAAAGTTTACAAGAAGAACTCCCCGCGTCGCAGAAATCTTCGTGAGAAGAAAAATTTTACTCTTGCTTTGTGTTCTTCTTGCCTCCGTCATCAGCGGGTTGTTTGGATGAGCAGATTGCCCGTAAGATGAATTGAAGCACCACGAGAACAAACACACTTGTCACAGCAATTGAAATAATTGGTGCCAAATCTTTCTTGAATCGTGCCTGTTCAAACTTTTGCAGATCGTTGATCGATTGTGCGTGTTGCTTGAAGGAGTTGACCAGAGCGATAATTTCATTTCGCTGGAGTCCCTTGATGATCGAAGGATCATCAGCCAACACAATCTTGAGAGCTGTCGCGAGTCCCAACATTTCCAACTTTGCCCACATCTTGCACTTCTCACAGGATACACAGTCCATAATGTTTGTAATGTTTCTAAAATGAGCTCTCATTTGATCTCTCAATTCTTGTCTCTGCTCTGTTCTGAACATGAGACTCTCATCAAATGTTTGAGCGCACTGTTCGTGAATGGACAGGAGTTGTCTCATTAGTTGCTGAGTTTCTTGATCTTCAGCAGGGTTACCAGTATTGTAATCATAGTTGGACAGGAAGGGAGCAGCCTTTTGGATTGCTCTCTGTGTAAACGAGTACAAAAAGTACAGATTCTTGATACGGTCTGGGAATGGTGCAATCACCTTGTCAAACATTTCATAGTTTGGTTCAAAGTTTTCATAGGTGGACACGAGTGGTGCTTCTTCCTTTGGGAAATAGTACGTGGCAATCTTCATGGTAATACTCATGTGCAAACCAGATATCAGTCTATAGAACACTCGTTCTTCCATGCACATGTCATTCAAGTTGCCACTAAAGCAATTCTCATTGTAGATGGCTCTCCAGACACGAGCAGCATCCTCACCTACATATCCAGTTCTTGTCTCTGGATTCAACAACAAGTTGACATAGGTCATTTTGGCATCTGATTGGGATTGGACCCAACAATTGGCATCATTGTCCTCCCACTTGTTCAGTTTAATGTTCGATGGTAGCATTCTGTTTGCTCCTTGAGAGTTCAAGAAACCACCCTTGTTCACAGGTGCCAATGTTGTTTGCTTCCATGCAATAGGGATCTGCGCAAATTATGAGTCGATCAATCAATCAATCAATCAATAATTAGTACAAGAACAAAATAAACTTGTTGTGTGACTCATGCACCACCAATAAAAATCCAAGAAATCATCATGACAATAATTCCTCTCAAGTCACTAACTCGAGTTATCTATATCTCTGATCTACATACATCTTTCTCATCACACTGACAAACATTGCATCCACCCTTGCCCGAACACATCTTCTTCATAGCCCAGAAGGGACATTCACTGTCGAGATCAACCTTGAAAATCTTGAAGAATGTTGTTTGAGTAATCTTACTGAGACTATTGTACAATTGATGATTGAACACGTCGACATCTTTCACCGTGCAGTTGGCATCATCAACCACATGAGAAACATCGACGATTTGATACTTCTTTTTGTCGAATGGATTGTGAGTCATGAGAGAGTGGAGTGGATTGGGTGATTGTTGTTGATGACTTGTTGTTGGAGTAGCAGCTGTCACATGACAATGATGATTGTTGTTGTTGTTGGTCCACCAACTCAAACAGATGATGATTGATAGCAACAGGAGAAAAATCTTTGGATTGGATCTCATGTCTATAAGTGTGATGGTAGTGATGGGGTTGTATGTTACAATTCAGAACAGCAAATGTTCATGTATGAGTTGTCGCTGCGTTGTTGATTTTGAGTGCAGGTCAAAGGTAAGAAAAACATACGATCGTAAAATGCTCAAAGAAATGACTCACGCCTCCGCAATAGCAATTTTCCGCCACGTGTTCTTTCCGAAGAATGCGGACAAAAACACATGTTCAAACAATGCTCTGAACCATTGCATTTTTTTCCCTCCATTATTTTCCCTCCGTGTGAAAACAAAAACTTTTTTCTCTTTCGCGTGTGAACACCAAGGCATCATCCACCAACACAACATCACCAACATCCACAAAAATGTCAGGCAGTATCAAATTTGAAAAACTGTGGATTCAACTCGGTTATTGCAATCGAAAATCCATCAAAAAATTTCTCGCACAAAACAAAATTACCATCAATCACAAACCATTGTCACCACAGTTCAAACTGAGAACCATTGTCGATCCATTTCAGGTTCAATTAAACGATAGACCCATACCATATCTCACTCCATTCCTCCACGTCATTTTCAACAAGTCACCTGGTGTCAGCACATTTCCCATTTTTGACTATGGTGATCAATCATTGTCGAGCAGTAAGAACAAAAAAAATTTTGTGTTGAGTGCAAATGAGCAAGAGGAGGAACATGATTTGTATGACGATGAAGGCGGTGGTGGTGATGAGAGTGAAATGATGACCATGGATGAGTATGAACAGTATTTGGAGGAACAGGAGATGATGGCCAACGGAATGCAAGAGTTTGAGAATAGTGATGAATATGCAAAATATACAAGTGCTCCCTTATTGTCGTCCAATAGTCGGAGTAATCAAAAATTACGAGGAAAAAAGGCGCCAAAAAATTTGCTCTCACAAAAGGAAGCTCAAATCTCCATTTTTGATATTTTGCCAGAGACGTTCCAGTACAGGAAACCAGTGTTCAACATTGCTTCGGATCTGCCAGTGGAATTCTCTGGTCTCACATTCCTCACTCAAGACAGTGAACTCACCAAGTGCTTCTCCAGTGTGAGAAATCCATTAGGTCGCGTGTATGAAGTGCAATTCAAGGACAAGTTTACAGGGTTGGAACAGGAGGCATTGCGTACACTGAGAGGAGAAATTAAGCAATCAGTGAAAAAAGTGATTAATGCACCAAGGTTCATCCCAGTGAACGAAGAGAAGCGCATTGCTCACATTACTCTGCACGACTACAAACCGGATAACATTGTAGAGACATTGTTGTCCATTCGACATGAACCAGTGTCTGTGAAGCGGATTGCCATTGGTCATTTACAATTGGCCAACGAGTATTTGAACGGAGGTGGTCAAGACAGAGAATCAGAGAATGAATATATTATTAATTTGAAGGAGAATGATTGGCGCGTGTTGGACGATGATCATGTGAATTACATGTTGTTGGACAAGGTGATACAGAATGATCGCCGAAGAATACTGGTACAACGAGAGAGGGAGCTCAAGTTGAAGCAAAATCCACCAAGCAAGAAGACCGAGTCAAAGAAGAGCTTACACGAAGAAATTATGGAGGACACCAAATCAATTAGCAATGTGGTGCGTGAAACGTTGTATGAAAGCGCTACAGAGGAGTTTTTGCATAAACAGCAGAAGAAGGTATCTAATCCAGAATATATCGAAGCAGTTCAGAAGATGGAGAAGATGAAGGCCTCAGAGAGACAGAAGGAGGAAGAAAAACTGATTAGTGAAGAAGAGAAAATGTATCAAGACATTGCAAAGAAGTACGAACAACAGGAGGAAAAGAAGAAACCAGGGTTCAAACCTATTACACCACCTTCAGGAGTCATGCCCCATCACACACTAGAGAAGATGTTTGAAGATGAGAGCTTAGATCCAAACAAATTGAGTAAATTGTAATCAGACATATGTGTCATCAATCAATCACCTGAATCTTTAATGTGTAAATGAGGACAGATATTCATGTGCGGATTTTGGAGTACTGAGGTTCATCTCATGTGTACTTAAAGAGTACTGTCATACTAGGTCGACCATGGGCACATTGGAACGGGAGATCACACTCGCTCAGACTTCTTATAATGTTTTCGCATTGAGATCGATCTAAGTAATCCCCAAACATGACAGCAGACCTGCATGCCTTGTAGTTTGCAATTCGATGTATTCCGGGAGGAATAGTGGACGAGCTTGTAAATTCTGACAACTTCTCCAGGAAGTGGACTAGATCAGGCACTGTTAGTGTTTCTCCAAGAAAATTTGGCGCAGTTTTCATGATCACGCGAGCACCTTCATTTCTGGAGTAGGGCGAATCTTGGATGACTTCGAAATTCCAGTACCATCTTTCCAGTAGTTGCCTGTACGCTGAGATTTGGTGGACTAGCTTTGGGTTATCGACCGCTCGAGCAACCACTAAACCATTCGGAATAGCACATTGCTGCACTCCCTCTCCAGGGAACATGTCCATGCGTTGAGATACGGCGTCAATACGATTCGTTGTCGACTGCTTTAGAAGATCTTCCACTCTTATTCGTTCGTCTGCTGCGTGTTGATCCACAAGACAAATACATTTCAGATCATTTAGTTCAATGCGCGTGACTATGAATTTCTTGTCAAGTTGAGATATCACAGTCATTGATTGGATCATTTGCCTTGTAAGTTCCTAAGCCAGAAAAATTGGAAAGATTAGTAGCAGTGATTCACAGAATCGCAACATCGAGTTTCAAAGGGGTCTAGTTACATACAACTGTTTCAGACCTTTCTTGCTTCTGTATTTCGTCCCTTGTGGGTATTGGATGCTCTGCTATTTGTCCAAATGTTACACATTCCTTTCGGCTTTGCTGTAGTAACTCAGTGATTGATTTTCTGATCGCTGGCGGTTTAGAAATACGAGTTTTTCTGTGACTTAGTATACGTTGGGATATCGATGTATGGTTGAGTGGAGGAGAAGTGTTATGTCGTATTGGAATTTCCTCTGTAACATTCTTCTCATTCGACACTTCATTCATGTATAGAGGATGACACTTGTTGAAGAATGAGTGCATTGTTTTCCTCAGGAGGTTGATAATTGTTCCTTCACCCTTCAAAAACTCTACACGATGATTTCCATCTGATATTTTAGTTGAGCCATGGACTATCAATACCACAAAGTTTGGAACGAGAGAGAGCAAGTTGTCATGGAAGCTCGGGTGAGTCTCAAGTATATGGTAGCGAAATTTTTGGAGAAATGAGCGGTACAAGCTGTTCATTTCTTTTCGTATGGCATCTGATTCTTTATGCACGAATCTTTTGTTAAGGAATACATATTGGCAGTGTTTCACTGTAGAGTAGCTTGACAAGTGGAGTGGATAGTTGGTCGATATTAGGATTCGTACTGGAATATCATTGTCTAGCATCGATCCCTCTACCTCCCTCATATCGTTACACTTGTCAACTCCGAGCACATAGTACAACCGTTCTCTCGATACGCCACAAATACTACTACTCTGTGGTTCTTGGGCAACGATGTTCATTAGAGACGAGCCATTCTGAAGCAGGGATAACGAGATATTGGCATGAACAAGAGAGATATGTTCGATGACCAATCTGATCTCGTGTATCAACCCTCCTACCATGAACAATTTTTGAAGGATCAAGTCTTTACGAACTGGTTGATTGCCATAGATGTTGTTACAACGAACAGTTGTACCCACTTGATGATCTCTCACATAGGATCGAGTCACAAGAGGAGTTGTTGTCGATGGTTGAATCGTTTTGGTCAGAGTGGGATCCAGAGAAGATATCCTGGACGATATTGTTACACTGGAGCACATTGATACGATAGAGTTGAGTGACTCTCCTCTGAAGCCGAAGCAATTTGATTCGTACAGTTTACTCGTTGCTGCACATCATTTAGTACAGGACAGAATATGATTCATTGGAAGAGAGACAATCCAACAATGTAGCTACATACCATAACGTTGACCTACAAGTATCATTTCTTCATGTCCCATTCCTTTTCCATTGTCAGTCACGATTAAATCCACTTGATTAGTGGTGGATTGCAAATCTACTGTAATATGAGACGCTTTGGAATCGATGCCTACAGGTGTGGTCAGATACAATAGCTCGTCCATCTAAAAAGTTTGTACATACTGTTCAATATTAGTTCTTCAATCAACTGTTCAAGAGATCCGATCAGATAATTCGAACGAATTTTCTCAATGTCTTCGTTAGAGAGAAGCTTGATACTCATTGAGAAGCAGATGTTTGAGACTTTTTTGTATTTGATTTGTTTTTGTATGAATTTTGCTTGTTGCAACCGTATTTATTGAGATGAAGCATGACAGAATGGACAACCATTGTTCTTGAGAGCTTCGAATTCATAATCCTCCTCATGGAAAAACATGTTACAGCTATGGCAATGAACGACAGGGAAAGATGGCACCATGTTTCGATAAAACTTACTCTTCATCAAAGGTACATTCCAATTGACAACAAACACCTCTTCTTTCGGCAGATTAGACAGAATATAGCTATTAACCTTGATTTTGACAGTCTTTGAATTCATGAGGGCTTGTCGGAATGGATCTTGTGAGCTTTGAGCAGATGTGCTGGGTTTCTCGTCGAACGTTAATGTTTGAACGTTTTCGTCTTCATCATTACTCTCTTTCCACTTGGTTTGCTTATCAGTCATAGAAGATATCTTCTTAGAATCAGATTGAAGTAGTCTGAGTGCTTCTTCCTCTGTCACAGCATCATCAAGCTCGAATTCGACCAGCGGAAGAATGTTAAACGAATAGAATGAACGGACGAATGGATGACCACATGATTGACAAAAGTCTCCAGAGTTGCTTAAGAAAGGGTTGTTGCTGGAACATCGATAACAGACAGGCATCAGCTCATCACTGTTTGTCATTGGCTTACTGTTTACAAGAATGCTCTGGAGATCAACTTCAGTCTTTAGGTGTTTTGGTACCCGAAGTGTTTGAAGTCTTTGGAATGCTTCTCTAGCAAGCTTGTAATTCTCTAGCGATTGTCCTAACTTTGCCATAGCATACACAATATTCACCTTGGAGATGTTGTATGGTGTATCTCCAGTCAGTGTATTCATCAGAAGGTAGCGAGAGATATTAAATAAGTACTTTGGTTCCATCGAGTTGAATGGAAGTTCTGAATAGATATGAATATAATGATAGGCATAATACATCTTCGCAAACTGATAGAATCTCGCAAATGATTCGAAATAGTCTCGAGCTTCCTCAGTCAATTCATCGAAGGATTTAGCGATAGAAAGCACTTCCAAAGCGTATTGAAGGAAATAGTAACTTGCATCCTTGAATCTGTGCTCAATGACTGAGTTGAATCCCATCTGCTGCAGAATCTTAAGAGCCTCTTTCGGTTGGTTTGCCTTTCTGAAAGCCTCATGTGCTTCATCAAACCGGTCCAAAGTCACAAGATAGCGAGCATATGGTAGATATACCTCTGGAGCGAATTGTTGATTGTCGGTGAGAAGTTCGAATGCTTCTGTCCATTTCTGGTTCTCCACATGCAATTTCAGGAGAGAAGGAAAATCTCCAATCTTAGCATATGCTTCCTTTGCGTACTCATGATGTTTAAATTTCCTAAAGTACTGAGCGCAGATCGCAATAGCTCTTGTTCCTTCTTGACTCTTGTGATCCATCGAGCGACACACTTCAATCAACGAATCAAACCATTGGTGCTCTCCCATAATATTAATCGCTTTAGAATATTCCCCAGCAGCAATGTACAACTCACTCGCGGCTTTCAAATCCTTATCAGATTCTGCAATACTAGCTTGTTTCCTTATAAGATCTCGGAGGTTGACACTGTCAGTTTTTGAAGCTAGCTCCTTGGCTTCTTTCCACTTCCTCATATCGCAAAGCATATCCATGGCCATATCAGGCTTTCCAGCTTTGACATACATTCTCGCAGCTTCATCAAATCTTCCCTGATAAGCGTATATTTCTGCCAGGAACAGTTGTTCATTTCCTGTTTTGTTGTTCAATTGCTTTTCGAACTTGCTCAGCAAGCTCACAAACTTCATATCTTTTAGACGAACAAAGGATCGACGAGCAACATCGTAGTTAAGACCGCATAATGCTTGCATAGCCAGTTGTCTCCAATCATTTTCAGTAACTCCCAAACAGGCAATTTCATAAGCTTTCGAAAATTCCATCTTCTCCAAGTACTTGAAGAGACTGGCACTTTGAGGTATGTCGACAGTGTTGATCATTGACATATGGAGGCAAAATATTTTGGATCCCTTGAACCCAGCAACAACACCTTGGAATTTGTGTTGCGTGACTGGGAAAGTATCTGTTTTGATGTTCAGGATTCCGTTTCCAGAGAAACATAACATATCTTCATACTCGGAATTCCAGGAGACACTGTTGGCATTGCTTTCCTGGAACAAAAATTTCTTTGACTTCAAATCATACACGATACAATTATTAAGAGAATCCACGATCGCCAGTTTTGTTCGAGAAGCACTGAGGTCTAGACATTTTACTGCACTACCTATTTTCAGCAACTGAACCGGGAAAGGATTATCAATAATAATCTTGAGGATTGCCCCGGTTTCAAGTCCAATAAGGATACCTTCTCGAGTAGGAGGACCACCTATCGCTTTAACGTATCGTATATTTGAGTCCATTGCCCATTCTCGCTGTTTTTGTCCCTTAAAATCATAGAGCTGCAGTGTTTGTTCCAAGCATAACACTACGCCCCTAGACACTGCAATCAGTAAATTACATCCCAAATCCTTTTGAATCTTCTCAACAAGTTGAAATCCCAGTTCTTCTTCCTCATGGGCCCCTTCTTCTTTTGTCATGCTGGTATTGGATCTGTTCTCAAACAAATCATATATTGCGATCTTATCACTTAACTGGACTGCGAGTCTATTCTCATAGACAGCAATTTTTTTAACGTAATCTTTGCAAGGAATTCGAACTTTCCGGTCTGATAGCAGGTCTTGAAGAACAACCTCTGTCATGTTTTCTCTACTTGCATACAGATTTTTGTACAGACTGTGAACTGTATTGAACATGAGCTGTTGAACATCTATCAGTCCATCATTGCATCCAATTGCCTAATATCGAGCACTCATCAAGTTAGCAACAATTCTTGTATGACAGATGATGTTGTTAAGTTAAAATACATACTATATAGTTTTGATGAGGTCGGTGGGCAATGGACCACACCCAATCTTTTGTTTCGCAAACTGTCATTAATCGAATTCCTTCCTTGGTCCATAAGCTCACTTTTCTATCCGAACCTCCAATGCACATATATTCGCCATTGCTGAAAAAGGTGAGAGAACAAGGATCAAATCCGAGGTACTTATCCTTCTTTAACTGCTTCCCACTCGGGAAGTGATAAAATGATAGAGTTTGATCCCAACAACCTACAGCCAGGATATCATGCTGCTCTTCTCTCGATGGGTTCCAAGAAAGTGTCCATACTGGTGCTCTTCTCTGAATAACCATCACTTCCTTGGCCAATTTGTTCCTGATACTAATCCTTCCATCCATATGACCCAATGCAATGTGTTGCCCATCATTCGTCCAAGAGCAACATATAATTTTGGATTGAACCTTTGTGTATCCAACTTCTTTTTGATCAGGGTTCCATAGCCCAAAATCAGACTCGGTACAACTGACTAATTCATGGCTAACGGGATTGAATGCCAAACATTGAATAGAATAGTTGTGATTGATTCGGAGTTGTCCTTCACCTTCGCTCGTCCATATGATGACACTCTTATCAGTTGAACCTGAGGCAAAACGTTTTCCATCTCTGCTATACGCTACTGTATATACATCTCCCTTGTGAGCCTTGAGTTTCTTGATGAATTCTCCTACAATAGCATCGTACATGAAAATTCTGCTTCCTGCAGCCACAATTACTTGGAGGCCATCAGGAGAAAATGCTACACATGTAATAACAGCTGGTTTTCCATCTTTATCGACCTATTGATTTGGAAGTGAAGTGGGAGTGTTAAGGATAAAAAACTATTTCTGTGAAGTAATCAGTTTGGCTGTACATACGAGGCGTTCTGACCATGATGACTGAGACCTCATCTTTTCTAACCAAAACAGAAAGTTTTGTTCCTGCCAAAAAAATGTATCGTACTGGAATTTCTGGCGCCAACATCAAATTTGATCTGTCGCTTTCTGGATGAAACTTCAACAAGTAAAGATCAAAAAAAAATGGAACCCACAACGACCCAGAAGAAGCAAGAAGTGCAGGTCGAAATCGAAGAGTAAGTCATTAAAATCACGCTTGAAGCGGTTGCACATCATGTTGCTAACATCATGGATAATAGTGTCATACGACTCATGCTCCAATTCTGCAAAGAGAATCACATGACAAAATCGTTTGAGGCCATACAATCCGAAACACAAGTCTCACTAAACACTGTTGACAACTTGAAACTGTTTGTGAGTGATGTGATACATGGGCGGTGGGACTCTGTTATCAAACAATTGCAGTACGTGAGCCTACCTAGAGCCAAACTCATTGATCTTCACGAGCACATGATATTCGAGTTGTGCGAAATGAAGGAGATTGATACCGCGAAATTGTTGCTCACTGGCTTGGAGGGCACCAGTTATTCCACTTGTTTTGATCATCAGTTCATGAGTGAAGAGCCTGAGAGATATGCCAAACTGCATCGATTTGTCTATTCGAATCTATTCGATGAGATGGAAGCATATGGAAAGGGGTCGAGAGATCAACGAAGACTTGTCATTGCAAATGCGTTGAGAGAGGAAGTTCGTGTCGCACCTCCAGCTCGCTTAATTACGCTGATTGGTCAAGCGTTAAAGTATCAACAGGAGCACGGAGAACAATTAACGCCGAGTGACGTTGGTAAATTTGATTTGTTTTCGGGCAGAACGTTGACTTCGTTCAATGAGGGACTTATGTTAACTCAGGCTGCTGCTGATTCGTCATTCCCGAGCACTATGGAAAACTTGATCAAGTTTGGAAAGAAATCACATGCGACTTGTGCATGCTTCTCTCCCGATGGTCAATACTTGGTGACGGGCAGTGTAGACGGATTTGTGGAAGTATGGGAATACATGTCACGAGCAAAGTTGAACACTAATTTGCAATATCAGGCCGAAGATCGAATCATGATGCATGAGTCACCTGTTCTGTGTATCAGTTTCAACAAAACTTCAGAAGTGTTGGCATCTGCGTCGGAGGACGCTGTTATCAAGATATGGAACATTAAAACTGGTGAATGTATTCGGAAGATTGATAGTGCTCATTCGAAGGCCATCAGTTGCATCTCCTTTTCCGATGATTCCAGTCAAATCTTGTCAGCATCTCACGACGCTTCTATACGAATCTATGGACTACAATCTGGTCGCGTCTTGAAAACTTTTAATGGCCATCAGAGCTTTGTCAATAGTGCCTTCTTCACATCTGACATGACAAAGATTGTTTCAGCGAGCAGTGATGCCACGATCAAAGTATGGGACATCAAAACAATGGAATGCCAACTCACATTTTTCCCTGATGCAAAGAAGGCAAGCAAAACGGCACATCACGCACCAATACATAGTGCGTTACCACTTCCTGGAGGGGAATTGCAAGAAATTGTCATTTGTAGTGCCTCGCCAATCATTCATGTGAATGATCTAGAGGGAAACTTGTTGAAAACCATTACAAACAATGCTGCGAATGCCACCGATTTCGTATTTTGCGTGCCATCTGTCTCCGGCAATTATTTATATGCAGTAGGTGAGGATCATTCATTGTATGTGTTCGATACACAAACTACCAAGCTTAACCATGTGTTGCAACTGCACAAGAAGTCAGTGTTGGGAATTATTCACCATCCGTCTCAAAATTTGCTCGCCAGTTGGAGCAGAGATGGCACATTAAAACTTTGGCGGTAACTCCTCTGTCAATCCAATTAAATCTCATATTTTTTGTGACACCTCCTAGAGTCACAACTTGGGTAACATCAAAATCCGTTTAAAAGTATCTCCCATACCGGGACTCGAACCCGGGTCTTCCGGGAACTTTAGCTATCAGCTTGGAAGTGAAAGCCGGATATCCTAACCAGCTAGACTATATGGGATCCTGTTCTATCATCTTGCTGTAAAAAATCGACCGGCCGATTCGAATTTTGTTTCTGAATTGAGCTGTTGTTTTTGTTTTTGTTTTTCGTGGACTTTTAATTTTTTTGCTGATCCCGAATCAGAGAGAAAACATGAAAACATTCAAATTTCCGCTGGTCATTGTTCCACCAGTCGTTTCTGGCATCCTGTCATTCAGTCTCATCACTACTGTGATTCTCTTTTTTATCACAGCAGACAATGCGGATCACTTGCCTGCTCTCAGTGGTATGTGAACAAAGAGTCTAAAAGCTTTTTCTATATATAAAAACACACAATTAGTTCATAATTGACTCATGACTCATCTATAATATGTGTATGTAATAATATAGAGGCTGCAGTGTACCTACCCGGAAAATACATTTTTACATTGTCGATTGTCATCTCTGGATTCCTCTTGTTTGTCATGTCACTCGTTCTCTACTATGCTCTCTGTCAGAGAGCGTCTCAAGTTGAACAATTGTTGATTACAAATGGTAGTGGTAGTGGTAGTCAGCAGCAACACTACAGTAGCTCCAGTCGAGTGATCATGTGCTGTTTTGGTTGCTTCAGGTTGAGATGGTTGAATGCTGTTTCCTGTTTGTTTGTTGCATTGTCCAGCTTTGGTCTAACAGGTTTAGGGTTGGTGCCTCTGGTCGAGGGAGACCCATCTCAGTTGAGCGATATCACGTCGGGCAAGGAGATCTCTGGAACGAAGGCATACGTCACTCTGTTTCATTTGGCATGCTCTGGATTGTTCTTCTCGGCCATGTATGCTCACATGTGGCTCAACTTGATAAGTTCATTCTGGACGGATCGCAAGTGGAAGATCATGGGTCAAGCACCACTGAATAGTTTTGTCTGGAGAGTGTTTGGTGTGAGTGCCTGGACAGTCTATCGTTTTCTCTGTTGTATTTCGGTCATTCTTTCAATTGTGTTCGTTCAAGTGGCATCTGCTGTAGCAGTGATTACCAACTGTTCTGTTCAAGAGATTGAACAACAGACTTGCGCAGCAATGAATGCTGCAAACAAGTATGGTGCTTTGGTGCAATACTTGATGATCTCATTTATTATCCTGTACATGATTTCGTTTGTGTATGAAATGAAGGGGCTTCACGTGCATGTGAAGCTAGATGAGATCACATCTCTCACTACCACCAACAGACCAGACGACATTGAGGAGCGTGAACTGTTAGATGAGGACCAAAGGGACGAAACAATCTCAATGGAGAACATTACAATGGAGGAGAGGCATGAAGATGATTTATAAATCTTGCTGTTCGACCAACTTGTCTACATCATCAAACACCAAAGGCAACAGGATATCCTTGTTCAAGGTGAGTGCCAGTGTCCATAGTAGAAACGGAATTGGCATTAGAGCGATATAGGAGTATTTCCACACACCACCCGTAGTAATACTTACCAATATCATCCATACAATCAGCAGGCATAAAATCAAAACAGAACAGACCGGGATAACAATAAACAGCTTCTGTTCATGCTTGGATAATTCTCCTTGGATAGCAACAATAAGGGCAAATGCAATGATAGCCAAGATAGTGAGCAGAGCAGCCAAGTAACAAGGAATGAACACGTAAGACCAATTGAAATACACATGATCCACATAATTGTGCAATTCCCATTTCAGTAACCAGAGCAACAAAACAACTTGTGACAACAAAAATCCAAGCCCTGTCACCACCAAACCTGCGATAAGAAACTCACTCAACACCACAGTACTCAAAAATGAATTCGCATAGAGCATGAACAACATATAGAGAACCAAACCACATAGGCTAAAACTTAGCAGATACAATGGACTCAATGTGATGAGACCAGATCCGAACACATATGACGCCTGCAAGTAGGGGTTCATGGAATCATAGGGTGTAGAATGAGAGCTTCGATCGTAGTTGGGAAATGTTAATCGAAGATGCCATAGCACAAAGAAGCAAAACAAGCATGTATTGATCCATCCAAGTATTAATTTCATCTGGACCAAGTATTTCCGAACTAAACGGAATTTGGCTGCTTGGTTCGCCAAGTGTGAACATTGTCTCATAAGTGAAACACCGATATTGAGTGCGATTAGAAAATGGATCAAGTAGAGCACACTGAATGGAATACACCAATATACATCAGCACCCACGATTTTGTTTGTCGTCGTTGACGTATATTCGGGCAGTAGTGTGTTTGGAGTCACCGATGGATTCCAACTCGGCAAGTTTAACTTGATCACTACTAACAAGAGAAACAGAAACGTGAGCACACATAGGATCACATTCATGGTTGCTTGCGAAAAGTATCTCGTCCATACATTAATTTGCTGCAGTCTTTCAAAATGCTCTCGCTTCTTAGTAAAGTTGCAGTCCTGTGTTCCCAGGACATTCGAGTCAAACAATGCACAGCGTTGGCTCTCAAGGGATAAAGATGGCAATGCTAACACATCATATCCATCATCACATGCAACATTCTTTCTCCTATCTGTTTCTCTGTCTAGTGTTAAATGTGTAATAGACAGTATATTGTCGTCAGACTCGGCCAGCACACGAGAGGCTTTTCGTTCCAACATGCGAATGCACAACAGATAGTACATGGCGAAAGCATTGTCATCTAAGCTTTTGTCAATCACAGGGAAGTCAATCTGATTCGATATTCCTTTCCTCAAGTGATCGTGATGTCGTATGAGGGCAGCATAGTTTTCAAGCATTTGAAACGAAGACGAATTCTGTTGCTCTGTGGCGTCCAATGGTTGATATTCTTTCTTGTGTTTGACACGTGGAGATTTGGCCAAATTCTCGCTGCTCTTGTGCCTTTGCAAATGATGCATCATGGTGTTCACCACATGTGTTTCCACTGCAAATTGCAAGTCCATATCCAAATGATATCTCCAAAAAGAGACACGCTCCTGGAAAATCTAACAAAAACAAACGCACAACAAACACAGATTTAATAATAACAACAACAGAGAGAACCAATCCAATGATGAAGCTCTTACCTCTTTCCAAACATTTCCATTTTTTGACAAGAGATATCTCCACTCGCGACAAACAGACACGAGCGTCACCCATTGAACAGGTTGACAAAAGCTGAAAATGAGATTTAGAGTATCTGCAGGCAGATCATGCGTCATTTAATGTAGTTGTGTGGTTGTGGTCGCGCACTCTTTCGAATTTTTGCGAGAATGGGTTGATAACTGCGCACAAAAACGGAAGTCCAATGGGAACTCGCAAGAATGGACGCGGAGAAATATCTGTGGAATTCCCAAAGTGATTTATTTAGCTGTGATCTATCAGTTGGAGCAAAGAGTGGGGATTTGGTTCCTGTAATTTGTACAGGTCTCCACCCATGGTTCTATCAGCTCTCAAGAGGATAATCGAATTGTAATTGGATAAAAGTCCATCATCTGCTAATTGTTCGTTCTAGAAGGCAAGAACTGAATCATTTCTTCTCCAATGATCTTGTCAAAGCAATGATACTCTTCTAATCGATCTCCTCTTCTCACAATTTGCGGTTGTTGTTCTCATCGTCAGCTCATGGAAGTACAATGGATATCCCATCATACTTAGATTGAATAATCACGACCTTAGAGGATTGCTTGTTGACATCCAACTTTTAACAACATACATGCCATGCCACCGTGTTCTGATGGTTGAATCCAATCACCAAACACTGCAGCATACAAACACTCGCCTGCAATCACTGTGAGAGACATGTAGAATCCATAAGTGGAGATGGGTGAGTCATGCACACTTGCTAGAGAGAAGAGCTTCCATTGTCTTCTGCTGCTCACCGAATCACACGATGACAGTGGTCAAAAAGGAGTACACCGACACGGAATCTTATCGAATTTATATAATAGGAGGAAAGTGTTTGGATGTGAGAACGGGGAAGATGGAGGAGCAAAATGACATCTATGTACTGAATCCATACACGATGGAGTTTGATGAGGTGATTGACTCTAATGGTGGTGATAACTACTCTGTTGGAAAAAATGACATGACTCTTCCTCCTGTATGTAATCACTCTGCAGTGTTTTACAAAGGAAAGATCTATGTATTGGGCGGGGAGGTTTGTCAATACATTTATATATTCAATATTGATACAAGTATGTACGTCCGAATGATTTATTGTTAATAGAATAAGAACTAGTTTGTAACACAGTTATGATTCTCTAGAATGTTGGGAGGTGCCTTTTCATATTCCATTGTATACTTGTCATGATTTTGTTGCACATTCAGCAACTGTGGTGGGCGATTTCATGATCATCTTCGCAAGGCAATTCGGAGTTCGAAACACTAGCTCAGTATACGTTTACTCATTGAAGAACTCTATCTGGTATCAAGCTGAATGCACATGTTTGGACTCGTTCAATCGATCTGACCATACTACTCTGCATGTAGGAAATGGAAGATTATTAGTCATGGGTGGTAATTCTTTGTATGAAGAGAACAGGTATGTTATTATTGAGACGGGAATCAGAGAGAAATGCGATCACAGCCACATCTTTCGAAGAGTACTCTCAAAGTTGCAGAAACGACGCACATTGACGGACTGTGAGATCATACTCATGAATTGATGGAGAGTATAGCTGCATGTGATTGAAAAAAGAAGTTTATTACTCACCAGATGAAGCGACGTATCCTCCATTTGGATGAATTATAGCTCAGGGTGGGTGGTTCCTTTGAAAATTAGTGGACCAACCACGTCAGCCTGCTTGGCCAAAGTCAGAAACAAAACCATTTCAATATGTCATTCTCACGAACATGCAATTGATTTGGATCCTGATCCTTCTTCCTCTTCTTCAGTCTCTGGGACTATCTCGTGATACGCAGCAGTGGTTTTGCTTCTCAACAACTGTCGTTCACTCATGATGGAATAAGCTGTTTGAATCACAGTAGCATACATGGTTGAAAATGGCTTGGATGGAACCATCTTTTGTACCGTTGTTGTTGCTGTCGTCGTTGAATCAATTGGTTCAACAGCAGTACTGGTAGCTGGGACTATATCCAACGAAGCTGTTACTTCGGCAAATATCGAATGTTGGTTCACAATGCCGCTCTTATCAACGAGATATCGATGAATAGGTAACATGGCAAACAAGATGGCAATCAGTGTCTCCATCCTGATCATTTGATAACCGTTCCATTGAATCAAGAATCGACTACCACACTCATACACAATGACATTGTAAATGAACGCTGCAATGAATCGAAGCTTCATCTTGTACAGCACTGGAGCTAACATGCTGTGAATGCCCTTGGATGATGACGAAGTGGAATTCCTCCTCCGTTCGATTGTTGTGGTTGTTTTGCTGTCATCTTCTTCGTCGTCGCAACTTGGCAACAGAATCGATTTGAGCAAAGTGAATGTAAAGGTGCTAGAACAGGATGATATCGTGCTGGCCAACAGAGGAAGTAGTATACTGTTCTGTGAGATGAATGCCACGTCTTGTATCGAAATCTCACTGTGAGACTCATAGTCTCTATCGTAAGAATAATAGTAGTAGTAGTCATCCACGTATTCGGCATCAAAGTAATGCAGGCATCTCTTGCGATACTTTTCAATGAATGAACAGAGGCCAAGTCCCTTGCGCCAATCATGTGGCACATAGTAAATGAAATTGAATGGTGCTCTGTTCATGATTGGAAACAAGTAATCGTAGACAAAGTGCTTGGGCAGTACATGATTCACCAGAAGCCATACCATGATGGCACATTCGACCTTTAGATTATTCTCCAGTGAGAAGAAGTAAGAACTCCTTTGCACAGAAGAGGATCTCAATGATGATGACGACAGTGATGTCGGTGATGATGGAAGAGCAAACATGAGAAGAAGCTTGCTTAACCAGGAACCGAATTCATTGGCTAGAATCATGATGAATATGGCACTCATGAACGAGATTTGATTTCGCTTGTGACTTGGGACAGAATGGAGGATTTTCTTACAAATCATCAAATTCTTGAAAATGCACAGAAAAGCAGTTAGAGCATGGTAAATGTTCTGTTGTAGTTTATGAGATGGATAATGTGTTGTAACGGTCGCAGATTGTATCATAAAGGATTGGATGTGTTGTCACTTTTAACGTAAATAGCTCGGGGGGTGAAGGAGGTGTGTTGCTTTGCTTCCTTTTTTTGAACCTGACAAACTTTTGCCATGCGAATTTTTCTGGACTCTGGTGGCCAGACGAAGCCATCGGAAGAATAGGAGTTTTTTCAAAGGCCCGCATAACCGTTTATGTTCGTTGTATTCTATTTTTAAGTTTTACTGGCAATTTGGGAAAATACAACGAGAAAATGGGGATCAGGTGATCTGTGCGGCAACGGTGTTTATTCCAGTGTGAAATCGTGAAGTACTTGCTCAGAATGCTGGAGTATGTATCTTGTGTAATGATCTTCATAAGTCAAAATGTCTTCACTGGCGCTGTCACTCTCGGCAAAAATGTTGTCCAGGTCTGGATAACCTGAATCCCTTGATGCGGTCGATGGAGTCATGAATGAGAAGAATGAATGAGATGGAGTGTTGCTCGAGTCTGACGATGGTGGTGAACCAATATTCAATGGCTGAGAAGTGATCGTATTTGCTAGGGGTTGGCTTCTCTCCGAACTGAGTGACAATAAATAAATAGTAAGAGGAGCAAACGATGTGTTAATTCCACTATCAATCATCTCGGTTCCATCAGTCAGGTGCTGCTGGCCATTTTGTTGCGAGTTCATCAATTGATTATAGGATTCTAGAAGCATGTCAAAGGATGAGGCATTCACAGCCAACGATTGATGATAGTGATCCATCATCAACGGCGACTGAGTCAACAATTTCTCATAGTACGATAGCCTTAACTCATTGTCATGCACATTCTGGAGCAATGAAGCAAAGAAGGATTGATTTTGTTGCTCAGTAAACCTGTGAGCTGGGGCACTGTTTTCTGTTGACTCAGTAAACAAGTCACGAGAAATGTGTCTCAGAACATCCTCTGAAATCTTTACGATTCCACGTGAGACGTATTGTAAAAATGCACTATTAAGAGTAAAATTGAGTGTCAATTAATGTTTGGTTGTGTGACACAAAATGGTAAGTATGATAATGTTAGTTACCTTCTCGCTAGTGATTGGTAAGCCACAATTGAAAAATGAGTTGTGAATTCGTTCGGCACAGGGAAACAGGATTCATCTAGTGCTGCTGCAAATGACTCAATCACCCGAAAGTATTGCAATGTGTATTCATCCTTTCGTACGTTGGTCCACAAGTGGTTCGTTTGTTTTGTCAATATGGTCACATACTCTGAAAGAGATTTGGAAATTCGCTGTTTTTGTTTGACATCTCGAGTGCCTGCACTCAAAATGTCTAACAATGTCTCGACAAACATAGTTCTCGACTGTTGTCCATAGGTATCATCCATTAGTGGTACATCGGGTAGAATTGGCTTTCCCTCGTCAACAGATCTCATGAAAAAGCTAAAGAATGATGTCTTAAAGCTTGATTTTGTTGGTAGATCACTCGATGAATTCTTACCGACTGCCACTATATTGTTACTACTGGAGTTGTTTGAGGTTGTGCCTGTCGACTGTGACTGAAAGGGATCACTCGCCAACAGTTTACTGACGATCAAATTCCTCAAGATGAAAGATGTGCAATGCTTGTGAGGAGAGCGTATCGTCTTGCCCATCACATTATTGCCATAGTCGTAGTAACTGCCCAAACTTTGAATCGCAAAGTCTGGAAAATCAGATGGGCTACTCCGCTCCAGAGAGCTTAATGGAACTAACTTTAGGAACTCCTTGTCAGTAGCAGATTGTTGCGAATACAAATCGAAAGCCATTCCGGTCAAATACTCTTCAATAATTGCTGCCAATGACTTTCGATACTTGTAAGAACAGAATGTTTTCATCAACTGCTCCAGCAAACCTACATTTTTCAGGTGATGAATAAGTATATGAACTAAAGCGACTGATTCTTGAGGAGCCCTAGGCACAAAACACCACCGCTCTAGCGAGGCAAGACTCAACCGATAGGAATATACGACTCCCTTACGAAGATTTAGTAGCACGTCCGTAGTGTCTGTCGTATCAAGCTTTCCTGATTGAATACTGATTGCCATCTCAACTCCTCCAGTATAGAAGGGTAGATGCGGTACATCAGCTCTGGTGAATTGTATTAATGGTACAGGCTTGTGATTCGAACACACATCCAACAGTTGCAAATGTGCACCCGGCACATAAACAACTAACATGTTGTCCATTAGTCCAAAGAATGCTCGAACATATTTGCGAATCGAGGGATCAATATGCGCCAACTGTTCTGCTGGTATCGTGTAATCGATCTTTGTGCGATGATGAAGCACATAAATGGAGATTTTAATAGTGAACACTGTTTCCTTGTTCTCTATTGCAACTGTTTGAACGTGTTGCTGACAAAGGCAAAGTCCATTCTAATAATCACATAAAACGGAGAAGGGCAATGATGTAAGTCAATGTCTCATAGAAAAAATAGTTAAATATGAGGGAAAGAAACAACAACGAAACATACCTCAACCTTGACGATTTGGAAAAAGACAGAGCTATCAGGTGAGCAGTTTCCATTGCGCCACGGAAAACGATCAATGTGCGAAGAACCTGACAACAGCTCACTACTAATCGATATGGGTAGCACATAATCAAACAACATATGAGGTCGATTGGCATCAGAGAAATTACAGCATCGAATGGCGCACTCCACTGTTTGATGACCATCATTGACCATTTTCGAAGCATTGAGTCGATTGCTACTACTGCCGGCACGCGGAGAGGACACTCCACCATTTCCAAGCTGATTCGCTGAACCAGAAAACGATGAATTGTTACTATTATTGTTTGTACTCGGATAATGAGCAGCATTGCTATTATTATTATTATTACTATTATTGCTTGGTCGACTCGAATCTGGTTTCACTCGGACCATATAGTACAATAGTGAGCCTTCAGGATCCCACTGCATCCAGAGGTGCGATTTCACAAATGTAGCTTGAAATTCAGGCTGATTTCTTATTCTGGTCACTTTTCTAATCTTCTCTGTCATGACATGATACAGCTCTATTCTTTCCTTGTCTCTCATGAACAAGAAGGATGTTCCTCTTCGATTTTGATCATGTATAAACTAAAGTCATGTCAGTATTGACAATGAATGATTAGTACAGTGACAAAGAAAGAAGGCAATCAACAACAACAACAATATATGAACAAAAAATGAACACAATGTTGGTGGTGAGCACAAGAAATGAAAAAAAAAATTCACACAAGAACACACAACATATCGATATCGAACCTGAATTCTCTGCAACTGAGTTCCTCGAACATCAAACAAGTATCGATTTGATTTTTCCACTTCAATCAAATAGCTCTCATAAAAACCAACAGAGGAGGAACTCTTGGACGATGATGATCGTCTCTGTGAGCCACCAAGACGCATTTCCTGTTTTTCATCCAAATCACCACTATTACCACCACTACCATCATTTGAACTATTATGACCAGTTTCTGTTTGCTGCTGCTGTTGTTGTTGTTGTTTCTTCACAAAAACAGTGTAAGCTAAAATGGTGGAATCGTGATTCAAGCTCGCACTCACCACCTTTACAATTCTTTCGTGAACATAGAGCACTCTGCGCATAATGACGTTGGGCGATGTGACGCGAACAAGTTCAATGCACGTTCGATTGAGAAACAAGTCATCTCTTGCGACCAAAAAGGCCAAACTTTGTTCATGTCCAATGAGATATGCCGATGGAAGTATATCACCGGATGAAACTGCATTGGACAGTGCATTTTGTTGTTGTTGTTGTTTTAATGCTTCTTCTTGTGTTGTTGTAGTTGTTGTTGATGTCGCTTCTGATTTTTGTTGGTTGCTATTATTGTTGTTGTTGGTGGAGGTGGTATTGCTGTTGCCAGTGAATTTTTGTTTGATGGATGAGTGAATGGGTGTCGATGGAGGTTCATTGGCATTGTTTGTTGATGATGAAGAGGATGATGGACGTTTGGCGTGGGGTTTGATGAATAGCCGACCTAGTTCAGTGAAGGCCAGCACACTATGACGCTTGTTACGTGTTGGTGTTGACATGTGTTGTTTGTTGTTTGTTGTTGCTAGCGAGCAAGGGGGGTGTTGTCCGCTTTTTTGTTGTTGTTGTCGGATATCAAGTGTGGAGTTATTTTCGAGAGCCGACAACTTCAATTGGCTTGGAGTTGTCATGCCAAGCTTGTGTTGGAAAAATTATTGTTAGACCGATAATAAGTTCGAGTGATTTAGTTCACGTACGGGACATCAAAAAACAAAACAACAACAAACCTGCACGACCACAAGCCATTTCGACGCAATGGCGAGAATTTATTATGCACAACTGGCCAGAGCAGGCAAAACAAAGAGACAAACTCCAGTCGTCCCAAAAACAAGTGAAAAGAAACAAACAAACAAGAAAACAAGGCTCAGAAAAAAGTTCAACACTGAAGTGAAGAGTCGTTGCAATGGAGATATCTCAGCGGTCGACATGAGCGAGATCAATGTTGGTGGTCTCACGCACAACGATATTGATCGGCAAATGTTCAGTAGAGAGAAGGACTTGACTGGTGAAGAGAGATTCAGATCGTGGCAAGGTCACTCTCCTACGAGAGACACGAACACAAAGAAGCCTCACAAGAAGGACAGACAGCCAGTGGACGAGTTTTACTTCCAGCAGATGTTCGGAGATTTATAGTAGTTACTCCGAATCGAGAACGGCTATTTTAGGAATTGCTATGTAGCCCGTCTAGCTCAGTCGGTAGAGCGCAAGGCTCTTAACCTTGTGGTCGAGGGTTCGAGCCCCTCGGTGGGCGTGACAATTTTTTGCTTTCAATCGGGTTAATAATAAAAACAAAACAACAAAGAATGACCAAAAATGCAAGACTGATTGAAGAGCACTGGGTTAATCAACCAATGCGCGTCAAGATCAGTGATGGAAGAATCTTTGAAGGGCTGTTTATTTGTGTAGATCATGAAAAGAACATTATACTGGGAGAAACAATGGAAACAATGACGAACGGACACAGGAAACCATCTGGTCTCGTCATGCTGCCCGGCACACATGTGGAACAGTGTTTCATACTGAAGAAGAATCATGTGACGTCAATAGATGAGGAATCTGCACAACAAGCAGCAGAATGAACCATAGAAGAAAGATCGAACATGTAGTATGATGATGATGAGTGGCCAATTTGTGTGGTGAGAATGATCACGTTGTTGTTGTTGTTTATTCCATTGCCTTCTCTACAAAGTCACAGAATCTGTGAGCATAGTTCTTTGGATTGACACTGGAAATCTTTGCCTTATCATACTTCATGCCCTTGAAAATATTCTCCAATTGCTTCCTGTTGTTCCACTTTTGCAAGATATCGATCACACCAACAAAATAAATTTCTCTGTTGCCATCTTTTGTCGCCACTGGTGAAAGCAATCCTCCGTGGAATTTTTGAAAGGAGGAATGATCTTCGCCATGAAAATGTTTCTCAATTTGCAACTGTGGCTGAGCAAATAGGATTCGACCTGCAAATGACTTTCGATTGACCAATGTTGATTTCTTTTGTGTCGTTACTGTCGATGATTCAGTATTAGAGTCGACTGCTGCCGTTGTTGTTGTTGTTGTCAGAGTGGGTACTTGAAGATGACTCGTCGCAACAGCTTCGTTTTGTACAGTAGTGGTTGTCGTATTCGCAGTGTTTTGATAATTCACATTTGCATATTCTCTTCCATCGATATCAGCAATCACACTCAACTCTATATCATTGACTGTTATCGCAGAGGTGTCCATTGACGGTTGCTGCGACAGTGCTGTCGTCTCTTGAGAAGTGCTTGCGGGCGATGTGTCTCTGCTTGCTGTCCCCGAATCATCATTTACAGTGCCTGTTGTTGAAGTCAATAGCGTAGGAGCTACATCTGTTGATGCTGTTGTTGTTACATTGGTAGTGTTGGTAGCTGTTGCAGCAGAAGCCACAGCAGTCGTCGTCATTGTCGAATGGACTTGTTCCATCGGTTGCTGCTGCTGTTGTTGTTGTTGACTCTGTTGATACACTTGAGACAAAAACAGTGGATCTTCCATCTCTCTGACATAATTCTCCAAATCTGAAGCCGGAAACGAATGCACACCCAACAACAAACTATAGTCCATAATCTTCATACTCTCCATAAATTTGCAATCACTCCTCAATTGATCCAGCAACATGGATTTCATCTTTGGTCCCACACGAATCTTTCTCTGCTCGTCCATAAAGTCCAAATCCTTGAGCACTGGTCTCAATCGAGACTTTTCCTTTGTGGACGCTTCTCTGCCAATCGTACTGCCCTTGAGATCATACCGATAAAACACATCTTTCTGCGTGTCAAACACATTGTTCATCACAATGAAACGAACATTGTTACCAGAGAGTTGACCCGTTGGTTTGATACTGTAGAGACCATAGAAGCGTGTAATCAGTGTACTCGGATTTGCCATGACATGATTATAGTACTGTGCCAACACTTTTCTCAAAAATTTGCTCTCCTTCTTGGTCACCGTCTTTAGAATATATCTCATGTCTTGACTAAAGAAAAACAGAGCACCACTCTTACCGGGCGTGCCCAAAATACTCAATGACTCATCATGACACACACTGAGCATAAAGTGAGCTGCATCGATACCGAATCGTTCTCTCAAGTGTCTAAAACACAGTGGAGCATAGTCATAAAAGACAAATGATGGGTGGTCGTGCGGTGGTGACCTGTGTGTGCCCGCATTGGGAAAATTGAGTTTTTCAATGTGAGAAAAATCTTTTGCAGAGAGTTCACGGTGCTTCTTGGGAGTGACTTCACTGATTACGGTACGGATACCCATTTGAATTTGTCTCATGAGATCGTACGAGTCGTGTTCCTTGTAAATGATGGAACCCATGGCATTCACGTGCCATTTTCCCTTTTTTTCTCTAGAGACTGGTGCTGCACCACCACCACTATTATTATTGTTGTTCATGTCTTCTTCTTGAATGTGACTAGAGTGAGATTGATGATGATGCGTTGGTGTTGTGGTTGCACTTGTTGCTGCTGTGGTTGTTGTTGTTGTTGAGGTTGTTGTTGTCTCATGTGTGGTTGTGATTGGTGGTGGTAATTGTTGTGTAGCCATAAAAGATGGATCCATAGTAGTGTTGATCGTGTTGGTAGTGTTGGTGTTAATGTAAATGGGTGAAGTAGGTGGTGTGATTGTTGTTGTTGCTGACGTATCCATGCTCATCATCGTGTTGTGCACCTGTTGTTGAAGATAATTATTACTGTACGAGTGTTGATGTTGAATGGCACCAATGGCTCCCTGTGTAAACTGAACTGATTTACCTCGTTGTTGTTGTTGATGTTGTTGTGAGAGTGCGGAATCTTGATTCTGTGGAGAACCCATGGTGAATGAAGAGTTGGGTGAGGAGGGAGTCATGGAACCTCTGTTCATGTGATTATTAGAGTTGTTATTATTGTTGTTGTTACTGGCGTTGCTCATTCGCGGTTGTGATGGTGGTGATTGTGGTTGAATAGTAGGTGGTGATGTTGTTGATAACATGATGTTTAGTTGAAGAATGCTGTTGTTGGTCCGATTTTTTTGTTTGTTCGTTCGTTCGTTGCGCCACACAGAAAAATGTTTGTGTTTTTTTTTGAGGCGCGTGTCGTGTGTTGTTTTTTTGTTGTTGTTGTCGACAACGTTGTTTGTGCTTCGAACGTGTGTGTTTGTGGGAGTGTCACGTCGAACTATACCGAAAATCAAAGGTTGAGAGGTGTGTTTTTGTTTGTTTGTCTATCCTGTCCCGTAGAGGATTGAAAGAAGACTGTCGGTGTGGCGGGGTCAACAACGACTCCTTTTTTTGACATGGAAAAGTCCGATAGGACAAATCCTCGGGCCTCTCCTCTTCTGGAGGCACCAGGTTTTATTCTTTCTGGGTGTTCAAGCAATCCTTTACTCGAGGTGTTGATACTTGCTCTTGACTTTATGCAACGAACAAATACAACCAACATAATGACATGAATATTACTGCTAGTATCAGAGAATGAATGACTGCTCCAGCAATTGATCCAAACCAAACAACAGTACGGTAATACCGCGAACTGACATCCATGGAAAGGGATACAGTTGCTTCGAACGCATCGTCCTCGCCGGGTCTGTATGCAGATACGGTAGTAAGCAAGTCATCATCGCCAACGATAAAATCGTGGTTGATCGAATGATACTCTTGCAGAAATTTAGATATTTGCAAATTGTCTTTGGGCTTCTGCTTGGGCAACCAGGTTGAGACACGTAGGTTTGGCTGTCCAATAATTGTTGTGCTTGGGCCTTGTTCTTAGTTGAATTTGTGAGCGTAACTTTTCAATCTGTAACAAAGATTTTCTGTCCTGTAGATTTGAATAGAAAAATGAACACAACAGTACCATCACCTTCTTGTGCACACCAATCTCCCCCCAATCCCTCTACAATCATACGTCATTTTGAAATTAGTAGAGAAACTATGCAATTACTTCAACAACTGATGAGGTATGACACATCATTAAGGAGTGAAGAATTGAATTTGACCTACAAATCTTCGTATCATTATGCTTTTACTACTATTGATGCACTGGCTTTGAAGGATGCCGAGTTCAAAGAAGTAGATGCGAAACACCAAGTTGCCACTGTAACCATTTATTTGGTTCCGAACAGTATGAGATGTGGTGAAGTTTGGTTGAAGCAAACTCTTGTTGATGGACAAGACAACAAAACTCCTTGGTCATTAACATTTGTTTTCAATGTTGGTACCAACAATATTGTAACCGGAACAGCTGTGGGAGAGAGAGTGGAGGAACTTATTCGTATATTGGAAGCAGCTGATTTTAAGAATATGCCTGAAGTACACAGTTGGAACCAGAGAACTTATACAAACTACAAGAAGAAATACATCAGACAGGATAAGGTGGAATGTCAATTCTGTGTTTCAGAAATGGGTCCTGGTATGTACTATCAGCATGCAAGTTTGAAATTTCCTGCAGAGATTGAGCTGGAAAGTAGAGACATTTTAGCAGAAGGTCTCAAAACCAGTTTAAAATTAGTTCCAGGTAGAAGTGGTGTATTAGAATGCTTGCGTAGATTCTATCGAGAAGCCTATGAACAAATAGACGAGTTGGATTACAAAGGAGAGATCTCACAAGACTGTTATCCATTATACAATTACTTTGAAACAGAACCATCACAGTTAGAAGAGAATGATGATTATGAAGATGACTATGATGTCCGTTACATTTCAGAAGGTCTTCCAGATTGCAATCTCGAAAGACTCAAGGAGGAGTACCGCAAGAAGTACAACATTACGGATCCTAACTTTTGATGTATTTGGAAACAATGTACAATCCAGTAATGCATTACAGTCAAACAATAAATACATATCCAACCACTTGTTGTTCCTTTGCCTCTGTAATCTTTTCCACTTTTCTAATACAACAGAAATATACCACCTGAATTCTGCTTCTCTCTCAACCATTTCTTTGCATTCTCACGAAAATTGAAATTGTGGTTGTGAATGGACTAGGATGTGTATCCATGTGAACTGAGTGAGTTGTTCCTGCTCCTTGCCGCGGCCCTCCGTATCAGACTGCTTCGTTTCTCTTCAAAACTTTCCACAATCCGAAAGAAGCAAATTTAACAGGCACAATTCTTGGCATGCAACGGAGGCTCAGCTTCAATCACCAACGGAAACTCGACACCACTGTGCTTATCCGTGTCATCAATCACTCCCGTTTCAATATTCTGAAAAATTTTCTTTGCAGTCATGGTAAACACCTCTTCAATGTTGTCCCTTGTTTTTGCACTCGTCTCAATGTATGGAATCTTGTTGTCCTGAGCAAATTTTTGTGCTTCTTCGTGACTCACATGTCTCTGATCCTTCAAATCAGCCTTGTTGCCCACGAGGACGAATTGCGTGTGCGGATTCGTATAATTTTTCGCATCGGACAACCAATTGGTTAAGCTGGCAAACGTGTTTCGACGAGAAATGTCAAAAATCAAGAGGGCACACGCTGATCCACGATAGTACTGCCGTGTTACACTTCTGAATCGTTCTTGACCTGCAGTGTCCCACAATTGGACGACTGCTACATTGTCACCAATTTTGATTTGTTTGGTTCCGAATTCGACTCCAACTGTACTCGTTCTTGAATCCTCAACTGTTATTATTATCATTATCAGTGGATCCATTTTCATTATCAGTGTGATCATATTGTGATTATTATTATCATCATTATAGTTGTAATTTCAGAGTAGAGTGAGTGAGATGGATCAAACAGCTGTATCAATTGAACACACAAATAGATTACACACAAAAAAAAGTATTGTTGACGTACATTCATTGTTCACAAATTGTCTCATGATGCTGCTTTTACCAACAGCTGAATCACCAATGATAATGTACTTGAAAATGTATTCAGTGTTGTTGCCATTCTTGTTGTTGTTGTTGTCACCACTGCTGCTGGGTGATGAAGGTGATGGTGACTTGGTCTTGGTGGGTGTTGTTGTTGATCGACTCATTTTGATTTATTTTTTTTTGAATTTGATTTTGTTGAGTTTTTGGTTGTTGGGCGGATTTTTTGGGCCAGTCGGAAGTTTTTTTGGTGCTGTGGAGAAATTCTTGCTGAGATTGTATTTGCAGGTGACAGCTCACTCAAAAAGTAAAGATTTGTTGTCTGTTGTATCCCATGTGATTCAACAACACTTCTTTGCTCACTTTGATAAGTGTTGGTGATCCACAGAGGAGAACTTTGACCTGCTCTCTGTTTTCGTCACTGGTCTGTACAGGCAAATACTTCATTATGATTTCCTTGTCAATGAAACCTGATTCGTGGATCCAACCTTCTGGGCTATCCTTTAGCACAAAGATCAATTTAAGGATATCAGGATGATTCCTCTGCATTTCCTCCAATTCTTCTCGCAGAATGATATCTCCCTCCGAGATGTTACCATACAGCAGAGTCATCCGAGTTTGATCCTCATGACGATTTCTGATAATCTCCTTGATCACTTGTAGAATAGGAGTAATACCACTACCTCCAGCAATCATGAACAGTTCTTTGTGCATATTGGGTTCATAGGAAAATCTGCCATGTGGACCCACGACTTGAACATAGTCACCCACTTGCAAACGACTCAAATATTGACTCATTTTACCTGATGGGTACAACTTGACAACAATATCAAAGTATCCCTTGTCATCATTGGTCGAAACTGGTGAGTAACTTCTCACGACAGTCGTATCATCATCACTATTATTATCTTCCTTGTTATTCTTGCTGCTCTGAGTTTCATCCTTGTTCAGGTAGCCCTTGATCTTAATGTGATGACCAATGGACAAGCCCAGAGTATCACTTTCCTTTGGCAGAGCAAATCGAAACAGACAAACAGGATTCTTTACGTCTGGTCCCTGTGTGAGACATTCCTTCTTGATCAATTGGAATGGACGGTACTCTGTGTGGCTCAAAACCGAGTCAACCACTTGATTGACCTCCTGATCTGTTCTATTGTCGTCTGATTCCACAGTAGAGCCCACTCTATTCTTTTTCTGGAAGAAATAGGAATAGAGGTAGTAACAGCAGCAACATGCACAGGCAGCGATCGTGATTGGGGTCACTAAATTCATATTCTCAGTTTGTGTGTGTGATTACTAATTTGTTTTGTTTTGTTTTGTGTTGTGTCGTGGTGTTGGAATGAGGAAATGTGAAATACCGGGTAAGCTCCTTGTCGTTCCCAGCGAAATGTTCGCGATTCAGATATTTGTCGTTCTCGCCTGCGGGGATCGAAACGAAAGCTTAGCGCGCCAACGAAATCGTTTACAGCATATCTGATTGACCTAGAGAACCGAGATGGCATCTTTGTGCACACAACATAGATTCACACGCCAACGGGCTCCATCTTGTTGACCTGCTGGTTCCGTACCGTAACTGATTTTCCGCTGGAATTCTTCCGTTCAGAAGGGAACAAAGTTCGCAACAAAACAAACATATCGGGCTGCGATGAACAACAACAATCAACTATTGGAGCTCTTCTTCTCCTGTTCCAATCTCAAGAATCTCGATATCCTTTCCAAGAGTGATCCTCAAGTATTCTGTTACCTCTACAATGACACTGACAAATCATGGCAACTCTGTGCCAAGACTGAAAAGCTCAACAACAACTTGAGTCCAAAGTTCAAGGAGACATGGGTCGTCCAATATACGCCACACCTAGGTGAACAAAGAGTCATGTTCAAAGTGTTTGACATTGATCCAAACACTGCACTTAACCATGATGATTTCTTGGGTTCGACATTGACCACGTTGGAACAAATTGTGAATCGAAAGACCTTTTCAGACGATTTGCTATCAAAGAGAGGAAACATTCATGGCCAAATTCATGTCAATTGCGAGCCTTTGTCTCTCAATAGTGACAAGGTGTTGTTCACCTTGCGTGGAAAGAATTTGACAAAGATGGACTGGGGGCCATTGGCAAAATCTGATCCTTATTTTGTTGTGAGTCGCGATTCTACCGATACTACTAGTGGAGCAACACAGCTCAATCTGTACAAATCAGAGGTGATTGATCGAAATTTGAATCCGATTTGGGAGTGTGCATCGATTACTCTTGACAAGTTGTGTCTGGGTGATATGAATCGACCATTCAAGATTACAGTGTATGATCATGATAAGATGAAATCGGATGACATGATTGGATATGCTGTTGTGAGCATGATGAACATGAGAATGGCATATGACAATAATACATCGCTGCAGTTGACGGGACCTCATGCAAAGAAGTCAGAGTTGTTGGTGCTCACCTTCTCTGTACAGAGAGCAATTCCCTACATGCCTGTCTGGTCGACTGGCACTGGCAGCAGCAATATGAACAATCCTGTACCACAACAACAGCTACCAATGCAACCTCAACCAACTGCATTCTCACCACCAGCGTATAGTGGTGCGCCTGCTAATGTGTATGGATCCAATGTTGGTCCTCCTGCATACGGTGTTCCACCCACTACTGCTTATGGAGCTATTTATCCTCCACAGACACCACCAATGTATAATCCATATGGAGGAAGTCAACCTCAACAACCACCTGCATATGGATTTGTTCAACCACAACAACAACAGATGGCATCACCACCGCCACAGTACAATCAACCACCACCACCACAGTACAACCAACCGCCAGCATACAATCAGCCACCACAATATGATCAACCTCCACAATATCAATAGAGAAAAAGAAACTCGGTCATATATTCAATCATGAAGCTTGTATTGTGATGAATAAAACAAACAATTTATGGACCAATGAGACGCATAGCATTGTACAATATCCATCCTAACATTCTAATGTACCATGGTCTTGACTTCCATTGCTCAAACGTCAATTCAGTAGCATACTTCAAATCTTCCTGGAATCGGTCTGCGACATCCTGAGCAGTCTTTGGATCGAGAATGATCAACCCTAATTCCAAATTACTGGCAAAACTCATTCTATCAAAGTTATAGCTGCCAACACTTGAACAGATGCCATCGACAGTCATTGTTTTCGCGTGCAGTGTTCTTTCATTGTACTCGTAGATTTTAATACCGTGAGCTAGGAATTTGCCATATACTGCAAGAGATCCAAGACGCATCAATGGAACATCTGATGTGGTGACACCAGTTGTCAAAATTCTAACATCGCAACCGCTCTTCTTTGCGTTAATCATTGCATTCCTCATCTTTTTTGTTGGTAGGAAGTATGGCGTAGTAATCCAACATGTCTTATTTGCGTGGGAAATGACATTGTATAACGCACGATCCAAGTGTCTACGTGCCTGTCTCGGATGAGATGTCAACACCTGAATGAATGTTCCTCTGTCAAGCTCTTGCGACTCTTGATCATCTTCCTCAATCGGTGTCATTGTTTCATCCAATTCCTTTGAATCATACTCCAAAGGATCAGCTTCCATACTCTGTTGCGAAGTATTCGGTTCTGTTTGCTCTCGTTTTTTCCTGTTCATTTCTAGGTATTTGCGCTCTGATATGGCAAACAAATCAGGAAAGTCAAAATTGAAAGTTGCAGGAGACACCTCCTCTAAACTCTCCATAAATGCGTTTGACAAATAGTTTACACAAGGACCAGTCAATCGTGCATGTGTATCTCTAAATGGCAATTTCCTCTCTTTTGCCTCTGTTGCTGTAATTCGCTTTGGATACTGTTTCAAATCAACATAATCATCCAGTATTTGATCATCTGTCAAATCATTTCGGTTCTCAACTTGTTCTTCTTGACGATGATTCTCATTATTATTCGATTGACCAGTGTGTGGTGCCAATTGCTTTGACACTAAAATATTCTTGCCACTGTATTCATCAGCCAAATTCATTCCACCGCAATATCCAACCACATCATCAATAATGATCAATTTTCGATGATTTCTGAGCCAAGGAGTTCTTGTTGGATGCTTACCAATAAAAATCTTCCACAGTTTCATGTACTGCAAATTAAACGTGTAAAAATGCGCTCCAGAGTCCATCAATGGCTGCAACAATTCCATTTCTTTTTGCAGTGGCATCGATCCCCATGCATCCGTAATCACAACCACCTCACATCCTCTCTTCCTGGCCTCAATCAACTTTTGTACCGTTTTCATGCCTGTATAGTCCGTTTTCAGCGTATACGTATCAATCCAAATTCTCTTCTTTGCTCGATCAATGTCACTCCACAATTTGTTGAACATGACACCACCTTCGTGATACACTTGAATCGTATTGTACTCACTGCACCCGCCGTAGACAATTGTCCGATTGAGCACTCTTCTCCATGATTCGTGAACTTGTTGCCATGATTGTGGTCCGTGAGTGTGCTCTAGGTGTCTGATGAATGGCTTGAGGATGCGACTTGAGATTTTGGTCGTGTCGCCACCTGCTCTTCGATTGATCCATGATTGAGCACGGAATTGTAATCTTCTCCATGCTCTGGAATAGTTGAAGCGACCAACATTGTTGAGCATTGTGATTTCAGTTTGTGTTTGGTTTGTGTTTATGTTTGGTGTTTTGTTGCTTGGTGGTTTTGCTTGACTTCTTCTTCTTCTGATTTGGCGGCTGATTGCGCAATCGATCAGGATAAGCTTTTTTGCATGCAGAATCGGAGAGATGACGCAAGACCGGATCGGAAAAAGATGTCTCAATGAAACATGATTTGAGTGTGAGATTTGGCGGCAAAAGAGCCGGGATGTGGGTGTAACAGACACTGCCGGTCACTTTTTGTATTCAAAGTACCAACCAATAATAACAGGCACTAGTATAAGACAAACTATGCTTCACGCATTCTCTTGTTGGGACGACTGAAAACGTCATCTTCTTCGTCTTCTTCATCGTTGTTGTTGTTAGCAATTGGTTGTTGTGCTTGAAGTGGTGATCTGACACCGAGTCCTGGTGAAGGTTTCAGGGAGAAGGACAGTGTTGGTTTGTTGACAGGTGTACCTGGAGTTCCTATGGCGATAGGTTGAATAGTAGGTCGACCGGCGGAACCAGGAGTACCCAGAACAGGTCTCTGCAGAGGACTGCTCTGTGCGATTCCTGCTCTTGGTGCTGGTACGGCATTCCTCCGTTGATACATCTCATTGGCCACATCAATACTCTCTATCAGAGCATTGGTCAGTTGTTTGGTCTGGTGGTTTGGATAAGTCTCCTGGAATGAATAGAGCTTTTTGCGATGACCCTGCAGCATTGCAATGAGACTCTCGGTCTTTGTTCTAAAGCTTGCATTATCATTCCACTGTTTGGTAGTTGTGCTGAGTAATCCCCACACATGCCTCAAAATTTCATTGACCAGGGCATATGTCGTTTTAAATTTCGATAAAAAGTCAGGGCTCAATGATTGATCATTGTACTCTGCAATTGTCACATCGTTTTGTGTAATCAAATTAATAATTTCGCCAGCGATAGTCGATGCGAGATCATTTGGTACAAGAGAGTTCCTGAAGCTATCACTCTCAAACATGAGCATATCAACTTCAGTCCTAAACATATCAAGCATTTCCGTTTGTGTACATGATAGATTGACTTGAGTACTACCCAGTCCTGTTGCATTCTGCTTCGTGTTATCTGACAATAATCCCTCAAAATATCTGTGCTTGTCCTGAATTTTCAATGGGATCAATGTTTGACTCTCATTCTCAATCATCAAATCATCCATAATGGTGTGCTTTCTCGCTTGGCTCATCGGATCATTAGTCCCAGAGACAACCTCCCCTGAAATGGCATCACTGATATTGGGTTGATCAGGAACAGCCTTCTTCTTCTCGCCCAAGTAATCCCTCATGACACGAGCCGATGTCAGATTCAAGTGATGCAGTAATTTGTTTTCTGCCATCTTGGGTGCAGGTGCAGTGAGCTCATCAGGCTTCACACCATAACCAATACCCAACGTTTCATCCCTAGTCAGATCCACAAACTTTTCCACGGCAACTGCTTTGAGCTCCTCCTGTGCCTGCTTTTCATCAGCCTTCTCATATGGCTTAAAGATATCAGCCTTTGTCGTGTCGGCCTTGGCTGCTCTCGTCTTGTGAAAATAGTACGATGTTCGAAACTTTTCCCAAAACTGTTCTTCGGTCATCTCGTTTGGAACCTTCTTCTGGAACGCTTCCTGAGCACCTGGATACTCAATGAAGATTTGCCTAATAATTTGACGGTTCAAGTTCCATGTGGGCTGATTCGGGTCCAATATCGTGTCCAATGCGTTCTTTGGACCCAGAGTCTTACTCACCGATCGACCATCCTCCTTCAACAAGTGCATTCTCGTTTCCCAAAATTCATCTTCACTCAACAAGCCCGTCTTTACCAATTCGTGATACAGCATATTCAACTCTTGATTCTTGCTCAGTTCTTGATACTTTAATCGATCAGTCTTTGTGAGTGCTGATTCCAACCGGAACAGTCTGTGAAACTCTGACACGCACTGCTTGCACAAATTTCTGGCTTCGAGTGTGTTGAATTCAACATCGACATTCTTGCTGGCAATTGTTCCGGCAGATGCACCGCCGACACCACTACCGGCAGTGGCACTACCACCCATGCCACCTACACCACCAATGAGTCCCTGATTGGTAGGTATGTGAATCGGTTTAGACAACACAAAACGAATTTTTGGAATGTTTTTATGAACGCGAATATCCTCCAATAAATCATAGGTGAATCGCCATTCTTTGAGGTGGAATGCAGATGACGATGATACTGCTGACGATGACAATGGATCACCAGAGTGAGCCAACATGTTTGTTTCTCTCCAATAAACGTTCTTTCGATTCACTGTGATGGTACCTCTGTTTTGACTGAATGAACACTCAAAGTCTCTGGGTCGCGCAGTGAATTGAGTAGGTGGACCACCACTGCTTGCATTGACACCTGTTGCTGATTGAGGTTTTGATAGAGTAGGTGATATGCGAGAACTACCATTTGTTGTTGGAGGAGTCGTTGTTGTTGATTTTACTGTTGGTGTTGTTGTTGTTGGTGTTGTAGTCGATGGAGTGGAAGGAGTTCTGGCAGTTGGATGAATGTTGTGCAAGGGTGGAGAGCTACGAGAAGTGGGAGGAGTCGTAGAACGAGAAGTGGGAGGAGTGGTGGAGCGATACTGTTGTTGTTGTTGAAGTGAAGGTGGTGGTGTACCTCTGTTCATGATGATGATATGTATATGGCGGTTTTATGGCGTGTTTATGATGTTTTAAAACGCAGAAGAGATATATAGAGAAGTTCGACTTTGTGACGATCAACAAAAAAACAATCCCTCTCTTGTCTCTTGTTTTTTTTTTCGTTTTTTGACTTTGTGGAGCTTTGCGCGCTTTTTTTTTTGAGGTGGCCAATGATGAAACTTTTTGTTCTCGTTCCAGGAAACGCAAGAGTTTTTTATTAGCTTCAACGAACAGCAGCAAAGCTAAGACAAAACAACAAACAACAACAATAGGAACCAACGTCATTGAACAAGAATACACGAACCAACAAGCACAGAAACAAACAAAAAGAACACAACTTCACCACCTCATTTCAAGATGACAATCATCTTCCAATGCACTTGTTCCCTCCAAAAATCAAAATTCTCCGCTCCCATCGCCGGAACTCTCTTCTGTGATGCGTCATGCTTTTATTTTGTTGGAGAACAGCAACAACAACAGCAACAGCAACAACCCATCATCGTGTCATGTTCCTGGAAACGAGTGACTCAATTGACTCAATCGACATCTCTTTGCTATTACTTGTTGCGCTCTTGCATTCACATTGTCACGACTAGTAGCTCTACTACGACTACTACTACTGATCATGCCGTGCAAAATAGTTTTGTGTTTCATAGCTTTGATGTTCAACAGTCCATCACATCATCATCATCATCAATGATAAAAACAGATGAGACTCAACAACAACAACAACAACAGGAGAGTGCAGAAGCATCATTGTTGCAGAGAATGATACTGACGAGTTCATGTGTCAATGACGATGTGTTTTGTTGGTTGAATCATTGTTGGACAATGTCACAGCATTCTCCGTGCTATGCTCTGTACTATCATTCATTTGTTGACTATCAAAACAAGTGGTGTGGTGGTAATAATAATAATAATAATGATGATGATCCATCGAACAACAGAGTCAATAGGACGAAGAGTAACAAGACAAATCGAGTGAGCAAGTGGGAGAAGCAGAGCCGGTCCACAAATCAGAAGAAATCATTGTCATCATTGCCACCGCCAGTGGTGTTAGACTCGAGTCTAAACAATGACCAACAAAGAGAGAACGTTGATGATCGAATGATACGAAAGGCATTGTACGCAATGAATAGAGCTCAAGGCACAATTGATTCACTGGCAAGACAAGAAGAATGTTTGAATCAATCGGATCGACAATTGGATGAGATTGAAGATCATTTGAGAGTGTCGGATCGATTGTTGCGCGGTATGACGTCCTTGACGGGAACAATGAAGAATTTGGTGACGTTGCATCGGTTACCACCGTCTGAACCACACTATGCGCAACCCATGGAAGAATCCACGACGTTGTCACATTCGACTAGGAGCTCATCCATCTCTGACAATAAGAATCATGTGTTCTCGTATGAGAGTAGCTTTCCGGTGTGTGTAAAGACGAAAGCAGATGAAAAGTTTGTGCATTCGATACTTGCATTCACGAACAATCGTAATTGTATAGAATTGGTCAATGAGTCGAATCGTGTCGTTTCTCAATCGATTGCCATTTCTCATATTCAATACATTGAATATTTGACAACAGAGTGTCACTTTAGGATCTCTTTCAAAGCAGCGATCAGTACAGACAGGGAACCATCTGTGCTAGGATATGAAATAGTGTCCGTGTTTGCTCCTATTATTTTGTATCATTTGCAAAACGCGAGTCGAGTGGGGACAGTTCGCAGTTGCTCCGTGGCGGCATTGGAAAAGAATCGGCTATTACAACAGTGTTTATCGACATTAGTTTCTGACGATCGACTAAGGTTTACCACAGAAGACAACTCCATGCAAGATCCTTCCTCATCTGATAGATCGCAAGTGCTTATGCAAATTGCCAGACAGAAGAAGAGGAAGGAAAGTGATGAGAAGCAAGACCAAATGCTGCACGTTTTGGTTAATTTGAAGAATATGGCCCACACAATGGGTGATCAACTTGACAAATCAAATATTCAATTAGACAAATTGAGTGAAAAAGTTGACAAACAAGATGTACATATAAACAAGAATGTTAGGAAAATGGAGAGGCTGATGTAGGACCTAACTGTATTATACTATCATTTTATTTTTCCAACAGTGAAATAAATAGGCATTCTACTTATCAATTGCTCTCTGTATGATTCATTTGTCAAATCTCTCACTTAAGGTGGCGGTCCACTGTCGATCAAACCATAATAGGACATAGCAGCTTGATGGAGTGAGCCTTGGAGGTGTTCCACCATTTTGATTAATTCTTTTGCGACCTTTTTCTTCCTCTTGAAGGCATTGGGACGTGACTGTCCATCCATTTCTGTTCTCAGTAGATGGAGCATGTTCTTGGCCGCATTGATGTCTCTGTTGTGAGTCACTAAACATTTAGTGGTTGCACACTGCTTAACTCCTCGTACAATAGAGATTGCCGATACACCTTTCTTGTCCATTCGTTTGTGCTTGACTGGCTTCAAATGGGAATGGCAAGCACAACATTTTTGGCTGGTCATGAATTCGTCAATCATTTTCACTTCAAATCGTTCATTCAGTTTCTTCAACAGCTTGCCCTTGGGCGTTGAAGCATGTCCTCTATAACTATTTTTGAAACCAGCATTGCCCATGCCAATGACCATCTTTCTTCCATTTGCTCTTTTGTGAAAATCATTCATTACTCCAGCAATTGTTTTGTCTCTCATAATATAGCTGTCCCAATTCAGTCTCTTCACCTTTGGAGTGCAATAAAAATCAAGCAAGTCATCTTCGACTTTCAAAACAGAATCAATGTGTTCGATAAACAGATCACTTGTCGATACACTGGCTTGTTTGATCGAGTTATGGAGTTCATCTAAATCTTTTCCAGTTTTCGTGTTCCATTTTGCTTTGTATTTCAACAAACGTTTGGCGTTCTGTGAATGATGAGACAGTCGTCTGTATGCCTTATTGGAGAACTCCCACTTTTTACCATCTGAATCGGCACAACTCATCAATGTGACAATACCAGGATCGATACCAATCAAGTAATCTGCATTTTGATCAACAATAGTTGCTTCTTTCTTCATCTTCTTTGCTTCTTTCTGGCCCTTGGATACCTTTGCCTTATTGTTCTTGTGGATGCCAACGAGTTGATGTCTGAGAACAACAGAGGCCTGAATACCGTCTGTTCTGATTGAGTCGATTTGAATCTTCTTTGTTCCAACATTCAAACACTTGAGATTATACTTCAATTCAATGGGTTCAATTACTTGTACATTTCCCTTCTTCTTCTGTTGGCGCATGTCTATCAGGTCCGTTGTACCTATCTCCATGCATCTACATTTAAAGTGGGACAAGGGCAACAATGCAAATGATTTTGTTCCATTGACAATCAGAAACTGTTGAACATGCCAGTAAAACTTCAGCATGTTATTGGTGTTGTTGTTCACAAACGATTCATCAACCACTTCGTCGGTTTCAGCACCAACAAATGTTCGAACCTCTTGGATCAACACAGGAATAGTCTCTATCAACTCTTTTGGAGGCAGTTTGACAAAATCATAAACTGGAGTGACAAATATCAACTTTCTGATGATGTATTCTACTACTCTTCTGTATTCAGACCTGGGGATTGATTGACCATTGTGCAATTGAGCCATCCTCACTCTCAAGTACTTTCTCAGCCTTTGTTCCAATGTGAACTTGAGCATGTTAGAAATATTGACATTGAGAGACTTGGCAACGTAATTGATGGATTTGGATAACTTCTCACAAATCTTCCTTAGCTTGATTATTACGTCATCCATGTTGACTGACCCGTTGATGAGGTTGACATTATCGTCTCTTGTCTTCGACTTGCGTCCAAACAACACTGAACCGATTCGTTGAATAAATCCTTGATTCAAGAGAGGGATATCACAATTGTTCTCCAAGTGCCTCAAAACAAATATGTTTATAAATCTTGTGAGTCGAAGAGCAATCCTTGTAATCTCCAGAGCTTGAGTTTGTATGATTGGTAACAGAGTTGGATGATGCAACAACAGAGACTTCAGACCGACCTTGACCACGTAATGTGATGAGTATTCATTCTTTTTGACAGTCTCTCTCTTTCTCTTTCTCTTACCGTCCTTAGGCACGCCTCGTGGCATAATGTTATTGTTGTGTGGTGTATTTGTTGTGTTGTATTTGTTGTGTGAGATGAATCAAACAGCGAAAAAGACAGCGCTTTTTAAACCGAGGTAGATGGCCGTTGCCGTTGTAAAGACAGTCTCAACGGAAATTTTTACAACTGCACCAATTCCGCAGCTTAGAGGAAACTGATACAACATTTATTGTATTTTTTTATAATATATCCACCTATCTATCCAATCTTGAACCAACGAAAAACTTTCTCTCTGACACGACAACAACAACGAAAAACACAAGTCGCACAACGAACATCAACAACAACAATCAAATCAATCAAAAAGATGGAGAGTCGACAAGAGGTGTCTATTTGCAGTGTGCATTGTAGATTCTCTGAGCAAGTTTCAAGTAGGAGAATACAAGCGGTACCAATGTGTATTGAATTCTCTTGACACCACCCTGACCAAAGTGCTTTCTGGCTGCGGCCAAAACTTTAAACAATTGATCAGAATCGCTATTATCAAACAAATGAACCAATCTGGCAATCAAGTTCTGTTCTTCTTCGAAATCTTCGAGCAATGTTGCAGCTATTGGTGAGTCGTCAGAAGGTGAGAATGTTGTCTGGTCTTCCTCATCCTTCAACAGTGGACGAATCAAATCAAACAGTTTGTTCACTTGTTCAAATGTTCAAATGTTGAAATCTTGTGTCCATTGTCAAGTGCGCATCTCACAATGCTCAGTGCAATAAACTTTCTCTGTTCATATCCAAGAGAATGAATAATATCACCATACTTCTCCAACTTCAAAACTGTTAGCACATTGTTGTATGACTCGAGTGGCACCAACAACAATCGCTTCAACATGTCTACAATTTCATTTGAAGCAAGTGCAGTGCTATTCAATTGACTAGCAATGTTATTAATAATCTTGTTGACATATAGTCAGTGTTATCAGGATATGTTTGAAGAGCAAGTGTCATCAATGAGATCTGAATACTCAAGTTATCGGACAATTCAACACCTCTCTAATGGTATCAATAGTAGGACAGAATTTGACAAACGTCAGAAAACTCACACTCATCATCAGGTCACTCGCTCTCACGATGTCCTTCAGAGTGTTTGTTTTCTGTGCTTTTGTTTTTTTGATGAAAAAATCTCTAATGGTATCAATAGGACAGAATTTGACAAACTTCAGAAAACTCATACTCATCATCAGGTCACTCGCTCTCACGATGTCCTTCAGAGTGTTTGTTTTCTGTTTTTTGCAAGTTTTTTTGATGAAAAAAATCAATGAACAAATGGGAAAACAAGGAAAAGGCGCCAAAAGAAGACATAACCAACACCAACAATTGGTAAAGTTTGGAGTCAAAAGAAAAGTAAGAATAACCGCTATACATATTGATTTATTTGTGTATCTAGTTGGTTCGTTCCTTGGTGTAGAAGATGTGTTGAATTTGGTATTGACGTGTCGGGATTTTCGATCTTCGATGGTCAATAATCTATCAACAATAAGGTCTTATATGGACAATTTGTACTCATACTGTTTGGCCGTTTGCAAGTCAGGCTTACCGTGCAAATTGCAAAGGAAACGTGGAACCCAGTACTGTCACATTCACCAAAACTACACCTCCAATGGACAGTTCTATCAAATTGATGATGTTCTGGATTGGAAGTATCAAAATGGTTCTTGGTATGGTTATGTGAAGTGGAAGGGATTCTACTTGGCATGTTCATGGGAACAATTTGAATTGGTCCCTGGAGGGTGGAGAGTTGTTAATCAATAAACAGAATGATTTGTTAAAGGCGTATGTATTTTTTGTTTTGTGTATTACAATTTGTAAGAATGTTTTTGTAAAGTTAAACTATTGTTTTGTATATGTTTTTTAATTGTAGTGTGAAGAAGGTGGTTGCGGGGTTGCCTGCCAATTGTGAAGTCAAGTTATCGTCGAATGCAACAGTGCCCGATGTGTACACTGTGGTGGGTTGAAAAATCAGAATGCTTACAGTTGATGAGTGAACGATTAGTGAATCGGACACAAAAGTACATTGATAGGAAGTCAAGATTTTTCGTTCCAGAGTATGTATATAGCTATACGACAAATCTCTCACTTAAAGTGATGATGGATTATATGGGTCGTGTTGAATTGAGTCAGAGTGTCACCGGAAGAATTGATCGTATTGAAGTACTTTTCAAATACCTCTGCCCATAACTGAGCCACATCTGGGGTAGCGGCTTCTAAATCCAAGGTCCTGTCATCAGTTACTATACTAAACAAACAATCAGCATTCACCTTGGCTTCATCTTTTCGAATTCCCAAAATCGTTGCAGAGAGGAAGTTCTTTGTTTCAGCCTGTCTTCTTATCTTAACAGCACCTCCATTCCTTTGCACGTAACGAATCGAAGAAACCGGAAGCTTGTTCTTGACAGCCTGCAACAAGGGATTTCCCTTTTTGAGATCAGGCTTGACATAGCACAAGTATTGGGAGTCTTGTGATAGGAATACATGTTGCAACTTTTTCTTTGATATTCCAGAGGATGAATGTTTCCAAAACACATGACCTGTCTTCAGCATCTTTTGAATATGAATGAGTTTCGTTGGCGTAATTTGGATCTTGGAGAGATTTAAGGGTGAAAAGAGGGAGTCCGAGGGTGATTGTTTGGTTGGTCTAGGGGTCATCTGCAGAGAATTAGGGGTTTTGGAGGGTGTATTCATACCATACTTGTTAGGTGATATCCTCTGTTTGATGTGGTTTGGAGATCGATAAACCTTTAGCGAGCTGTCTTTGGTTTTGTAAACTTGGAAGTTCTCATCTCTAGAGAGCAATACATCGTCCTGTTTTTTCATTTCTTGTTTTATGCCGTCCAGGAGTTTCTTTGCAGATTCTTTTGGTGGAGGTTGGGATCTTTTGGCTTTGACTGGAGTAATTGTCGTTAGATCCAAGTGATGGGTAGGGACGAAATCATCATTTTCCGTCACGAAGTTAAACTCGATTCTATCGATCATCTCATTATCATCTCTCTCGTTCAACTGAAAATCTTCATCAGTATCTTGGGATAATCTAAAGGTTGTTGGATACGTTTCCTCCTCTCCGTCAGTATTCCTGACACTTCTTGTTGGAGATCGAGGTCTCTTAAAACTTGGTTGGGCTGACTGAGACCTTCGGGAAGGAGTATTTAGTAGGAAGAGAACATCATTGGGAGATATTTTAGACGACATTGGGGATCTTCTTCTCTGAAATTCCTCTATTCTCCTCCTTCTCACTTCTTTCTCATCTTGATCGTTCTCTTCAGATTTATGCACAATGTTGGATTTCTCTTCCTCTTCAGTAGTTTCGATATCTAAGGGTTGGAGAGATTCTTTAATCATTCTTCTGTCCAACAAAGATGGCTCTTCGACTTCTATAATTTCAGTTTTACAATTGTCAGGATCGCTCTTTCTAACAAAATCCAGTCTGGATACACTTCTTTCAATTGATAATCTCTCTCTTCTTTCAGAATTCTTGGATTCAACCTCTTGTTCGAGCTCTTCTTCAAGCTTGATTGAAGTATTTCTAATCTTTGATGACTCTAGATCGATATGTTTCTGTTCTTCTGCTTCTGCTTCCCGCTTCTTGATTTGATCAAGTTTAAGCCGTTCTTCTTCCTCTTCTTTCCTCCTCTTCTCCTCCTCTTTCTTCTTTTGTAACAACTTCTTTCTTTCTTGTTCAATCTTTCTGGCCTCTTCCTCAAGTCTCTTTTCCTCTCTAACTTTAAGTTCCTCCAGTTTTTGTTTTTCAATCCTCTCGTCTTCTTCTTGTTTCCTCCTCTTTGCTGTTTCCCTTCTGCCTTTAGTTTCTGAGATGATTATTTGGAGATCCTTCCACAACTTGTTTGCCACTAAGCAATCATACTCAACTTCTTTGGAGAAGGAACAATATGATTGGAGTTGAGTAGTGGTCTTGTTCACCTCTTCCATTTCAACTTCGAACTCATCATAATTAATTGAGTACGATAATTCCTCCTTTAAATTCTCAACATTTAATTGTTTTCTTGCCACGCCTGCCATCCTCTGTACTTCATCACTTCCACCCCCAATTTCTCGTAAGAGCTCCAGTTCAAGCTTCAGATCACTTCTCTTTCCGATATCAACTATCATTGATTCTGTATCTGCTAGAATCCGGACTAGGTCGTCTTGGAGTCTTTCTTCGATATCTGAGGGAATGAGAGATACTTGAGATGGAGCACCAACTCTATCCATTTCAAATATTTGTTTCATATCTGGAGTTTCTATCTCATGGTTAGAGTGCTCCATACTGCGTGAAATTTCCTCTAGCCATAGGGCTCGATTCTTATCCGATGAACATTTTATCATAATTGTGCTCCCTTTACTAGGGCTGATTACGCCCTCTGATGGATACTTCACATTTCTAGGGGTAACAACAATACATGTAGTATCCCTTGTATCTTGAGAGACAGTGTCGATGGGAACGCACTCCACAGGTACAAAGTCATCTTCCACTGAAAATCCCCAAATATGTCCTTTAACTATCTTAGTAAACAGTTGTAATTCGTACTGCCTCTCTGAAAACGTTTGAAAAATCCAAGTTAGCTGCTCGAACAATGGTTCTTGTTCCTCTTTGTCCTCAGCAACATCGAGATGCTCTGAGAATGAAATCCCTCTCTTTCTCCCTTCAAAGATGAGTTTCTCAGTATCTTCCTCTGAATTATCTGTCATTTCTTGAACCCAATGATAGCTTTGATGTTTATGGTTTTGTGTAGATGGATCGGCGCAGGAGGAATGCGACGTAAGTTCGACCGTTACATGAAGGGATTTTAGCGCGAATGTTACATAGCAGCTTCACTTTTTATTTTCTTGTTTTGACCACAAGAATCCTTCATCTTTCTTTGTTCTTGATTTGCTTGGAGATTTGGTGGGTGGTTTCACGTTTAGTACTTTCTTGCTGCTTTCTCTAGTAGAGTTTTTCGGTGTTGTTAATGAGCTTCTGGCACTGGAGAGAGCTGAGGTTGGTCGTTTTCTAGCACTCCTTCTCATTCCAATAGAGTCTGGTGGAGCTAAACTAGCTTTCTCTATCGATTGAATCACACCGGTCACTGCCCATTTTCGTATTGAACAATCATAACTTCCAGAAAAAACTTCTCCTTCAGAATTAACTGAAAGGCATGACACAGCGTCAGTATGACCTGAATACACGTGCACAGCTTGTGCATCTGGAATGGACCACATGATAACATAAGTGTCGTCAGAACCAGAAAAGAGGTAATTTTCAAATACAACCAGTGACAACACTGATTCAGAGTGACCTCTAAACACTTTTTCGACCTGGCTTGGTTGCCTTATATCGTATTGGTAGATCTTTCCATTTGAACAACCGAGAAATACCCAATAGTTATGAATGCAGATGGATCTGATAGGAGAAGAAGAGGGTTTCATTATCGCAACAACTTCATCTGTATCGACATTGACCACCTTACAAAAACTATCTCTGCTACAACTATACAAATACTTTCCAACTATTTTCAGACACGTAACTACGGAAGAATGGCCGGAGTATGCCTTCACTAATTCTCCTGAATCGGTCTTCCAGACAAGCAACGTACCATCCATTCTATCGGTAACTAAAATACTACGCGTTCTACACATTGCAATACAATTGATTGGGTTTTTTTCTTGATAGTCAGGTTGATCAGTAAGGGGAGGATTTTTGAGCACACGAGTGCACTCTGCTGCTTCACCTATCTTCCAAAATCTGATCTCTCCATCGTGAGACACTGAATACATTGTTTTCTTCTCTTGATCAATCAATAATTGAGATACTTGAGCTCTATGACCTCTGTACACTTGAGTTCTCTTTCCACTCTTCAAGTCAAATGACCGAATCGCACCGTCGTAGGAGCCATAGAAGAACTCATCTTCCAACGTCTGCAATGTCAGAACACTCTTTAGAGCTCCTGTTATGACACACACACAATCCTTAAATCCCAGAGTATCCATTCTATAATATTTTCCAGTGATCTCTTTGAATCGGACAACTATTGCTCGAACCAATCAGCAGTCCTGTAGTTTCCCCCGCGTGAATTGGACTGTCTCACATTTTTCCGCTTCAACTGTTTGTTTGAACAATCAAACAAACTCCAAAAATCGAAATGACAAAGGATACGCAACAACAACAACAGCAATCATCCAAACTGCAACAACAATTCTTTGGTGGTGGTGGTAGCAGTAATCGTGATGACCGACACAAGAACAAGAGAGCCGGCCTAGATGCCAGTCAATTGACTCAAAGTGCTTCCAATGAACAAAAAAAGCACACGAATGAAAAGGTGAATTCAGATCTGCGGTACAACCTATTGGAGAAGCACAGTGCCAAAAAGAGAAACAAGAGAAAGGGGTTGTTGGTTGATTATGGTGAGAGTGATGATGACAGCAATGACAAGAACAATAAAGGTAATAGCTCAGAGGATGAAGGATTGAGTTCAAAGAGTGCCCGATTCGGATCCAAGACGGCCGGTGTCAATAAGAAGCGAATTTTGCAAGTTCAACACGTGTTGAGTCAAGTCACAAGTGGTGGTGCTGATCAGCAGAATCAGACCACCACGAGTAAAACGTCCAACACAAACGAAAACAATCAAAGTACAACTGTTGTGGCAAGTAAGAAGAACAAGAACAAGAAGCGGAAGCAAAGACCTACATCAGATAACGCTTCGACTACAGAAAGCAATAGCAACAAACGAAATAAATCGGCTTAATTCATGTTGAATACAACACTGTGTAGTAAATTTCGCATCATAAATTTGCGCACCGATTCGGATGGATTGTACGGCGAACAATGGAGCTCCAGTACGAAATTTCTTGTGGGGAATTGGAAGACGCGTGAAAAGGAAGAGCACCCACAACACAAAACGTGCCAGGTTTGAAATTCTTAGCGTGAAACGCAATTCCAGCTGATTTGTGCGAGGAAGAATTGATGCGGAGACCGCGAGTTACTTATTTTTGGTGTTGGAAACCACTGAGAGCTCAAAAAAGCAGGATTTTCTTTCCGGAGGCTGTGCTCAAATTCAACAACAACCTGAGATACCTTTCGAGCTTGGTTCACAATAACAATAAGAAAGCAAGACCCGAATATAATCAATGCCAATAGACATTACCGAAGCACAAAATGCTGGTGGATCAAGCAACAACGTATCACCAGTCCAAGCTAAAGTGCACTCTTTCAAGGAGGATGAAGACTTACAATATGATGAAGGAGGAGATGATGCAAGCTCGGACAACAACAATAGTTCTTCTGAAGACGACAGCAACAACAACGAGATGAAGAGTGAACCAGAGACTCCATGGCACGTGAAACGGAAGGCCCTCATCATCTATTTGCTCATTGCGACAAGTGCCATTAGTCAGACATTGATCGAACCTATTCTACCATTCATGGTGGAAGAACGAATGGGCATCACTGGATCCAATGCTAGTCTCATTGTCGGAATCATATCAAGTGCTCTATTCTTTGGTGAGTGCATTTCGATGGCTCCGATTGGATACTTGAGTGATATTTATGGTCGAAAGTGGTTCATGGTGGCGCTTCAGATTGCGAGCTTTTTTGGTGTGGTTTCGTTTGGAGTGATTCGAAGTTGGTGGTTGGCTGCACTTGTTCGTTTCTTTCAGGGTTTGGCCGGGGGTATTCATGCGACATCCAAGGCAGCATTGACCGATATTAGCTCTGAACACAATAGAAGTCTAATGCTGGCGTATATTGCAACGACGTATGCCATTGCGCGAGCCTTCTCATCGTTGATTGGTGTTTCATTGTTGACAATCACGAGAAAGGTGCATCATGGAAATCCTTACTTGGTTACAAGTCTCATCGCAGGAGGCATCTGTTTCATCGGTGTCATTGTGTCGTTCATGCTGAGCGAGACAAATAGAAAGGTTGTGCAACAAAGATTAAAGGACAAGCAATTGAAGGACATTCTTTCTTCATCTCATGAACAGAACGAAGAAGAAGAGCAAGGAGAGCAAGCGGGACCTATCCAAGTAGGACGTAGTGATAGAGTTCGAGGTGCTGTTCTCAAGTACTTTACTGACTTTGCCTCCGGTCTAAAGTCAATTTATCTGAACCGTACAATGTTCATTGTGACCATGCTATTCTGTTCCAGCTACTTTTCGAATGCAGCCAGTATTACGCTGTGGACAATTATCAGCGAAGGAAGTCTGAGAGAGTATGGTTTGGGATTCAGTGCACTGGGTACGGGAATTTATATCGGAGTGTTCGGGTTGACATGTGCAGTGTTTCAGGTTGCCATCTACAAGTCAGCGATGAAGAAACTGGGTCTTTATTCCATGTTTCTCATCGCGTCTGTATGTGCAGCTATTGATATGATCATGTTCTCTCTGGCACCTTTCCCTTACTGGCTCAACAATTTCCAGAGAAGTTGGTGGTCCACTCTCTTTGTCATCTGTATCCTGAGTGTCAATGCGTTTCTCGCAAGTGCATCCAGAACGATCTTAATACCGACATTGAACGGTATGATCGGAAACTTGACTGATTTGAACAAACAGGGTCTAGTTCAGGGATCGATTCAAACTATGGGTAATCTATCGAAGGCGTTCGGTCCTATTCTTGCTGGTACTGTCTACTCAGCAAGTCAACGTTTCACGTTCCCATGGCTGATGCCAATTATTATCTCTTGTTTGTACATGGTTGGATTCTGTGTGGCACTATTTATGCTCGACAGAGAAACTGTACAGAAGAAGAATACCAGCGCTCCAGCTATTGAAGAAGGATCAGAGGAAGATCGTGTCAGACTAACATCCAATGGACACAATGACAAGGTAGAGGATGAGTTAGAAGTGTATGGTAGTGACAATTTGGCTCAAATTAGAACCACTTCTGCCTAATCAGATGGTCAACCTTGTAAAATTAACACCATTTATTGTCTTAAGACACACTACTCAATTGCAACATTTCCCTTTGTTGTTGTTGCTCTTGTGCAATCATGTTGCTTGCAATCTCCTTTTCTTTTTGTAGGACTTCGGTTTCCAAGGAAAGAACCTCTTCTGGATTGCTCAGATTGTACATGCCATCCTTCTTTGTAAACTTCTTTGCCAAGAAATCCTGCCAAGTGTTCTGGGTCTTCTCCAGGAATCGATTCTCAAATTCCTTCTTCACATCCTCCAGGCTGTCAAACTCCATGTAGTTGCATTGTGAAGAAACTTGTACTCTCGTTCCGGTCTGGGATACAGTTTCTGATGCTACTGCAGGTTGGTTTGTTACTTCAGCTCCACTCTTCTCAAACAAACCATATTTCATTCCATCAGTTCTGGTTGAAGTGGTCATTTGCAGTCTGTAGAAGGAACCATCCTTGGTCAAATCAATACTGTAAAACACTTTGTTGACTGCGTCATAGTAAACCTTGTCGTCCTTGTTACCAGTGTACTCTGGATCGATCATGACTGTAGTCGGCTCACTAGTCTTGAGGCGTTTGGGTTCTGGCTCTAAATTGGAAGTTTCCGCGATGATATCTGGACTTCGTTCTCTCTTCTTCAGCAAAGAATCCTCTTCCGTAGTGGGTTTGATTTGATTCTGGTCGTTGGTAGCAGGGGTCTCTGAAGGCATGGGTTGCTGTAATTGCTCTTGAGTTGTCATCGGTTGTTGTGATTCAACCGCTCCTTCGTTGACTGTTGGGGCAGGGAAATTCAAGTCATAGGATTCCATTGACTTCATAAGTTCCCTGTTGCCTTCGGTTCTGATCAAGTCATGAATGAACTCTTCCCTGAGAATAGGAAGGTTCATTTCTCTGGCTTTCAATACCTTTGCTGATTCATCATTGAAATCAGCATCCGTAGTAATCAGGTGTGTGGTTCTCTTTGTAATGGAACTAGTAACAGAACCCCCATGCTTTTGGATCAATTCTTCAAACTTCTTTCTGGTCAAACTCAGTTTTCCACTGAGACAAATAACCATATCATTTAGGGCATTTCTTGAAGTCATTTTCTTTAGCTAACACAATGGCAGTTGGGCTGTTCAAGAGATCTGGTTGTTGCTTGAATGTATCAGTTGTTTCAGAACGAATACACGTGGTATTCACTCATATCATGAGTGATCTCGAATATGAGATCAAACACTCCGATCACTCAAGAATACAACCTGAGCAAAGCGAGACAAAAAGTGTTATGGAGGTGGAAGCCAAGAATAGATACTGGCAACACCGACTACGGCTGCTCAATTTATTGTTGTATCAAGCAACCGAACGACCATTTTCATTACCTGATAACAACATGCTGTCTTTACTACTCAGTCTTTACCCTGTTCGTTTCATTCTACAGTCATCGACTTGGCGCCAGTATATGCTTACTAAAAAGTTTGTCGCTTGAGGTTGAATTGTTTGACGGTGTCACAATGCTAAGCTATCATCATCATCCATCCTACTCAAACAACCATTGGGCCTATTCCTCCAATGGCACCACCGATCAAACCTCCCACAGGACCGGCGACAACAAATCCAATACCAGCTCCTAGTGCAGTTCCCGCGAAAGCTCGTTTGGTCCTAGCAGAAGGTGTGGAGATGGAATGAGCGTTCGAGTGAGCTTGATGAGTGTGAAGTTCATGAGATCCGGTAATGGCATCAATCCTCCCAGTTCGACAATATTTGGCAAAGTGCTCTCCATCACTGCGCCATTCATGATGATCATCCCTATCGTCAACTGCACTTAGAGCTCTGCTAACAATCGTATGAATATCGTTTGGCTCATCAGTGTAACAAATGCAACCATCGACATCACCCTTGTTGTTCGACCCATAGAAAGACTCTGGGATGATCCTTGTCATCGTGGCTTGCATTGCTGAAACTGCATATCGAGCCCTCTTCAGTTCGCCACCTTCTAAAAATTGGTCCAGTCCGGATTGAACAACACAATGGTCCTTTATGTGGACAATCCAATGAGTAAATCCCTGATACCCTAAAAGGTTTAACGCATAAAGGCACTGTAAATACAAATTGGGCAATTCTAAAAAAAAGAATGCGCGAACAAGTCGGAAAATTGGTCTCTACAAGAAATTGTGCAGAGTGTGCTTTGGAATTTCCCAGTCCTCTCGGATAACACTCACATGTGATGGTTTATCACCAACTGAGACTCCAGACTAGGAGCATCCATGGTCTGAGCACAAATAAACGTTTATAGGCCAACAATGTTAACACATACCAACATAGACTCCGTGCTTCGTTCCTGAAAACATGCCCAGGGAAACATAAATATGATCACCTGGAACTAAACTAGCTGTAGTGATGCTTGGACAGCAATCGTGAACCACGTTCTGGTCTTTATTCATTCAATATGCAAAGTAATTTGATTTGTTCTGGAGGTGTGGGTTCGGTATTTAGGGTTCTTTGTTTTGTTTGTTGTACAGGAGCCCAGCTCGAAACGACCATGCACTTATTTTTGTCCCCCGTGAGAAGATTATCACATCACAACCCAATCCGTTGTAAAGATGACCCGGATAGGCAAAAACGACATCAGACTCCAAAAAAGGAGGAGCATCTCAAGCATCTACAGCTTTTTGAGCATTCTTCGACACCTGGAATCCAATTTCAAATGGTCTGTGCCATGGAAAATACAATGATTGAACTGTAAAAACAGACAATGGTGGATAATCCTGCTGTATCTTCTGCAAAGCGGTTTGTAATCCCTTGAGAACAAACTTCTCATAAAATGGTGCATCAACATCCAAATTATTTGGTGGATCAAGGGAAACATTACTCAAATAAGAGTTTAAGTACGTCCTGATCGTTGCCTGATAATTCACATCCTCCAGGAAGCGATAAATTTGAAATTTGGCGTTGCTGTTGAAAACTCCAGAGTCAACGTGCGAGAATAAAGCAACGAGAATACCGTTAGAAATACATGTACCTAGCGTATTACCTGCAGTGTTCCATCCAGCATACGTGAATTGTCCTAGTTTCGGTTGTTTTTGAGAGTAGATCCACTGCGAGAACGCAATGTCACCACCATTTGAATATCTCACATCAGCATAAACAATGACTTGGTTCGTTGTAGCAAGGAAACGGAGGAAAGAATTGTAGTCCGCTGCTGTTTGTGGATTAGGAGCCTCCTGTTGATGTTCAGTGGACCAATTATTGACCAGTATGATGACATCTGATTCTTCGACCGACGACACAACAACACCACCTGCTGCATGTGTCTGGGCAATGACCGACACATTCAATGGTTGCCCCTCATAATTTGGAATGTATGCTCGAGTTGAAGGATCTCGATACACAATGGCTACCTTTGGTGGATTGGTAGAATTGTTCAGTTCTGTCGACATGAAGGACAAAGCTGTTAGTTGGACTTCATCCGCACCAGGGTACATGTTCACTTGGTTCCACAAATTTTCGTCCGTAATTTGCTTCCTTAACTCTCTCTCCTCTTGCTTGTTCAGGCCATACTCGGCATTGTCATCCAACGTAATCCAAATTTTCTGGAATAGTGACTTCGAACTAGAAGCGCTCTGTTGTTGCATTTGTAACATTTGGACAGTAATCTGATGATTTCTGTTCCTTCTCCATAAGAATTCTCTCAAGACAGAATCTGGAATCTGCTTTTGGACTTGTGTTGCCTTCTCATAGTCAGACTTGTTGCCTAGCATATGATAACGATCCATCAAGAAAGACCAAAGATAAATATCATAGCCATACAATGCCCAATACCACGGTTCTTCAAAATCAGCATTATACGCAGGTATTCTCATAATCACATTTGTGATATAAATCTTGAGTTTTGGATACATTTTCTTGTAGTTTGCCAATCGATCCAATCTCTGCGATATGACATCGAGAGTGTCATTGCTGATTCGACTTGCAATCAAACCACCATACAAGTACATTTCAGAACTCAGAATCATTGCATCAACATGAGAAATATGAGTGTCTACCCAGGCATGCAACGCAGGAATGTCCGCAGGCTGTTTCCAATGACAGATAATGTCTGTGGGAGGTGTCAGTACCTCATATGAATCAACAATAGATGCCATGTTGATGAACAGATCACGAGTCGTAAATCGTTCATCCAACGGTAACATCATGACTCTTGTTACATCTCCTTTGACCTTTGAAGGACCTGCCAGAGTCTTCCTTGTCTTCTCACCACTCACCACAACTACAAGTAGGAGAGACAACAATAAGAATACTGTTGTGAATCTTTGCGGCAACATGTTATTTTTCAATGTGTTGTTGTTTGATTTCGGAGATCAAAGATGTCATCGGATGATACCAAACGGTTACAAACAAACATTTCGATGATTCAATCAATATCGATCCTGAAAAAATTATCACACGCATACTGAGATGGCAATGTGTAACACAACGACAACTACAATCACCCAAGAACAAGCTCTCCAGTGGCAAAAGCTCTACAGTGATACCTTGTACGAGAATGCAATCCCTTTTTGGGTCAACCATTCACTGGACAAGGAGAATGGTGGATATTTCACATGTTTGGAAACTGATGGCACAGTGTTCGATACGGACAAGTTCTCTTGGTTGCAAGCAAGACAAGTTTGGATGTTTAGCAAGCTCTATAACTTGCACAACAAGAGTACTGGATCTACTGTGGATCAAAAGGTGTTGGACGAGTGGTTGCATGTTGCAAAGCTAGGTGCTGACTTTTTGTTGGAGCACGGTCATGATGAGCAAGGATACTTTTACTTTTCATTGACCAAGGAAGGTAAGCCCATTACTCAGCCTCACAGCATCTTCTCTGACTGTTTTGCGTCAATGGCTTTTGCACAATATGCAAAGGCTTCTGGTGAAGAGTGGGCCAGAGAATGGGCCATTAAAACATTTGAGAACATTGAAAAGAGAAAGGAGAATCCAAAGGGTGTCTACAATAAGGCATTCATTGGCACTAGATCATTCTATTCTTTGGCTGTTCCAATGATTGATGTTAACTTGTGTATGGAGTTAGCAGAAGTGCTACCAGATTTGAACGTTGATGACAGAATTAGAAGGAACATTGATTTTATCTTTGAAAAATTCTTGGACGCCAAGACTGGATTATTGAGAGAGAATGTACCAGTGGATCCAAATGATCAAGCATCATTAAGCACATTTGAAGGAAGGTTGATTAATCCAGGCCACACGATTGAATGCCTATGGTTCATCATGGACGTAGCTAACAAGAAGAATATGAGTCATTTGATTGACAAATGCTGTGACATCTTGCTAACAACATTGGAATTTGGCTGGGACAAGGAATACAATGGCTTCTTCTACTTTTTGGATATTGACAACAAGCCACCACAACAATTGGAGTGGGATCAAAAATTGTGGTGGGTTCATATTGAAACCTTGATTGCACTGGCTCAGGCATTCATGTTGACAAAGAGACCTGAATTTGCGCAATGGTACCACAAAGTGCACGAGTACACTTGGTCACACTTCCATGATGAAAATCATGGAGAGTGGTTCGGATATTTGAACAGAAGAGGTGAAGTGTTACTCCAACTTAAAGGAGGAAAATGGAAGGGATGCTTCCATGTTCCTCGAGGCATGCTCTATTTGGCTGAGATCTTTGGTAGAATTGCGGCTGTGAGCGAATAACTTACGAGAGGAGAATTGGTCGGACCCGTTTGTATTCGGGATGTTCATATGGAATGTCCCGAAAAGTTCCGCGCGCTCGTGTCAACAATCCCAGGATGAATCTTCTCACACACAAAAAATCGTGCCGCCAAAAAGCTTTTCTGTCGCACCATAAAAAAAGCAAACACACAGCAAAATCATCATCAATTTCACCACACGAACGATGCAACGCCTCTCCAAGTCCATCTCCAGAGCTGCTTTCCACGCCAACAACAACACCACCAACAACAATCGCTTGATCGCTTCCTCCTTCTCCACCAATGCCATCAACAATGATCTCGTTGACAAGAACACTGGCAAAGTGCGTATCACTCTCTTCCCTGGACACGGCATTGGCCCAGAGATTACCAAATCTGTCGAAAAGATTCTCGATGCTGCTGGTGCCAACCTAGAGTACGATCGATTCGATATCCCTACCATTCCTGATGCTCAAGGCAATTTGGTCACACAAGAAATGTTGAACTCTGTGTTGAGCAATGGTGTTGCACTCAAGGCACCACTTGCCACCCCTATTGGATCTGGATACCGCTCAGTCAACATTACCATGAGAAAGGCTCTGGAATTGTATGCCAATGTGCGTCCAGCCAAGAACATTCCAATCGCAGTCAACAAGGCTGATGCCGCAAAGCATCTCTCCAGATTCCAAGGCGTCGATCTCGTCACTATCAGAGAAAACACTGAGGGCATGTACAGTGGTATCGAACACGAAGTCGTGCCTGGTGTCATGGAGAGTGTCAAGGTTGTCACAAGAAAAGCATCCGAAAGAATTGCAAAGTACGCTTTCGAGTACGCTGTTGCCAGCGGAAGAAAGAAGGTGACTGCTGTTCACAAGGCCAACATTATGAAAAAGTCTGATGGTTTGTTCCTCGAGTGCTGCCGTGAAGTTGCCAAGCAATACCCAACCATCCAGTACAATGAAAAGATTATTGATGCTACATGCATGGAACTCGTTCAAAAGCCAGAGACATTCGATGTCATAGTCACACTCAATCTCTATGGTGATATCCTGAGTGATTTGTGCGCTGGTTTGATTGGTGGTCTCGGATTGACCGCTTCTGGAAACTATGGTGAGAAGGCTCAATTGTTTGAGGCTGTTCACGGTACTGCACCTGATATTGCTGGAAAGGACCTTGCTAACCCAACTGCCTTCTTGCTCAGCTCTGTTATGATGCTCGAATGGTTGGAAAAGAGAGCTACTGCTCACAGAATTCAAACCGCTGTGTTGAACGTGTTGAGAGACGGTGATGTCTTGACTGGAGACTTGGGTGGTAGATCAACTGGATCAGAATTCACCAACGCTGTCATCAAGGAGCTCCACAGATTGTAAACAATACATGTGGTCGTCAATCGCAACACTAACAATAACAACAACAATCAAACATAAAAACACAAAATTAATCAAGTAATCAATTTATGATATGGATTTACCATTGCAGCTCGTATTGTGATTTCATGTTGTTGGCTGCCTGGGAGAGCTTTTGGTTGATGGCTGATTTCTCTTCCGTAAACTCCTTTCGGGTCTTTTCGAGCAACTTGAGATGATCTTCCTCCTTTGACAACTCCTGCACATACTTGTATTGAGCCTTACTGTCGGCAGGGAGAACTTGAATATTTTTCCTCAATCGATCCATGGTGTCCTTGCTCTCTCTCATTTCAGTTTCGAGCTGATAGATTCTGGATCCGAGTTCAGACACGGATGTATTCATCGACTCGAGCACGAGCAATTGTTGAGTGACTTCCTCGTTCAAGATTCCTAACTTGACAAACTTTTCCATTTGTTCCTTTGTGGTGTGAGTCAACTCGTAAGTTTGAATATCGATTCTCTTTTCAGGAACACGGAATGCTCTCTTCTCCTTGGATTTGAGGCCGAATTCGTAGCGGTAGTATCGATCTGTGATATCAATTGGCTTATCATGAACATGCTCGACCTCCCATCCCTCCAGATACAAGTGATCCAAGAACACTGTTGGGAATGAGCTATCTGATTGATTGTCAAACGTGTACATTGCAGTTTGTTCCTTGTAACTGTACACTGACAGTTCACCATTCAAGATTCGAACTTCATGTGGTTTGGTTCGAGAAGTCGAAGTCTCAACTTTTACCTCTACTCCCAACTCGACAGAGTAAGGATAGAGTTCCTCATCCTTTTGCCACATTTGCTCCATGACGCATTCTCCCAAGGTAGTAGATCCTTGCTTCAACACCATGGATCCTCTCTCCAAACCACATCCAGTAGTGTTGGCAAACATGATACAAGAGAGCGGATTACCGTTTCTCATGTCCTCGTTGTACAACAATACTTTGGTGATATCGATTTCTGATTTCAGAATGGGGACCAATGCAGATTGATTTCTGAGTGTCGAGATTGGTGTATCGATGTAGTACTTGGATAGATTCTTTTGGTCAGCTAGTCTAAAGATTGGCTTTGTGCTGTTGGAGTCACTGTCAGCCGATACATTTCGATCAAGATTCAAGTGCAGCACGGAATTGGCTCTAATGTTGTAATCCGAAAGAGTTCTTCCTGTTTCAATTTGCTTGCCATTGAAAACGAGTTTTTGTTGCGAGATTGGATATCCTTGTGAAGAACGAATTCTTCTCTTAATGATCTCTACAGTGTCTGTTGGGTCGCAACGAACTGTGAACGATGTTGAGTTCAACAACTTGATCATAACAGGGAAGGCTCCATCGTGAAGTGAATCACCGTCTGAAGACTTTGGAATAGGAGGAGCTCCACTCACAATATCCATGTTCACTTGCAACCAGTCTTCTTCCTGAGTGTTCTCCACAACTGCAAATACATCGAGAGTAGCCTTGTACAAGCCTGGTACTCTTTCGTCTTCGATTGGATTCAACTCCATACGATAAGACGGAGTCCACTCCTTTGCCATGAGAGAGTAGTTTGCCTTGACAAGGTACTGTCCAGATCCCTGTGTGAACACTGTTACTCGCAACAGGTCTCTGTTCAACTGAGACAATTCAGCCTTCAATGAATACTGAATCTCGTGCTTCACATTGTCGTCCAAGAACTCAATGTTGGTCACCGCTAATAAATCAAATGTCTTGATGCATCCACCTCTGTGAATAATGTTCACAAATGTTCCGTTTCTTCCTGCAGAGCCAGAATTCTCAATTGTTTCCACGCCGAGCAACACACCCTCCAAACCAGAGTCCAGTCCTTCCGTACAGACTCTAATCTTGGCTCCCTTGAGACTTCTCAACAGACCAGTCAATGATTGATACTCTGGAATGGGAACACTGAGCTCAGATGTTCCCTGCTTGGTGTCCTGATAGGAGACAGAACAGATTTTGGAGTCTTCTCCTTCTGTGCTGAACGAAATGCTCTTCAGCACATCTTGAATATCACTCTTGCGAAAGAAGAGGTCAATACTGGAGTTGCCAGAAAAGGTTCCTTCTCTGTGAAATGTGGCATATCCGTTATTGTACAAGGTAATCTTACGAATGGGTAATTGGGACATGATTTATGATATAGAAATAATAATAGTATCGTAGCTGTGGGATATAATTTTACAACAATCAACAAAGTATTGATTATGTCTGATGAGTTTGTTTTTTCTTTGATGTTGAAGATGGGAATCTCATAAAGTGAACACTTTCTTTTATACCAACATGTTGTTGTCAGATCTGCTCAGAAGTTCACAAGACAAGGAGTTCTTTCAATTCGGAATGATTTTCGTCCGACAACCGAAAATGAAAAAAGACCTTGTTTGAACTACAGTTGTTTTTTTTATGGTCTTTGTTTTTTTTACTTGTTTGTGTCACACAAACAACTCGTACATCATGTAAAGCATTCCAGCAATGTAAGCCTTGTACAAGTTGTATCCACTGTTCTGCTTCTTTTGCAAATGTTTTGTAAAGTGTTCATCATCCTCCTCTGATAGCATGTGTGTCTCAAAACACACCTTTTGTTCCTTTGATGATGCACCATCATCACCGTCAGTACTTTCCACCCATCTCGGTGTTCCATACACTGTAATAGCATCACCTTCTCGAATCACAGACTCATAGATGCGAACTTCTTTGCCTGCCTTGATATGACTCTGTCCCTTGTGAACAAATTTGAGAACTTTGAGAGCTTCGGATTCGGAGACACCTGGTTCAAAACGAACAATGTTGGATCGTTTCAAATACTCCAAAAATTCCTTCTTGTTGGTCGGTATAGTCAAATTTTCATTGAATTTGGCCAATCGAGTCGCTTGATTGGTATGGATCAGTGTTCCCATCTTGGTTGGATGATCCTTGCTATGAATCAATAGCTCCATTGTTGTGTCATTATTGTTGTTGTTGTTATTATTGTCATTGTTTTGTTTGACATTGTCTTCGACTAGTTTTTGCCAAATGTGCAACAATTCGTCCTTCATTTGCTGTTGTTGTTGCAGTAGTTGAAGTTGTTGAATTTGATGTTGTTGTTGTCTTGTCGCTGTTGTTGTCGTTGTTGTTGATGTTGCGTTCTCATTGACACCATTTGTTGACAACAGTGGCACTACTGATGATGATGATGATGTTGTTGCAGTGTGAGAAGAAGATGAAGCAGCAGCAGTAGCAGTAGTAGTAGTAGCTCTCTGTGCCATTAATTTCTCTTCTGCCAGTTTCAATTGTTCATTGACGACTTGAGCATCGGCCAACTGCAGTACCAAATCTGATTTTTTAATCGCAAATCGCATCATGGTCTTCCAATGACCCGACATGACATCCATGGCTTGAATTTTGCAAGTGTACAATAGTACATCACCTTCTCCATCATTGCTTACAGTCTTGTTTGGTGTAATTGTGACACGAGTGCTGTGATTTTGTGGTGCGACGAGTCCACATGCCTTGTATGATGATGCTGTGCAACTACTACTGTTATTATTGTTGTTGTTGTTATTGTTGTTTGTATGATGATTGGAGGAGGAAAGAGTGGAAAGAGTGGAGGATGATGAGAGTGGAGGTGAGATCCATTGGGAATGAGTGGCCATTTTGACTCTGTGACCTTGTCTCTGATGATGAAGCATGGAAGCTCCAAGGAAAAAAGAGACGCAACTGACACCAAACAGTAAACGAATGTTTTTGCTGCTGGTGAAGAAGGGTGGCTTGGACGCGCTCTTGTTGTTGCTCATTTTCTTTTTCTTTATGGATGACAACAAACGCTTTTTTGTATTGACGGAAAATTTTGTTTGCCGATTGAAACATCAACGACCAGTTCGTTTTTCGCGGCGAAAGGAATTTACAATCTTGTCCATTAACAAGAACCACTCTTCTACAAACGAAACAAAGAGAATCAACATGGAGGAAGAACGTTCTCGTGTAATAAGAGAAACATTGGATGTTGTGGAACAATGCATCTCAAGAATGAGTGCGGAACTCAGAGTAAGGTTCAATGACAAATTGGAAGAGGTAAAGCAACTCACAAGTCTTACCAGTAAAAAGAGGGTTTTAGAGCAAATCCGAATTTTATCATCTAGACTCTCCCGTGGGTACCCCAGAGAAACTGAAAATTTCATTGCCCTAGATACAATGGAACTATTCATCCAAGATAATTTGGACATCCTGAGAGAGCTTCCCATTGTGATGTTACAAAAGAGTATCCGAAAGTTCTTTGAAGATGAATACCCAGGATGGGAATTGAAGATTGGAAAGAAGAATAATGGAATTCAATTGGGCCAAATTGTTTCTCTTCGTTGTGAAGATCATAACATGAAGTTTTATGTTAAAACTCACAGAGGAGGATCACTGGGTCTTGAAAAATCATCGAGGACAATTGAACATCCTGTTCATGCTTCTGAGATTCTAGTATACAAGATTTTGGAGCTGATTCGAATGGGTCCCAAGGTTCATTTCTTCTTCGACTCTCCAAAAGAGTTCTACATTGCCACTCTTGACGCGGGGTATGACGAGGAAACAAATCAACAGGGAGAGTTTTTGACATACACTCAAGCTCGAAACAGTGAAATTGGTTGCTATTTCCAAGAGATCGAGAGTACTTTAACCGAAGATGATTGGGATGAAGAGCAATTAAGTTTTGGTGCAAAACATCTTATTGGTCAGTTGTCCTTGTTGGATTTCGTCACCAGGATCTGCAACTTAAATGACGTCACTACAAACTACAATAACTTTGGATTTGCGTTTTACAACAAGAAACTGGTAATAATTGATTTTGTGGTTGAGTTGAATCTTACTCCAGAGGACAACTTCAAGTCGTTCTTGAAGGGAAATGGTAAACATATCTACCGAGACTCACGTGATCCAGTCATTAAATATGCCTTCTGCACAAGAAGTATTGCCAGAAGGAAGGAAAGTGCGAAAGAAGCTTTGGCGTATCTCGGCAAGGACTCATTGTTGAAAGCAGTCGATGATGCACATCGATTCACTGTGGATATTCTCTCACAACTTCAGCAAGAACCTGGTGATCTACCTCTAATTGCCAAACATTTCAAGAAAGTGATCAGAGAGTATTCAAAACGTTTGAATGAATAAAACGAGTTTCGAGATCGTGGGTGAACCCTCTGCATCCTGAAAGATTTTAATAAACAAAAGGCCATCATCGATATAGTTCAAAACCATTAATATGAGTTCATTTCGCTCCATTCACATCTACTGATGATTCCCCATTGAGAGAAACAGTGCTGAGAGAATATCATGAGTATCTATCGGTGGTCATCACGAACCGCTCCCAACAGTGATTCTTTTCCAAATCGGCGATATCTCTCGTGCAAAAGGCATAGCGAATGACTGAGTCACTTGACTCTCTGTAGATATGTTGAACATTTCCCTTCAAGGAAAACTAGAGTAAGAGTCAATGCAACTTTCAAGTTGCAGCACTTCAGCTAGCTGAAGCCAAACGCTCTGGAGTTTTTTGTCGACTGTGTCAAACGGATCAAGTATCGAAGTAATTTCAGAAGGTTTGAAAAAGGTCTCCCTCTGAAGACGGAGTATGTATTGTTGAGCACAGGTGGAGGGATCAATGTTGGTGAGACTGGAGTTTGTGTCGATGAGACAGAAGAGCTCAGATGTTCCTGCTTGATGTCCTGATAGGAGACAGATTTTGGAGCCTTCACCTTCCGTTATTGTACAAGGTAATCTCACGAATGGGTAACTTTTTCGATGTCAAACGTTGTATTGACGGAAAATTTTGTTTGTTAACTCAAGCCGATTGAAACATCAATGAGCAGTTTGTTTTTCGCGACGAAAGGAATTTACGGATTCGCGACGAAAGTCCATGAACAAGAACCACCTATCTGTAAACGAAACTAGCGAATCAACAAGATGGAGGAAGAAAGTTCTCATGTAATAAGAGAAACATTGAATGTTGTGGAAGACTGCATCTCAAGAATGAGTGAGGAACTTAGAGTAAAGTTCAATGACAAATTGGAAGAGATAAAGCAATTCACAAGCCTTACCAGTAAAAAGAGGGTTTTAGAGCAAATCCGAAATTTATCATCTAGACTCTCGGATGAATGCCCCAGAGAAACTGAAAACTTCGAAGCCCTACGCACAATGAGGCGATGCATCGAAGATAATTTGGACATTCTCAGAGAGCTTCCCATTGTGATGTTACAAAAGAGTATCCGAAAGTTCTTTGGAGATGAATACCCAGGATGGGAATTGAAGATTGGAAAGAAGAATAATGGAATTCAATTGGGCCAAATTGTTTCTCTTCGTTGTGAAGATCATAACATGAAGTTTTATGTTAAAACTCACAGAGGAGGATCACTGGGCCTTGAAAAATCAACGAGGACAATTGAACATCCTGTTCATGCTTCTGAGATTCTAGTGTATAAGTTTTTGGAGCTGATTCGAATGGGTCCCAAGGTTCATTTCTTCTTCGACTCTCCAAAAGAGTTCTACATTGCCACTCTTGACGCGGGGTATGACGAGGAAACAAATCAACAGGGAGAGTTTTTGACATACACTCAAGCTCGAAACAGTGAAATTGGTTGCTATTTCCAAGAGATCGAGAGTACTTTAACCGAAAATGATTGGGATGAAGAACAATTAAGTTTTGGTGCAAAACATCTTATTGGTCAGTTGTCCTTGTTGGATTTCGTCACCAGGATCTGCAACTTAAATGACGTCACTACGAATTACGATAACTTCGGATTTGAGACTCGTACCAAGAAACTGGTAATAATTGATTTTGTGGTTGAGTTGACTCTTACTCCAGAGGACAACTTCAAGTCGTTCTTGAAGGGAAATGGTAAACATATCTACCAAGACTCACGTGATCCAGTCATTAAATATGCCTTCTGCACAAGAAGTATTGCCAGAAGGAAGGAAAGTGCGAAAGAAGCTTTGGCGTATCTCGGCAAGGACTCATTGTTGAAAGCAGTCGATGATGCACATCGATTCACTGTGGATATTCTCTCACAACTTCAGCAAGAACCTGGTGATCTACCTCTAATTGCCAAACATTTCAAGAAAGTGATCAGAGAGTATTCAAAACGTTTGAATGAGTAAAACGAGCTTCGTGATCGTGGGTGAATGTTGAAAACTGGAGAAAGAGTCAATGCAACTTTCAAGTTTCAGCACTTCAGCTGAGGCCAAACGCTCTGGAGTTTTTTGTCGACCGTGTCAAACGGGTCATCGAAGTATTATTAAGTTGAAGCTTATGGTCAGCAATAAGAAAAGTGTTGGATTCTCGCAGCAGTTGCGCCACCTTAATTGTTTTTAATACAAATTTTGTTTTCGTGTTGATATACAAAAACGGGAAAACCAGTCAGGTTATGAGTAGAGCCCAATAATTGTAGTTAGTTGTTTCAGATGTCATTGATTCCTTCTACTACTATGATTATTCGCATCCACCAGATGTAAAGTTGGAAGGGAATAGACCCATAGCTCCATTTGGCAAGCTGCCGTACCACCATCCATCTTCATTCTTTTGCAAGACCTCAATGATTTCACCTTCTTTGAAGGAGAGTTCCTGAGCATCTTGAGCATCATAATCGTACAGGGCAGTTGTGATTACTTTGTTGGATGGCGCCGCACTAGCAGCAACAGAGTGAGCAACTGGTTGATTCTCAACGACAGGTTCGACAAAGTTCGATGGGAACAATCCCTTTCGCCCGTCCATCTCACCAAACCACCAGCCATCAGGATTCTTGTCCAACACGACCAATATGTCATTCTCCTTGAATGATAGCTCTCCTTGTTCAGTAGGATCATAATCGTACAGAGCTCTCACCATCTCTCCGCTCGATTGAGATGATGGAGCAGGTGCACTAGTACTTACAAATGGTGGAGGTGTGTTGTTGAGGTACACTGGCTCAATCGTAGGTGAGAGCACAGGTGGAGGGATCAATGTTGGTGAGACTGGAGTTTGTGTCGATGAGACAGAAGATGGCGATCCAATAGTAGGAGTATTGTTAAAGGACTGTGGTCTGGAGGAGACTGGAGTCGAGTGCCCACTACCACTACCACTGCCACTGCCACCACCCATGACATATGGCTCAAATGGCTCAACAGCCGGTGGTGAAGCACCACTTCTCGTATTGCTCACAAATGTTCGAATCTCAGTGTCGGCACTAATCTGATCGAATGCTTGTCTCATCGTGTCACACTCGGACATGATCATCTGTGCCAACTCGAGTTGCATATTGTGGTAGCGCATGAGAACGGATTTTGTGGCGTGCAATCTCTTTCTGTCCAAAACTTCCAAACTGTGCATCAATTCGCCCAACTTTACATAATATGTCTCATCCATCTTGACAAGTGCTTCGTGCGCTGCCGTGTATGCCTTATTCGCCTGTTGTGCACTCTTGTCTGCCTTGTGAGTCTGTGCTTGCAATTGTTGTGCCTTCTTTGGTGGAAGACTATCAGATTCTGTCATCTTCTCCTTTAGCGACTCAAAATTCTTTGCTTCTTCGTGATCCTTCTTCTTGGCAGAAGCGGCGGCACTTTTCGCATTGGCCAAATCGCTTCGAAGCTTCTTTTCGTCCTTGACTGCATTCTTGATTGCCTTACTCAACTCTAATACACACACACACAGTTGGTGTGAATATGATGATAATAAATGAATGACAAAAAGAAAAAAATTGAGAGACATGTGCAACACTTACCCTTTCGAAGATCAGTCAACTCTACATACAACTTCTTGTTCAACTCTTGAGAGATGGCAATTTGTTTCTGACCAATGTTCTGACCATAGCTCAACATGCACTTGGCAGAGAACATGACAGTACTGTTGATTTGAAATTGAACAACAAGTGAAACAATTTGGGTGAGAATTGTTAGGATCTTTCAACCATCTCTACTCTATACTTAATGCACACATAGGAGAGATACGATGATGGATGATGAAAAAAATGTTGTTGGGTACGTACTATAGATTCTTGTCTTCGACCAACATTTTGGTCTTTGACAGTGGTTTGCCCATGTAGTCAAACGCATCTGACTGTGATTTTGTCAATGCTTGCAAATCCTTTACATTTTGTTTACCAATGTTCATTTTGGCGATAATTTCGGTGAATTTGTCCCACAAGTCACCCTTGTATTGTCCATAGTCTGTGCTGCTGTCATGTACTCCACTGTCACTCATCATTTGTGGTTGGTATGATTATCGATATATGGTGTTGCTGTTGTTGCTGTTGTAGATTTTTTGGTTTGAAAGCTTTTTAGCTGTTGTTGTCTTTTTGGTTTTTCAGCAACACCTTTTTTTTATTTCCAGTGTTCGAGGTTGTTGTAGCCGACGACGAGCAAAGCACGACGATAGGAAAGTGAGTCGTCGATTTGTTGTTGTCTCCTGTCTTTATGGATGATGTCTCTTTGGGTATGTCCGCTGGCCGTTGACAGATTCTCTCCATCCAAACCACAGGAGTCCTACCTGGGTGTTTCAAATCATCGAACTTTGCAAAAAAAAATTCCTCCACACACAGTTGAGCTACTAACAAACAATTTGAACGTAGTAGATCATATATCATGAGCACAATGACACGACCATGTATTCATTCATCGGGTGGAATTGTGATTTGGTTCCCATCATCATCATCCCACCACCAAGCCAACAAAACAACAGCAACTACTCATCACCGTCGTTATCAACACACAAGAGAACACTTTCTCAAAAATCAAATCATTCTGGTCAGAGGTTACAACGGACAAAAAAATGGCAACAACAACAACAATCCACCAGCAGCATCATTGAAACCATTCAAGGGATATAGCTTTCCCAAGGGTCACCTCGAATATCACACTTGCGGAACTAGATTAGAGACGGAATTAGAAGCGACTTTTAGGGAGATTTATGAGGAGTCTGGTGTGGAACGAGATCAACTAGAGTTGGTGGCCAAGATGGGAACCATTGTGAAACCGGAGCAACAGAACAGACAAGTTCACTTGTTTTTGTTTAGAATGAAATCAATGTTGAAGCAGTGTAACACGATGACGAATAGTGATGAAAATGAGGAGAATAGTGGTCGTAGTTCTGTGTTGGACGAACCGCCTCCTCCATTGGTGCCCTTCTTGAAGGATGAGATTATGGAGGCTCGATGGGCCGAGATTGGTCACGCGTTGGACGGATCTGTGAAGCTCAAGAGTGAGATGCATGATTTCTTGCACGAGAATGTCGATCGCTGCATGGAATTGTTTCATGATTGGCTTGCAAACGAACAGCAACAGCAGCAGCAGCAGCAAGAATAAGAGTGCATGTTGCTCATGAGCTAGATAGTTCCAGTTATTATGACGCTGAGTCGTCATGCGTGAATTGTTCAATTTCATTTCTGATCTCGCTGTTTATTGAGACTTCTTTTGAGCTGCAGCGGCTACAGTAGCATCAGAACTTCTCTTTGGAGGGCGGATGACTCTCAGTGAGAAGAACAATCCAAATGTAATAATGTGACCAATCCAGTACACTCTGTTGAACCATGCAACAGATTCACTGATACTCAACAGATGGAATGATGTAGTGTAGTAAGAGATGCACCAGTTGGTCAACAACCATCCACCAAACTGGTACAAGAAGAGAATAATCTTGGAGTTCTTCTCTGGTTGTTCATCATTAATGAACATTGGACGAGTCTTTCTGTGCATGCTAGTTGCAGTGTTTTGAGCAATGGCCATCACTGCCCACATCAAATAGTATCCAGGGTAGAATCCATGCCAGAAGGCAGAGATGGCAAACGTAACCAATGTGTTCAATAAACCTGGCTTCTTACTTCCACCGCGAATGTGTGCCTCAACTGGTCCCACTCTCGTATACACATAGTATCTCAACCAACGAGAGACAGCCTTGTTCCAACCTGTCATTACACCTCTCATGTTGGTGGCAAACTCGACAGCTATGAAATCTGCGTGTTCAATCTGTGACCAATTGTCACTGTCAGCAGCTCCAGCGTGCTTACCAAATCCAGCAGTCACACAGGCACCTTCTGCCAAATACCACACAATATAATACTTTTGTCTCATCACAAGTCCAATTAACATAATGTTCATTACATTGTGCAACAATGAGATCTCAGAAATGTATGGCTCAACGAGCTTAGATCGATTGAAGATGGGTCCCAGAGTCACATACAAAGCCATACACAGGACAGCAAATCCAATGTTTCTTGCCACCATCTTGAGGGACTTTGGAAGCTTCTTGCACGGAGTATCAATCCAATGCAAATAATCTTGCAATTCATAGACTGGACCACTGAGAACACATGGATAAAAGACGAGATAACTCAAGTATGCCAATGGACTAGGGATATGATCAATCGAGTTCTTCTTCCAGATTGGAATCAAATCCTTTTCAGCCTTCTTTCCGTCATAAACATTGAACGCAACAGAGATAATCTTGAGTGTGGCCAACATTTGCAAAGCAGAGAAATCAATGGACCATCCTAGGTAATCTGTAGCCATTCGATACGTGTGACTATACATTCAACAAACAAGCAAACAAATCAATTAATCAATCAATCAATTAATCAACAACAACAATTCAACATCATTTCAATCAAGAGAGATCATGTTGGAGGCAGTAGTTGTTACATACCACATGGCCAAGTACGAAAAAGCAAACAAAAATGTAATCTTGCTTGCCAAATGAGCAGGCAACACAAGCATGCACACATAGGAGACGATTGCAGGCACAAACGAATGAAGTGTCTGCCAACCAAAACACAAGAAACAGAACAAGAGACCAAACACAACAGAATACAAGTGTCTCAACGTACCACTTGGCACTCTTCTCTGAATGAGTGCCAATGGATAGGAAGAAATGAGAAATGTCATGTACATGAGTGATCCTTCACCCATTCCAATCACACTGTCAGCTTGTTTGATCATGGCATAGAATGGAGCAGCCATTTGAATGAATGGAGGCTCAATTTGTGCGAGATGAGGACGAGTGGTCACATAGATCACATCAGCTATTTTCAGTGCTAAGCTCTGCATCTTCAAAAGATGATATTGATGATGATGATGATGTCAAAGATTTAGTTTTTTTCTTTGTTTTGTTGTGGTTGTGTTCTTGATTGAATAATCAGTTCCGCACCCCACACAGTCGTTGAATATGTCCGATCAGTGAGAGTGTAATTGGGCTTTTGTTGTTTCTGAAAGTGGGAAACGAGGGAAATAATTGGTTGGTGTGCAGGAATTGTTGTTGTTTATTTACATAATGTTGCACTTTTCTTGATTGCCACCACGGCTGTTTCTCTTTGTAGTTGCTACTGCCGGGGCTGAGTGGTTGGTTGGCTCTGAAGCAGAGCGAGTCAACGAACCAGAGCTGTGGTTGTGATGACTTGTTTGCATGGCAACACTAACTTTGTTGCTGAATTTGATACGCATGTTTCTCAATGATTGAGACAAACACTTACCAGATCGATTCCAAGAACATTTTTGCTTGAGAGCTTCTTCAGAGTGGACTTCGTGCTCAGACGAGGTTCTTCTCAGTTCGGTACTCGCCTTCTTCTTTGGTTCAGCAGGCTTCTTCATCTTCACCAAGATTTCCAAATCTCTACGGTTGAGTGCACAGGAAAGATTTGTCACAGACTGGTTTGTGTCTCTGAAAATGACAATATCATCCTTGTGTTCCTCCTTTTGGAAGCGTGTTGCATATTGCTTCACGAAGAAGACAGCAGAGTCGACAATGTTGACAGATCGAACATCATTCGACTTTGTGAATTCCTTGAGCAGAGATCTGCGATCCATGAGCAATGCTGGAGCAACAACCTTGTTGTCTGGATCTACAGTAATAAAACTGTCCAAATAAACTGTTGCCAAATTGTTCAATTGATCATAGATTTGCTCGTAGTTCATAATTTCGACCAATGGTGATTGAATAGTCAAGTCAGAGAGTGCGAATATGGTGTGAAGAATTGGTTGCTTCACAGAGAACTTCTTTCTTGGATCGTGCTTCTTGAATTGTCTGCCTAGGATAATATTTCTCACATGGTTACCAAACAGGATACCATCACGGATATCTTCGAGTGAAAATTCGTGACCACCAACCGTGTACTTTGTCTTTCTGTAGAACAATTCTCTGGTGAGTTCAAGAACTGGAATACCTTGAGCAATGATTGCTGCATGAATCATGAGAACGTTGAACACGTTGATCCAGAAGGCAAGCTTCTCATGATCTGTCACCAAGAGAGACAAGTCAACTTGAGCCAATTCGGACGTGTTGTCCTGGAACATGCGCCATGGCTTATGAGGTGAGGTAGTTAGTGATTCATAGTTAAATACGAGAATATCCTTATCTTCGTCCCATGTCCACAAACTCTCATCACTAATGATCGCAATGATACTGCCGAGCATACTGGATGCAACGGTCAGAGGTGATCGAACAAGCATACCGTTTGTCCATGCTACCAAGTTGTTCAATACGACACCTCCCTTGTCAGCTGACAATAAACGATTTCTGTGATAGTTTGTGTCATTGGCCGTTGCAAACAACGTCAATGCTTCATCCAACAATGGATGATCCTTGAAACGAGCAAATGGATCATTGAGATTCACCAACAATTGTGTTTGCAAATCGTCCAACAATCCTTCCATCTTCTCAACGTTAACCTTCATCTCTGAGGCAATTTGGAGTGCGTTTGGACCATGCAACTCCTTTTTCAATTCTCCTCTCAGACTAGAGATCTTTTGGAATTGAGTAACCAAGAGCTTTCTCAGATTGGCATCAATGTTCACTTCGTTGGACGCATTCTCGACAATGTAGGTCGAAAAGAACTTTTGTGTCTTCTCAGAGACTTGATCACCAAACTTGATGCTTCTATCTTCTGAATGGCTTGAATCTCTCTTGATTTTCAACGTGCTTGTGCTTGTTGTGGTTGTAGTTGTGGACGTACCCGTGTCCGATGTCACTGAAGACAGATCATTGGAGAAGGATTGACGATTCTGTGGTTGATGATAACGATGTTCAACAGTCATTGTAGAACTGCTGCTGCTCGTACTCGACGTGTCATCATCTTCATACTCTACATGGTTAAAAGTATGAGTTGCTGTCGTTGTTGTCGTTGTGGCAGTTGCTACATCATTGTGGTGAGGAAACGTAGAAGCGTCATCAATTTCATCAGTATCCGTTCGATCATCATCATCCAAATCTTGATCCGTAGAGGCAGTGAAGCTGAGAGCAGACATGGATCTCTGCAATTTTTGTTCAAATTGGTTGACTTCACTCAATTGGAACAGTGGACACTTTTTGGCATATTTAATAAAGTCCAACAAACTCTTTGCATCGAAATAACAGTGCAAATTCTCTAGATTCAACTCCAAATTCAAAAATTTCATAAAGTATGTGGCACCCAGTGGACATGAGAGCAGTGTTTTGAGGTCACCATTGGCCTTGACGTGTCTCTTGATTTGTTCGACAGATGGATTCTTGCCTAGAACTTGTAAAAGTTGTTTTTCCTTGTCGAAACCTTGTAGAGTAAATGTTGTTCTATCGTCTTCTTCATGTTGCTGTTGTTGTTGTTGAGTGTGGTGGTCTTCTTCTGTGATCACTTGTTGAAGACTCTGTTGCAGTGCAGTTGTTGGTGAGGTTGTCATTTTATATTCAGGCGTGTTTGTAGTGTTATATGTGTGACACTTATGGTTTGTTGTTGCTCTCTAGGTTGTTGCTGTTCTTTGTTGGTTTTGTTGTTTGTGTTTGGAATAGATTTGTTTATGCTGACACCTGTCAATTTGGCCTTTTAAAGTTCAAGCGCCATGTTCTTCTGAATCGTTGGCAAATGATGACCCAATGCGGCGGATTTGCGCAGTTTATCAGGATTCTGCGCAATAGATGGGCACAGGAGAAATAAGGTTTAGTCCTTTGCCATGGCACTCCGAGCCTCGGTGGTAATCCCACGGAAATTGGTCAGAAGAAGTTCCAAGTTATATCTCAAAAAAAGGCCGCAAAGGTTGTCTTCTGAACGGTGTGCGCACTAAATGGTAGCACTATTATTAGCGTTATAATTGCGCAGCACTGGACATGCACAATAGCTATTCCTTGACGAGACAGTTGCGTTCTTTATTCATACTCAAAACATTTTCAGTCTGTTCTGTCCCACTTCATTCTTACCACTATACAATCGCAGAGGTACATTCTCCGTAATTTGGTGCCCATCCGTAAACAGTACAATAATATTCACTTCGAACTCTACTCTAAAGTTTTGTGTGATGAGCGTAGGGCATGTGAACAATCGAGGGAAGATCATGTAAATTGGCAAACTGAACCCGACTGGAATATTTCCATCAGCCAACTGCAAGTTCTGGATCTCTGTCGCTTCCTTGACCATTCCTCCATCGGCAACAGAGCACGACTCTACTCTTACGAGCTGCAACTCGATTGACTTGATGTTGACTGCTGATTTCACAACAGTAATCTCACCTGTAAATGGTCTTCCAATGTTACAATCACTCAGTGTCAAATGACCCACAATGTGATAATCAGGAACGATACCAATCAAACTCTTTCTCACGTTTTGAAGCTTGCTCGGTTCCATATCGAACTCTCTTCTAAACTGTTTGACAACATCAGAGTTCATCTTCTTTGCCATAATGTCTTGCTCCAACTGCACATGCTTTTGCAAGAATCCTTGTCCATTGTTGGACACGTAAAACTCTAGTGCTTTTTTCATGTCACGCGTAAAAAATCCAAACTTCATTTCGGCGTGCACCTTGTATCGCACACTCAGATACACACCATGATAGGTCGAATAGAGCTTGTATGTCGGAGTCGTATTCGTTGCACTTGCACTTGTACTTTGTGCGATCAATGATGCTGTTTCACTATCACCAGAATCATTATGACCACCACCACCACCACTACTACTACTACTAGCAGCAGCAGCACCTGATGAAGAAGTATTGTTGCTTCCTCCACTCTCAGTCTGTTGCAATGTGAACTCAAATGGAATTTCAGTGGTGCCCTCGGGTAATTTTCCTGCAGTGGCGAGCTCCATGGAAAAATCAACGAGTTTGATCGGTTTGAACGAACTCATGACCACATCAAACAGATTCATATTGTTTGATCCAGTGTATTGAAAAGTGATTCCACCTTCGACCAATAATCGAAGACCAGAATGTTTGGTAGCAGTTTTGGATGTTACTTTGACCACACCACGGACTTTTTCCTATTGTGTGTCGATGGATGTGACACAACACATTGATAAAGTGTTAATGATGTTGATGTTTCGAATGATACAAGGCAGCAACGAGAAGATCTCACACACATACACCGGGAGAAAATGTCTTGTCAGGTCGTTTGATGATAATATCCAATTCCATTCCCAATTACGTCCTCCTAATTGTTTTTTATTTTTTTCTTCAGAGCGGAATTGGAATGTTGTTTCTTGAATTTGTCCTCTATTCTACTTAATTCACCGTTCCGATTCACGGAGAAAATTGCATCTAGTTCTCCGAAGGTCGGGCAAAGACAATTGGTCTCTTTCGGCCTGAAAGTGGCGTAGATCAAAAAGCTCTCCTGTGAAACGAAACAACCTCCTTCTCCGCATCACAATCGTAGCTACACAAAAAGAAGGAAAAGCGAAAAAAAAAACAACCCAGCACTGCATCACACACACATGCGACTGACTTGTCCCAACTTACGAATAACAAGATTATGATGACGGACAACAACAACTACTATAGCATTGGGAATAAATCACCTGAAAAGGAACGAGAGAGTGGTAGTGATGGTGGTAGTCCATTGAGTGCCATTGAACAATTAATGCGCAATAAGCAAAGAGAATCTTTGACTCAACAACAACAAAACAATCACAATACTCATCATCGCGTGTTTAATCACTATGTCTCTCCAGTGACAACTGCATCTTCACCTCAAGTCACCTCACTCAATCAATCATTCATCACATCCAATAACAATAACAACAATAACAATAATAAGCATAATAATAAAAACAATGCAAAACACAAGTGTGATGATGAAGAGAATGATGATGATGATGAGGATGATCAACTCTCGCCAATCAAAAAATTAACTCTACCAACTCAATCAACTCAATTAGTAGACAACAATAACAACAATAACTATAATAACAATAACAATAATAATAGTGACCTGACTTCAACATCGTGTTCCACTGCCGATTTGACAAAGCGAAAAAAACAACAAGTCACGTTGAGTGATAGTGAAAAATTGGCAAAATTATGGCCCGGCAACAATTATACTCCATGTGGTGGTCGGTGGATCATTGGACCAGACACGAAACAAATCGGAGTGACCATTACTCTGATTTTGATCCCTTTTCTGTTGTTTGAGGCATTTGAGGCATCTTACTTTATATTGCTTCATCCAGTGGGGTACATTGTGTTGGTTGTTCCCTTACTGGCACTTGTCTACATCATGTTTGCACTGTTCATGACAGCAGTGACCGATCCAGGGATATTGCCCAGGCGGTGCGTCATTACGAACAATATGCAGAATGAGAATCCGGATGTCGAGGAAGTCACAAAGCAGTATCCACCACTGTTTCAAACCGTGTATGTCAACGGAGAGGAACTCGTGTTGAAATTTTGTTATACGTGTGAGATTTATAGGCCTCCGAGAACGTCACACTGTCCTCGTTGTGACAATTGTGTGGAAAAGTTTGATCATCATTGTCCGTGGACGGGCACTTGTATAGGAAAGAGAAACTATAGGGCATTTAGTCACTTTGTGACATCGACAACGATTGCACTATTGACAATGATTGCACTGTGTGTGTTTCAAATTGTTTATTCGTGTGTCACGTTGGCCAAGACGTATCCGTTTCGCGGTGATGCACCAACCGTGTGGAAAATTATTTGTACAGCAGGATCCGTGCCCATTATATTGTTCTGCCTGGGAGCACTGGGATTTGTGGGCAGTCTATTCGGTTACCATGGTTATTTGATCTGTACCAATCAAACGACGTATGAAGCAATTAAGAAACGTAGAGGACGGGATCAGAACAAGTTCAATAGGGGACCTTTGCGCAACTTTTTCAACGATTTCTTGCTCGCACCTTGTGAACCAAGTAGAATTCCATTCAGGAAACCATTGTCCGAGTACAGACAGCACGTAGCAGTGATGAATTCTTCGCTGTACTCTGCACAGATGAATTCTTCATTTGGATCAATGGTGTGATATATTCACACATGACGTGTGCACCAAGCACACAGACACACGCACACATGTACTCATGCACGCAAATGCACCTACACTATATTGATTTATTGCTGTTGTCGAATTGATTTCAATTGATTCTGCTTTTGCTGATGTTCTAGGAATACACGATTTTTGAGTTGATTCACCATGGATTTCTTGTTCTCCTGTTCTGCAATTTGTTCTTCTATTGTTTTTAAGAGATCCTTTTGCTGATTGAGCTCTGAATGCAACAGAGTGGTCTCTCGTGTCTTGTGTCCTATTGTTTCCTTCATTTGTTTAATCTGCTCTCTCAAGTCCTCTGTATCAGAGATTGTCTTTGAGGTGTTTTGCTCCAGTTTTCTTTTCAGCTGAATGATAGAGTGCTTGTCCCGTTGCAGCTCTTGAATTGTCTTGTTCATCTTCAGGTTTAATTGGGTCTGCTGTTCCAGTTGACAACAAAGACTCTGTGTCGTGGCTTGTTTCTCTTGCAACAATTGACTCAATTGTTTCTGTTTCTTTCCAAGTTCACTCTGATTGTCAAAGTAGTCCTTGATTCTCTGTGTGTAGATGTGGTGCTCTTCTCTCTGCTTTTGAAGTTCTTTTCTCAAGTTGGACACTGCTTCTTGAACGGCCTTCTTCTTGACAATCTGTATTTCACTGAGTTGGTTCTTCAAGTCATCAAACTTTTGTACCAAGCTTTCATACTCAGTATCCAACTCGTCAATCTGTACTTGCATATTAAAATTCTGAGCCATGACTTTCCTCTTTTGTCTGTTCAGTTGTATCAGAGCATTCTCATCTCTCGATAGAGCTTGTGAAATTTGTTCGATTTCACTCTGCAAAAGTGCTAGCTTCTTTGCTTCTGTTTCTTCAAGAGCTCTAAGCTCTTCCAATTGCTGGTGTATCGCCTGATCCATCTAAGCTCGAAAAGTTGTTTTGTAAAAATCAGTGAAATTAGCGGCAAACAAATGGCGTGAAAAATCATATTGTATTTACAGTTTCGCTCTAAAGAAAATCAACGAGGGATGGATTGTTGCGACAAGCTACCTTGACTTCTTGCTTGGTCAATCGACCATCGTGATCCTTGTCGCATGCCTCGAGCAGTCTTCTAATTCTCTTCTCAATGTTCTCCTTGACTTCAGACTCTGTAATATCGTGACCCTGTGTGCTGAACACATTGTTCATTGTTCGTCGCAGCTCTTCCTTTGTCACATAACCGTCGCTGTTTTGTCGCCAAAAAAAAAGCACGCCATAATGGTCAGCGAATACAATCAGACAATCGTACAATCATCAAGCTGTGAAAAAAACATACCCATCTTCATCATACATCAAAAAGCACATGTCAACCAGATCATCGACCTGAACCATTGCATTATGATTCGTTGGTGAAGTAATTGCCATGTACCATAGAAATTCACTACATATTCATGAAAGATGCGTTGTATTTAGTAACCAACACTACAAATATAACAATATAGCAAACAGTCTCAATCATCAAGCGATCATCAAACTAACACATACTCGAATGTAATCTCTCCATTCTTATCTGCATCCATTGCTCGAAACATGAAATCAACACTGCTCATATTGTCGTACTCGATTGCCACTTTTTCTGCAAATTTATGAAAGTTTGATCTGGTTGCGACACCAGTGGGGAACATTTGGTTCCAAAAGCGTCTCTTTTCTCTGATTTCATCTTCCGATACTGATACGTTATTGCAGCAGTCAGTGTCAGCACAGTTCTTGGGAGAGCTTTGCAAAATGGACGATCTGAAATGAAGAAATAACATGACATGAAAACAGAGAGAGAGGTCAGAGGAGTAGTGTTAACATACGGAATTTTGAGGATTTGAATCGCAAGTCTTTATTTTGATGATTGCCCATTGTGTATGATGATCAAACTGATTTTCGTGTTGATGATGCAAAAAAGCAGATCCAAAACGCGCTTTCCCACTGCTGATGGATCGCTGCACGTCAAAAATAGTTGGACAGCTGATGGATTATTTCCCCGCTTGATACACTTGAAATTGAGCGCATTGTATTGTTGTGTCCTTATGAAAAATGAAGTAGCAAACAACAGTGTATGGCTTTCAAGGATATGATGTTCCAATCTCTAGACAATAGAGTTTCTATCCAAATCTTCTTCATCCTCCTCACTGCCCTCATCATCGCTGCTCTCACTGACATAGGCACTCTCATCTGGTCTAGCATCTTGGATGTAGGCATTGACTCGTTCCACCTCTTCGACACCAATTGTCTTGAAGTGATAACCATCGGAACCAGTTGGATCCGTGGGCAAGAACCACAGTAGCACTCGATCACCCAACACATTCTTCACATTGTCCACCATGTTTACATTGTAAATGTGTCTGAATTGGACCTTGTCCCCATTTTCGCTATTCTTCTTCTTTTTTCTGTACTTTAGTCGAATGTTGATCTCACTATTGATGTGATTCTCAATAGATGTCTGATTGGTCAACAGGAGATACGTGTTCCATCCAAAGAACATGTACACCATGAGTGTAATCGGTAACAAGAAGACTGTGAAAATGATGAGAACGACAAATGGGATAGGATTCACAGCTGTCAAATCGTTCACCAGTCGATACCCGTACACCATCACCAACAAGAAGTAATGAGCTATACCGAGGCACAGATATAGCAGAAACAAGTAGAAAAACTTGTGATTGAATGCACCGACCACATTGTTCACCCAGACACAATAGTGATCCATTCTGAGAACGCACTTGTTGTGTGCGCGCGAGTGATGGGCTCTCGGTGGCTGATAAATGCCACATTTGGCACAGTATCTTGCTTCTCCGTTCTTTGCAGGCTCCAATCTCAACAATTGAACACGATCTTGATCATCTCTTACTTGATTCACTTCCCAGTCGCTTGATGCGTAACCTGGACTCGTCTTCACACACTTGAAATAACTCCAAAACATGAGAAAGACTTCGGTACTGCCAATCACTTGATTCAAAACAAACATGATCGTACTATAGTGTAGGAATGCACCGGGTATTAAAATACATGTGGCCACTGTCCATGCAACACCTCCAATCAAACAGACAATAATGGGTAAAATGTAGTTTTTGGCGCATTGGACAAACTTGTTGCTCGTGGTGAACAGTGGTGAGTGATTGTGATTGTGGTGATGATGATGATGATTATTTTTTCTTTTTTGATGATGATTGTGGTGTGCAGAGGTAATGGGTGAAGATGATGTTGTCATGTTTCGGTGTCGTTGTTCTTGATTTGGCATGGAGTGATGATGATGATGATGATGTGGTGTGGACAATGGTGCGATACCATTGTCGTCCTCCTCCTTGTGCGGTGATGCCATGTGGACCTGAGCTTTTTGTTGTTTTTTTGATGTTTTGTTGCGCAGAATCAAAGGGTGGAGATTTCCCGATTCTTGAGCCGAACATTCTGATTCAGAGGTGGACACTTCGGTGTTTCAGAATTGTATCAATTCACATACATATGGTGGACAACCACTGACTCGATTCAGGGCTTGCTTAGGTCAAAACAATGGATCGAAGTACAAGAACATCCTCGAAATCCAATTGATAATTGTATCCTTCAATCTTATTCCGGTGATCGTAAAGTTCTTGACCCATTGATTGCTGGGTCGTTGATTGATTCTGACCTACGTACATACGTTCGTTAGAATATCCATTGATTGAGATCTAAATGCTGTGTTTGTTCTTCCACCACCAGGTTGTGAGCGGACAAATATCCAACTCTTCAAAAGATTCACGAGGAGAATAAAAAGCTTTCAGGAGATGTCGCGCTTTTCTCCACACCACCAACAAAACACAATACAGAAGAAGAATACTGTTGCAGGGCCATCGCATGCTTCACCCAACGATCAATATACTTCCACAGACAACTCAACAATGCCAAATCTTCTTCAACAACGTGTTCGATTGACATCATCATCATCCTCAACACCACACAATGGTCTTCACTCTCTCAAGTGTTTGACTGTTTGGTTGATTGTTGTTATGATTGCCATGCTTTTGATCATTGACGCGCAACAACAACTTGCACTTGTGAGTGCACAAGAGTGGAACTATGATCCGTGCACCAATGGCCCACAACATTGGTCCATCCAATATCCATTGTGTGGCAACGGAGTTCATCAATCACCAATCGATATCAACACAATGGTGAATGGCACTGTTAGAGACGATACGCTTTTGCCATTGAAGCTGCACTGGAAATCAGGTTTTGGTCGAGTGTTCTTCAACGGAGAAACATGCCAGACGAGTCTGGAGCCAAACACAATGTACATGACGGGAGGACCTCTGCCAAAGCTCTCTTCTTCGAGTGACGCCAATGATGAAGCAAATCGATATTATATGACTCAATTCCATACGCATGAAGTATCGGAGCATCACATTGATGGTGTTGCATATCCACTGGAGATTCACTTTGTGCACAAGAATACTGCGACAGGTGCGTTGGCAGTCGTTGGATTCTTCTTCAAGGTGACCACAGATGAGGATTCAGCCTTCTTGAACGAGTTTATTGACTTTTGTTATTCGAATACATCGACCAATGATTATCTGAGCTTTGAGTCATTGGTGCGTGATAGTACTTCTCTGCCCTATATCACATACGATGGATCATTGACGACTCCACCTTGTTCTGAATCTGTCACATGGATCCTAATCAACAGCGTGTTCAGTGTCTCCAGATCTCAACTCAGAAGATTTATGTCCATTTTGCCGCACCACATTGCAAACAACAGACCCATCCAAGATATTAACCAGAGAGTTGTGAGACAGTATGTTCCACCTGGAACTGAGACGATTACTGTGACATGGAGTCAGATATACAAGCTGCAGGTTGCCATTGCTATTTTAGCGATTGGATTCGCTGTGAGCTCGCTTTTGTTCATCTCCGTGTTGTTGCACAAGTATGTGATACCTGCGCTAACGCATCGTTTTGCTGCCATGCCAACAGTGCTTGTCAACGAAGAAGAGGCACCAAACCCGTTGAACCGCAATTAGCTTGGAAACAAATGAATGGTGATGCATCCATCAGCAAATAACAAACTGCATTTGTCCATTGGACATATGCTGGAAAGCTCTCTATCCACAAAACCGAATCAAATGAACACTCGCTCACTGCGAGAGAACTCCTCAGGCATCTTGTCTTCGAATCTTGTTGTCCGTTGTCCTCCAAGAGTCATCAAATCAACCGATCTACTAACTAAAAATGGACCGACCGTAATCGTTGAGGACTCCGACGTCAAATGTCCAAGTTCCAACCCGACATTTCGTCACATCTTCCTTGCACATTCTTCTTCTGCAAGGGATGCTCTCACAAAACACAAAACAAGTAAATACATCCCAACCCTCCTTTCGCTGTCCTCTCTTCCATTTCTCTTTGGGTTTTTTGAAAAACAAAACACCCATCATCACAAAGTTACAAGAGAGACACACTGAACATCACAGTCCGCCTACCACTACAACCGTATAAAAGATTGACAACAACATGAGTAGGACTATAACAGCAACAAAACGATGGACAACCTCTCTGTCCCTACTCTTCACCTGCATTATTGCCCTTGTGATGATCATGATGAGTACAAGTAACTTTGGACCAACAGCATCAACATCATCATCATCCATGGTCCAATGCTCTCAAGGTGCCACACCAACAAGACACTATCCACAAATGTTGGATGATGGTTTAGGATGGGCTGGCTATGGAATCTACATTGCAATTGTTCTCATCATTTTTGCAATCTTCTTCTTTGTCATTTACAATGTAGCATTCTATATATGGTGTTGCCGATGCTCATGTCAAGTATGTGGTGGATCAAAGCCCAAACTAGGTGGATATTCTTCCAATCAGATTCGACTCTCTATTCTTTCCAATGCCGGTATTTTTGTCGTGTTCAGTGCAATGATGATACTGGTCATGTTGTTCTGCATCTTGTTCACGACTACGCTGAGAAAGGTCGAGAAGGACACCAACGGCCTAGCAAACACCTTCCTCGACAGAATCGACAATGGAATCCAATCCATCAACAACACGGATCACATTGTCGATGACGTGTTTGGAAAGTTGGACACTGTCGTCGATTCCTTCGCCGGTCTCAATTCAACAATCCGAACGATTGACACTTCTTTGGGTGGTGCGAAACAAGACGTGACAGATGCCAATTCTTTGCTCAATCACTTGCAAGGTGATTTTTCGAACATGACCGTTTTGATTCATCGAATTGAAAATGGCAGTGGACTGGAAGAGTCTCCTCAGTCACAAGATGTACCAGATTTGGGTGAGTACACGACAGAATTGAACAATGTTTTGACCTCTTTGGACAGTGCACAATCCAATATCAACAGTGCCTATACAACCTTGAACGACTTGATTGATCAAGTGAAAACACAAGTCAATGGCTCAAGATCCACTATTCAATCATCATTCTCAGATGTGAAGAGTGCAGTGAATGAGCCATTGAACCAAGTAACAAAGTACACTGACAAGGGAAGAGACATCATGGGCCAAGTGTTCTACTATGTCAACGTGGTGGATAACGTGCGTATTTCCGTGTTTATCACATTCCTTGCAGTCATCTTTGTCATTTTTGCATTTGGACTCGTTGGTGTTTGTTGCCAGTGGAGATGGTCACCAAGATTAACGGCATGCTGCTCATTCTTCATTCCATTTTTGTTTATTGTGATTGGTTTGCTCCATTTGATCCTATTCATCGCTCTTACTGATGTTTGCAGAGAGGTGGAACCTGCTGTGAAGCGAAGTCAGTCACTGGTCGACAAGTATATTCTGGGTAAGTCGAGCAGCACCAACACTGCAAGTGCTAGGAGGCTCATGTCCACTCTCGACACCAACAACATGTTCCAAATTAGTGAATTCAACACTGATGCTATCATGGGCAACATTTCAGATATTGCCCTTGATATTCTGTACTGCTCCGGCAATGATAGTATCTTGGATATGATACCGGGCCTCGAAACCGATTTCCTCAATGTGACTGGATTGATTGATCCAGTAAGAAAAGAAATCAATAATACGATTCAATCGTTCAATGCTAGCTCTCTCACATCAGAAGCTTCGTCCTTCATTACAGATTTTTATAATAAGACGAATGATTTGGTGACAGTTTCATTCCAGAATGCAACAGATTATCTCCTGATCATTCAATTGCATGTGAACGAAATTTATCCACAGTATGATAATTATACTCGATTTGGTTATGATGAATCAATTGTGGAACCAAAGCTGGATGAGTTGAATCAAGAGTCAGCCAAACTTGGAGGAGAGTATTGGACACTCGACAATGTGACTGCTTTGGATCCAGCTTCCTCACCTTACGTTGCGAATCAAACATTCTTCCACGATCGAAGAGCACTGCTCCTCGATTACAAGGACGCGAGAGATGAGGTCATCAACAAAACAAATTCATTGAAACAAGATACTCTCGAGCTCAATAGCACTCTTAATCATTGTTTGGCAGAATTGAATCAACTCAAGTCGCTCATAGTCAATGATCAACATATCAAGGCAATTCAGAGCGCAATCGATTCTGTTCCAAGCAACATTAATGACGTAGCTCAATCGGCAATGTCTGTCGTGGATTATGCAATTGATAAGGTGAACGATTTGATTGATAACGTAACGGGAATTGCACATTGCAACTATATTGGAAACTACTACAAATCATCCAGGAGCAATGTGTGCGAACAGCTAGGACCATTTAGTGGTGTGATTACGCTCTCCTGCTGGATTATCTCCGTTCTTCTACTGACATGGTTCGTAGTTTTGCTGCCTACCACAAAGCGTCTTGGATTCCCAAAGGATCCAGAAGAGGAGATAGAAGAGATGGGTCATGTGGAGATGGATCCAATGGATCATCAAATGATATAATCTCAACACAACAATAAATTTTGATTCTCTATCTACAGTTGTTGGATTTCTCCGGATAACGAAAAACAGACTCAACGCATGTTCTTTCTGCACTGATGACATGTCCAACAATATTCCGTCGCATCTTACTGAAGCGATGGAGGAGTACCAGAATCAACTGGTTCAGTATTATCAAGGAAAATTGAGAGGTAGATATTTGTTTTGTTGTTTCTTTTTCTTCCTCATTTCCCAGTCACACATCTCTTCTTTTTAGATATGAATGAAAAGGGAATATTCAGCCCCGAAGTCAACGAAGTACGAATACAAAACAAATTGCGATCTGCTCTGTCCAAGTATGTCATCTTTATGCAGAATGTTATATAGGTGAGTGAGACAAATCCAGATTTACACCCTCCTTCGATATAGAGTGGATCGAACCAAGTTGGAGAGAATTCGAGAACGACAATCGAAGAGAAAGGAAGAAGAAGTATCAAACAGACAAGAAATTAGGCAACGTTTGACTGATCCTCTTGGCTTTTTGATCCACAGAGCCCAAAATCCAACGAAGAATCCTGTAGCTCTCTTTAAGCCAACAAAACAAAACTTGGATTTGTCAAGAAACAAGAGCACGGATTTAATCAGAAAGGCAACCCTTAGAGTAAGAAAGGAAAGAATGGGAGAAAATTTTGAAGAAGTTATTATTTCCCTTTTATCAGATGCTTTTGTTCCATCCACACTCCCATCGAAGAATCCTTTTATCACTGAAGAGATTGAACTAGTTCCTCTTCAGTTAAAGATTACTGACAAACAACACAACATCCCGAATAGAGATGGCATCGCTAGACAGGATGATTCTAAACGATCTGATGGACTACTCAAAGAGCTGAACAGAAGGAGTATCAGTCCATCGAAACTGATAATTAAGAATCATCCCTCGACTATTGCGCAACATCTTCGAGAACAAGTGGCCGCAGATAAAATATCCAAGCTCGAAAGAACATCAGCCCAGACGGAGATCAGTTTGCTGGAGAAATCAATTGTTAAGTCAAGAACAAATAAGAAACCAAAGAAAGAAACTAAGGCTGTAGCCACTGTTACCAACGAACTCACTCTCGATGATTCGAGAGATAGTATTTGTATTTCTATTCCACCTGAATCGAAGTTGTGCGATCCTGCTCATATTGACGATGATTATGTTGAGGGATATCGAATTGACGAAGCCCAGCCAACTAAGAAGCGACGAAAAGTGAAGATAGATGGTCTAACCGAGAAATTAACTGAAGAACTCGATGAACATATGAAGGAAGTGTGTAGTTCTATTGAAAAAAATGTCCTGCACTTATGTAAGTGTTTCGATCAAGCACAGGGAATGATCACACCCTCTGACAAAAAAGAAGATAAGACAGTTCAGAGAGCCATGGATGATCTCCTAGTAGCCTTGAAAAACTCTCCCAACCTAACCACTGATTATTTCAAGAAAACTTGGATGAAGGGAGCTGAAACATTGTTCCTCTGGGTTTTCGAACTTGATTGTCCTTTTGTTGTTAGTAACGAAAATCACCTAACACTATTGGCAAAGTACTATGTCGGTCTATATACCCAAGTCAGTAATGATTCGAGGATCCAACAAATTGTGAAGCGACATTTGCTGGACAACATCGAGAAATCTAAAAATTATCAGGAAAGCTACATCTTAACTCAGAACAAGCGATTGTTGTACATTATTGTAAACTATCTGAGGTGTCATGACGACTCTATCAGATTCTTCTTTAACAATATCGTGAATTTAGAGGAAAAGAGAATTGAAGACAAACAATCGAAGAAGAGAGAGGTTCTTTATCGATCGATGGAACAATTTCACCCAAAGAATATTCGAGAGAGAAATATTATCGATAAGCGAGGACTACGAGACTTCACAGATCACCTAAAAACTTCAGAGTGGAAGAAAATTCTTGGTGACTCCAGTGTTCGAACGCCGAGAGAAGATATACCGAAGAGTTTAGAAGACACCACTAGAGTCGCCTCAAAGGAATTTACCCGAGGATACTTTGAAAAATTAAGATCAAAGAGTAGTGCTTATCGAGAGTATGATGATCAAAGGAGAGAAAGTTTATCTAATCGAACCAGTTCGTCGGCATTCGAGTTAAGAGACGACAGGAAGTTGAACATTGAGAAAGTGGATGAAAGTGATCGTTTGATTCACTACATTCGGCCTGTCTCTCAGACAAATCTTCATTTCAAGAAGTCCCACTTTACACAAGGGAAGACAACTGACATCCGAAAGTCCCAAGTTGGGAAGAAGAAAGAGAGAAGAAATAGTCGTGAATCCACCAAGGAAATTGTTAGAGCCAACAAGAAAACTCTGACTGAACTTGAGTCCGTGTTTGATGACCTAATCATTCCGGCAGAGTATCGAATTCAATTATTGAACAAGTACAGTTCAGAAACCAACCTAGTAGATTCTAAAAGGTTGTCAGAAGTTTTTAATGCTTGGAAGAATGCTGCAGTAGCAATATCAAATCGCGAAAGGGCACTGATGGAGCTAACAGACCTGGACGTAGAAGTATCGCAGGTAGTACGAAATGATGGCTCTAACCCTATCCGTATGGATGAGAAGAGAAACATTCTATTCAAGCAATTTTGCAAGTACGGAAAGCAATGTGAAGAGGTGGCTCGTCTTTTGAGAAGGAAGTTTGGGGATACTCTCGTCTACCAAAATCAGGAGTATCTCGAAAAGATGAAGAAGGACTACTCTGGTATTCTATCATCCATATAGTCCAATGCTGATGGATTGACAAGACACAAACCTCCTAGAAATCTCCTTGGAATACAACAAGACTGGCAACTGGCTGATTACGTGGCATTGTAAACGCCAAAGAATATTCCCGAATCCCGACGGCGGAAATTCGAACAGAGAAAAAAGTGCATGGTTTTTTCTTGTTTCCCCCAACTTCGAAACCACCAAAAAGAGAGACCATTACAAATCAACAACAACACTCAATCACCACTCACACACCATCTCGAGAAAATGCCAGCACAAAGCACCCTCAGACAAAAGAACAAGACATACAGCCAACCTGACGTGACCAAGAAAATTTTGGAAGAGAAGAAGAAGGCTGCTACTGAGACTGGAAAGAACCCACAAGTAGGAGGAATCATTTTGGCCATCTTGTTGTTTGTTGTCGTGGGTTCAGCAGTCATTCAAATCATTAACAACATTAGAGTCGCATCCATGTTTGGCGAGAATGCTCAATCCGAGTAAATGATTGTGATTGATGTTTTTCCGAAAATGAGTCATTGCGATTATTCACAACTTCCATTGACAAGATGCCTCTGCCATTTTTCATTTTTGAAAATGCATGAGCTGTACCACTACTACCCAACTCACTGACACTTCATTTTTGTCGTGTTAGCTTGTTGACTCTTAATAATAAAAAAAAACCAATTTTGTACACGATCATGTTCTTGTTTTGATTTTGTCCTTAACATTTTGCCGGCTTGTTTGGCATCCGCGTTCCACAGACCATGTGTCAGTATCCAATGCACATTCTTGGTATGTAAAGCCAATTCAAAACTGTATTCAATTGATTTATTCATCTTTCTGTTCTGTGCGGACCACAACAACAGATATATGATATTGGGTGTACAGGATATCGTTTCTAATTCATTTACTCACACACTGGTGACTTCATTCTCAGTGATTATTCAAGGCTGTTTTACAAAATCAACATAGGGACCATCTCTCTATGCAGATACTCTAATGAGGTAATGAATTGATGATATGCTGTCTTACTGGATTCTGCATAGAAACCAATCAGTAAGAAGGCATCCTTTGCAACATCATCTTGGATGAGAATATACCTATCATTGTTGAACACAGTTTCTGTTGCCCAAAAACCTTCATATTTGTGACAAAACTTGATATCTCCATTTTTAATTGCAGTTTCTAATTGTTCTTGTCTGTATCAGTGATTGCTGTGTATGCAATTGCGTTTTGTTGATAATGGTTGATAAGTTTTGATGTAATCTCGAGTGCTGGTGTATGAATCGAAACTTGGTTTGCTGGAATAGCATGTATCTTATCTATTGTTTTAATGAGGGGCTTAGTAATGTTGATGTACTGCCTCAACCAAATTATGCACGCGAGACAAAAACGAAAACAGAGAAGATGGTTGAGGTTTCAACGCTCGATTATAAACACCAAACGACTTATGAACCAATCCTATCAATTCAAAAGCAGGTGTCAATAGATACGTTGTTTAGAGCAATCGTACCAAAAGATGAAGTATCCATTACAAGAGTACACTTTTATGCATCCATGGAAACTATTGAATCATTAATCAGACTCTTCCCTATGAACAGACAATTCATCAAATTTCAAGATATATTCTACGACATCAAACAAGATGACCACTTAGTACTTGCTGAGAAGAATATGTTGTTGAAGAAGAGACTTAATGGATGGACACTGAGATATGTAGGAGCACAATTTTGTGTTGGTACATTTAGCATGTTGATTTTTGAAGATTTGTTCGACACAGAAAGAATTGTACGAAAGTTGAATGATATCCTTTCAACTGATTATCGCACTTTGGAAGAATTTGAGCGGAATCTTGAATGTTTTGCTACTATTCCAACCATAAGAATGTCATTAGAGACTAATTCTCCACTTTCCATTCAATTAGATACTATCCAGTTAAGTGAAAGTAGATATACAACAACTGGCACCTTTACAATTCGCGGAGGCTATGAAGAAACAGAGTCTTTAGCATTAAACAAGGCTATACAGTTATTGGATGATCAGATTCATGTCCCAATGTGTGCAAGTAAGATTATCCAAAGATATCAACTGAGTGACCCAAGCATCTATCGAAACTTAGTTGAAAAGAATGTGGTACAGTATCCAATTTCTATTGAGGAAGATCAAATCTCAGATCGTTTTGCATTTGGGATGCCCATTCAGGTTGGAAGCGAAACCTTTATAGAAATGGTGAAGGAAGCTGCAAAACAGTATGAATTGTATTCAGACGAAGTTTCAGATGATTATACAGATGATGAGGGTTCAGATAGTGATGAAGATAAGTTGAAATGAAACCTCGTATTGTATGGATGAACAGCGATCTTCATGTCACAGTACAAGGGGTTCCCTGTATTCGCTCTGCATGACTGCAAAGGATATCAATGATAAGATTATCGTTCATTCAACGTCCTAAGTTGGGCATCCAGATGGAATCGAGTTTCACGGATACCACAGATCGCCTCGTACCTGGTTGACCAAAAAAACAACCAAAAAAGCCTCGAAAAAAAACCAGCACCCACAAAAAACAACAACAACCAATACTCTCACCTGTTTGAGCTGGAGTTTTCCTGAATTTCACATACTTTCACCATATCTTCATATTCAGGTGTAGATACACTACACCAAGGCACTCCTTCAATTCTCTCTTGTTCAGAGGCAGTTAGTCAGATCTTGCGCTCTTTCCGTAATCCCGCCTCCGAATCTCCTACAATTTTCCCGCTGTTGAAGTTTCCCCTCACTCTTGTATTTGAACAAACATCGAGTTCATCATCACTTGCCAACAAAAGAAGAACAACACTCATTGCTCGCACGAACGTTCTATTCGAACAACAACAACAACAGCAACAACAACAATAATAATCCGATCCACCACAGAAGAAAAAAAACCACCAACAAGAACAATGGATGATACAAAAGAACAACAACAAAAGGGCAATTCAACTTCAATACCCAGCAATATGAATACAACATCAACGATTAAATCAGAAAAGGAACAACAACCGAAGACAAACAAGTCGCCAAATAACAGTCATATGACCAGCAATGGTAGCAGTAATATTAGTAATAACAATAGCAATAACATGAGCAGTAGCAGTAGCAGTAGCAGCAATACACCATCATCGTCATCATCAGTCACAGCACTCAAGAGTATATTGGCACAACAAAACAAACAACATGAACAATTAATGAGAATGCTCAGTACGAGCACTCCTATACCACCTCCTCCTCCATTGTCATCATCTTCCTCTTCTTCTTCATCATCGTCATCATCTCTAGCATCGCAAAAATCAGTAAGCAATAATAAGAAATTGCCTCAATCAAATTCAACCAATTTGAACTCACAAAAGAATCATTCAACAACAGCAACAACAACAAGTAGTAATAATAATAGTAATAATAATAATAATACTAATACTACGATTGGTGTTGCTGCGGGTAGTAATCACCCAACGATCACGAATAGCAATACTACTGCTGCTACTACCAATGTGAATACTATGAATCAAAAAAAGAAGATTAATCGATCAAGAAATTCACTACTTTCCACAAAACAACAACAACAACAACAACCAATGATACCCATGCACCCACCTCCACCTCATGCATCACCAAACCACACATCACTCTTTTTCGCACCACCACCACTACCATCACTGTCAACAACAACAACAACAACAACTGGTGCACCACTAACAACAACAACAACACCAACAAGTGGCACCATGCTATTTCATCATCCTCATGCAATGAATCATCAATCATGGATGAACAATAACAATCCTATGCATCATCATACAACAACAACAACAACTTCACTTCCACCACCATCAATATCAACATCAACGATGAATCATAAATCAATCAAGATGAAGAATCGAATCAAGAGTGAAAGTACAGTCAAGCATGAAGGTAGAGAACATTATGACAATGGTGAATACTACTACTACTATGATGATGACGATGACGATGATGATATAGATGATAGAGATGACGGTGATATAGATGATGACGGTGAAGAAGAGTATGAAGATGAATATGAGGATGAAGAGGCAGCAGACGGTGATGAAAATGATGAAGACTACTATTACTACTATGTGGATGCGAATGGACAACCACAACCATCACCATCATCACAACAACAGCAACAACAGCATCCTCAAGTAGCTCTCATTAGACGAAGAAGAAGACGACGCAGAAGAAGAATGAGCAAGAGAGGTCAATACACCAAACGTGCATGCATCAATTGTAGAATTGCTCATGCGGCATGTGACTCTGGCAGACCTTGTAAGCGTTGTGTTCAATTAGGCAAGACAAGTACGTGCATCGATGCAGAGAGAAAGAGAACAAGAAAGAGAGGAATGGAGGAGACTGATATGGAACAACAAGACAAGTTTTATCCGTCCATGGCAGAGTACATTCCACTGTTGGGATCATTGATGAACAGTGGTGATATGATGTCGGCAACAACAACAACAACAACAACAACAACATCCATGAACAACAAGGCGACTGAAGGAGCCTCTTCCTCTTCAGCAGTCATTGTCATTGATGATGATGATGAAGAAGTCGATGATAAGAATAATAATCATGAAAAGAAGAGTGACAAGGGCAGTGACGGTGGTGCAAAGAATACACTGCACAAGAGAAAGGCAAGCAAAAAGAGAGCCAATCAACAACAGCAAAAGCTCAAGATTGATACAGAGATGCTACTGGATTTCAATGATGAAGGACTGCTGCATACACCGCACACACCAAGCAATCATCATCACCACTCTGCATCAAGCATGCATGACAATCCTACGAATAGCAACAACAATCTCGATCATTCGAATCATTTATCATCCAATAACAATGATCTCGATGATATTGATATTGATGCCATATCTCCTACTTCGCTCTTGGTTCTGCCTCTGTCACCACTGAGTGCATCTGCCATGATATCTCCAATGCCTCAGCAGCAGCAACAACATCCATTCTCCAGTCTGTCGATTGATCACCATCAGCGTCACAATCATTCCTCGGAAACTACATCTCTACCGAGTTACAGTCTCCTTCAGCCATCGTCACCCTCTCCCATGCATGATTCATCACCTGTGGTGCAACAACAACCGACGAACGACGGTCCAAGTCGAGATACACCCGTATTGAGTGATAGTGTGATTGGTTCGTCTACAATGGTCAACGATGACAATGACGATGGCATTCTTTTACTGGACAGCAACAACAATAGCAAGAGTGAGAGTGAAACAAGTGAGAGTGTCGATGGATCAAAGACCTTGGCACCATTAGTGGAGCAACAATTGAAACAACTGTTGCCTTCTTCGAGTGGTGGTACCACTGCCAATCATCCACTTCCGTTCAACATTGTGGAAGCCATGGGAAAGAACAACAATGACGAACTGGTCAAGGTGCTCATGATGGAATATGCACGACAGGCAGAAGAAGTGAAACAATTGAAAAACCTTGTGCGGCACTTGCAACAAATGGTGATCACGCCACAGATCGGACCCTACTATGGCTCATTTGCTCCCTCTGCTGGTCTTCAGAACAACCCAACAAAGAATACATGACCAAAATGTTGGTCGTCTTTTTTCCACGAAACTCTTAAGCGCACTTGTTAACTTGTCTCGCTCATTTGCTTTTTTGATGAATGTAAAAGACACTGGATTGATTCAGTTCGTACATGGAAGACAACCACGGATGCGTAAATATCCATAAGCCGATCGCAAAACAACCTCCGTGAAGCATGCACTGAATCGTAGTTAACGGTTTGAACGATTTTGTCTTCTTCTTTTCCTCTTCATCCGGTCTTTGTCCATGCATTGTCAAAGTGTTACTCGGTGGATCATTTGATGACGTTCTGATCCCAACAAGAAGCTTGAATCCGATCCGATACATCTATTGTTTTTGGTGGTGTGAGAAGATTGGCCAACGGCATGGCGGAGAGAAGTCATTGTGCATACCAATAGTGATCCAATTGAACCACAGGCAAAAACTTTGAGAAGTTTCAGAACGTGTTGAATCAATTCAAGGAATGATCGCTGTAAGGCACTGTCATAGATGATGTCGCCATTTGCATTGAGCATGCGCATAATTTTTTATTCTTCTGTTTGTTCAAGTTTGGACAGACTTGTTTGATCTTCTGGTTCGTAAATATTAATGGCATCTCTGTTTGGAGGTATCGGTCGGTTATTGTTTATGATAATTAGTTTAAGGAAAGAAGTCTAATTCGAACTTTTGAACTGAGTACTTACAGATTATGACTAGTGAATGGCTGTGCATGAACCTTGTTGTTAGAAAAAGAGTTCAATCGATAGAGAGACAGCGGACTGTGACGCTGTTCTGTTACATCAATGTACATGTCCACGGTCGATGGAGTGGAGCTTTTAGAACTACATTTTTCGATCTGAGAACTCGATTCACAACAATCAGAGTGAACTTCACATGTTCTCGTCCATTGGTGGACCTTCCAGAGCAAAAGAATCATCAGAGAACAGAAGAAAACACCAAGAACGGATCCCAATGGAACGACAACACATACGATAATGATCGCGGTGTTGTTCATGTGTTGTCTATTGGTCCGTAGCTTGATGGAAGAACGAGAAATAATTGTTCATTTCCCGAATTACGCAGACGACAAGCTCAACGACGTTTCGAAGGTAGGTTTTACCGTAATTACGGCGAACTTTTTATTTACACAACAAATATGATGGATTAATCTGTGATATGACCAATGCTTCTCTCATATTCAACACCTCTCTCCAACAGATCTGGCATCTGACATGGCACACTTGTCTGGAAGTAGCCTTGAACGGCAGAAGGTATCCAACCATTGAGCTCTACTTGATTGAGAACACGAATTTCAGATGTTCCATCTTCAAGCTCGTGAATCATGATGGCTTGCATGACAAACTCACCTCTCACATTGCCACTCGTTGGTGGACAGTCATCTCTCACAACTGACTTTAGAGCTACAATGTATCCCTTGGGTGGAGATGGAGGTTGAGCTCCAATCAAAGCGCAGCAATCACTGATGGAGTCCCATCTTCGCGCAACTACAAAGTCTCTCGCAGAAACGAGGCGACTTGGCGCGCCCAAGCAAGTGTAAAACACATCGGTAAAATTGTCGGCAGCGGTCTTTTCTACGAATTTGGCCTCCTTGGTGTGATCGGAGATTTTCAATCGGTTCTCAACATTGAGAACAACTTTTAGAATGTGGTCTGCCTTGAGAGAAACGCGTGCAATTACCTTGACGGCTTGAACACGATCAGGGAACACTTGTTTTTTCTGAATGCTCAGATGGTGCTTGCCAGAGGGAGCAGTATCTTGTTTCCAGCCATCTTCCAGGTACACTTGACTCAGGATTTGCTTGTACGTGTCATCATCGATAAATTGATTTGTGCTCTTCATGATTCTTATTGTTCTTAATGTTGTTGTGATTTGCTTTTGTTGTTGTTTTGTTGTCACACCACAAAACCAAAAAGACTCGCCAGTGGAATTATCATTCTAAAAAAAATTTTGAAAATTCTCCTGACCGCATCAGATAATTGGGTATTCATGATGATTTATTTACAGTTTTGTTTGTTTTTGTACAAGATGATGAGATCGGATTTTCCAGCTGGTTCTTCCTCTCCGAGAGTTCAGAGAGTGAAGGAGGAGAATGGAAGATCAGACTTGATCAAGCCAAATGTCTTCTGGAAAAAGAAGCTAGTCAACTTGTCGAGATCGTAATTTGCTCTTCCATACAGTTCGAGTCTGTGCTTGTCGCTCATTGGGTGCATGAACTTCATCTTCCAGGATGGAAACTCTCTTGTTTCAGTTGGTGTGGTGGTCTTTAACTTTGTGAACAAGTCCTTCTTCAAGTCAAGAGTTGGGAATCCGAAACCATAGAACTCTTCATCCTTGTCGAACATCTTGAAGAACAGACAACTGGTGAAGAAGTCAAGATCATAGTTTGCAACTCCCCAAATCTCTTCTCTCTTCTTGGGACTCATTGGATGCATGACTTCCATCTTCCATGTGGGGTAAGTAGTGACACCAAAGAAGGATTTCACTTGTGGGACAATCACCTGAACCGTCTCCCTGATGATTGTCACAGTCTCCTGGAAGCCCTTTTGTATCGTTTCCACGGGCTTGAAATCGGTAATGTTTCTCTTGAGGGTTGTAATGTCTACCATTGTTGCTGTTGTATATAAACAATTGTATCTGTTTGTTGTTGTTATTGTTGCCAGCAAGTGAGGATCACATATGCACCTCTTAAATAACAAGGTGAGATCGTGGTCAACCAGGTCCAGATTAGTATTTAGATAAAAAATTAGAACAAAGATGATCTAAATATGATGTCACTCGATTCACTCAAAGATTCGATAAGGTGCGTGAACAACCATGAACAAAAGATAATGTAGATAAGCGTTTACCGAACACAAAACTTTTACACCATATTTTGACCTGATTGCTTAGCAAAGCGACCAATTGGACGCCACTTTTCTTTCCGTTTGGTGGTTCTGAACTTCTTTCTGCCTGACAGAATCTCCTTCTTTCTGTCTTCCATAATTTGCTTGGCGGCTTCAACATTACCACCAGTTTGCTTCAATGCCTCTTGGAACAACTTCTTGTTCTTGTCTTCCTTTTCCTTCTGCTCAGCAATGTTCTTTAATTTTTGTTCCTTCTTCTTGGCTGCGTCCTTTGCCTTTTGCTTCTGAACATTGGATAATGACTTTGAGGCAGAGACCTTTCCATTTTCCTTTGGTCCATTCTTGAGCTTCTTCAGCTTGCAAACAAAGAAACCGTCCATGTTGTGAGCATGAGGATAGAATCTCTTGGCCATGGTCATTTGTGGACAGAAGGTCTTTCCGTGAACCTTTGTGAAACCGTCATTTCCAAAAGGAAGACCAGAGTCAACAATCTCAACGTGTCTCTTCTTGAGTGCATAGGCAACAACATCTTCATTCTCTTCAACACTGATACTACATGTGGAATAGACAATGATGCCACCAGTTTCAGACTCTGCATCAACACAGTCAATTGCAGAAAGAATCAATTCCTTTTGAAGCTTGGAACACATCTCAAAGTCCTCCTTTGTCTTGTTCAACTTGATGCTAGGATCACGAGAAACGACACCGAGACCTGTGCAAGGAGCATCCAACAAGACTCTGTCCATCATCAATGGCAAAATCTGTGGCAAATCTCTACCATCATAATTGAAAACAATGGCATTTCTTACTCCCATACGATGAATGTTGGCAACAAGAGCAGCACTACGTTCCTTTGAGAAATCGTTGGCAAACAGGCAGCCAGTGTTCTTCATGCACTCACCAATGTATGTAGTCTTACCACCAGGTGCAGCAGCCATATCCAAAATCTTTTCACCTTGCTTTGGATTCAGAGCCATAACAGGCAAAAAGGAGGAAGCTCCTTGAAGCATATAGTGACCAGCGAGGTACTCTGGTGTGGCACCAAGTGGAACCTTGGCATCAATAATCTTCAAACCAACCTTTGTCCACTTGTCAATAGGATCAAGATTGATTCCTCTGTTGATCAGATTCTGAGCCAATTCTCTTCTTCTAGTCTTGAGTTGATTGGAACGGATGGTGATTGGTCTTGGTGCTTCGTTTGCCTCAAGCAATTGAACCACTTCAGGAACGGAGAACATGCTCAAAAACATGTCAACAATTTCTGGAGAGTAACCATAGTAGGAGCTCAAATCATTGCCCAAGAGTTTCAAGTAGTCAGCACGGGTGAATCCTTCTTCTCTAAACTCTGAAAAGTTGCTCAACACTCTAATGTTTTCCATAATTCTTTGGTGGACCTTGGTGACATCTTCACCAAATCCGTGAACATTGAGTGCCTCATCATCTTGTTCATTCTCAGCATCTTCTTCTTCTTGATGATACTGTTGGAGCAGTGTGACTTCTTCTTGTTCCTTTGCATTCTCCAACAATTCCTCCTCAGCTTCTTGTTCGATTCTTTGCTTTTCTTGATCAATGGCATCTGCATCTTGTTCCACCTTGCTCAAGTATTCGTCATCTTGTGCCTCATCCTCATCTGATGAGTCACCAAATCCGAAAAAGTCAGAAGGATTTTCTTCTTCGTCTTCACTATCAGAATCATTCGCAGCAAATAATGGAGCGGTATTATTCGTCTTCTTTTGTTTTTTGCGTTGTGGTTCTTCTTCTTCCTCAGAGTCAGAGTCGCTACTCACTTGTTTCTTGTTCAAAACTCTGCGTTCCATTGAAGAAAAAAAGTGTAAATAATATTGGATCGATGAAATGGGCGCCAAAAAATTTGCCGCAAAAACTGTGTGAAAAAACCGAGTGTTGTTATCAACATACCTCTTCTTTGATGCATTCTTGTTTCCAACCACTTTTTCACCTTCGTAGCTATCGGGCAGAGCATCAGAGTCATCATCAGAACCTTCAATCTCTTCATCAGAGCTTGCTTCCATCAATTGTCTGTTCAGTTCATCTTCACCCATCAAATCCTCATCATTAATGTCAAAATCTTCTTCTTCTTCTTCAACTCTTTTAGAGATTTTTTGTTGCTTCTTTGGTTGTTGATTCTTTTGTTGTTGTTGTGGCTTCTTTTGAACACCATTCCTCTTATTGGCGACTATCGAAGATGGCTTTGCTGGGGCGACAGCAGCTTTTTTGTTGTTCTGTGTCTTTTTTGCGACTTGGGGTTTTCCTTTTGCCATTTTGGTTTTTGTTGTTGTTGGTGTTGTTGTTGTTGGTTGTTGGTGTGAATTCTTTGTGAAATGGATTTTCAGCGACTCCGCATGATGTTGGTGGCAATTTCGCTCTGCTTCAACATTTTTCATCATAGGTTCAACCAAATAGTGTTGGTTCATTGCGAGATTCGGAAAATTATTAACAAAACGGCGCCAAAGACGTAAAAAAAGAAAGCATTCGTGAATTGGTTGAACACAAAAACAACAAAATCGAAATCAGAACTGTACAACAACAACGATAGCAACCAGCTGCACATCACCATGACACACATTCTGGCCAAACAACTAGACGAACTCATGGGTGTGAACCGAAACGGTGATCGCTCCAATCTCATTGTCAAAGAATTCTCCGACAGTCGTGTATGCAAATTTGATTTGTGTGGATTGTGTCCATACAAACTGTTTCCGAATACCAAGCAAGATTTGGGCAAGTGTCCCTACGAGATTTGTCCTGCTCCCGACGATTTTAAAACAAAGTACAATGTCGAGCGCAGAAGAACAGATTTTGGATATGAGAGAGAACTGGAACAGATTTTGGATCGATTACAGAGAGAGTGCGATGACAGAATATCGAGACATCAAAGACGATTAGAAATTCAACAAAAGAACAGTGTAACCAACGAACCAGAAGAGCTGAAGACTGTGAGAGAACGAGTGGAAGCCATGTCACGAGAGATTGAAGAATTGACCAATGCACAGGAGTTTGAGAAGGCAAATGAACTCATGGAACAACTCCAAACGCTAACAAAGGAGAAGGAATCACTAGAGTCAAAGCTTCCCACCGCAAAGGAGCAACAACTTGTTGTGTGTGAGATCTGTGCTGCCTTATTGAGTGCAAATGAGAGCGATCAGAGGTTGGCGGATCATTTTGCAGGAAAAATGCATTTGGGCTTTCAAAAAATTAGAGACAAGCTAAAGGAACTGAGAGAGAATCGGTCATTTGAAGACAGAAGACAAAGAGATACGAATCGTGCGCGTGGTAGCACACACGGAAGAGAAGAAGACGAAGATTACTATGAAAAGGATTTTGAGTATAGAAGAAAGCGGTATGCTGATGAGCGCTCGCATGGTTATGGGCGCAGCCACTATCATCATAATCCTACGAGTTCCCCTCCAGCAACAACAACAAGCAATACTAGTAGCACGAATATGACCAATGGAGACACGTTAGATCAAAACAATGGAGATCACTATCATCCTTCCTCAAACACTGGATATGGAGGCAGAAGAGATACTGGTGATGGACCAAGGGATCACTATGATTCGCGTGGAGGTGAATCCGGTGGATACCGTGGACACCACAGAGGCGGTAGAGACAGATACAACAGAGATCAAAGTCATCCATATCATAGCAACAATCGAAGCGGAGGAGGCAGAGATTATGATCGTGATAGAGATGGTGGTTATCATGGTGGCAGACAGCCTTACGGTGGTAATCGAAGCTCTCATGGCGATCGAGGGCAGGACTACCACGGTGGAGGACGCAGTGGCGGAGGAAATCGCTACTAAGAGTGTAATGTTGTTGTTATCTGATATGGCATGTGTATCATGATGAACCAATTTGTCTGTCTAATAAACAAACAGGTATGATTCCTAATAACCTTAACTCTTTTGATCTCCACATAATGACACAGACATTATTGACACTACGACGAATCTCTGAACGTTATCGCCAAATATTTCGGGGTTTTAACTGACCTATCGCATTGGATAAACGTTACATCTCTCAGCGTGCAAAACTTGAGCTACTAGATTTGAAGTATTTCAGCTCGAAACCATTCCGATTGGCTAACAAAACAAATGAAACTGTTCAAATCGCTTACACATACCCACTCCTCTCGAAAGAACAAGGCTAGCTCTCAGCAACAGAAGCACACAACATCTAAGAGGACAGCTACAGAATCCACGCCAGCAAGGGGTGATTCTCTAGTTGCTAGTCTAAGAGAAAATGTATCCACTCCAAAATCTTTGCAATCGGTGCATCATATGTCAATAGGTACTCCTGCTCGCTCTCCGCGGAAGCCCATACCTCGCACACCCATTCGCTCCCTCAACATTGACAAAAAGCTTGAACTTACTGCGTTCACCTTGCCCAATGCTGATCGGAGTGGAGTCAGCCAAGTTGTAAATAATAATAGCGAACAGATAGTTGATGTAATTCGAAATCCTTCAAAAGGTCCAATAGATCTTCATTCTCCAACCGCGATTGTCAACAATAATCACAAAATTGCTACAAGTAGTCAGAGCCCTCGGAGATTGTTACCTCAGGTGCAGAATATGCATGTCCATTCGAGATCACAATCAACCCCCCATGCAATAGGTACCACATCCACGCATCCTCAAATGACCAGAGCAACATTGACAGAATCTGATGTTAGTAGAATAGAGGATTTGAAGAATCGTTGGTCGGGTGAATCGTCTACCAGGTCAAATTTCTTAGCAGATTTACAGTTAGCATTCCCTAATTTTGAATATTACTTGGAGAATAGTGTTTTTGGATCACCCCCAAATATTCAACCTCAAAATGAAAAAGAGAGGTGTTTGGAGAAGGACCTCCGTACCAATTCTCTCAAGGTAGACCCAAACAGAGGTCGCCAAAGAGATTCAAGAAACAAGAGTGTGCATACACCAAACAAACGAGAATCTATCCAAAGAAACGAATCGCGTCAGTCAGAAGACTCTCTCCAAGTTTCAACTCCCTCATCTCTGATAAATGCATCAGCAGAGCTTGACAAATCTTCACTTTTATCACTGGAGGATGTTTCGATGGATTATGTTGCTACTCCTGTCAATAAGGCAAAGAAGTTAACGTTTCCAGATATGGATAATGAGCGATTAAACTCCCAACTGAAACAATTCTGCCAGAAGCAGTCAAAGGAGATTGAAGAGCTACATAAGAAGATTGAAAATCTGAAACGATTCAAGCAGAGGATGGAAAAGTGCCAAGATTTGTCTGATTTACTTTACAATCGAGCGACAGAGCTGATGTGTGAGGGTTGGATGATAAGAAACAAAGAGAAGGATAAATCAAGAAGATCTCAGTACTTTGGCATGGGACTCGATTACCTAAAGGCTGCAGCTCTTCTTAATCACTCTCAAGCCCAATTCGAGTACGCCGAGTTCTTGATACAACATTACAAAATGGAGGAAGAGAGCTCTCTGCTACAGGAAGCTATCAGGTATCTCAACTTAGCTCAAGTGAATGGTCATGCAAAAGCTGGCGTATTTTTGAATAAGATGCGTCAATACATGTTACCACAATGAATGATCTAATTTATTTTGCTTAGTTTATGCAACTTCAACTTATTTATGTTCAGTTAATGAATCCCAAATGAACACACATTAAGCTCTTTTGCAACGATTTGTGACAATATTTGGATAATCTGTAATAATTCCATCCACTCCCATGGCTACAACCTTGTCGATATCGCTCTTCGTATTAGGCGTCCAAGGTATTACTTTAATCTTATTGTCACGCATGAATGACAACATGTCCTCTGTGACAAGAGAAAAGTGTGGTGAATAGATGTGTGGCAAAAATCCAAGCTGACCCAATACAACCTGAAAATCAAATGGTTCATTGCTTTCATGTTCAACCAACAATGCCAAGGGTATGTTAGGATCTAATGTACGCATAACCTGCAATGTTCGAACATCGAAAGATTGGATCATGACCCTATGTGTTATATTCTTTTCTTGGAGCACTTGGTACAGCAGAGAAACAAACTGCTCAGGAGCTGGATGAAACAAATTGTCTCCCTCAATTTTGCTCTTTGTTTCTATATTGTACCATACTTGCTTCATTCCTTTATCCTTGATGTACTGTTCCACTTGGTCAAACACCTGGCTCAACAATGGTTTGTGAACCTTCATTTTCATTTGATCAGGGAACCTGGGATTGCCTAAACTCCCGCAGTCACACTTCTCAATCTCAGAGTGATAGTTCATGTTGTAAATATTGTACTTTTCCTTGGCCAATGATTCGTTTGCAATGATTTCACCCAATGGACCATAGCATATATTGTGATTCAAGTATGGATCGTGTGAAACAACAACCTTTCTGTCTTTTGAAATTACACAATCGAGCTCTAATGTATCTACAGAGAGATCCATAGCCTTTAAGAACGCAGGAATAGAGTTCTCTGGCATTAAACCACGGCAACCTCGATGTCCTTGATAGTCAGTTATGCATTTTCCGGAGGTTACAATAGCCATGTTTGTTCCTGCATAACAAAATGCAAGGAAAATTGCAACTAACAAGATAGCGACAGAAAACCAACGATAGCTCAGAATATTTGGTCGAGCATGGTCAGTCTTGTACAACGTACCAACTGGAATGACTTTCTCTTGTGCATGAGGAATCATCTGTGATGCGTAGAAGTCCTGTTTCGGTTCAACCTCTCTCGCTAATCCATCTTCTGAAGAAATGGTGCCATTTTTGGGTTGATTCGACATCACACCAACGGAAAACAAACCTATATCTTGTGGTGAGTGCTTGTGTTGTGAAAACAAGATGCCAAACAACAAGCGGCGACAAGAACAAAAAAACACCAACCGACGAACTCTTGTGCTCCAATAATTAGAGCAAGCTAACTTGCACCTCAAGGCAGATGTTGGAAACCTTGTTGTTGGAACACGATCGAGAGCAGTGTCCTGTTGAAAGATTCAAATGGGCCCCGCGTCGGAGCCCGACACGGTTGACCGATTATTTGTCGGTCCATTGATCAACAATTCCCTAAACGCCCTCACTCCATTCTAATCGGGCAAGTGGTGCTTGGTGAAACGCGAGTCAGCAGCTTCCTCGTCATCCGTTCTATAAAAGTGGAAGAGCTCCATCCGAAAGGAAAAGAATCCAAGAGCCACAATGGTAAATGGCTGCATTCAGTTTCGAAAAAAGATATATGACAGGGACCGAACTGATCAGTCAAGGTCATCCATCGGATCTCACTACAAATCTAGAGAACCTTCTCAGTGAGATGGTATCAAGTGTTGTTTCTTGGTGCTAACACACCAATGAACGTTAGTGCCACCAGTTTGGCGATGATGAAAAAACGGCCAAGGCAAAGTTTCTGTATCACAGAAAAAGAACACAAAATCCACAAAAATCAACAACGTCAACACACAACGAACAACTCAAACGACGTTGTCAAAAACGCGAGCAACCACTCTCTATCTCTCCCCCATTTACACACCATCTTTTTGCTCTCACACAAAAAAGACAAAAAGTCACTGCCTTTCAATTTTGTTCACCTTAGCGAGGGAAAATCATCATTTTTGGTTGCCTCTCTCTATCACACTCGTTCAATATCTCATCAGTCATCATCATATATCTCTTTGCTCGAACAAATTCATTCATTGATTCTCAAGAAGAAGAAGAAGACCATCAACCACACCAAACAACAATCAATCAATTGAAGAAGTACTTTTTCAATTTTTTTTTTCCGTGAACACACACCGTTGAGAAATATAAGAAATATAAAAAATGAATGATCAAGTCAAACTGCAGCTCATGCGAGCACAACAACAACAACAACAACAACAGGACAATAACACCTCACAAATCAACACCATGACACCATCACCACAACAACAACATCAACAACCAATGGGTATGAATCCCATGCAGTTCATGGAGTACAATCCAGCAGCCTATCAACAACAACAACAACAACTACAGAGTCATCAGCAGCAACAATACATTCAAGCCCTACAACAACAACAGTTTGTCGCTTTGCAACAACAATTACAACAGCAACAGCATCATCAACAACAATTGAATATCATGAGTGGTGGTGGTGGTGGTGCTGGTGCTACTCAAGCCAATCTGTCCTTTCAACAACAAAGAACAGGCACACCCAATGCAAATGTAGCACGGTTAACGCCTCAACAACAAATGTTTATCAATGCTCAACAACAAATGTTGGCTAGTGGTGGAAATGGAATAGCAGGTAATATGATGCATCCATCGATCACGAGTCCATCACCTCAATCATCCATCATGATGAACACTAATAATCCAACCTCTGGAACACCGACTCCTTCCGCAACGACCAACAACGCTCCCAATACTCCAAGTGCAACCCCTCCTCCACCATCGTCGTCGTCATCATCAAGAACGAATACTCCTAGTAACACTACTACACCTGCTACTGCCACCAACAACCCAAACATGACTCCTCAAATGATCAACAACAACACTACTCCCTATTTAAGTTATAATACCAATAATACGAATGCAATGCTCATTCACCAGAGACGACTCGCTATGCAGCAACAACAGTTGATTAATGCATCGGGTGTCAATCCAACAACATTAACGAACACACCTACACCGTCACTCACATCGAATCAAGATGGATCAACTGGTACCTATGTACAACAACAACAACAACAACAACCATACTCGAGTTCAACACCAACGCCAACAGCAAATGCTCAGAACAGCAGTGGTGTCGTTGTTGGAAATGGTAGTGTCATTGGAGCACAAGCGGGTATCAATACTGTATCCAACAGCACGAGTAGCACACCTTCCATCATGTCTCCCTCTCCTGCCAACGGCACTCGCACCACACCTACTCCAACCAACATGATGAATACGACAGCAGCCAACACAATGATGAATAATCCAAATCTCATGATGGGCATGACACAACCAAACGCAGCACTTCAATCCAGTCTTCTCATGTTCAAACAACAACAACAACAACAACAACAACAGCAGCAACAACCACAGATTGGTATACCAGGTGGAATGTTTGTAAATCCTGCAGGTGTTGCTAGTGTTCCCAATGGACCATCATCCGTCAATCCAATGACACTCTCTCAGGTGCCAATGATGATGGGCAACAATGGGCCTATAGGTCTCAGTGCCGCTGCATTCCAGCAACTTCAAGCTGCGCAGCAACAACAACAACATCAGGCATCATCACAACCTTATTTTGGTGCTGGCGGTGGTATGCCAATGATGGCTATGAATCAACCTCAACAACCATTCATGAACAATCCAATGATGATGCAAGCAGTTGCCAATGGTGCTGGCAATATGGGTGCTGTGGGTGGTGGTATGACTGTTGATGCAAATGGAAATGTAATGCATCTACCAGGAAGTCGCATGTCAACACCTGTTCGTATGCCTACTCCTCAACAATCATCAGGTTCTATGCAACAAATACCGCCACAACAATCATCTCAACATCCATCTATGCTGCAACCACAACCACAACAGATTGCCCAGTCACAAATTTCATCTCAACCACAACTACATATGCACCAACCACCATCGCTCATTCAGCCAACTCAAGCGCAACTTCAATCCTCTGCTGTGTCACATATGCCAGCACAGCACATGCAACCAGGATCTAGTAACGCCAACGTTGGCAGCAGTAGCGGTAACACACAACAGTCAAATATTCCTCATCCTCAAGGTGTAAAGATACAGCCACAACAGCAGCAACAACATAGACATACTTCACTCACGCCCGAGCAGCAAAGTATGCTTATTATGCAAGAAAAACAGAAGGCATTCTCTGCTGATTATACTCATCCTTTCAGGAACAAGAAGGATATTTTGTCTCGCTTATCCTGCTTCCGATTTCTCGATCAACCTCTAAAAAATGATGCCAAGTGGGATGAAAAGATTGACAATGTGGCGAACAAATTTTTACAATCACGGACAGTTGCTGAATCCTATTTACGACGCGAGCTTATGAATGATACGAGAGAGATGACAACAGAAGAAGAATTATGGTTTGATATAAGGTCCTTTAGAGCTGAACAGAGCGAATGGAAGGTTGAGAAGAAGCGGTTAGAACAAGAACAAGAAAAGCAGCGCGAAAAAGAGCGGATGAATCAATACTTTGTATCTGAGGGAGATCTGTTCAAGGCAGGTAATGATACTACGAATATGGAATCTAATGCAAACGCGAATAGTTTGGACGATATGGACGGCGTAGATTTAGATGTGCTGGATCACATAGGATTTGTCAGCTCTGACAATTTAATTACGCCCACAAGCAGTCGGATGAATGGATCATCTACGGGCATAGGATCAGATTATGCAGACCCCTTCAGTTCCAACAGTCCCCTTCCAGATCTTGACTTCACAGGTGACTACCTGAACTTTTGAATTCGATCAACCAAATAAATTATGAACTTGTTTTCGCCCGCTGGCATGAACTTGATTTGCGCGCCAGAATTGCAACTACTGTGACGACGATAATATTTTCTTCTATGACCATCAGAATCAACACTCCATGAGCTTACTCATAAGAAAGAAGTCAGACAACACCACACTGTCCCACAGTAATTCTAGTGCTTCTCAAGACGAAGAGAAGAACAAGGTGTGGATAAATGCGTGGTATGATCCTTTGGCCAATGTGTGTGCACTCCCAGGAAGTATGACGTTCTCTGATATCAATGGAGATGGTGACTCGAAGTTAGTGTTGCTGAGTTCTGGCAATAACCCATTGCTCAGGAATCGAACATCCGTGTCTAGTCATAAAATGAAAGTGTTTAAAGGAACTTCTATCATTAGTGAGAACATTTTGTTGGAAGAACCAGTAGCTGTGGTGTCCTATTACTCAGACTACAAAGCTCCTAGGAGGCCTATTATTGCAGTAGCTAGTGGATGTCATGTGTTCCTGTACAGAAACTTACAACCTCATCACAAGTTTACGGTTCCAAACATTGAGATTGGTGACAGTGAGAGAGCAATTTGGGAGAATTTGAAAATGGACAAGTATGATGCAAAAACCACATTTGAAGAATTGCTTCGACTGAGAGACATGGGTGTTCCTTTGAGCAATAGAAGCTATGAAGTGCTAAGCATGAATGATCCAAATGAAATTCAGATGTACATATCGATTCGAAAGTCTTTTCCACTATTTCAACAGACAGTAATAACCTGTATGACTGTGATATCGAAGGATAAAGATGAATTAGATTCTATAGGATGTTTGATTGTAGGCACGGAATCAAGAAAGGTCCTAATCCTCGATCAGAATGGTGTTAAAATAACAGATACAATCACACTGCCATCCGTACCGGTGTATCTTGTATCTGGAGGATCCCTAGATATTGACTCTCGGATAATTGTTGTATGCAGAGACAATAACGTGTATACAATCAAGAACAAGAAAGTTAGTGGAGTAGTAATTGAACTCGACACACATGCTTGTGGCTTGCAACGCTTGGATAAGAATATCGTGATTGGACTGATTAATAATGTTATCAATTGTTTTTCGAGCCGAGGTAGAAAACAATATAGTATCTATGTTCCTTGTGCGATTAAAAGCATGGGAGTGATAGACATGATATCTTCACGAAGTGTGAAATGTCTTTTGGTTGCCCTCGAAAATCGAGAGTTGCGAATCTACAACGGTAAGAGCTTGGTAAATGTAATTGAAACGAATGACATTGTGGCGGGAATGTGTTTTGGAACATATGGCAGTGAGGCGAACTGTTTAGCTCTCTCTTATCGAAATGGAGGAACAGAGTTTAAGATTTTATCTCGGATGGCAAAACTTGAACCATCTAACAAGGGACCTTCTGTAGAACAAGAAGTTCCACTCAATCTACCTGTAAGGACAGCGCTCTATATGGATCAAACAGAGAGAGAGAAAAAGTACAGCACTGAGATGCATCGAGTATTCCAGAAAGAACTTTGTAAACTGAGGTTAACAACAGCTAGAGCTTTTGTGAAGATTCTAACTGACGGGCAAGGTCCATTGTCATACACAAGTGGTGCAAGTATTCGGCTGACTGCAAATGTTCAAGGTTTAGGCCCGGACTTTAAAATCAAACTCAGCATACAGAACACTGGTGCCAAACCCATGAGCAATATCGCCTTATTATTCTCGTACAATCAAGCGATATACGACATGAAGACGAACAAGCTCAATATTCCATCTCTCTTGCCTGGAATACAGTATGAATATCAAGGAGAGGTGTCTCTATTGGGAAATATGAGCGACTCCCTAACAGGTGAGGCACCGCAGCCAGTGGCAGATATCGTGAAGGTATTCGTGTGCAGTGAATCCAGTTCAATTCCTCTGATCACTGCCGTTGTTCAAATGCCAATTCCTGAACTGGACTCTCTACTACCCTCATAATAAACATCCCAGATCGTAGGACCAACACAAGCACAGGAAAAGAACAAGTGAAGAGATTGTACACATGGAGCATGACTATTTACTTTGACATAGAATTCATTTAGTAAATGTAGTGGTTGTCAACAGCGAACAATTGTGGTCTGCAACTGTTGGAGATGATAGAGATCTTGGTGTTTCCTCCAGTCTCAGTACCTTCGTCCACTTGCTTTCCACGACCATAGTTGCCACCAAAGTTAATACCAAAGACGGACAATCCGCCACCAATGGTGGTTTGGGTCTTTTGCTTGAACTCTTCCTTCTTGTCAGACTTGACAAAGAAGTTGATTGTTGGGTTGTTGACAACAAAAAGTGCCTTAGGGATCAAAGTCAATGTACCGCTCTGTCCAAAGAATCTAGTAATTGGGGAGGAGGATGCTTCTCTCATCTCATATCTCAAAGAGTTGAGGATAGTGGAAGAGTACCATTCACCTGGATACAATGGAACATACTTGAAGTCAGCAAGAGCAATCTCAACACCACCGATGGCAGTCAAGTCAAGACCAGTGATGGTTTCCTTGCTGCGACCAACCTTGGCATTGAACACTCCATAGCCAACAGAGACATCAAAGCTGGAGGACTCTGCAGTGTTTCTCCAGTTGTGATGATTGTATGCAAAGCTAATGGACTTTGCGTTGCCATTGAGTGGTCTCTCTTCTTCCAATGCCTTGAGGCATTCGTGTTCCATGGCTCTGAAGCTCTGGAATTTCTTGAATGCGGAGGACATGGTAAACAATCCACGGGCCATACCCAATGCAACAGCTGCAGCATAGGCCTTGTTGTTTGCAATGGCACCTGCTTCGATACCAATCTGTGCAAACATGGCTTGTTCACTCTGTCTGACCTCTGGACAGAAAATGTTCGAGTATTGCTCTTCAGTGTAACGAGCAACAATGGTCATACTGGCACTGCTGTACTTGACGGTACAATTGTTGAGTGCATATTCAAACTCAAGAGCTCTCTTGGCACTCAATGTATTGTCAGGGTTTGGAATGGTTACTTGAGTCACACCTTGAACACCAGCCAAGAATTGTTCATATTCTTGGTTGTACTTTGTGCCGTCAGTTCTACGGAATGGACCAGGCTTGGAAGCTTGAGTCAACTCTTCGGACAGGATGGCCATGTTGTCATAGTCTTGAACGGATTGACGGTTGATGATGGAGATGGGCATTGATTCCCATCCAGGGATCATCGCTCTAATATCAGTCAAGTCAATTGCATTTTCCAACAATTGGAAACCAGCACTGTATCCTCCATTGGTCAACACTGATCTCAAATTGTTGTGGAACAATTGATAGAGGTGCTTTGTAGCTTCGAGCTGTTGTTGCTCAGCGACACCGTCTTCGCTCAATGGAGCAGCAGTAGAGAATTTTCTTCCGCGCCCACGGAACTTTCTGTTCTTTCTGCCCTTTACAGCGGTTTTCTTCTCGAGCGGAGTAACGTCGGAGAAGGTGGTCAAGCGCTCAACGATGGCATCTGTGATGGAAGCGTCAGTAATGAGAGAGGAACAAGCGTTCAAACAACGGTTAATGGACTTGTATTTTTTGATACAGGCTGTGTTGCAGTCAGATTCCTTGAGGAGCATGTGATGCTTCAATTCATTGGTGTTCAGAGCCATAACGGCAACTGTCATGAACAACAAGACAGCAACTAATAGCGAGATGGAGCGGGCCATTACTGGTTTTTTGTTTGGTTATTATCGTTGGTGATGATGAGGGAATGATGCCAGAAACAAGGATCCTCCTACTTTGTTTTTTTCAAACAAAAAAAGGTTGGCACGAGGAGCACGCTGTGTCTGCACCGAGACCCACCTCAGAGAGAACCTGTGTGCGGTTCCCTTGATTACAGTTGACAATAGTATCCCTGACACCCTTCGCAAAATTCCCACGTTGATTGAATCGACATTGACAAGAAGGAGAGTTCTGAAATTTTTTCCGCCCCCTTGTGCTGCAAACTTCACAGAATGAATTTTATTTTCAGCCAGGAAGTGTCAATGGATGATCAAGCCAGCTGCTGTGCCGCCCAGAAGTTGTTCAGTGTAACTCTCCGTCACACTCCGAACCCCTCTCATCGAAACATCCAACAACAAAATTTCTCAACAACATCAGGTCGATAATACTTGGCAATGTCTAGAACAACAATGGTCATCAAATCGTCAGTCGTTCTGCTGCTGTTGACTGCCCTTTTCTTATCCAACTTCCATGTGGGTCATGCCTTCCTCAATTTTGGCAAGATTACAAACAAAATTGTCTGTACTGATCGATGCTACAAACAGCACCCTGCCACCTCATCCCCCGATTTTACTCGTTGTGTCGGTGATTGCTACGGTGAGAGTAAGAAAGGATTTGCTGGGCGCTCCTTCTTTTTCGACGATTCAGACTCCTCCACTCGCATCATGAAATCTCGCTCGCTCAAGAAAAACAAGAAACGTTTGTCGGCGCCAAAAAAAGTGAACTACAGAAGATATTCAACAAAGTCGGACAATGAAGAGTTTGACGAGGCGTGCTTTACTGTCAGGTGCTCCTTCATGAGCACATGTTGTGGAGGCAAATGCTACTCTTCCAGAGAATCCATGGGAAAGACTTGCAGCAAGGGTGTTTTGTGCGGTTTCAGCGAAAAATCATGTGGTGGTGCTTGTTACAACACATTCTCTCAAGAGTGCAGTAAAAGTGGACGCATTGTCCCACGTGGTTACACTGGTGATGAGGAAGAAGAGACTGCAAAGCCATCAAAGCCTGCAGTGAACCCAAACTTGTTCACCAAGTTCAATGCCACCATCATCTCTAAGCAATTAGAGTTGGTTGTGTTGGCTGCATTGGGCTTCCCTTCTGCATCAAACGCACAGCTCGAAAAGCTTGTCGACATGGAGATTGATTCCACTCTGTACAATGATATGAGAAAGCTGTCTGAAGAGTTTTTGGACGGATTCAACAGAAATCAAGACGAGTTGACGATTCGTGAAGCTTTCAGCGAGTTCCTGTCTAGTTTGGATATGCCATCTGATATTCGCGAAACTGTGGAGCAACACGCTGACATGACTGCATTGAAACAATCATTGGCAGACAAGCAGGCAGAATACGCTACAAGAGAAGAGAATTGCTTGGCGAATTACAAGGGAATGATGGCTGCTAGGTACGAAAAGGACGAATACAAGCAATTGTTCTGCAGCTATTTGAATGCGTTGGCTGGTTCAGTCAGTGCAATGGAAGGTCAAATCTATGCAAAGAGATACGAACTACAGGGACATTGGGCCACTTTGTTGAATTTCTTGGACAATGGATACGAAGCTTCAGTAAGCAATGGAAAAGATGGATTGTGGACCACATCACCATCCATCAAGGTGTTTGAACAGAATGCTAGAAGGGCTGTTGAGCCAAGCTTGGTGCTCAAGTTGTCCAGATCTCAAGCCATGGACAATGCCATGGATTCATCTATTGTCATTGATTATTTGACCATGAGAGAGAATGTGACCGAGACCAGAAATGTGACCAAGGTTGTCAATGGAACTAGTGTCACTGAAACAATTACTGAGATCAAGGTGAAGGAATATCAAGTTGTTGATCAATCCACCTTTTATCAAAAGTCTGATCTTGTCCTATCAAACAACAATCAAGGCTATTATGCATTCCCAAAGGCAAATGTTACATTTGCAATTGAATTTGGTGCAATGGCTCACTCTGTTGTTACTGTTAGACCTGGAAGTGACTGGTTCTCTACTCAAGTGATTAACCAGTATAAGATGGGACCATTCAAGGATGGATATGTCCCTTCTCAATTCTTTGGAAAGAGCGGTTCATTGCAACAATATTTGAAGTCTCTCACTTTGGTTGTTGATCCATATGTAACTCTAACTGTAGACAAGAGTTTGAAGGAATTTATTGAAAACAACAAGAAGGTTACTATTTTCAACCTTCCATTCGATATTACCCCACAAACTGGCAACGCAGACATTCAAGTCAGTGAACTAGTCGATTATCCAAACATATTCTCAGTCACTCTGAGAAGAAGAAACAGTAATCCTTTGGTTCTTGCCACTGAGCTCACTGCTTAAGCGCATCTATTGAAAACTAAATTCGAGGGATATAACTTTCTCCCAAGATTTGGTTCATAAAGTGTTCGTTTATCTTGTGTTCAATCTACAATTTTCCACCTGGAAGTCCATTCATTAGGAAGGAAGCACGGAATATTTCACCCTTTTCTTTTGCTTTCTGTGCATAGTACTCTGCCAACAATGCTTCGTACTTTTTGTTTGGCATCTCGTAGTGCTTGAGCACCTTTTTGTGGATGAAAAGAATACCGAAACAAGTTGACACGAATGCAGCGACAACCATCAGGAATTGCCTAAAGATGATGCCTCTAGCTCTCGACTCTTGTATCGAAAAGACGGACCAGTTGGGAATTTTGGGTGCATCGAACTGATCATACGCCAGACCACTCGGATCGAAAAAGTGCCTCGACATCCGACTCAACTTGTCCAATTCTTCCGGATCAGACACATATCTCACTTTTCTCCTATAGTTCATCTCTGCACTGAAATTCCGCACAAAAGCAGCACTACTCGCTCCACTGGTTCCTCTGCGACTCATATCCCAAAAGTCCTTTTCTCTTCGAGGACCATCTGTTGCTGATGCATCCTGACTCCTCTTCTTTCCACCAAAATAGTACTCTGATTCATCAAACAGATTCAACACTCTACTGTCATACTTTTTACGTTCATTGACATCTCCCAACACTTCGTATGCTTCTGTTACGCTCTTAAACTCTGATTCATAGTCAATTGTGGGTGATGATGCATCATCAACATCAGTTGTTGTTGTTGTTCCGGCATTTTGTTGTTGTTGTTGTAATTTTTTTTCCTTCTTGGCTGAGTGTATATCGGGATGCAAAAGCTTTGCCTTCTTCAAGTAGGCAATCTTGATTTCTTTGGCGCTGGCAGTTGTTTTGACGCCCAAGACATCGTAAAACGTTCGGGTTGCTTTTTTGGCGGCAGCAGAAGCGGACATACTATCAAAATAATATCAAGTATAATTGAAAACTAGGAGTGTGTTGTTATTGATTGTTTCTTAGCTGAGTTCGATTGAGTCTGATGGTTTATCGAGAAACGTAGCTTTCGGGTTTTCTGTTGTGTGAAAATAGGAGTTATTGGTTTTCGCGACGAGAGGTTTGTCCACAAAAGTCAGCTTATGACCAGGAACGGCAAGATTTCGAGACAAGGGCTGAATCTCTGTTCAGGGTCCAAGAAGCGGACACGATTCATGATTGCTGCATGTGATCATCGATCCATTGCGCGACAAATATCAGTGTGTGCATGCTAGGAAGAACATTCTCATAGTTAACCATTCCATTTTCATCCACTGGTGTTTCACAGAGGATGATTGTGAGTTCTCTCTTCGTCAAGTCCAATTCTGCTTCTGACAACTCCTGGATAAAGTGGCGAATGTGTATTTGACCCGTTTGTTCTTCGTCTGACCTTGATAATACAGCTCTTAATTCTTCTTCCAGCTCGGCAGCATTTAAATCATGCACCAAATCCTCTTCCCCTACTTCAACATCCTATTTGGCACAATAGTAGCAAACAAACAATTGTTTAAGTTTACTCATTGCTCTTCCAAAAAACAGGTTTCATAAGTCGAATACATACTTCATTGAGGAAATCATAATCGTCAATTGTCTTCAATAGACCAACAGCTTGATCCACAAAATCAATGTACTCCACTAGTGCCTCATCAGTCAATTGACAACATTCCGATACCAAGAACAACAGTTTCATAGGAGAAATCAAATTGAACTGAGATATCACTCTTTTCACTTGTTCCACTCCCAAGAATCCATTCTCGTTAACGTCTACTTGCATAAGGGCTTCCTTTAAGTGATCTCCAATCTCATCAACATCCATATGATCGGTTTCCTCTTCATGCAAATCAGAATCTTCTTGTTCGTTTCTATCATTGTTTTCTTCTTCTGTCAACGATTGCGAGTCCTTATTCTCAGCCAATGTCCGGTCACTGTCAGATGACTGCAGGAAAGATGCTGAAACTGACACTGCCGGTTGATCGCTATAGTAATGAGGAACAGAGGATTTTGATGAAGATTCTTGAAGATTTGCCAACTGAGTAAAATATTCAAGACCGTAGTCATAAATGTTAGAGGGTTGATCACGAAGGACTTCTCTCGTGAAACCCTTGAGCATCTCATGAAAATTCTCTGGCAAAGAGAAATGTTGTTGATAACGATGAGCCATTTCTTGTTCTTATCAATAAGAATATTGCTTTCTGTGAAGGTACCTTGATGGTCTGATGATCGCACAACTGAAAAAACGTCGAGGGAGAATTCCGTAGATTCCAGCTGACGATAATCTCCCGCTTCGTTCCAGCGATTGCTGGAACCTCACTTCAAAAAAACGAGCACATGCAATAAAGAAAAACAACAACATGAATCAACAACAACGAGCACAAGATGTAGTGGCTCAAATGGAAAGCAACAGACGAAAAAGACAACGTCGAACACAACTTGTCAATCAAACAGCTGATCGCGTCTCTACCAATCTCACTCTTCAATCAAACCACTCTTCCAACAACAAGCGAACCAAATTCAGTCATCATGTCAACAGCAATAACAGTAGCACATCAACAGTAGACAACCAAACAAACGATACCAACACTACCAATAACACAACACTCAACAACTCAAAATATGTGAGTGAAGAACAACAAAAGCAATTTGAAGAAGCAATGGACGATTTGTTGAGCATGGATGATAATTTGGTGGATTCAATACAGTTCAGTACAGTCAATTTGGCACTATTAAAATTGAAGCAGTTGTGTCATGGAAGAAACACACCTGTTCCCATCATGCTCAAACACATGCTTCATGCCATGTTGGAACCCAATATGCAAACTCAGATTGAAAGAGAGTTGGATGAGTTGATATCGGAGCGTATCATTCGACAATTTCACATGCATCATCTGGGATCGACTGTCACTGCTTATTGTTACACTGATGATCTCATTCAACACATTAGACGATCGGTCGATGTCATTCTGTCAGCCAAGATTGATGAGGATGGTGGTGCAGTTGAAGATGACGGTGGAGATTATGATAATTTGAGTGAATACAGAGAAAAACAAAAGAAATTGAGAGTGAACATGATCAAGAAGGACAATGAAAGATTGCGTGTCTTGTCAGAGAGGTACATTGATGACTTGATACCAGAGTATTCGGATACGGTGATTAGCAAGGATGAATTGAAGAGAATTATCGAGTGTGATCAAGCCACAGACATGTCTCTTCTCATGAAAATTGGTCTGTTTACCATAAAGGACAACCAAAACTATTATTTCAATGCACCAGGTGCTGGACAATTTATTGTTGAGGTCAAGGGAGGCAGAGAAGAGATTGTTTCTATACTGAAGCGGAAAAAGTACAAGGAAATCATGTTGCATACACTGAGGGAGAGAAAGCTAAAGAAAACCAATTTGGGCATAGATTGGCACATTAGAGAACTGTTGGGCATTGGAGTTGCTCAGATTACTCAGACAAGCAACGGAGCCATGCTTCAGCTCAAAAAATAAATGTTCGATTGAATTCTCGAACTTTTGTCCCCAAAAAGCAATTCAACACACACATGAAAACCAATCAACAACAAGTCAATCGAAAGAGACACTATGACAATACCATCATCAACACTTCAACCACCACGTCTGCCGACAGACCTCCAACCATTACATCTCCAGCAACAAGCACTGATGACAATGAACTACAACATGTAACAAAGAAACAAAAGGTAGTGGTTGATACGTCATCCCGTTCGTTGTTGCTATTGGATCAATTGAGGCAAACGATTCACTGTTCATCCGAAGAAGTCATGCAACATGTTTTCTCCAATTTGATTCACTATGTTTCCGATCACAACAACAGCAACAACAACAATACTGAGGATGTTGAACTTGTCAAACTTTCTGATTTGCTGCAAATGAACAATGAACATAAAAAGAAGAAACTTGATTCTGATACATGTCAAAGTAGTAGTAGTTGTAGTAGTGGCAGTAGCAGTAGTCGTAGTAGTAAAAGAAGAATTTTGATTGGTCGAATTTTGCCTCGATGGAAAACGCGAATTCATGTGGCTTCTCTGTTTTTCACTCAGAGTGATGACGATGAACTCAATAATGTTGATAATCATACTTTGAATAACAATAGTCATGGTGTCGTTAGTAATGATAGTAAGAGTACTGAAGTCGTTTGTGAAGTAATTTCTTCGAATGATGCCATGACGGCATTGCAGCACTCAGATGACAATAGTAGCTTTGACCAATCATTCAACATGTCCTATTTGAATCATTGGTTCATGTTTGAAGATTGGTCATTTGTGACATCCAAGAGTATTCGGAGCGTCGGTACTGCCAAGAGTCATCATCATTCTAATCATTCTGACCGAGATGCTCACAAGAGGAATCAACAAAGGAGAAGAAAATTTCCCAGTGCATCTCAATTTTCATACTTGGAGATTACAGTGGACAGAACAAGAGTCAAATGTTTACTTCAAATGTCACACATGTCACAAATGGTGATTCCATACTTTCCATCGAGGGATGACTTGTTGAGACGTTGTACGATAAGAGACGGATATATTGATAATCACTTTCAAGTGAAGAACTGTGCCATTGTTGGAGAGGTGGTTGCCATGTGTCCCATATTCTCACAGGCATCATCATCGTCATCATCGTCTGATCGAGTCATCCAATTCATGATTCGTGTTCAATTACAGAGAATACCAGAAGCGTCATCCAATAAGGAGAGAGAACACTTAGTATCTGGTTCAAATGAGAAGAACAAGAGCAATGAACATTCCAGTTTTTTGAGTAGTGTTCGGTCAATGAGTGAAACAGAGCAAGTCATTATTATATTTTCATCCAAGGTGCATCACAGTCTTGTCTGTCTGCATCACTTTATTACGGTCAATCAGACCTATCTGTTTTCTGGTTTAAGGAAAGTAAAGCTGTCTGTGAATGCAGGAGTGAACACATTGCATCTCAAAACACCATCAGTCTCATACTACATGGCATCTGCTCAAACCTATTTCTTTCCATTGAGTGTTGAGATAGCAAAGGTATCATCTGCAGTTGTTGATCATAATCACCAATCCCAATTGTTGGAAACCTCGACAATCATCTCAGAGAGAGTGACAGCAAGAAGTACCAGCGATCTGAACAGTAGTGTGTTGTCCAATGAAGAAGGAGAGATAGAAGAAAGCATGATTGATCATGGCAAGACGATTCATTATGAAGGACACATTACATGCACTGCACGACTATACACTCACGCAATGTGCACGATAGATGATCAGTATTCGCTTTTTCTAAACTACTTTCCGATTAAGAACTTTGGTCGAGGATTAAGGAAGGGTGTTCGTGTAAGATTATTCAACGTACATCCCATATTTGCTCCTCAGAATAGTTTAGAGCAGAAGTATGAATTGCAGGGGTTTGGATGCTGTCGTTTAAGCACAATTCAGATTATCAAGTTTTCTTCGGATTCAGAGAGTGACTACCGTCCTCTCATGCACTCTATTGATACAAGTCAACTGAATGTGAATGGGAAGATTATGCCACATGAAGATGTTTGGACAAAGCAACCACACCTCTATCCGCACTATATCATATTTCTTCAATTTTTTGAAAAGTGCAAAACAAAGTTTGAGTATTTAATGAACGAGCAACAATTAGTGGATAGTAATATCGTATCATACCTGTTTGAAAAGTACTTTGTCGCCAATTGCCACGACACGAAGCTCACAGAGGATCAAGCAGATGTCTACAACGATTTTGTTCAACATAATACGTCGTGCAATCTTGTTTCTTGTTACAAGCCAGCCTACAGCGATATGAATAACAAGATACCAATCATAGTGACGGTATCTGAGCTGATCAACTGGAGTACTAAATGTTTTAAAGATACCATGCCTGAGAACAAGAGAGGTGCAAATTGGAGCGTGATAGATAATATAGCCTCGAATTGGATCCTATTGGGATCTCTTGGATTTCCCTCATCGAAGCAACAAGACTTTTACTTCAACTTTTTCGATAGCACAGCATCCATATTGGTACAGCTACTATTGAATGATTCGTCTCAATTAGAGTTTGACTGGAATAGGTATCGGAAGGACGTGTACATGGTTTCACAGTTCAGAATTGTTCAAGATGAAAGAGATGGAGAATCCATTACCTTTCTTCAAATATTTCAACTCAAACTGTGCATCCGATATGATCACATGCAACAACTATCATTACATTCGCAACCCAATGAATCGAATACCACCAGGACAGATTCTGCTGCTTGTGATGACCAATATCAGTTTTTAATAACCTTCCTGTCTGATTGGTCATATTCTTACAATGAGTTTACGATGAAGGCTCTCGTACTTCAATCACCGTCTAATTCTATCACACGAAGATCGACGATCCAGATACGGTGTTCAGCCTCGTTTGGTTTAGGATTGCATTCTATGCTTCGTCTATCCACCATTATCACTGTTCGCAATCCAGTCATTCTGGATCAGGGAGGACTGGAATTAACAGATCAATCTGTAGTGAAAATTGTTGAGGAGCAAGACACTGCACTGCAATCTGTCAGATCGGTGCTCATTAACAATAGCAAGACATCAAACAAACAGTCAGTTTATAACAATCCGAACGAATTTATTAACATGAAGGGTTATTTGATAAGAAGACAAACCTTACAGAATTCTCAGATACATCTCGTGTTGAGAGACACAAACACACCTGATACAATAGATGTCTATGTGAAAAGATCACATCTGGTAGGATGTATTCCAAATCATGTGCAACTCATCCTCTACAATGTTTCTAAAAGATATAGCTCTCAATCTGGAAAGGTGTATATTTCATTTAATCCCGGTAGCAGTCGAATCATTCAATTACCATGCACTAGAAATCAGAATCTCGGTTCATACTCTGACATGCCAAACATGAAACTCTTGTCTCTGTATAGCAACACAAATATTCAACATATTTTCTCGCAGCGAGCAATATTTCATGTGGACTCTTGCAGCATCTATGCCATACACAAGTTCATCTATCAAATTGAAAGTAAGTGGTGTAATCTTGTGTGCACGATAGATGATGGAACACAAAGAGCACTATTAATTATTCGTGATATTGATATCATTCATTGCCTATTTCCAAGGATTGACGAACAAATAAGAAGTCAAAACTTTCGGAATCATGATGATAATTCATATGATCAATCAGGTGTCATACCAATGCAAGAAATGAATTCGCTCAAAATTTCCTTACATGCGAAACTGGCTCATCCTATCAAGAAACAAGTAAATCACATCATTCCCAGAGCCGATGGTCAATTCCATAATCCATTTCCTAACTACGAAATGGAGCAAAACGAAGAGACAAAGCAGTATACCAGAGCAGAGAAGGTTGTTTTGATTGCAGAAGCGGTTTCTGTGCTTAGCAGTGTGTATCGCGCCAGCTCAGAGACGAGAGAAAGTTTACTGTCCCTTGTACAATCATCTCTTGCATCACTTAATTTATGATGGATTAAATACCATAAACACTTTGGTTGAGGCAGCAGGTCCCACCTTACGAATAGATCGTTGATCCATTCTTGAACCTTCACCCACACCCCACGTACACTGAATATCTTTCAGCATATTTTGCTTTCGTTCGTTTCGTTGACAGGGATAATCGTATTTTCTATCTATTTCGCTATAGGCATCGAGCAATGATTTGACACTGGGATAAACTGAAACTATAGACTTAGCAATTTTCTCTGATACCGATGAAATTTCCATGAGTTGACTGCACCATATCTCTTCGTTCGTTAATTTTTTTTTTGATGACTGCGAGTCTGTGTCGTCACCAGTATAAATGTACTTCATGAGTGGTGAGGATGATCCTGATCTGAAGTCAATAACACTTGTTTGTGCTTTGTACGGTGACTCTGATAAATTCTGGGCTATTGACACCAAATAATCAGCAGACTCCTGTCCGTTCTTCGTGTGGTAAATTTGACAGTGGTGCTCTAATTGTGCTTGGATTACCTTCTGCTCAATTTCTTGTTCGGATACATCAGCGTCATCATTTTCTTTGGTCTTCTGCTTCCGATTGGAACTCTTGTTCTTTTTCTTTTGGTTGTTCATAATCTTTCTGTAGCGAGATTGTTGCCTAATCTTCAAATATGACTGCAATCCCTCGACTAGAAAGAAAACAATCGGGCGAAGAATATCCACATCTTCGAAATATCGTACATACTTGTTGTTCTTGACAACTGTGGTGAATTGGGACTGAAATTCAGAGCATACCTTTTCCACGTAACCACTCAAGGTATTTGCCTGTATCAGTTCGACTAAGTTATCACCAGGAATCCGAACAACCGTGATATGAGGAATTGGAACTGGGATCATAAGGTCTCTGGCATCCGGGCTAACAACAACCCCAGCACATTGTTCTATTGCCAATAAACGATCTAGAATGACCTCAACATCTCCATTGCACTCATTCTTCCATTCTTTGCTCAACATTGGAATCACCCGAGTGATAAGGAACCTTGCCATATCAATCGACAGCTTCGCCCGGCTTCTCCTCTCACAATAGAGCACATACTCACAAAAATGACCCGGAAGCCACCGTTCAAACAAGATTTGGTTCTTAATCTTTAGATTGTTCAATGATGTGTCAAGTCTATTGCCATTCGCTTCATGAAATGCTGGTCCTCTTCTTTTCTTTCGTCTTGGTTCATTATGACTCTCGTTATTACTCTCATCTTCACTGCACTGTGATTGATTGATATCATAACTACCCAACAACAACTGATCCTTGTCATACTCTTCCAGAATAGTTTGCTGAATGTCGGATCCTCCCACACTCTGCACAATACTCGGATCCATTCGAATACAAATCTCAAAATTTGAAAATTTACCCTTGAGTCGCTTCATGTAACACTGTTCCAACTTTTCCAACTTTTTTCGAGTGCTGGCCTTACTGGTCAATGTTTCCACCTGATCCAACACATCAACATCATACTCATCATCAATCTCTTCTTCTTCTTCTTCTTCGACCTTATCATCATTCTTCTTCTTATCTCCTCCACTGTTATTCTCTTGTAAGGTCTCCGTATCATCATCATCATCATTATTAATATTCAGAAGATTCGATGACAATGATGACGACGACGATGGTGAGAATTCCATACTATGCTCTAAAGAAGATCTCCTTCTCTTTCTCGTGTAAGCAGATGTGTCATATGGTTTACGAGTCGATCGAGACATCATGTACGAAGACGGAGAAGTGTGCACAGATTTCATGAACAATGGAACGCCATTTTCATCTTCACCGACACCACCACTGCCATGAATATCAGCATCTTGTTGTTGTTGTTCAACTACTTGTACTTCTGTTGGTGATAATGGTGATATTGGTGATGATGCATGTGATTCATGGACTATTGTCAAATCTTCTTCTGTTTCTTCGAATTCTTGAGAAGAGAGACAAACAATGGATGATAATGATCGTGTTGTTGGTGGAGCTCGTTGGTGTGGTGGTGGCGGTGTGGTTGGAACTTGCTCGTCGTCATCATCGTCACTTGATAGGCAAATGATATCATCAGCCTCTTTCATCGTCTCTTTGATGTTTTCAATGTGTTCTTGGCTCGCGATATTTTGTTCGAGCAATTTGTGGAAGCACAAAACACTTTTATTGTTGTTGGTTGGAAGTTTCAGTTGGCCAGAAGACTAAAGGGCAGAGCAACAATGACATAGGTGCTAATGAGCAAGAATTGCCAAATTGCCAAAACGGCACACCCAGCAGTCAATGGTATGTTTGGTGCAAAGTTGTCAAGCTTCAGACCCAACAGTATGAGGCCGACGAGTCCCGGCAGCGAATGAAAGAATGGTATCATAATGAATGCCACGAAAGCTCCTCCAGATTCTCCAGGAAGCTGCCCCTCTGAACTAGAGCTGTTCTCTTTGTCCTTGTTGATCTGACGCCAGAAATTGACTAATCTCCGAGGAGGAACATCAGTCAGTATTCCAAAGAGCAGATACAGTGGAATTCCAAAGAGGAGAACGACAAAGATAACCCACAGAGGTGCAAACACTGATCCCCAGGACACATGAGTAAATCCGTCGAGCTTCAATGGTATGGTAACCATGGTCAATACAGAACAAAAGAGTACAACTCCTATTGCTAGGTAGAGAACAACAAGTGCCGTTCTGTCCTTTCTTTGAGCCACTCGCATCAATCTCACTTCCAAGTTTGCTGCATTGGGTGACTTTCGAGCTAAAACTCGATCATAGGGAAGAGTTGGTTGATGGATAGTGTCCAAACTTTCACTGTCCTCGTCTGACATCAAATCATCCTTCTCGACATGCTCTCGCTCAAAGTCGTGCAACAAAAACTTGCTCCTCGAATATTGCTCTGCTCTCTTGTATCTCAATAACCGATTCCGAATTGCTTGATCATAAACGGTCAGAGCATCTGACGAGTCCGATTCCCTTGGTGTATCATGATGATATAGACTATCATACATTCGCGCACGATCATCTTCTTCATCCATGCTTAACCTCACGACGACACTGTTCATGTCGTACTCTGTGTCGAGATTGTGAATTCTTTGTGTTTTTGCTCGCTGCGACCTATTATTTGTGTACATGTCAGCATCATATACAATTTCATCAAATGTCATCCGTTTCCGTATCGCCTTGTACATCATCGATATGATCATTGGCAAATAAACAGCCAACATAACAATGATGCAAGGTACTGATGCATAGCTCCACAGAAATCTAGGTGATGAGAGAAATAGCAGCTTCAATGCAATTACCAGCAGCAGGAAAAATATTGGGAATGGAACCAACACACAACTTAAGAAATGAAAGAAGTGAATGAGGTCGAAGAATCCATATTGGAAGAATAGAGTCTCTCTCAGCAGTAACGTTAATATGCCTATCAAATAAACTACAACAGCAATCACCATCGGCATGAACACTAGAGTTAGATTTCCCTGAGAAGGCGCAATAATCGAATCATAATGCATCCCAAACAGTATTGTACTGACAATGAAACATCCAGCAATAATCGCAGGACCGACAACGACTGATTCAAACAAACAAAGCAGTCGATACTTTGAAAAGTAGCCCTCCGCGTTCCTTCTATCCTGGAATATGTGCTGCTTCCGCCGAGTGGCAACCAAATGCCTACGAAAGTCATTAGGCTCCACAAAGCGCAACTCTGGGATAAATGTTAGGATGCTCTTATTAGTTTGAATTTCTCTAGACTGTACAAAATTAACATAACGATCATGCCAAAAGAAGTCTCGAGAGACTAATTCATGCATCTGGCGGTTCACTAGTGATAAACCTAATCTGTCTCTATCAGACAAAAATTCAAATATATACAACTGTACATCGGTCGGAAGCTCGAAGAAGAAATTGGGCTTGTCACACTTCTCTGGTAATAATGAGATGGCATAACTCTCACAAAACTCGCTCAGTGTTCGCTGTAAGTCATCATCCATCATGATCACCTCGTGCGACTTTGGATTGGTTGTATAATAATCATCGTTTGTCATCAATAGGGAGGACTGATCCGCCAATGGATTCGTCCTACGAACCATTTGGTTGTCGTCAGTAACATCTCTCATCATTATCATATCCAAATCCGTAAAAGCCTGTACTATACTTGCATTGCCAGAAATAATATCTTCAGTTGGTAGCCGATGGCTCAAGCTAGTGTTGGTTGCAGATACGCTGCTTCTTCTCCTTTTTCGCTCATCTCTTGCAATAATCTTCATAAAGTCCACACCTTCTGCCAACTCTATCGTATTAGAAGTGATATTATCATTGTGAGTTTGCCTGTTCGAATAATCGTAACCACCCAGAGAGCAAGATCTTCTCTTCCTTTTGTTCATCATGTCACTATTGACAGAACGTGGCGGTTGATTCGTTTGCACTGGAGGGGATCGATGATTCCTGCTGTAAGTGGAAGCTGTATAAGTTGAGGAAGTTGTAGAGGCACGCGATCGTCGTGGAGGTGTTTTTCTCAATGAGAGAGATGCTGAAGATGAATAATAACTCTCGTCATAGGACTCATCATCATCGTCATCGTCACTACCGTCATTCCTGTAAGAATGGTTGTCATTGTGTCTGCTGTGAACAGCGTAACTTGTACTGCCTCTCTGATGTCGATTGTTCATTGGTATGATGACACCTACTCGATCCAATAATGAATTTCCACCAATAACAGATAGAACAGCACTGCTGCCCTGATGATTGGAGTTGTTGAGAGTGCTTTGAGAACTGCGAGTATTGCTTCTGATGGAGCCAAATTGTCGATTGTCTTGATACGAGACATCACCACCCATCATGGCAACATTCACATTATCATCATTGGAATCATTTTCGTCATGGTCATCATTTTCATCATGGTCATCATGGTCATCATAATCATCGTCATGATCATCATCATTCTCTGAATCACTTCTCTCTACATAATCCTTCACTTTTAATCGATAATCCAATTCTTGTTGTCTTCTGATGCGATTTTCAATCACTTGCTCCAACACTGAATGCTCAAACAGTTCATTATCCGAATTGGAATACTCACTCACATCGATATCAATCGTTTCTTCATCACTACCATCATCACCACCAGTGCTACTACTACTACTATTGTTGTTGTTTGTCTTCTCATCACTAAAGTCATCATCTCCATAATCCAAATAATATTCAAAATTATCATCATTATCGTCGTCATCAATAGCATCAACAACACCTCGTTGCAGCAACAAGTCTTCTTTATTATTGTTGTTGCGTTCAAGAGGAGTAGGTGTAGTTAGTTGCACCAATTTGTCGAGCTCGTCATACAACTGTCTGGTGACTGTCTGTTCGGACGTGGTGTTGGTTTCTTCTTGTTGTTGTGGAGGACTGCGACCGTTGTACTTGCGCATAATGACATGATTCTTTTAGCTGACGTTTTATTTGACTAAAAATTTATTTGACATCCGAACTTTCTCCAAAAGGTTGCCGAAAGCGTGGATCGAACACGCGACCTTAAGATCTTCAGTCTCACGCTCTCCCAACTGAGCTATTTCGGCCTTCTTACTACAAATTCCATATCAAATATTACATTCGTTTTCGTACCGGCTACTTTTTGTTGCGGAACAAATTCTGCGTTTTTTCAAGGAATAACCATGTCCAACAGGTAGGATTGGTGAAAAGTGATATCACAGATCCTCAGTCGAACCTTGGCAGAGCTGTTTGCAAGCTACGTCTGAGAAGTCAATAAGACGGTGACATATTCTCGCAGAGAAGCGAAGACGTTTCTAAGAGAGGAAAGGGCATGTCTGAGAAAGAAAGTATTTATTTTATTAGCGACTGTTCATACTCCATATCTCTGCTCACATCCTGCAAACTGCAATAGACATCGAACAAAGCTGTCATAGGAAAAATGAGTAATTGACTCCTCAACGTGAATGATCTGAGTGTAACGCAGGTGAATAGGCGAAAATCCGTGCAGACAGCATACTTTAGGACTAAAAACAAGCAACAACTCAGGTTCAGGGAACAAATCTTCCTTGGCCTCCTTCATACGTTTCTCCACAATAGAATTCAGCTCTAATCGCTCTCTTTGGTCATCTTCACTCAACACCAACCAGAGTTGAGACTCCTTCATGTGATTACTATTATGCTCCCTTCTCTTGTGCTTCCTCTGCTGCTCCTCCTCCGCCTTCTTCTGCTTAACAATTGTGTTTGATATGGACTGCTTGTTTTGTTTCTTGTTGGATGCAAGTTTCTTCTTTTCATGATTGACACCAAATTTTCCTTGATTTTGCATCTCTTCCTCCTGTTTCAGCACTTGTCGCTTGAGTGCATTGTCAGTGATCAACTCGTGTGCTACTCTTGTCACAAACGGTCTTCCACAACTCTCATAGTTTAACAATCGGAATCTCTTGATGACCCTTGTGTGATCATCATCATCATCAGTTGTCATTGTAGCACTTCTCTTTCGAATACTACTGCTTTGAAAATCAATGTATGGCACCGCTTCAAAATCCTGTTCCATGGGCGATGATGCATGGATTGTGACATTGTTATTGTCTGATTTTTTGACGAGTTCCTTGTTCAATAACGAAAATTGTTGCCGCAGTGAGCCATTCACATCATAAAAACTCAAATTTTGAACACCATTGAAACAATAAACTTCGCCGAGTTCATCACCATTCACATCACTACTACCATTATTATTATTATTAGTCTTTTGACTGTTCAGAACAAACTTGACATGACTGTCATCATCATCTTGATGACTAAAGAGTGAACACCATTGAATCCAATTTTGAAGTGTGGTTATCACTGATGATGATGATGAGTCATAATGACTGCATTGTAAATCCCGTATGGCATCCTCAGATAATATCACTGCTAAATGATTGATTTTGATCATTTTTTGACTCTTTTCTTCATTGTTGTTTTTGTTGTTTTTGTTGATTGTTTTCGTTGATAGTGTCGCCTCATGATTGGATGACGATGATTGTGCTAGAGTATTATTGTTGTTGTTATCTTTACTTGTTGTTGTTGTTGTTGAAATGATTCGATATAGATGGTTACCACCAGACATGTACTGTTTCACACCGAGTCGAATCCGTTTCCACGTTTTCACCAAATAACAGAAAAGATAGAAACTATAGTATATGATGTGATAGAGGAAGGCGAATAAGGGAGAAAGTATCCACATTTTTCAAAGGAGTTGATAGTAATGGTAGTGGGTTGTTGTTTGATGTGGCGGGTGGGTAGTGGGTGGGTTTGTTTTCTGGCGGTCTGTGTGAAGGATTTGCGCGTGTTCTATTTGTTCGGACGAGATGCGGGCTTTAGTTTGCTAGAAAATGCTCCTTACCCGGAGATTTTTGGTTGTTGGTGTTTTGGACCACCCCGCGAATCCGTCCCGGAATTACGGACCGTCCAGTTCTCTACTCGATTGTGAATTGATTTCTGACGGGAGCTATGGTGGATTTAGAGGTAGGAGTAGTTTAACTCTAATAGAATCAAGAACAGATTGAAGCCAGTACTATCTTGGACTATTGCTCATCAATTGCAAAGAACAGATTGGGTACCTTAAAGTGGAATTACCAGAGTGGTTCTGGACTTTGTACTGCTTCATCTTCTCAACGATACTGGATTCTACTGTTCCAACTTATTGTATCCTAACTAGGTTGCTAATTAAGTTGTGTTGCTAGATTTAAAATCTCTAGGGACACAACGAACCTTCAAGAACACCACAACAATGAGTTCCATATTCACTCCATCATCACAACAAAAATTGGATGTCATCAACTGATCAATAAACCCTTCAGTCAACTCCGAAGTGTAGCTCGTCTCACGATTAATTTTGATGGGAAATCCTATCAATACAACACATAGCAGCATAAGTCGGCGATTGAACTTGAATGACTCGATGCTCAGAACTTATGATCCAATGACCCAAGGAAGCAACGGCTGCAATACTCAGTCAAGACGTACGGATTGATAACATGGAACAAATGAAAGAAATCTATGATAATGTTCGTCCAATCCTCGGTCGAACAGGAAGAGGTTGACCCATTCTTTCAGATATTCACTTGATAATTCAACATGCCTCTTCTTTCTAATTGTTCATAAGAGGCGCAAATTCCTCTAAACGGTGCAATAATGATTATTGCTCCAGCTCGACTTGTGGACAACTCTCAGAATAGCACCAAAAAATTAGAAACAATCTCAATCTCATGCAGTCCCGCCTATTGTTGGCCAAGCCAATTCTCAGACCTTGTCGCTTCTTCTCGACACATGCATTTCACCAGCGCACCTATTCGCCGGATACTCCAACATCAAACAACATCGTTGGCAGCAACACTCCACCAAGCTCTCATCAAACAACCATCGTCAATCCACAACCAACAACAACAGAAACAGAAGCAACGACAAAAATTGTGGCAAAAATTTTCACTCAAAGCACCAACAACACCACAACACAAAACAAGAAGAAGAATAAAACCGAAACAACAATGCAAAGATTTGTGCTAGAACCAATTGGTCACATGGAGACATGCTGGAAGCAAAAGCAAGGCACTCCAAGGTATGCATCGCCATTTTTTTTTCACACACAGCAACAACAACAATATCAATTATGAAGAAACAAGAGACTAATATGGATTATTTTGATGTATGGATGTATAGGCAATCCATGATTATTCCCAACGCACGTGGTAAGCTTCGACTCACCATGTCCTCCACCTATGAACAAAAGCATCGATACAAGTCTCACTTGGGAGCCAAGGATTTGCCACAAAGAGCCAACACGTATCACTTTGTTGAAGGATTGGAAGAATTTAGTCACATTTGGCTCTTTTGGATCTTTCATCAAAATTTTCATGTTCAGCAATTGAGTGCTGAGAATAACAACAGTGGTGAGAGTGGTGAACACACGACTGATGAAAATGTGGAAGCTACCACCAAGAATAATCAAAGTCTCACTGCTGCCAGTTTATTGAACAAGGCCAAGGTCAAGCCTCCTCGATTGGCTGGTAAAAAAGTGGGTGCACTTGCATGTCGTTCTCCGTATAGGCCGAATCCATTGGGCATGTCTGTTGTGAAATTGGATCGGATCGAACTAGTGGAAGAAACGCAAGAGACCATTTTGCACTTGTCTGGTGTCGATTTGGTTGATGGAACACCGATTATTGATATTAAGCCATATATTCCAGAGTATGATATTTTACAGGAGCCTGCTCATCATGTTACGATGCCAGCTTGGATGGGAGAGATGCGGAAACAGTTTTCAATTGATCGTGTCGTGTTTTTGGACTTGGCACTCGAACGATTGGAACAATTTCAGAACAAGAGCGAATTTTACAAGAATGGAAAGGAGAATTTGGAGGCTTTGAAGGAAGTGATTTCCCAATCGATTCGGTTAGACCCTCGATCAACCTATCGCAGAAACAAATTTGGTCCAGAAGTGTTTGGCATGTGTGTCGATGTGTTTAACGTCTTTGTTTCGATTGATGATGAAAATAGTGTCGCTACAGTTCTTGATGTCGAGGATTGGAGTGGTGGTATTCCATCCAAGGAAGACTTGAAGCAGAAAAAATACACTGGTTCTCTACCTTCTATGCCAGTGGTCGATAGTGCTCATACCACTGGTGGACAAGAAGACGCTCCTTCTTCCTAATCTACTTGGCTGAGTAAAATACATCATAACTCTCTCAATGCAATTTTCCCTCTAATTTTCTCTGCCGATTACATCTACAGCGGAGGATTAAAGCTGTTGATTGTTGGAAAACCACACAGTTTCCTCATTTTTGTGTAAGAAAGATATCAATCTCAATGAACCAAGAGAACATCATCACTGCCCAGATTGACAACGAGTTCATTCTCGAGAAGAGACCAAGCAATATTTTATTTCATAGCAAATGGAAGTCCAATGCAAAATCTCCTCCTGATCCAGATGTTCTCATCATGAATTGCCTCATGTTTAACCATCAACTGGCTCTTTCAGAGGCTGCATTCTTCAATCATATCAGAGCTGATAATCAAGCTGTGAGGTATCTACATCCTAAACACTCGCATGTACCAATACTGGGCTATAATGAAGCAGTTGATGTCAGTCTTTTGAAGCTAGATATGAAATACAAAGTGTTGGCATTTGTTCTGAGCGCAAACACTGGTTTCACCCTTTCAAACATCACAGATTTATCGATGGGTGTGTCAGATATCACGAACGAACTCGAATATGTCGTTGATATGAACTATACAAATGTGGAGTATCCAAAGGAGAAGTTGCTACTTCTAGCCATTATGTTTCGAAGTGATGTAGATAAATCTGAAGATTGGAAAATGATACCCCTTAATCAACCCATACCGAACGTTCCGGACTTTGTGCAAGCAGTTCCGTTCATCCACGACATATTTGTGAGGTACAAGGTAACGAGCGATAGAAGGTTGATCGAAGAAATGAAGAGAATAGGATGTACAAGGACTTTTGATATCGACAAGGGAGAATCTATTTTGCTGGGAGACGAAGTGAGAACAATTGCTGCCACAGTGTCGCATAAAGGATGTGCCGTGGCTGCATGTTTCTTCTCTGCTGATAACTCTCTCGTCCCAGATGACGATCAGCGAAATATGGTCGGTTACTCTAGAGATACGAATAAGGAAGCTGTTACCGGACATATCCATTTGTCCACCGTACGGAGAATGAAGGAAGTTTCCTATGCAATTGTGATCATGAGGAACGGATCTAATGAAGCGAAAGAAGATATCTCACTGACACTGTACAATCAATCGAAAGCATTGGAGATCAAAAAGTACTCTTTTACCCCAAAGGCGATCAAAAAGGAAAAGTATCTAACCGTTTGTAAAATTATCAAGCTGAAGTCTGGATGGAAAGTGGTATCAATGTTTGAAGAGGACCAGTCTCGATCAAGAGAGTTATTCTTGACAGAAACTGCAAAGAGTTTAGAGAAACAGCTGTTACTAACTGTTACTATTGGAATTCGAGAGGCTAGAAACTTGCCAGCGATGGATTTGAATGGATTCTCTGATCCATACTACAAGGTGTATCTCGATGGAGAGCTATCATACCAGTCTGAAATTGTTAAGAAAACATTGAATCCAAAATGGGAAGGAGAGATCACTCATCAGTCCAAAGGAACCAACATTCGCAAAGTGTACACTCTCAGAATCGAGGTATGGGACTGGGATCGAATTGGATCAGATGATTTCATTGGCGATGTTGCCATTGAAGTCGATATGAGTAAGAAGAAGCGAATTCAAGTGAAGAACAAATGGTTCAAGCTGATGAGAAAGAATTCGAAAGAGAATGGAGAGATTTTATGTGACCTCATGTTCTCGATTGATGGATTCGAGGAGGACAAGTGGCTCAAGAATCAAATTCAGCTTCAAAAACAGAAGGAAAGAATGGCAGCTCAGCAATTGCAATTGCAACAAGAAAATCCTACTGACATTAATGACAAGCAATAAAAAGAAAGCAAATTTTCTGCTATTGTATCACCATAACTCATGTGAAATTGACATAATTGCCCGCTATCGAATTGGGCTTGTTCTTGAGCGGCTGACTGCCTAAAAAGAAATGGGTAGCCGAAACATGACGACAGCAAGCTGGCCAAGCAAAAAGAAACAAAATACGTATTATTGATTCCCTCCGGTTGCATTATCAAAGCAAGCAACAACAAGCCTATACCTATTGATCAATCTTTTTCAGTGTGTGTTGATGAAAATGCCAGAACAAGAAATTCTTCAACGACACAAATTTAGTGAGGATAACGATGGGAGTGGTGGTGGTGGTGGAGACATGCGTGTCATCCAAGATGAAACACAGAGTCTGTTGTTGTCGGTGCGGCGAGATAACCACAAGAGTACAACCAAACATCGACAAAGTGTACTCATTCAAAAGATTATTCAAACTGTCACGTATTATTTTGTGTTTGCGTGCTTTGGCATTGCTGTTTCACTGATGGGACCAACGTTGAAAGATCTGGCTCGTACGAGTCACTCTTCTGAAGCAGAACTCGGTTGGCTTTTTACGTGCAAGGGCATTGGTGGAGTGCTGGGAGGACTTGTAGGCGGCAAAATGTTTGATTGGTTTTCAGCGAGATCCTTTCGTGCTACGAATTACTTTTTGGCGTTTCATGTGTTTATGATGGGTGGAATGATGGCCCTTATGCCATTGATACCCAATCTGTTTCTGTTAATGGTTGTTTTTGCAGTTTTTGGTGCGGCTGTCGGTTTTGTTACGATGGGTACCAATATTCTGTGCATGTGGACATGGGGAGACAAGGTTGCACCTATTATTTTGGGCATGTCATGCATTGCTGGTGTTGGTAATTTTGTGGGACCGGCTATTGTTGCTACAGAGATGGACGTAAAGTTTGTTTATTGGATCGGAGCAATGATATCGGCATTGTCAGGTATTATGCTCGTCCTAGGTCAGACGGGTACTTTTTGTATCAAGGAGGAAATTGATGTTGAGAAGAAGAGTGATGATGCTGAAGCACTTTTAACGAACAATTCTGATGATCTTGCAGACAAGAGTGAAGGCGAAGAGTTGGTGCCTGTTGAAACAAAGTTTCAACTATCAAATGACTGGAGACTAAACTGTAGAATACTGTATGAACAATCAAGAGATTTTCGATTAGCAATTGCTGTGGGATTTGCTCTCTTTGGTTCTGTGATTTTTGAGTCATGCTTCGGTGGATTGCTGTATTCGTATGTCGCAGAGAAGAGGCTCGCAACAACCAAGAGAGAGAACTCGATGATGACTTCAGTGTTTTGGATGTCATTAACCATTGGTCGTCTCTGCGCATCTCTACTCTCCAGTTTGAAAATCAAACCATTCCTGATTCTGACTTCAAATGTCGTGCTATGCTACACGTCTGTTGGCATCTTTTTATTAATTTCGAACATTGTGTTACCGCATCGAAGCATTCTGTGGCTGGCTATTGTGCTAATGGGTCTCGGAGTGTCGAGTCAATTTCCAACAACATTCTCTTTCCCAACAACATCAATGAACAACATACGTGTGACAGGTTTTATGTCCAGTGTGATGGTATTGATGTCCGCATCTGCTGAAATGACAGTACCAGTTCTGGTGACACATGTGTTCGGTTTAGCAAACTTATTCTGGGTTTTACTGTTTGGATGTATTCTGTTGACGCTCGGATATGGCATACTCTTCCTGTGGGCTCTGTCTATTCAAATTGGAATTTCACCTAATTCTGACACAAAATTGTAAATATTCGAAAGTAATATGGTCCTTTAATTCAACCACGAGCTCAAAATTGAATAACGAAATCTTTCAGGACAAGACAAACAATTTTCGCAAGAGAGAGGACAAATTTCAAATTCTCTTCAGAATTGTAATATAAGAGCATCTGTAGTGTAGGGGTATCATGCAGCGTTGCCATCGCTGCGACCCGGGTTCGAATCCCGGCAGATGCATTTTGCTCGCGCATTTGTTTTGCTTCCAAATTGGAAGAATTCTTTGCGCACAATCTGTCCTGGTCCGCATGCTGTTATCCTCCATTTAAGCTCACTATGGTGATCATGAAAAAGTAAAAAACACACAAAGACTACACACAGAGCCACAATTACTCGGAGCTACACAATCATGAAAGTTCTCGTTACCGGTGCCAATGGCTACATTGCCTCATTCATTGTCCAAGATTTGTTGAAACATGGTTACAAAGTCAGAGGAACGGTTCGATCTCTACAGGACACATCCAAGTACAGTCATTTGAACGCTTTTGAGAATGCTGCACAGTCATTGGAGATTGTCGAAGCTGATTTGCTCAAGGAAGGCAGTTTTGATGAGCATGTCATTGGTTGTCAAATCGTCATGCACACTGCCAGTCCATTCTTTATTCCATCGGCTGATCTCGACCCACAAAAGGTGTTGATTGAGCCTGCTCTGCAAGGAACAAGAAACGTGTTGAATGCTGTTGAAAAACAGAGACACTCTGTGAAGCGTGTCATTGTAACGAGCTCTACTGCGGCAATCTTGTCTGTTGCTGAAAAGGAAATTGGAAGAGTGTACACGGAGAAGGATTGGAATGAGAAGAGCTCGTTGACCAATTCTCCATATGCGTACAGTAAGACTCTAGCGGAGAGAGAGGCTTGGAAGATGTGGGACGACATGAAGCAAAAGTATGCCACTGAAGAGGGAGAGTTGTTTGATTTGAGTGTTGTGAATCCGACACTTGTCACTGGACCATTGTTGCAGTCAGAGAGATTGAAACAGTATGGTGTGAAGGAGTTGAACACGAGCTGTGCAATTGTTAGAAACATTGTTTTGAAGCAAAAGTTGAACTCTGAAAATGGAAACAAGATCAAGGCAAATGAAGGATGGACATTTATTGATGTGAGAGATGTTGCCAAGATTCACAGACTAGTCATGGAGACACCAGGAGCCGGTGGAAGTCGATTCGTGTCCGTTGCAGGAAAGAACACATGGGCCAAACTGATTCCAGTGTTTGCTGAACATTTCCCAGAATACAAGGACACGATGCCTAATGAAATTGAAGGAGATATCGAAGAAGGTTACAAAGAGTTAGCGTGTTACTCGACAGAAAACTTGGAGAAGACATTACCCGCATTTGATGGTTGGATTTCTGTTGAACAGTCATTGTTGGACACAATTCAGTCATTGAAGGACAACGGATTATTAGAATAACAACACAATTGAAGTGCCGTTCTCCCCTTCAGTTAAGTGAAAATAACAATACAACTTGCTTTACAATCTCCACATCGTGCATCGAGAGTCGGTAAAAGGCCATGAAAAACCAATTATCTCGAAATTGAGTCTCCAAAGATTCAATTCTGCAAACTCATCATGATTTATCTCACTATTGTGATGAATTCCAAAGATCCATCGAAAATTTGTCCCGGTGGCTTCCCCAGATTCTTTTTCTTATTGGTATCTCAGCAAAGGGAGAAACCTTATCACTAACTTGCTTTAAAAGGGCAGTCCAATTGATCGCCTCCTTCTCTGGTTCCTTTGTTGTGGATCCTTCGTGTCTTAATGACATAGCGGGTCCGATGTCCATGACAGAGGGAGAGTCAATTTGGAAGATCAAGTCTTTAGACAGCATCTGGTTCAATATTTCCTTTCTCTGACCGACATCTATCAGTACCTTGTCGTTCGGATTTGCCTCGGTGATCTTTCTTTCCCTTGCCACTTCTCTTTTCAACAGGAAATCTCTTGAAATTTGACCCTCCCTTTCAGAAATCAGCTCATTCATGTACTCCTGAGTTAATAGAGTTTCTCCCAAACATTCTTGCCATTTTGTTTCTTTTCTTTTCTGATCCTCTGAATACCTTGCAGCACTCAGTTTTAAATCCGACTCCTTTTCCCTCCTATCTCGTATCTTTCTCTGTTGTTCTTCGTTTAATGTTGTTCCCCACTTTTTGCTTCTCAGCCCCAGATGAGATATTTTCGTTCTTGAAGATGAAAGAGAACCTGCTGATCCACTTCTAAATCTATGGGTTGTCTGAATGGTTGTTGGTTCATCCAGCGCATCCAGATGCTTTTTCAATTCTTTCTTCCGTTTTACCCCAACTAACTCGTCATGAATTCTTAAATCTCTCCGAGTTCTTATAGTAAGATCCAAATTCTGCTGTATGACACGGTTCGTCAACTGAGAAGAATCGAACTCAGTAACTGAACCCACAACAGAACAACTCTGGACAGGAGAATACTCTTTCTCCACCACCAAGTGAAACTCCATAAAACTCGTATGGAGCGATATTGGTTTGAAAGTCACATGGATATCAATAAAGCCTTTGGAGGGGATTATTCCACTCATCGGCTCAATCATAAAGTTCATATTCTGCTTGTGTATTTCAATCCTAAATTTGTAATCAATAGGCAAGTTCATGCCAAATCTAATTCGCTTAATTGATTCACTGTTCAATAGGCAGGTACCGAAATCGATTCTATTCGGTAGTTTTGTCACAATTCCCTCTATGTTGTTTATCGTCGATGGTCTAGCTCTACTCTTCATATCCTTGACAGTAGTAATCGTATGAGGTTCATCACCAACTGGATTAGCAATCATTTGTACGACAAAGGAATCGGTTTCACTCAACACTGTAAACTCTTGCTGATAAATCTTCAGCTTGCGCGGCTTGAACTCAATGAGAACATCTTCATGCATTCCCACAGCGATCATCCCACTCTTGACATAAGAAACTTGCCAATTGGAACATTTGGGAGTCACTAAATGAAGTCTCTGGGGCTTCCTTGACCGATTCACAAGCTTCACATGACGCTTGTAGGTCCTATCAAGAGTATCATACTCTACGAAGACTACTTTCGGAACAGCTTCAAACGCATGGGATTCACCCGTAAAATCATTTTTCTTCTCGCCACTCGTTTCAATGTTCAGTTCCTCTTCCATGTTGTGTTTCTGTAAAAAAACGACAATCAAAAGAATTGTGCCGCCTTGGAACCTAAAAAACAACATTTGTTGAAGATGAATAACGAATTGGATTTCTCTGGCCAGTTCTTCAGTCCCAGCAAAGCTTTGAACGATCCATCGTGCACACCACCGGTCAAGAATGCACAGCCACTTGATTCACTGATCCATTGTGAAATCTTGTTGAATGATCCCGCTGCTGTGTTGCCTTCGCTTTCAAGAAGCCAGAAAAAGAAAAAAACAAGGAGCAAAGCGGAGAAGCGCTCGGTTGACCGGCCAACTACAACCGCGGCACAGCAGGTAGCAAACAGAGAAGATGAATCAGCTAGAGAACGAGAAGTCATGAGAATTGAATATGAGAATCGACTCAAGCAGAAATATGGCAAGGGACCCCTCCAGCTTTTGTCCCAATGCATGGCGTTGCCGTGTGGTGACGATGCACGCCGGATACGAGTATGGATGACTAGTACCCAAAAGCAAATTGAAAACGGAGCTCCAAGAGACATCTGTACGGGTGAGTTAATAGCATTTGATAAGCACCTGAACGTCATGCTCAAAGATGTGACCCACGAGTATTCCGAGTTGGAAATCCAGTACAGAAAACAGAAACACATATCAGACAAAGCAGAACACAAATTCAGGAATAGGAAAAGATCTGTGAAGGTCTACGTCCCTAGAACAAAATTCGTGCGACAAATGTTTATCAAGGGTAACTGTATTATAACTATCAATCAATTGAAGGTTGTTCCTTCGTGAATCAACAAGTTGGTGTTGCTTCAATGGACAAAATGACTCTCACTGTCTCTTATAGAACAATTTAGTGCCTCAAACCGGACTAATCTTCACTTTTGTTTCATCCCGCTGCTTTTGACTTTCCACTTCGCGCCATAATTTCCCTCCAAAAGCTGAACAGAACTTACACGAGTTATTTCACAATGAATAGCGACTTGTTGGAGAATGAATTAGGGAGATATCATCCGAGAGCTACGATTAGAGCTACGATCACAACTACCCCAGCTACGAGAAGTGCTTGCAGTTCGGATTATCATAAGGAGCATCGGTTGACAGAGTTAGCTAGGAACAAGAGGAAAGAGTATAACAGAAGAGAACAGGAAAAGTTGAGGAAAGAGAGAGAAGAAATTAAAGCATGTTCGTTTCATCCATCGACCCGTCAGAAAAATTCTTCATCTCCGGAGTCTGAGATATCTAATGAGCTGTTTGAACGGTTAGCACTGGAAGCTGTCGAAAGGGAGAAGCGACGAGAAGCAAAAAGAAGGAAGAAAGAGGAAGAAGAGAAATCGAAGTACGCTTTTGTTCCGAAGACGAGAGCATCACGTTTTATCAATGAGGACAAGTATTTAAAACCTGAAGAGAAAGCAATGCTCCTATTGAAGGAAAAACAAGAGAGATTGAAACAGTTGGAGAAGAAACATCAAGAATTAGATGTCGATCTCACCTTCCATCCTCAAATATCGGAGGAATCCCAGAGAATTGCAAAGAACCAGAAAGATAAGTTCAATATTTATGAGAGAGCGAGGTATTCGGAGAACCAAAAACGACTGAAACGACAAACAGAGAATCAGCTACATGATAAGTTCGAAGAATGCACCTTCCAACCTCATGTCAATCCGAATACTGAGAAAATTTTGTTGAATTCTGACTTAATAGCGGCATCATTCTTTGAGAGACAAAAGCTCTTCAAAATCAAGGAGCAAAATGATAAGCAGCAGATGCATGATAAAGAAAACAGATACTTGAACACATTGTTCCAACCAAGGATAAACAAAACATCTGAAGTTCTTCATACAATATTTCGGGGAGCAGAGACAGAGGAAGAGAGATTTGAGCGTTTATCCCGGGTTGATTCAGAGAAGAGAGAGAAGAAGCAACAAATTGTCAGAGATGAATACTATGAACAATTTGTATTTCAGCCGCAGTTGAATCCCATCTCGAAGCAAATAGGACAAGCGACAGATCCAGAGGAGCTGGTAAAGAACGACCGGAACAAAGTAGTTAAACAGTATGTAACAGATGTATGCGAGCGAGCTTGGCATAAGGAGCATACATTTAAGCCTACATTAGTCGCGAATTCAATCGAACAATCTCGCAAGTATAAGCTCATAGACCCAACGAGTCCCGAAATTACAACAGATAACATTGAAAAGTATCACGAGAAGCGTGAACAAAAATTGGAAATTGTGAAGAAAGAGTTACAAGAGAAGGAATTGAAGGAATGTACATTTAATCCAACCACGAACAAATCCTCCAGGAGAGCGACCCCTACGAAATCAGGGCCCATAGTTATAAGAGGCTTGAGCAAACATTTGGAGAGGAGTGAGAGAGCAAAGAAAATAGAGGAGGAAAAGAAAGACCGGGAAGAGAAAGTGTTTCGACCCAGGATAACTCGGCCTGATCCAAAACTGAAATACACTATTCCCACTCCCTTCAAGAACCTACATCCTGATAATTATGGAGCTCAACGAGAAGTGAAACGATTAGAACTACTAGAGAAGTATCATCGGGCATTGAGCGAACAATTAGCGAATTAAATGCAAGGTTCAGTGTATCAAAATCAAGTTTTCATTGAAGACGCATAAATGAACGTGTCTGAACACACTTCACAAAATCCTTCATGCTGTTGTGTCTCATACTCTTTGCATTGCGACACCGAGTGGCACTAATATCGACACCAATCGCATCCAACCCAACATAATTCGCAGCCAATAGCACAGATCCCTTACCACAGAACGGATCAATAATCGTCGTCGCTCCAGCTTCTTTACAAAATATCATTGCAAGCATACAAGCATTGATACCCATCGCCTTCGGGTATAGCATATCACCACGATCCAAAATATCAGGCAATGGCCTTCGGCTAATATTATCAGAAACATTGTTGCCTTTTCCAAAGCAAATCATATGACTGTATCCAGGATGTCCCATAAGAACAGTTCCCACTGGAGCACGAAGCATCATCTTATGCCAAAGCACCTTCACGTTGGGCACCTTTTCTGCACCCAAGAAACACAACCGACTCTTATCGATCCACTCTGTACAAAGGGATCGAGTCACTGGTTTTTGATAAGACTTTTCCTTGTTGTTTCCAACGTTTGCATCGACACTACCTGCTTCTCCTTCTTCTTCCGTTCGTGTAGTTAACGACGCATTTGAATTCTCTCCTCGTGTCTCTTGCGAGCCCAACTCATCACTACCTTTCCTGTTGTCGGTATTGTTCTTCTTTTGCTTCTTCCAAGTCTTTTCCTCCATGAAAACCTTTTTAGTCAACAACTTTACATCTGTTTGGTAAAAGATGGCGCAGGAGCCCTCGGGAAGTTTCTCCAAAATGAGAGACACAGCATTCGTGAACCAAATTTTCCACTCTTCCACATTCATTCCAATTTCACTGTAATCGGGCAATGATGTCACCACAAATGAACCCTCCTTCCAAATCATACGATCATCGTCACTACTATTATTAGTATTACTCTCATCACCATTATCAACTGCATCATTCGTATACGTCGTAGTAGTAGTAGTCGTATCAGGACTAGTATCAGTATGAGAGGTAGTAGGAGTAATAGTAGTAGGAGTCGTCACACATTGTTGAAGCCATTGGATGGCATCTTGACAAATGACTTGAAATTTGCATTGCAAAGACACTTGTTCATCAAATGTGTACTTGATGCGAAACGAGTCACTCGCATTCTTGTTGTTGTCCTTCCGAGTGATCATCCATTGAGGAACGTAATCCTTTTTCATTGCATTTTCATTATCATCATGGCTAGTGTTGTTCTTTTGGTGTTTTTGCTTTTTGTCTGAATCATCATCATTGTTTGTATTAGTATTTGTTGTCGTTGTTGTCGTTGTCGTAGTATTTGTCGTAGTATTCATATGATTGTCGGAATGGTTGGTGTGAGAGTGAATGACGTCATTGGTTGGATGACTGTTCTTATTGTAGTAAGCAAGGGTAGCGAGGTTGGTGATGGCCAGTGCGATACTGAGACCGATCCAGACAGCAGGAGACAGTGTCGTCATCATCATCATGATGTGAAATGTTGTTTGTTTGTTTGTTTTTTTTTGTTTGTTTGTTTGTTCGCCAGCAGGAAATTGGTTGTGTTTCACACTTGACATGAGTTAACCGTGCAGCGAAGAATCGAAAGAGCAAATCCACGAAATACTCAACCATCGAAACTTGAATACAATCAAACGAAATTTTGTATTTTTTTTTTTGGTTGTATTTTACTTCTTTGTTGATTCTCTGTATCAGTTTCGTGACGGCAGAATGCCGTCACTATTGATTTAAGTAGTTGCAAATGCTCGTAGAGCATTAGCAACCAGCAATCTCCTTTGAACTCGTGAAGAGGCGTCGCATCACCTCCACACCTCCTCTTTGTATGATCGACAAATTGTTGGGCCTTCACAATTGCCTTCTTCTTCTCCATCCCACTCTTCGTCAGTCCTTTGATCACTTGTTTCAGCGCCCTTGTTTCAATACCCAACATGCCAAGCATGTATTCCTTGCTTGTTTTCCTCCGCTTATTGAAACGAAATTTTTTAGATTGACTTTAGGAAAATATAAGGAGAAACTGAATACAACGGCTCCTTAGCACAGGTGGCAGTGCGCTGTCCTAGTAAGACAGAGGTCACGAGTTCGAGTCTCGTAGGAGCCTTTTATTGCAAAACCGTTTAGCTGAAGAACACGAGCTTCTCCCATTCTGTGCTGTCGTTCAACTTGGTCAACTCTCCACATCTGTAACCTCCACGTCCTGTCAAATGCCACGATAGCTTTTCCAAGCCGCTCGACAAATCTGCTGTTCCCAGATTAATGTTACTGTCAGCACTGAAACCGACTGAACGACCCTTCCAATTGTAAAAGTAAACACCATTCTCATATGTAGTTTCATTCTCCTTCGTTTCTCTCAGTACCACAGAGACCCTTCCCATTGCGCAAAGTGCCAATCTACTACTATTCTTGTGTCTTGCTGCCAGCATTATTCTGGTTCCACTCGTAGCAGGCTCAAAGATGGAAGCAGTGGTGGCATGAGAATATGGCTGTTGATAAATACAGGTCCAACCCTTGAGTATTTTGATTGGTACGTTTTCTAGGACACCAGGCCTATAAAATAGACTTCCATCTCTCACCTTTGCTCTGGGAGACTTGCTAGGAGAGTGTATTCGATTGGAGAGTGCATGAGCTCTGTATGCTTCTAGAAGCATCATCTTAGGCACAACAAGACTAGGTTCAACATATTCATAGAGTTCATGCGGATCCAATGTAGGGAACCGAACAAGATCCATCAAGTCAGCCACCACTACACTCAATTGCTTGACAAATGATTTGTCTTGAACATAATCGATGATTTGACTATATGTTTTCTTGATTTGTGACATATCAGGTGGATGGAACGCTGTCGGCAAAGATGAGTGAGACAATGGCTCAATAATACTGGAGGAACTCATGATCGTCAAGTTCAGTAGATTAGATAGATGTCTCGGACAAGCGCTGTCCACTGGCGCCCAACCTCCGTTATCTTCAGTGGTTAATGAATCTCGCGGTGATAAGTCTCCTTCTTCTTCATCATAGATGCTCAAGTCTGTCATCTCAGATGCTGTGTGGTCAAACTCACTCGCCTCTGATATACTCAGTATATGAGGATCATTAATGTCGCTCTGAGCCCTACGTCGTGATTTCTTAGAGGATCTAGAATTGCTGGCTGGTGAACGACTCAAAATAGTTGTCACATGTAACTCAGATGGTGACAATGCTCTCTCCATTTGCGATGTTCCATGACTTGAAGATGCAGTTTGAGATTGTCTCCCTCCGCTACTTGCATCAGCAAACTGTTGATTGCTCCTACCGTTACTATTATCATTTCTATTGTCGAAATCACCGTTCGCTATTGGCTCATATTCACTCCTCCTCACAATTGGTAATTGGGCTACATCTCGATATTGCGCACGATCTACACCAATAGACACTGAGCCTGAACCTTCTGTCCATGGTGAAGATGTGGAAATTGTTGGCATGCCGCTCAATGAATCCATCGATATCTCCTGCGTTGGTCTTTGCTTCTTTCTTAGCACTAATCTCTTTGAAAGCTCTTGTTTCTTCTTCCTGTTGTTCTGATAGTTGTCTCCCATCGTAATTCGATTATTGTTGGCCAATTTGACTTGATACTTTCCCCATTGGATCACAGACAAGAACAATACAATCTCTGGCGCCATGATACGATCATCCCTGAGCACCTCCATCATTGCCATCTTGTCCATGCGACAAAAATGAGAAGGATCTCCATCCATGAACAACTGCTTTGCATGGACAGCGACATGCGAAAGACAAAATTGATACAATTCTTCAAAATTATGATACATGGACTGCTCTAGCACATCAAACACATTCTCATGAGTCACCAAGTTCTTCACATATTGTACACAATACTGTTTCACGAGCTCAACACCAAACTCATCTGCCAACTTTAGCACACCAAACGCATTGCTCGCATCCACATTAATCTTTGCCGAATAGAAATACTCGATCAACACTCTAAAGTCCTCTGGCTCGATATCAGTCAAGTGAACCACAGCGCTCTCGCTCTCCGCCCAATTGGCGCCATTTTCATTTTCGCCATTGAACATTTTACAGAAAAAATCACATCGCGCACTCAAAACACAACGATGACAAGCAAAAGAAACAGATGATGACTCTGCCTGCTGCTGTTGCTGCTGTTGTGGATTATTGTTGTTATTGGTGTCAGCATGATCGAAATTGTTACTATTGTGAACAATAAGCGTAACGTCACTCATGATACTCTTGGTGTACATTCTCATTAGATCCAAGTAGAGTTGCTCATTGGGAGATGGCAACATGGATGGTAAATCTGAGCTCATATCTGTTCGCGTGTTTTTTGTTTTGTTGTGTTGGTGGCTTCTTTTGATTTTTCAGCCAGATTTTTTTGACAGGTGTCAAGTAGCGGCTGGTTGTTCGGGGATAGTTCAGACGAACCACAGTGTGACAACACCACAACATCGGATCTAGACAGCACACTCGCTACGATGAAGTCAAGAAATCAGGGAAAGTATTATTTTATTTGAAGGGTACTCGCGTACTCAGTTGGGCATTCATCGAAAGGACAGTTGGAGCTTCTCAAAGTATTTTCCGATCCTTAGTATCGACACCAGATTCTAACTTCTTGTTCCATGCAATAAAGTTTTGAACCGTTCTTTGAATTGCTTCCTTTTCACTGACAATTGGCTTGTAACCGAAATCCTCTGTGGCACTCTGATGAGAACAATAAAATGGGTAGATGATCATTTCAATCTCAATAGGTACAGTAAATGGCCTCCATGCCATTTTCTTTGGCAGCACAAGATTCACTAACATGCAAACGAAACATGCAATGTAACCTAAGATTAACAAAATGCGATAATCCAACAAACTTGGATTCTTAAGTCCAATACTCTCATAAAGAGGCACAAAGAAATTATAGTAATGACCCTTGGAGTCTCCCACAAAGTATGCACGACCGCATGGTTTGTCACTTGAATCGTTCATATGCTGGCTGCACAAGACATGAGCATAAGCAACATTCTCAACATAAGAAATGTTGAAATCATCTGTAGCACCACCCACTTTCACATGATTCTTCTTGTACGAGAGAACCATTTGCTTGTGAACTGTGGAGTCGGGCCCATAAATGACACCAGATGGTCTTACAGAGCAAGTCAATAGCTTTCCTTGACAAGATCCATTCTTGCTTAAAATGTACTTCTCAGCTAACCTCTTTGTAGCAATGTAGGACGATGAGGCACTTTCAGGATAAGTGTACTGTCTTGAACCATCTTCACTATCGATAAAACTTTCCCTATGACCACTAGTTGGGCTCTTCTCGAAGCTACCAAACTCCATTTGTACCGTGTTGGAGCTCGTGTAGATGAATTTTACTTTGTTTACAAGCTTGGAGTCCAATAACTCGCACAAGCTGTCCACTAAAATCTCTGTTCCTGTGACGTTGACTCTATGGATCACATGATAATCGATCCATAAGCTCACAAGACTGGCCGTGTGAAACACTGTTAGCTCTGGTTGGTCGGTTGCATTGCCCGAACCAAGGAACGACTTTAAGTTGTTCATCAACTCAGTTCGATTGGTCACATCTGTCTTGTAAAATTGAATGCTAGATTCTCTTTGCTTCCATAACGACCCTGCAGATCCATCATCTTCTGCTGAGTTGAGAAACACATTGTCGGCCTGTAGATCAAAGATGGCAATTTTGGCGGGTCTTTTCTCAGCGTTCAAAATTTGATTCACGACATGAGAGCCAAGAAATCCATTTCCTCCTGTGACAACGTATAATTGTGGTGGCTGAGCAGTCATATTCGTGTTGGTTAGCTTGCTTGTTTTCCAAGACACACTTCAATTCTCGCACGAGACTTCATCAACACCACTGCGGAACCTGCGCTCATGGGACACTGCGTTTCTGGCGTGAAATAAGAATCGAAACTGGTTTTGAGCTCATGAGGAATCTACAATAAAAGTCATTCAACACACACGCTTGACATCAAGAAAATGAAGCAAAATCTCCACCCTGTATCCAATGACAAGAACAACAGCAACCAGAGTTTACACACATTTTTTTTATTTTTGTTATTATATATTTCACAAATAGGGCTGAGGATAGCCATGAGTCAAGTAATCATTCTTGCGACCAATTACTTGCCTTGAGCATATGACTCTTGCCAAGTTTTCAAGTTGTTTGTTCCGTCTTTCATCCAGTTGGAAATGATGAGCTTGTCGTTCTCACTCAGACCAACATCTCCCATGTCCAACGCGGTCAACTCACTCTTGACCAACACTTGAGGGCACACCCAACCCAAGCTCACAAAACTATGAGCATGTTTTGGGTCAACGTTCAAATGAGACAAAAAGTGACTCATCTTGGCCAATTCTTCGACGTAGAGTGGCTTTTCCAATGGCGCCTGCTGAGGGTCCATCAAAGCACTCTTGTTCTTTCTCTGGCTGCTGTTGTGAATGTCTCCACTCTTGAATGCCAATGTAATGTGGAAGTCGTATGGCTCCAATCCCAACAAGTTTCTAAACTTGCTGGCACTTGGCCAGTTCAACACCACAAAGAAGCACTCATTGTCAGCATCTTCGTCAGCTCCTTCAATCTTGCCCAGTCCCAATGGCTCCAAATCGCCCTTGACATGCTCTGAAACAAGCTTGAGCAACTTTTGCAAATCAGTCTTTAGTCCACTCTCGTCTTCCTTTGGTCTTACGCCTTCATCCTGTGGAACAGACTGCTTCATCAATTCTGGGAACTTTTCTTCCATGCTCTTCAATGCAGTTTGAATCTCAGGTCTTGTCATCAATGTAATGTGATGTGGTGGACCATCACGCTTAATACGCTTCAGTCTGTGCTCCTGTGGAACAGCATCAGAAATGTACTTGTTTGCAATTGTGTCAACAATGTTTCCAAACAGTCCAATGTATCCAAAGTATTGGAAATTGTTGTCACGTGGTCCACTTCTTGGCAGAGCACAAATGTACCTAAACGGATTGCTTCCTCTTGAGAAATGCTCGACACCAAATTGCTCTGCAATTGCATGAACACGCATTCTTTCGCTCAGATTCAGTGTATTGCTAAAATCAACAAACTTTTTTCCACTCCTTGCCATGTCCATCAATTGATCAAAAACATCTTTGCCAAACTTGTCGTCTGGCTTGACCAACTTGTCCAAGTCGACAGAAACCAGTGGCTTTTCAAATGCAGCAGGCTGCTCTTGATCTCTCAATGCTTCTCTCAAGACAAAAAAGTCAACAGTGTTGGTCTTGTGCTTCTTGTACTTTTGTGGGTGGGAACGAGTTCTTTTTCTTTGCATTTTCTTCTTCTAGTATTGTGTTGTTTGTATATATGTACAGTTGTTGTCGAATTGAGCTATAATAACTTTTTTAGATATATAGATAATGTTTTGTTTGGATGGATATGATGATGATATTGATGTATGGGTATATTTACAATATCAATATGTGTGCGTGCGTATATAGAGATGATACAGATAATATGTGTGTATGGGAATAGATGTACGTAAAATGTGTTGATCAAATTTCTTCGAAAACAAACAAAGAGCTTTTTGTGTGTGACGTGTGCAAAGTTCCGAAAGAGACAATTCGATTACAATCAATTTTTATTCTGATTTACAACTGGGCGAGTCAAATTGTGGCGCGAAAAACTTCGGACTTTTCGGCTGGGAAATAACATGTTTCGACAAAAGCAGCAGGAACAACAAGTCAAGCAGCATGACCTCAACAAACGACACTTTTCAAAGGAAGAATTAGACTTGTTGTACTTGGATGTTCTTGTTCCCTACTCGTCCAACAACCAGTACGACATTGTGTTTGATCGCTTATTAGAACAGTTTGAAGTGCATGAAGCGTTTCATTTGCCATTGATTGACTTGTTTGTTTCGAGTGCTTGTCACATTAACCGATCATCGACCGTAGCTCAACTGTTCTCTCATATTCAGTCCAAGCTACTCGCATCGATTCAACAACAGAAACAGTCGCAAGCATCAAGAAGAAATCATGAGTCGACTCGCGATGATGACGCCAAAATTGCTTTTGAGAGCAGTAGTGACCTATTTTCAATCGTCTATCAATCAATGATGCTGCAGTATGGCATGGCAAAGTTACTGTGGAAAGTGAGAGAGTACGTGCAGTGTTTCCTGCTTTGTAAATCGATTTTACGAGAGATTAGTCGCTTGGATCAGAAACGTGATGGTGATGAACATGATGATTTATTTGTAGTGTTAGAGAGCAAGTTGTGGTATTTGATGGCAAAGATCAATTTTGAGTTTTATACTGGCGGTGATGATGTTGTGTTGTTAAATGATACCCAGAGTGAAAATGGTGATGATGGACAGATGGCGTGCAATGTTGTCGAGCAGTTCAATCTGTGTATCTCACAATGCTTTCATCTGAGTGATCAACAATCAGTTTGGCGAGTGTGGAGCAAGATGTGTGAATTTTATGTTGTCACTGTTGTTTTGAATCGCAAGTTTGAACAACATCTATTCAAACAAGAGGAAAGAGAAAATTTGGAATATGCCAAGTGGAATATTGTGATTGCAATGCAACAGTTTATGTTAACGAACGCAAATAGTCACACTGTACAATACAGCAGAATGAAGATGAGGAAACTGACTTCCAAATTGTCGCTCATAAACTTGATGCGAGATGATAACAATGCTGGATTTTCGAAGATATTGGCTTATGATCGCCTATTGCTCTTCACATACTTATCTATACGGAAGGGGCAAGCTATATTTGATAATACAAATGGAGATGAGGAATCACTCGATATTAATGATATATCTGACCGATTTTACGATTACTACCAACGTAAGAACGGTGTCAGACACTTCTCTTTAAACGAATTAAGATCAGTGGGGATAAATGTGTCTGCCAGATCAAAACAGTGGGAGCGATTACTCGAGTACTCATCTCTTGTTTTGCAATTTTGTCCCACAATTGATCCTAGCGCTCAGTTTTATCACTGCATGGCTCTATTTCATCAACAATATCCAGCTTTATTTGAGATTACATCATCAGTGTTAGGTGAAATTGGAAATGTCGAGTTCTCCACAATTTTACCATCCGCTCCTCAGGTAAATGAATTTGACAATGCCCTTTTGGGTGCAAAAAGGTCACATGTGTCATGCAATTTGCAGCAGAGCACACCAATATCACTCTATCTAACAGTATTGCGTCAGCTGAATCAGATTCAAGCGATGAAAAACAGGGGTACATTTAATCCGTCAGTTTATTTGTTCATCGCAACAACCAGTCAGATAAGGTTTGAATGTCACGCTATCGTTGGCATTCGATTATCTGGCATGACAAAAAGGAATTCTACACTGTGGCGGAGGGCAGTGTATCACTTGTACAAATCCTTGCTCTCTCAAGGCAATTCCTCTTTTATATGGCGCCTATGGATATCACTTCTAAAGAAGCATGTTAGAGACAACGATCCCACCCTGTATGTGAAAGCTCTCTTCCTGCATATCAATCAACTGAGAGAAGAACAATCTCAAGGGAACACAGAGTTATTAATGAAACTTCAGGAAGAGCTGAATCTTCTCAACTCTGGTGTTCCAATTGTTCCACTCGATGAAACGAGCTACATTCGTCTCCAACATCTATCGAGTGAACATACACTCAAGGATATAATGAGTGATCCTCAGATTACAAGTTTTGATGTTCAGCCCTTCCTTCACAGTGGCTTATAATAAATAATATGGTTGCCCTTCGACACTGTGCCAATTTGTCTGAATAGAACATTCATACAAGCACAGTTCTTTGAAGCAAGCTTCGCTATTGTGTCACATGCTTCATGCGACATGTCCGATTCATTCACTACCTCCTGACCAGGTGAAGTTCAACGAGTGAGACACTGGGGGTAATAGAATGCTGAGGGCATAACGCCCCCAGACATCAGACAAATTGTAACACGACCAGTGTCGTCGGACAACAACGGTTTTAAGCTGTTCGACACTATTTTTTGTAAAACAATTTGGGTGCAGAAGCAACAAAAGAAAAGATATCACCATTTTTTGTGGGAAATCTTTGCTGGAAACCCCTTCCCGCATCGAAGCGCTTTTTCTTTCGCGGAAAGTCAACCAATGTCAAGCAGGAGACATTGTGTGGCGAAGAATTTTCCAATTATACCAAGAGACGATGGTGGAATTGGCAATCGAAGAACAAAGATTCTCTCATCCGTGGTTCTTCTGCCCACCTTTCACACACAAATATTCTATCTCTGATAAATTATTGTCCAAGAGAAAACAACAACACGATCACCACACCGAAAATAATGTCCAACAGCAACTACACAACCACCACCACAGCCCATCATCATCACCAATCACAACACCAACTCATGAGCAAGACGAACGCAATACCGAGTGCCCAACAACAAGCAAAGGATCAACACAACAACCATGACAACAATAATGCAACTTTAGACAGTGACAATCATCGGTCAAACTTTAGTGTTTTCTCAGAATTTATCAGGTACCGTTCTTCACTCCTTTCTCTTGTTGTTGTTTGAGCTTGTGAGTGATGCAGACTGTCTTTCAATTACTCCGATCGGTATTACAGTTTCCGACGAATTGGAAAGTTGCTGTTCGCTCTGTGCTCCCCTCCACCGCGGTGATCTCTAACTCTCTTTCTTGTTCATTTACAGTGGATCAGCAGGCGGTCTGGCGGGAATCACCCTTGGCTACCCAATTGATACAATCAAGACAAGAATTCAAACATTGCAAGGCAACACTGCTCAATTCAATTCAACATTCACCACAAGAACAGAGTATTTTAGAGGTCTGTACAAGGGAATGCTCGCTCCCCTACTGGGTGAATTGGCATCCAACTTTGTCTTGTTTGGAAGCTTTGGTGTTTGCAAGGAATGGATGAACAGCTACTCTCAAAAAGTCATGGGAGAAAACTATTCTGCCAGGAAGGAGTCCCTTGTCATTGGTTTGTCTGGTGCGTTTGCTGGATTGGCCATTAGCTTGGTCGTAGCTCCTGCTGACATGATTAAAATTCAGTTACAGACAGCAACGGGCAATGAGACGATGGTTTCCAAGCAAAGCTTTAGCAACTGTGTGAAGCACTTGTGGAAGACCAATGGATTTTTTCATGGCTATGCTGCTTGTCTCTCCCATCAGCTCACATTCTATGCTGCATACTTTTACATTTATGAAATGTCAAAGAGACAGTTTGCTGACTTTTATGTGAATCGATTGGGAAGATCATATGAACAGGATGCTCTCTCTCTGTTGATGGCAGGTGGAATCGCTGGTACAGGTGCGTGGGCATTGGTGTATCCGACCGACTGTGCACAGAGCATTGTTCGTAATGATCGAAACTTGAATTTGAGAAAAATGTTCAAGACTTATACCGTGCGAGACTTGTACAGAGGATTCACTCCAACTGTTCTCAGAGCGTTCCCTGTGAATGCGGTGACCTTTTATGCATACGAAATGGCATACAAAATGTGCAGAATGCTCGAGGGCAATGAATAAATCCGTTTGCCAAACTTGATACAATAAGCATCCGCCCAGGAAGGCTGAGATGCTGCCTCTACACCATCAATGCTCCTTGTAAAATCAACAAAATTGGACGTCTGCCGCGCAAGCGGTCCACCCGGAACAGATCCTCATATAGTTGGTGAAGTAGCAGCTGACTATTACGAAGAGGCATTCAAGAAGGATAAAGCTAGCATGGGCTTCCTTGCACTGATGGATAGTCGAAGCGATAAACACAAACTGAGGACAGCTATCCAACCTTTCAAGACAGAGGAAGTCGCGGAAGCAATCAGATGGTTAAGGAACAGAAAGTGCCCAGGTGCTGACGGTGTTCATAACGAGATGGTCAAACTCCCTCGCACCAAGAAAAGAGACTTCAGGTGGGAATTGGCAGAGACTCTCTGCAACTTCTTCAACAACATCACTACTACCGGCAAGTTCCCGAGAGCGTGGAAGGAGTGTGTGATCATCCCTGCCTACAAGAAAGGGGACGTCACACGACCAGAGAACTATCGTCCTATTTGCCTTCTTAGTTCGTTGTCTAAGCTTTACACTAAGCTTTTGAATCAACGCATCTCGAAGGCGGCAGAGGAAGGAGGTGTGTTTACGAATGTTCAAGGGGGAGGACGAAAATTTCGAGATATCAGGGAGAAACTGTCCTTGATAAGGGGTGTCATTGACTGTGCCAACCGTCATGACAAGCAATTGTACCTTTTGTTGACGGACATTACCAAGGCTTTCGACTCGGTCCCGCACAACGCTATAGAAGCTGTATATAGATTCTTTGGTTTTCCTGAGGGAATAGTGAAACTTGTCAGTGGTATGGTGCGTGACAATCATGCGCGAGTCTTGACCTCTTCGCTTTCGAGAAGGTTTAGAATAGGAAAGGGTACGAGACAGGGTGATTCACTATCACCCACTACCTACATACTGGTGCACCAAGTGGTTTTGTTGTATGTGAAAAGTCAAGTGAAAGGATTTGGCGCGATGACTCAGAGACTCTGGAATGCTGCGTACGTGGATGACTGTAATCTGTTTGCTGAATCCAGGGAGGACATTGAAATTGCCGCCAAAGCAATGTCTACCGCTTTGGGTTGGCTCCGAATGACAATGCATCCTGACAAGTTGGAACTTTACGTCAGAAAAGTGGACAATAAGTCATCGAACGACATTACTGTGGATGGCACAAAGGTGGTGGGGAGAAACAACAGGCAGGTGTTTCGTGCGCTGGGTCTGTACACGAATCTCAAGGGTGCAACCCAGAAACAGAGAGAACAAGCGTGGCAAAAGGCACAGAGGGTGGTTGTTCGGCTCAAAGTAATGAGACTCACCGCAAGACAAGTGAGTCGGGTGGTGAACACGTGCATCCATCCTATATTCGCTTATGCATCAGAGTTTACTGACTGGACAGCTGAGTGGTTGAACAAAGTTAATGCACTGGGAAGATCATTAGTGAAGTTCGGGTCGAAGGCAATGAAGAGGTTCCCGACTGAGCTGCTGTCCATCGGCTTTGAGCTCGGGTCAGTAGGACTAAAGGACATTGAAGAGACAATTGCGACGCAGACTGGATGGTTTGTGTTCTCAATGATCAACGGTAAGAGAGACACTGAAGCTCGTAGGCTGTTCCTTGACACGCTTGAGGACATCAAGCTCCACCAAACATTCCAACAAGAGAATGTATTTCAGTCAAGCAACAGACTCGAGTATGTCGTGTCAACTTACCACAAGTGGTGTGCCATCAGGATGCATGCACATGGGATCAGATTAACTGTAGGTACAACTACGCAGTGTGATGAGTGTAGATTGGCAAGGTACGTACCATCCACCATCCTCAAAAAACTCTACCTCTCAGGTATAGTCAGCCGCAATCAACTGCTTGTAGAGGAACATCCCATCTGTTTCAAAGAATTCAAGAAACTATTCCCAAAATGTAGGATAGGTGCAAAATCGCACCAAATACTGAACATTTTGATGGCGCAAATGAGGACCTGTCAGTGTCCCATAAGCCAAAACTCCACTAAAAATGAACCTGCTCTGTACAAGGGTAACCTCAGAGTCGAGAGTAGAGAACACCTGCAGTCCCTGTTTGATCAGGAGAGAAATGCACGTGTAGAGACGAGCGAGCGTTGGTGGATTCAAAAAGATGCCAACTACAGCGGCGCAGACTTCAGCTTTCTCAAGTACCCACACGTTGTTGACAGAAGGCTGGAATGGTTCCAGCTTCAAGTCAGAAGTGGTACTCTCCACACGGAGGAAGTTGTTCGGTGTCTTTATAACACTGGCACCGAGCCCTCGATGTGTGTCTGGTGTAACAAAGAACCCGAAAGTGTGCTGCACTGCCTTATTCGATGCTCAAGGGCTGTGTATGCAAGAAGATGTCTAGCCTTGACAGTCAGTAAGGAGCTTACCAGCATGGGTGTGTCCTGTATCGACATATGGTTCGATAATGTGCGACTGAAGGATGGCAAGATGGAAAGGCGTCCTTTGCGACGGACGAGTAGAGAATTTCTGAAGGGTATGATGGGCATAGAAACAAACGCCACCGAAGAGGTCACCAACGGACTGGTAGCGACTGGGATCAAAACAACAGAAGCCGGTAAGAAAGCAAGAACCTTTGTGAATGGGGTGAAACGGAGATGTCTCACGACTCTCCTTCACCTCTTCACCGCAACAAAAGCGAAACAACAGCAATGACGCTCTGCGAGCGTCATTGGGAATTAATCAGACGACCAAGAGCCATCGCTCAAAGAGCGATGGCTGATGAAAATGTATTGAGAATAAAGTGAGCAACCGAAATGGTTGTATTAAAAAAAAAAAAAAAAAAAAAGCGGTCCACCCGGAAGCAAGAAAGCTGTTCCTTGATACGCTTGAGGACATCAAGCACAATCAAACATTCCAATATGAGAATGTATATAAGTCAAGGAACAGGCTAGAGGCAGTCAAAGGATCATTTCACAAGTGGCGCCAGCAGATTGCACAAATTCCATATCAGGGTTGTAGTCAATTCCCAACAGCAACAGTGTGATGAGTGCTGTTTAGCTAGGTATGTACCCTCCAGCCTGCTCAAAAAGCTGTTTAAGGCAGGCATCACGAGTCGCGAACAATTGATGGTTGACGATAAACCCTTTTGTCTCAAAGAATCCAAAAGTGTATTTCCGAAGTGCAGAATGACCAAGATCACATGAACTGCTATTGATAATGATTTAGGCCATGAGGAACTGTTAATGCTCCTCCAAAATCAAGACTGTAGATGAAACTGAACCCGTGCTCCACAAAGGAAAGCATCTACAATCGTTGCTCGATCAAGAGAGGATAGTGAGAGTGGATGCACGCGAACTATGGTGGTTACAGAAGCAGGCAAATAACAGTGGAGCCGACTTTGGTTTCTTGAAGTACCCTCATGTTGTAGATCGAAAGCTGGAATTTCCAAGCCAGAAGATTACTTGCGAAGACAGTAGGAGATGAGTTAATGGAGTTAGGGGTGGCTCGACAAAGTCACATCGACATATGGTTTGACAACTTGCGGTTGATGGAAGACCGATAAGAAAAACCAGAAAAGAATACCTGCAAGGAATGATGGGCATCGAAGTAGATGCCAACGAACAGATAAAAGATGGCTTGGTACTTAACGGAATGAAGAAGTCAATGGCTGCCAAGAAAGCAAAAACATTTGTGAACAGTGTGAAGCGGAGATGTCTTACGACCCTCCATCAACTGTTCACGTCAACCAAGGAGAAACAGAAGCAATGACGCTCTACGAGCCTCATTGGGAAATAATGTACAGATAATGCAAACGAAAGACAATAAAAAGCGCAACTGCAATGGTTGTATTAAAAAAAAAGTGGTCCCGAAGATAGCAGTAACTACAATACAATCATTGTAAGTCCATTCTTTTTCCTTGCCCTCTTTTAAAACGATACAGCAAATGTCATGATACAACAGAATAATTCACTACTTGTGTCAAAGAAAATCAAAATTATTTATGGTCGTCGTCTTTCGAGGGGAACTACCGTGTTTTGGATGAACGTGGAGAAGGTGTGGTTGAGGTTGTTGTGGTCTCTAAGAAATCCAAAATTTTGATGCAGAGATAACGAGTCTCGTACACATTGATAGCATTCACAACATAGGTGGATTGAGCTACCTTGGCAGGAGCCAAACTCAGATACTTTTGCATCATAAACTCCAGATTTTTGACAGCCATATATCCACCAGTCTTGAAGTAATACTTGTAGTTCTGGGCTCTGGCTGGAGAACGCAGCTCACCAATTGGAGCAATAAAACTCTTTCTCAAGACTTCACTGTTATTTAGCACATAGTCCACTTGTTGGTCTGTGAGGTCAGGATGAAGTTTCTTGCAATAAGAAGACCACACTCGATCGCTGTTTGCCACCTTGTAAAAGTGGAAATTGGCAAGACTGAAAGGTATCAAGTGTCTTGGATGGAGGAATGTACAAATGTGAACTAGCAGGTCATCACTCAAGCCAGTAAGATCGAACACAGGTGTCTTTGGTTTCTCTTGAGCTGCACTTGATTCATCTACAGGATCAAAAGGCAACATAGACATGTGCAAGCATGAATAGCGATTGCTCTCTGTCTGACGCAACTCTTCTGGCAAATCATCAAACGCATCACTCATATCCTTGACTGACAAGTGCTTCTTGAACAAATCAAAATGAGTAAACACAAAGAAGAAGTTGAGAGATGGTGCACGGGAGCTCTCCATCAGTGCTTGAACCAATTGCATTGCCTCTTCTGTCCTATTGGTTGTGTTGTCCTCATAACACACCATGTAATACTCCTTGAGTGATATAGGGATCACAACAGCTTGTGTAGTAGGAACCACGGCTCTCCACTTCTTTCTCTCATTTCTCTGACCTCCAGTATCGAACACTTCGACACCCATTCCATTCCATGTGCCCTCGCAAGATGGCAGTCCAGTTGTCTTGATCTTTAACCGCATACCCACATCCTCTGTGATATGATTGAGATCTAACAATTGAGTCAGCCTGTCCAGAAAATAAACATTTTCATTGATGAGATCAGACAGCAACCTCGAAGTGTACTGTCCTTCAATTAACAGTGTCCTGAACTCGGGTTCAGTTGTCCACATTTTATAAATCCGTTGAATCAAATCCTCAAAGTCCTCCATGCCACACACTCTTGTCACTGAATAGAGACTCATATTGGCCACAATCAATGCAGTTTCTCTAGAATCTTCATGTTCAAAATTGATGCTAGAGAGAGCTTGTGTACACAGAGGAATGAGCAATGTCATGACATTTCCCATACAGATTTCTCGGTAGGAGGCCCTTGTTTCCAAGCAGTACTTGATTGGCTGATGCCACTCCTTGCTTATTCCTTGCTTGTTGTTGCTACTGCTTCGATGATTCACTTGCTTGTTCAATTGTTCTTCCAGAGACCTTGTCTTTGATGTGCTAGCAGGAGTAATAGCCGTTGTTGCTGTTGTTGCTGCTGTTGTTGTTGTGACCTGGTGAGACATTTTGGACTCGAGAGGCATTCCTTGAGCAAAGGAACTAGATGAGTCATTGTAGGCAGCTGGCATCAACATGTCAATCTCCAACAGGTGATCAAATATCTTGAACAGGGTAGTCTTGCCAACAGATCCAGTACCAAGCAGAATGACTCTCTTTTTCCGATTGTCATTCGATGCGTGGTTCGGTGGAGAACCAGAGGAACTCGAAGAAGATGATGAGGATGTAGAAGTCAGATCGTTTTCAGTACGATCGTTTCTTACATGCAGGTTGGCAATGAGCTTTGTCAGAGCACCTCTGGGGGAGCGAGCTTTATTTTGATTATTACCCATTGGGTATGTGAGTTAGGTTAGGGTTTGGGTTGGTTTTGGATTGTTGTTTTGGTGAGGGATAGAATTCTATTTTTTGTTTGGTGTTTGCTGTGGATTAGTGGAACGCTTGTTCTTCCTGGACTCGAACGTCAATGCTTGCCGATATTACCAGCTGTCGTTGGGTGTCCGCCCTATTTTATACTTAGCCGGTTGACATCTGAGAGGTACCATCAACTGTTTGTCAGTTTTAAGAAAATATTTTTGACGTGATCTATCAAAGATGTCGAGTACTTCTACCAAAAGTAGACATGATTTTTTTTTCGTCAATCGAATTTGTCCTTGACGGCCAAACCACTTTTCACCCCTAAAGAAGAAGAAAGCACTGCCATCCAGTGGTTGGAGAAAAATCATCCAACATCTCATGTGTGAAACCTACTGCAAAGTGTACAAACAAGTTTGGATGGGTCGCTTTCTTGACTCTTCGATCAATGCTGTTGTTGGAAGCTGTTCAACTTGGAGGTTGCGTTGATAAACTCTTCAATCGGCCCGATTTCGGAAGAATTCAAGAGCCACCAATTATTCCGTTTCACACAGTTCTTTTCCGCAAACACGCAAACAACAACTAATCCACAAACAAATATTCTCTGTTTGGACCAAAAAAATTGTTTTGTTCAACAAAACACGACAACATCAACAACAAGCAATTACCAACAACGAAGCTTCCAATGTCGACAGAATTACAGCAACAACTACTGTCAACGAAAACAGAGGCGACTACAAAGAACAATCGAAGTGTATTTGAACGGAATTGGGATGATCTCAACAAACCCAAACTAGCGCTCATTGGTAGTTGTTTCTCGATCGCGACAATGGCCACTTTTTTCCCGTTCGAACTTGCAAAAACGAGACTTCAATCGGAACAATATCAGAGTTCTCCCGCTCTGCCCCATGAAAAATTTTCTGCGACCACTACGGCGGCTGCTCGTATTGCAATCGCACAGCAAAACGCGAACAATGGTCGTTTATTTCCATTGTTGAAGCAAATTTATGCATCGAATGGAGCAAAAGGACTCTTTAGAGGATTTTGGACTGCTGCCATAGGTAACTGCTTGGTCGAATGGGTGTACTATGCTGCTTATGAGAACACTCGTCAAAAGCTACACAATCATTTCAATGATTCCATTGCAAATGGAACGTTTGATAGTGAGGAAGAACGAGAGGCTTGCATTATTCGCAATGATTTGATCAAGGAATCATTCTCTGGTGTCATTTCAGAGGCTTCTTGCGAAACTATTGCCATACCGTTCGATATTGTGGCCCAAAGATTGATGATTCAAGAGTTGGGAAAGACTGGTTTCTCATACAAGGGAGGATTCGATGCCGTGAGACAAATTTATCAGGCTGAGGGACTACGTGGATTTTTCAAGGGTTTTGGAGCCTCTTTGTTGACTCATGCACCTGAATCGGCCATTTGGTGGATCATTTATATGAATGTGAAGAAACAATTGTACCTGTCACAGCCAGAATCATGGGTCGAACAAACATCGAAACAAGGATCGTTCCTTATTCATTTGGCAGCAGGAACAGTGGCAGGTGGACTGACAGCCACGTTCTGTAATCCGTTGGATGTTGTGAAAACGCGATTACAGGTTCAGAATTCGAAGAGTACGTACCGGTATCGAAACTTCTTTCACGCATTGCGTATGATTCCGAGACAAGAGGGTATGGGAGCATTTACGAATGGCATGTTTGCAAAGATTTTGTACATGGCTCCTGTTTCTGGATTGCACATTGCTCTGTATGAACTGGTGAAACGGATGAGTGGAAATGAGGAAGAAGAAGATGATTGAATCACATGCTGATGTGTGAGCAATGGATCAAACAATTGCAAAACCGAGATATGACTATGTCTGTGTGAGACTTGGCCAACGAAACTCAGAAATGTTCAACAGCTCGAGTAGGACGGGAAAGTGTTTGTGCAAACAGTTGTGACCACACAACAACAGCAATGGACACACTTGAGAGTGTATTACCAATACAAACACACAACAAGAGAAAACACTTTGAATATAAAATACAAAGCAGTGTATTGTGCGCTTTTCGTACAAAATATTGAGAATAACTTAATTGTCGTTTGAATCAGTTGCTTTGCTGACTCTGGCAGCACCACGACCAGGTCTCTTTGGCTTTGTCACCTTTTGGATCTGATTGAGAGCAGAGGTATCTTGAGGCAACAAGGTATCCTCAGTCAAATCCTCTGGATCAGACACTTCGACACTTCTGTCGACATTGATGCCCAAACTGGCCACATAACCAACAATGGAACTCTTTGTGGCAGAGTAGATCATTCTTTGCTTGACCTTTGACTGAGTTGGACATGCGTACACAAAGAACACTTGCTTCTGGAATGAGAACAAGTGATAGCTAGGCTCTGTTGCCGACACAAAATTCTTCAACTCATCAACAGTGGTTGCATCCTGCTCAGTAATCAACGAAATCAATTCTCTCTCACTGTCAATTGTCAAACCGACATGAGAAACTGATCCATTCGCAAACTGTTGCAATCGATTCTGTGCTTGCTCCGTAGCAGGCAAATCCAATCCATGGACACCAACCTTGGTAGGTCCACTAAAGTGAACATGACCACTGGATCTCTCCTCTGCATCAATCTTCTCCTTCTCTGTCATCAAATCAGGATTCACTTCACTTCTCTTGCTAGGATGAGTCCAACCACGCAAAAATTCACGATGACTCAACTCACTCACAGCAGTCGTGTGATAATCACTAATGAGGTATTGATTACCCAGAGAGTTCTTCAAGTGATTGACCGCACTGGAGAAGAGCATTTTTTGTCTGACTTTGGAAGAGTCAGGAACGTACCATACGAGCACCCATTCACTTGGATCTTCCAATCTTACGGTGAAAAAATAGGGCTTGTTGGCATCTTGGATCTGGTTGGCCAATGAGTCAAAATCAGTGGAAAAGCTCTGTGTACCATTTTGAGTGTGCTCCAAAACAAGAGTCGGAGTATTTTCGTCCGTTGTAATGTCAATGGAGAGGCGGAGAAAACGAACATGATCACCGGTTCTTGCTTCTGCAAAGGCGTTGGAAACTTCTTCTGGGATTCGTACGACTGCGAGTGCCATCTTATGTTAAATAAAAAAAATTGTGTTGTTGATCACAATTGTTGTTGTTTGTTGTACAGTTGGTTTTTGTTTGTTTTTTCGTTTGGTTTGCTGTGTAGCTTTTTTTTCCGCGAACTGGAAGTCGGATGATCGATCAACAACTTGAAGTGTTAAATGTCATGTGCCTTCAGGTGAATGATTTACAGTTGACAATTTTGTGTTGGCCAATACAAAATGCAGACTCAACACATGACACATTTGTTCTTTGGTTTTGCCTTTTGAACTTGTGCAAGGTGAGAACATTTGGCAATTGTGTCAGTGAACTCTGCTCCTAAATTGTGGCCAGTGAGGGCACTCGTTTCGATGTAAAGAGCAAAACCATGGTACTTGGCCATAAATTCAGCTTCCTCAGGATCAACAGAATCAAGGACAGCATCCGACTTTTGGAGTGTTTCCCTCAAATCAACCTTGGTTCCTACTAAGATGAAGATGGCATCTGACCAGTGCTTCATTATTTCTGGCATCCATTTGAGCCAAATGTTTTCAAAGCTTTGACGGTCACTCACTGAAAAACATATCAAAAAGATATCGGTGTTTGGATAGACCAATGGTCTCAATATGTCATAATCGCTTGCTCCAGCTGTATCCCAAAACTCAATGTTCCTCGTACAGTTACCCCAATTAGACACTACCTCATGATTCTCCATGATTGTTGGAATATACAAGTCAGGAAATGTACCCCATCCCAATCTGATCTGCAAACAAGTCTTGCCGATCGATGAATCACCCACGACTACAGCCTTCACATGTTCATACACACTCTTTGATCGATAGCGAGCTAGAAATTGGTCCAATTCATTCGAACCAAAGTATCGATGATTCTTGTGATCCAATCCTGGTGGAATAGATGAAATGGCTTCCTGTCGTTGCTTCAACAACTCTGCTCGATACGTTTCGTACAGGCGCTTCAATATCAACAGTTTTTCTCTATCCATGCTCACATTGATCACTTGTTCCAAGAAACTTGATTTTATTGGTTCATAGCGAGGACGTGAGACTGCCGAAGCAAATAAAGACGACCAGAGATGATTGTGACTCGTCAATCGAAACAAACTCCATGATTTGTTCACGAGTCGAACATTGTGCCAGTCACTCACACTCAAAAAGTAAAAAATGATGAGCACAACATCATCTGGCAAACTTTCAATCATGTTCTTTGCTAGTTCTTTCTTCCTTTCTGTGTTTCGATCCGATTTTTTCACAAGCTTTTGGTGACACCACTTCTTTGAGAAGTGCGATGTGACAACAAAATTCTTCCCCCAACCACGAGATGAGAACAATACTTCATTCATATTGAGTCATCTGTTTTATTATTTTATTGATGAGGTGTATCGTTTAATAATCAGTGAGCATCACTGCCCAACTCACGCAAATACTGCTCCAGACTCTTGGCGTATTGAAGAACAGGTTCAGTCTGAACTGAGGAGTTGAACCAAATATTAACTATGAACTTGTCTTCAACTGTTAACAGGTATACATATATCATATTTGTCGTATTATGTGTGCTCATATAAAATCCACGAATCTTAGAACGGAACTGATCTCCTGAATCCATCTTCTGTAGTGGTGCAAAGCTTGAAACGAGCAAGCACCTTTGGTCGTCTCCACCTTTAACAATCTTTGGTAAGATCTCATACAACTGGAAGGATCGAATAGCAAAGTCAGATTTGATCATTTGTGATATCTGTTGTTGACTTGATTGGGCCATATCCCAGATATTGTCCTGTACCTTCAGATACGTATAAATACCTGTTGACAATGCACGGACATCTTCTGTAGTATTAGAGACCGAGGGGACGCGTTTTCTTAGATCAACAGGAAGTGGAACAGGTATAGGTTGATTTGGGCTGCCAAATTGGATGTACTTTGATGCAACAAATGCACAAGCAGCACTAAAAGTACTTGTAACAGATACTTTGTGTTCCTTCGATTTCCTAATTATTTGTCTCGTCGTATCTTGATCCACTTCAAATGTGATACAATCTGATTTTTGCTCCTTGACTCCAGTTGAAAGAGGGAATGTAATGCCTTTGAATCCAAGATTTCTTATCTCCATGAGAAGAAACTTGAAGAAGAAGATCCAATTACCAAGGATGCCAGCATGATATTTGGGATCTAGTTGTTCCATAAGAGATTTGGGTAGAGGTCTTGTCTCGATCTTCTCCATCAATGCAATCTGATCTTGATTCTTCTTCGAAACAGCATCTCTGTGATCCATCCGACCAAGCATCTTGATAATCTCATTCACTAAATTCAAGAATGAAGCACCATCAATAATTAAATGGAATGCAGTCAATACCAGATAGTATTTCTCGCCTCTACACAGTGTAGCACGGAGCATAGGTCCTTGCAATGGGAAATTTGTATGTATTTCATGTCTTACTACTTGTTCATAGTCATCCGTTTCCATTGTCTTCAAAGGAATTGCATTCTTGTGAGCCCAACTAAAGTACCAGCTGTCTTTGATCACATTCATCGTATCATTGTCACAAATTACAGATGCTTGAAGTAATGGATGTTTGCGTTGCGCTGCATTCAACACATGCTTCAAATTACTGACAAATACATCATGGTCAAAGTCTTTCACTATGAATGATATCTCGACAGGTGTAACAAGATTGAATTTACCACGGGCACTAGAATAGTCCTTCAGGTAGAATTTTTCAATAGGAGCCAAAGGAACACCATGGATGTGTGTGCCTTTTGTCTTGTCGTTGTTGTTTGATTTAAAAACCAAGTGATGAATCAATACACACACCACAATTGTTATCAACAATACACAGAACCACCAAAGCATTTTAACTTTTTGTTTTACAAATTAAAACTCTTTCGGACTGGATTCCAGAAACGTTTTCACAAACTAAACCTCTCTCAATTCTGGAATTGATTCAATGAACGTTCAACAAAAGCTGATATATTTCAAGGGCTCCCAACACTTGTAGTTTCTGCAAAAGTGGATATTGATGAGTGGTCGGTCTCAACATTGTTTGATGTTGGTATCAATAAGTTCCCAGAGAAGAATGGAAATCAGAGCTCTGGAAACTGGTTAGTTTTGAAGAGATCTATGAAATATTCGACTCTCATGACAAGGTAGTGACAGATCTTAAACAGAATCTGGAAAGACTTGGTATACAATGCAACCTTTCAACACATCAAATACCTTCCAGATGGACAGCTCACTGAGAAGGGAAGTACATGTATCATATTGAACTCGCAGTCTTAACGAGATCTCCCGTAAAATGTACTTGAAATGTGTGCATTTCCTAGTGCTCACCACTTATGGGTATTGAGCCATTTCTCCGAGATCAGATATGTGAGTTGTTCATTGAGGCATATGGAACTTCCTCAATCCTAGGAACCATTTGTCCGGGAAACGAAGCATCACCCGCACGAACGAGACATCAAACACATACATAACAAGTACATACATAACAAATGGGCAACCAAAAATCAACAAACAACCATAGCAACAACACCGCTGTCGCTACTTCCCACAACCAAAACAACATTCCAGCTTCTGTGCTTGAACACAAATTCGAATTCACGTACATTATTGTCAAGAGCAATGCAGAGCTAACGATTGGCAACAGAGAAATCATTCACATTCGTTTCTCTCCCACCAACAACAACAACAATAACGATAACAACAAAAATCGAAAAAATCAAAGTGTTCAACACACGATTGAGAATGGACGATTCAAAACCATGGCACAATATCCAATACTCGATGATGGTTCACAAGAACAACCCTCATTTTATGATTCGTTTGTAGAGTCAATACTGAACAAGTATTCGTTCCTAGAGATGAAAAACAAGAATAAGAAAACGTTGAATACGAGTGGTTCAGATGCAGGTTCGACACTCTTGCTTTCATGCTCTTTCAATAGTAATGATAATAGTAGTAAGAGTGGTGGTAGTAGAAATAGGAGTCAGTCAAAATCTGCGTCATCGCGACAGGCGGCGACGACAACTACGATAACGCCGCTTAGACGGGAGATTAAAAATTCGGATCAAAAAACCTTGGATAGCACAAAACAGTTGGACAATTTTGTCCAAATTGAAAAATCGATCCAAGAATGGAACAGGCAACAAGTCGAATCTAGAAATTATCGATTGGTTCAGTTTGAGCTGCACCGTTCTCTCATCAAGCACTTTGCACTGAACCAAGGTGAAAATGCAACTCCATTCAGTGTTTCATTCCTTGTTGTTGACAAGCAGGAGAAACAAGAAACAAGTAATGATGCATCCGCGAGTTCTGATGCTCAAAAAGTGAAGCTGACTGATCAATTAACAAAGTTCATGTGCTACATGACTGATAGCAGCGACAGCACAGACGAACAGAGCAACACAAGTGAAAAACAAGCTGTGTGGCTTCCTGTTGAAATAGATCTGTACTTGATTGTCAAAAAGTATGATGTCATGATGGATGACGACGATGAAGAAGAAGGCGATGAAGCAAACAATGGTCGTGAAGAAGAAAGCTTGAATGATATGAAACTCAAGGTCCTGTTGAATAGAGAACAGAACAATCAAGGTGTAAAATGCATTACACTGGCACTTGGAGAGGAACAAGAACTTTTATTGTCCTGCTCGTCTGACTAATTCAGAAGAATGTTCATAAACGACAACAATACTCCGCTACGGAATCCACTTTTTGCTGGTTCGCCTATTGTTAGACAGAGAACATGAACTTTCACTTCCGAGCTCAACAACCCAACAAACCGACCAACGCAGAAGCGAAAAAACCCAAAAAAACCACCCCAGAAAAGCTTACGCTCCTTTGCAACGCAAATCACATCACAACACACATACACACATGATCAACATGCTCAAAGAAATTAAAGCTGCAGCTTCCTATTGGGTATGTTGTTTTCGATTTTTTTTTCACGCGCCTTCTCTCTTCTCTGCTACTGCTGCTGCTGTACAACAAATGAAATCCTTTGCTCACATCATCATCATTTTGTCATCATCATCATTCAATAACAATAGAGTGACCACTTGTACGAATTTGTTCCACTCGATCAAATACAACAATTCAAAAAACAGTTGGAAAATGAGTTGAATGAGAGGTATGCGAGTCATTGGTACGAAGAAGATCCGGTGCGTGGTTCAGCGTACCGTGCCATTATTGCAGACTATGTTCAAACAGATCCCATTCTTGTCAAATGTGCCAAATCAGTGGGAATTGACATGGTGTGTTTCAATGTTTCACTGCCACGAGAAGTGGTTTGTTGGGTGAATCCCGGTTCGGTCACAGTGAGAAAAGTCGTCAATCAAAAACACATTTCCGACGAGATTATTTATAGGAGAAATCCAGTGTCTTCACCCATGAGAGGAGTATCACCGCCATCAACAACAAGTACAGCAGTGACGACAACAGGACCAACAGCGCTATCGTCGTCATCGTCATCATCATCATCATCATCACCAACAGTCATGAGTAATGGTAATCGTACTCCTACAAGGAGCACAGTGACAGTGTAGTGTATCGACTTTTGGTGTGCACAGACAACAACAATAGCCGAATATTGCTTCCTGTTATTATCCATATTCTACTTCTACTCCCACCCATGTACCACCCCCACACCTCTCATTCCACCCCTTCTCCAATGACCACATTTTTGTGCGTACTCCATACTGTATTTAACAAAAGCCATAAAAAGCAAAATTTTCAACTATTTTTCACCAGGTGTCATTCCTCTTCTTCCATAATGAATTGTTGTTCTCTCTGAACATTACAAAAGAACTTATTCTTCCAAGAACAGTGCCATGTATTTGTACAAAAGTATTTATTGCGAAAGCGCGAATAGTTCACTGCAACTCAATACGTAATAACTTAATAGTAACCTGGGCCAGGTGGTGGCATGCCACCAAGAGGTGGAGGAGCAAAGCCATATTCCTGAGGTGGCAATCCCGTATAAATATTTTGAGGTTGCACTTGTTGTTGGTGAACGTGCTGTGGTGCATAAGCAACTTGACTCGCTGGTGGATAATACACGGATTGCGCAGGAGGAGGATAATAAGTTGTTTGAGCAGGTGGATAATACACTGGTTGTGGCTGTGGTGGTGGTGGAGCTACATATCCATAGGCCATTGGTGGAGGAGCATAAGTCGTAGTTGTGTATACAGTTGTGGCGGCCATTGGCATTCCTCCGCCAAAATCTTGAGCGGTCAATTCAACGGTGAGACAGCCCTTGGAGGCACCTAGGAGTTGATAGGTTCGAGACATGGGTTGACCTCGCATCAAAGTGTTCAATGGAATGATGCAGTAGCCCAGAGAGTCATTTCGAGTAAAATACTAAAACAACAACAAAAACATGAGAGGTTTTAGTGTTAGCTTTCCTTAAGGAGAACAAAAAAGCTTTCAAGCTTCCATGGAGAAAAAAAAACTTTGACAAACTACAACAACAACAAACTACTTACATCCTTGTCATACACATGAATGACCAATGATTCAGACAATGGATTAGAGACAGAAAAACTGAAAACATCTCCCCAGAATGGATTCTGATTGTTGTGAACAGTTCTGCTGCGTTGAGTCTGACCAGCGAGTGTCAATTCACAAAATGGGTCACTCTTGCTGAGAAAATCCTTTCTTTTCAAGTTGGATGCGGACAAGAGCTTAACAGTAAGGACACCCATGAATTAAAGTAGATAATGTGATGATGTTGTGTTTTGTTTTGTTTTCTTCTTGGATTTTTTTTGTGTTCCTGTGTTCGGATTTCGTGTTTTCCTTTTGCCGGAACAAATTCACTTTCAATTTGTTTTATTTATACTTGCTCTAATTGCGAAGCTTCGAAGTTAGTCACTCTTTGCAATGCCTGTGTCATCGATTGTACCAAGCTTGAGAATGGCGCCAATGATGTTATAAATATCAGAGTTAGCAATTTCTTCTTGAGGTGGCGCATCATCGTTGATTCGTGAACCCTTTGCATAAAATACACCCTTCATAGCTTTGTCTGATGGCAGATATCCACTGGCAACCTTTGGTAGTTCTCCATCATAGAAAACGTATTCAGAATCGGCCACCATAACAAGTGAATTAGCTGGAAATGATTTGGGATTGAATTTCCAATCGTCAGTACTTTCACACGAACAACCCGAGACAGCCTGAGGCGAGCAAACATAAAAAAGTTCTTTCTGTTGGGGCTCGCTTCTCAGAGTACTACATACATCCAATGCAGCTGTAGCACTCTCAAAAACAAGATGAACAAAACTAGTGTTGTAAGACACAATAGTGTATGGCTCCTTAACATCCACGAGGACATCATTCAAATCATTGCTCAAGTTAGAATACCATCCATGATCCGACACCAATATCACTTGAACATTTGGTCTCCAACTCAACTTGGCCTTAATTCCACTCACCAAACTTTCAACTGCATCGCTAATATCTTTTCGTACGGTTTCATATCCCTTCTTCTTTGCCACATTGCCAGTATCGTCCAAATTCACTACAATTAATCTGTGTCGCTGTGGCTTCTCAAGATCATCAAGCACAATCTTTACTCGATCCTTGTTCGTCTTACCATGCTTCACAGTTCGCTTCTTGTTATCTGAAGTGGAAGAACCCAACCATGAAACACTCAACGTTGTCATATTGTACTCTTCGGCCAGTGACAAAATGGTTTTCACATCTGGTTCTCGAAGCTTTTCAAACACGGATTCATTATTGCGCACATCCACAATCTTTCCCTCCACAAACATGTAATCACCAACAATACCATGATCAACAGGTGACTTTCCAGTCAATATCGAATAACGATTCGGCATGTCCAACGTTGGAAACACGGGAATCAATTTAGCAAAATACGCATCCTTGTCCTTGGTCAACTTGTACAATATGGAATCATTGTTCTTGTTCACACTTTCCAAGTTCATACCATTCATGTTGACCAACACGACAATGTCATTATTTGTCTGACCAGATTTTCTCTTTTGAATAATGAGAATGACGAGACCAACACCCAATAGAATCAAACAGGCAATAGTCATCGTGATACAGAGACAAATGGCACTGAAACCAAATGGGCAATAACTCATGTTGCTCATTAGCTCACTCTCATATTGTTCCTTCATTTGTTGGTCATGATGACTCTTGTGACTCAATAATGATCGATTGACATGTTGTTGTTCATCTTCTTCTTCTTCTTCTTCGGTTACACCGAGTGAAGTGTCAGGATGACCACCATAGTCATCGGCGTCGTCCTCATAGTCATCTTGTCTGGTCAATGCGTATGATGCTGACATGATGATGATGACGAGAATAAAATGTTGAGATTATTGTGTTGAGTGAGACTTGATGATGGCAAGAGAGACTCTCAAACAATAATGTGAAAAATGAGTTGGATAGTTGGCAGATGATGAGCGAACAACGTTTTTTTTTGAAAACAACTGGGGAAATAGGGAGCTCCCTGCCCAAGAGAGAGTCATGGTCAGAATTCGAGGCGCTGCGGAGAATTCATTGTTGTAAATGGAAAATGAGGGCTGACATCCTCACATGTGCGTTCTTTCAACAACAATTCCTGCAGAATAATGTTTTGTAAAACATAGCTTTTTTACTTTCTTAGCAATTGCTTACCAGCAAAGAAGAGGGAACCACCGAGCAATGCAGTTTGAGACAAGAGGGACACCAAGAATCCTACCAAACGGTTCTTTGGGTTCTTGTAATATCCGAGAGCATACAGCACTCTGCCCAAAATATAAGCAGCACCGAATCCAGCAGCAACCTTATCCTTACCGGTCAATTGAGCAAACAAGAACAAGCTTGTGAGGTGAATGGGAAGACTCTCCAACGAGTTCATTTGAACACGGTAAGCCTTCTCAAATTCTTCGTTACCAATGACCTTTGGAGCAGGGAAGTTCTCTTGAGAACGGACTCTACCAGCCTTGAGAAGGAAGCCGTTGTATTGAGCAATGGTGGTCAAAGCAGCAAGTGTGGTTAATGGATATTCAGAGACAAAGCTTGACATATTTTGATCAGGATAATTGGTTTGGGGGTTGTTGATTATTTTTTTTTGATTGGCTTCACACCAGGAGATTATGTGATTTTAAGAGAGAGAGTTGGAGGAGAGTTGCGCGCTTTCAGCGGTTAACCCGCAGCGTCACATTGTGCACGGCCAGGAGAATAAGCAAACGCATGGAGGAAGAATGTTGGTTCTTCCTTGTGTGTTCAGAATGTGATGAGGATGAACAAATGTTTATGCGAGTTCATTTAGCAATTCTTCTGCTTGTTCGTTCAGAACTTGCCATGCAATCTGAATGTTCCTCTCCTGGGTGTTGTAACCACAGATGGCCAACCTCAACGCATAATCTTTTCGCAGCATTGTATGGGTAATAAATATTTTTCCTGTTTCGTTGACACGTTCGAGTAGCATGGTGTTGACTTCGTTTGGAGTCTTCTTGTTTTGAATCCTTGCTGCAATGACGGAAGGCTTGATGCGGAAGCAAATGAGGGATATTGTCCTGGGGACAAGCATTTCAAACAGATCACTGTTCGAAACCCATTGTTCAAACAGTTCTGCCAGTTGAATGTGATGCCTCACATAGTTTTGCAGTCCAGTGATACCATAACTGCGAATGACAAACCAGAGCTTCAATGATCTGAACCTTCTTCCGAGCGGTACTTGCCAATCTCTATAATCAATCACAAGACCAGATTCGCTAGCCTTATTTCTCAAGTATTCTGGAGTAACGGAGAGAGCATCAATGAGATGCTTTCTGTCGTGAACCCATAGTGCAGAGCAATCAAAGTTTGTTAACATCCACTTGTGCGGATTAAAATTGAAGGAGTGAGTGTGTTCGATACCCTTCATGTACATTTCTCTGTATTCGGGACAGATGAACGAGCTACCAGCGAAGGCAGCATCCACATGCAACCAAATCTTGACATCATCCACACTCAACTCTTCACAAATAGGTCCAATCTTTGTCAAATCATCAAACGCAGTGCTCGATGTTGTTCCTTTGGTCGCAGCTACAAATATAGGTATCAATCCCTGTTTGATGTCACTTTTGATCGTCTCTCTCAGCTTCTCGGCATCCATCTCATACAAACTATTTGATTCAATGACTCTGACTCGATCATCAGAAATACCAATCACCATGCATGCCTTCTTCACAGAGCTATGAGTCTGATCACTCATATAAACTGTCATTTTGCCCTGGAGCTCATTTAACAATTGTTGTTTTTGTTGCTGTGTTTTCAAGCTTGTTTGATCAGCACCATCTCCACTGCTACTACTCTTCACTTCTTCACTCACAACAGTTGTCGCCATATGATGCATCAAATACTGTTGCGTTGCACGAGCTTTTGCAGCAAGCATACACACAATCACAGCTTCCGAGGCACTGCCCTGAATACATCCACCACCCTTTCCTACAGAATAATAAAATGAAGGCAACTCAAGTGCATGTGCCAACCAATCCATGACCACAGTTTCCAACTCTGTTGCGGCCGGTGAAGCCATCCAATTGAATCCAATCACATTCAACGTACTGGACAACATGTCACCCAAAATACTGGGAAAACTCGTATTCGCAGAAAAATAGGCAAAATAATTCGGGTGTTGCCAATGAGTCACACCTGGCATAATCAAACGATGAACATCATTCATAATATGAGAAAAATCAGTTGGTTCCAATGGAGGCCGACTCGGTAACTGTTCGTGCAAGTAACCTGGTTTCTGCTGGGACAAAACAGGATACGAAGAAGAAGAAGAAGATGTGTTGTTGCTGTTGTTGTGGCAATTGTTTGTTGGTACCACTGTTCATATAATCACAAATGAAATCAATCATGTCGTGACCATGCTTTCTAAATTGTTCAGTGTCCATTGGATGATGATAATCATTAACTATTGTTGATGATGATGACTTGTTGGTGTCATTGATCTTTGTTGTTGTTGTTGGTGGTAGTGGAGTGTCATCATGACTGGGGTTGTTCATGTTAATGTTGTTCATTGATGAGATGGTTGTGCTGTAGAAATGTAACTCTTGAGTCAAAGAGGAGGTGAGAACAAAGCGTGCACTGGTTCTATGGATTCGTCGAGTGCACAACAAAAATTTAGAAATGTGTTGTTTTTGAGAAAGCATTGGTGTGAAAAGAGTGTTTTTCGAGCTTCAAAATCGGTGAGAAAATAGGGAGAAACCTAAATGCAAGTGCGTTGTGGTGTTTCTCGTCTCTGTAGTCACTTTGCTGGCTCTCTGCACCAGTTCCTGTACAGTGACCGTGACAGAAGTTAGACCAAGCAAATCTGGAACATTTGAAATATCTCAGACAGAGTGGAACTGGCCCAATCATTCCACACCTGTCATGCAACAACACATGAAATGAGTGTGAACTGACTGTCAAGACAGATGATGATTTAGTGATTCAGTTAATGTCGCAAAGAAATAAGACCAAATCTATCCAAAATTACTGAAGGTGGTCAAAGTAGAGCCCTTACAAAGGTCGCACCCAGAATTTTCCAAAGGGATTGACGGTGCGCAAACGAATCGAAAGTAGCTGCCTTGCGCTGCTGGCAGTTTTGTGTTGGAACCGAAACCAGAGTTGGCATTAGATTAGCGGAAAAAAATCTAACATATGGGGTCGGATGCCCCCAAAACATTGTGCTGCTCACATCATCCATCAAAAAAAACACTTGTTTCACACACCCCGCCCAAGGAAAATTTCGAGTCATTGAGTGTGCTGCTCGCGAGGGTACTCTGGGGTGATGCTGCCCGCATCTTTGCAAATTGACTGCTGTCCCGGTTATGCGAACAACACCACACACAATCCAACTGGAACTGATATTGATCGACATACGGTGCTTAGACCCCCACACCATCTAAAAACCAAAGAACTCAAACAACACGTGCCTATCCCGTACAAACAACACTCCAATAACCATAATAACTAAGCGAAAATGTCATCGTCAATCGCAATGGATGTAGACACCATGATGGAACCAATGGTACACATAACGCCATTGATCAACTCTGTGAACGACTGCTTCACACTGTTTAACAAGAGAGCTGTGACTAGCACGCTGCCCCACAACAAGAGCAGATTTGAGCAATGGTCTACAACACAAAGGAAAGAGAGCAAACAACACCACCATGAAGAGACACTTGTTCTGCCCATTATTATTACCTCCCAAAAACCACAAAGGCTAGAAAAGCTTCAAGAGCTTCTCCAACGAGAACAAGAGGAAGAACAAGAGACAACCATGTCAAACATTACCTCAGAAGATGAGGATGACTCAGGTGCCACAAGCCCAGTAGCTTCACCAATCCATCTCTCACCTTCCACAGAACATGCGAGAGAGTCGTCATCGAGAAAGCAAAAGGGATTTGATGAGACATTGGAAGAATGCGAAGAAAAGCTTTCCCTGCATCATGTTTCTAACTCAATTTACAAAAGGGACAATGGAAAATTAGGAGAATATTTTGCCACTACTCACCCGTCTTCCACAAGGGGGATCGTTAAAAATCTCCCGTCTCCTCAAGAGGACATTATCAGATCATCTACGACGGAACAACATCGTTGTGAATGTGAATCCTCTTCCTTGACAACTGGTTCTAGAATGTCAACGAAGGTAGTCTCTTCTTCCTCCTCCTCATTCAGGAAGTATCATCCATACAGAAGGCTTTCCACACAACAACACCACGACGATACTTCGTCCGAAGAGGAGAACAGTAAGGCCTGCTGCTCTTCTCCATGTCCGTGTGCTCCCAGCAGCAATCCAGCAGAGTCATGGATCGATGAACCATCCACCAGGAGCAGCAATGGTAGTGGAGCTCACCGCCATCACTATCATCACCACCATGCCCACCAAATGACCACCAGTAGCAACAGTAGGAGCCATTGCCATGACTATCACTCCCATTACAATAGTCATCGTCACACTGCTCCTCAAACGTCATCCTCTTATCACCAATGTGCTCCATATCACAGTGGAAGTAAGAGTTCTTATCCAATGTCCCATGATCACCGTTTCGATCACCATTATCCATTCAACAACAGGTATCATCATCACCATGAATATGACCACCATCAAGCCATGACTCGCCCCCATTTCTTTAATTGCTGTATGCCTGGAAGCAACATTCAAGTGCCATCAAGCCCTCATCATCATCATCACAGCAGTCCATACTGTCCTCCAATTAGCACGGAGAGTCATATGATGATGAACGTGAGCAGCAAGAGACGGAAACAATTGCCACCACCTGTCCATGTCAACAGTCAGCCATCCTCACGTTCCCCTTCTCCAAATTGCTCCACATCTTGTCCTTCTACTCCATCATCACCTTCTTCGGTTTCAGACGATGATGTAGCAATGGAGACTACTCCAATTGTGAGAAGCAACAACAGACAAAGTTCTTCTAGGTCAAAGAACTCAAATAGCAAAAAATACAACAAGGGTGACTGGACAGATGATGAACATGCTCGTTTCCTCAAGGGATACGAAGAGTGTGGATGTCAGTGGAAGCTCATTGCTGAGCACTATGTCAAGACGAGAGACAGGAGGCAGACATCATCTCACGCTCAAAACTTTTTGAAAAAGTTGAAACAACAACAACAAGAATCTAAGACAAACAACAAATAAACCAATTAACTTATTAGCATCTAAACTTTGTAGACACTTGCTCCCTTTTCTCTGCATCTTGTATTCGCCATACAAGAATCTTTGGCGCCAAAAATTACAAAATCCATTGGATAAAAAACCTAAAAAAAAAGCTCACCACCAAAATCAAAGGACAACAACCAAAAAAATGAAGCGAACATACACACAAGCTTCATCATCATCAAGCAATGGCAATCCCTCAACAACAACAACAACAACTGCTCCTGCCATTGATCATGCAAGTAAAAAATTTCGTTTTGGACCTCCATTAGAAGGCTTTGTCGACACTGCTACCGCTTCCAACACAAAGCTCTGGCTCGTCAAAGTACCCTCTCTCATTCTCAAAAAATGGCAAGACAAAAAATCAGGTGCCCTACTCGGATCACTCAAAATTGAACATCAACAACAACAACAAACATCAAGACCCAATTACTCATCATCATCAGTACAACAACAACAGAGAAAATCAGTTCCCATCCCACCCAAAATCACCTTTCATTTACAAGATGAAACACTGGGCGTGTTTAATCCAGTCAAGGCACCTCATCTCTATGTCATGAAAATTGACACGGCACAACAGACAAGGTACAAGGACGAAGTGAGAAGGATGGCCGAACGAACTCAACAACAACAACAAAGACAACAAAAACAGGAGAATGGTGGTGATGCTGATCAAGCAAGCATTGCACCACCACCACCATTTGATGATGAAGATGAAGAAGCAATCAACGAGTCGAGAGCAATCATATCTACACCGTGCATTCATGTTCATGGCGTCGTTGATCAAATGTTTAACATGGTTCCGAGATTGGACTCTAGAAATTTGAGTCTTGTCAAACAGTTTAGTGATCAAATGAATAAGAAGGAAGATCGAATGCGTGAGATTCCTGACTATCCAGTGTCTAGTTTGCCAATGCTCAAGCAAACGATGCCAGTCATGATCAAGAAGAAGGAAGTGGTCAAGGATAAGAAGTTTAAGAAGCCAAAGGAGGAGTTGATGAAGGAGATTTGGGACTTGTTTGCTCATCAACCTTATTGGGGATTGACAGAGTTGTCAGAGAAGACGAGTCAACCAGCTGGTTATCTCAAGGATGAGATCTTGGCCGAGATTTGTGACTATAACAAGCGAGAACCAAACAAGGGCAAGTACGAACTGAAGAAGGAGTACAGAGCAGGAGCCACAAAGGAAGCAGAGGAGATTAAGAGACAGGAAGAGGAAGAATGGGAGTAAATATTATATGTGAGCCTAATCATACATATCTGCGATGGATGACCTCGCGTGTTGTGTATCTCGACTGTAACATAAAACCTGTTTGACCACAAATTCGACACTTTGCTTTTATTTGCTTTCACTCAAATGCTTTCATGTGAATCGCTTGTGTTGCTGGCGCTGCTGCTAGGTCTTTCAAGTTCAAAGTCATGACCTAGTTCCTCATCTAGCTCGCGAGGCACGCGAATAAAGGAGAAACGACTAGGCGATGATGAAAAGAAGGAACTAGAGTTGCCTGTGAACAAGCTGCTGCCTGTTGGCGGTCTGATCTCTTCTGCTGGGTGTGGCGTTGGATTGGCAGACACAAAGCTTCTTTCAGATCCAAAGCTATTCCATCCATAGTTGAGTCCAGATCCACTGAACATGTGATCCAAGGGCGCAGGATTGCCTCCAAACATTGGATTATATCCACTGAATGAATTTTGTTCAGGACCACTGAACAAGGAAAAGTAACCAGAATCTTGTTGACTAGGTTGGAAAGCCTGGGTCAGTCTTTGGAAGATGCGGTCCTCTTGATGTCGCTGCTGATGGTGTTGTTGCAAGTGATGATGATGATGATTCTGAGGTTGCTGAATGGCCATGGTCTGATCAAGAGAGTTAGACTTTGTGGGACTCACACTTCTGGTTCTTCTTGGAACAGAGGACAACCAAGAGTCATCAACGTCGCTACTCACTGGCGTGACGGGTAGGTCATGTGTTGGAATACCAAATGTTTCATCATTCAACTCAGCATACGGCTTCATAAACTGACGACTATTCAGTTGAGATCCAAACTCTGTATGCCTATTGTTAGAGGCAGTTTGCTGAGGAGCATGCTTACCATTTGTCCAAGCATCATGTGGCACGTTACCAGTATGATGATGAGTATTCTCAACAACAGTGTTCCTTGCAGTTGGAGGTACAGTGTGACCATTCATACCAATGAGTGAATCAATCTTGGAAAGTGTTTCTTCAGATGAGTGCGAGAGTTTTGGTCCTCTCTTCAATGGCTTCGGTTTGACTGTAGTTGTTTGTTGCTGATGTTGTTGGTCCTTCTCATGACTCGGACGAGACAGCACAGTTCTTTCATTCACTTTCACATATGTTGGATTCTGATAACCAGAAGACGATGAGAATGGGTGAGAAGGATTACTCTTGACAAAAGTTTTCCTCTTCAGGATAGAGAGAACCTGAGGTTGAGTGTTTCGTTTTGTGTCCAGTGATGGCTGTTGATGTTGAACCGCAGGAGTAACTACAGCAACAGGTTGTTGTTGCGACTGAGGGGAATGCTTCTCGGTTGCCTTTGTGGACGGCTTTGTTTGCAAATGTTGATCAGATCGCGATGCAGTAGTATCTGTTGCATGATGCTGCTGTTGATTCTTGTGCTTCTTTGATTGCTTGGTGTCTGCATTCGATGCGGTCTTCTTTGTCTTATTTCCATGGGGTTTGTACGTAGCGCCATCAGAGTTTGATCGAGAGCGCGAGTGCTTTGGAGGCTCAACCTTGGGGACAGAAACTGGTTCAGGTGCAGCAACAGGTTCATCCTTCTGAACTGGTTCTTCCACAACAGGCTCAACATTGGGCTGTATGGTTGGTACAGGAGACGACGATACTGGCTCTTCATAAGTTGGAGTAATCGTTGGTTCAGGGGATGGCAATTCAACTTCAATTTCAGGAGCGGCCTTTGCAGGCGATTTTGGTGATTTCGGTGATTCTTTAGGCGCTGGCTGCAATTTCTCAGGTTCCTTAATGACAATAATTTGCATTTGAGGTTTGCCGTTGTCATCATTGCTGCTTGTGACCTCGCCAATACTTAGTTCATTGGTGTGACTATCAGTATCAGTCACATCTGTACTTCCAGCTATATTTTTGTTACGATTACTTTCGTTAGTCTTCGTTACGATCGATAACTGTTGTCCCTTTGATTCTTCTTGGCTTACTTGCTTCCAGTTACCAAAGTCAATCACGCTCCATTCTCTGACAGTCACATTAATCACATACACCGCAGCAATAATCACTGTTGCCGTGATAGAGCATCTCATGATCCACACTGCATTAGAAACAATTACGCTTAATAGCGAGGATATGTGTACTTCCTGTCCTTCCGATTGAGCAGGATTGGCCTTGGAGGACAGTCTCTGATATTGGTACAGGAAGGATAATGACTTTCTCGGAATGGCAATGGACAATGGTAGATCGATGTAGTCGATAGGATCATGGGCCTTCTTGCTTCCTGGGTTTTGATTCATTATCGATTGGGTCGTGAAACGCAATGTGAGATTCACTTCACTGGATGTGAAGTCAGGTGTGAAAGATATCTTCATTACGGATCTTTGACCAGGATGCAAACTGCGAATCTTTGTGCTACTTTGAACATTTTTGCCCAGGGATTCCTTACAGTTGTGAATGCGCAATCCATAAGCCTCACACCCTCTTCCGTTGATACCTACATCCCAAATAATCACTTTCAAATTACCAGAGTTTGACACACCAAATTTGGTTGTAAAGCTAAATGGCTGATTCTCCAAGTGTGGAATAAAGTGACCATCCTCCCATCGACCCAACATATCCTCCGGTATTATCCATCGTAGGCTATCGACTCGCAGATATTGAGCAGATGAGTCACTCTCCGAGGATTTCTCAGTGAGAGTATTGTTGGCTGATTCGTTGGGAGCACTGAATGATAATCTTCCGCCTGCACCTACACCACTGACAAAGATCCAATCACAATATGTCAAGTTATTCATCACATATATCACAGCATCACTCCTTAGAATATACTTTGGCGAGTAGAAAAATGGGCCCATCATCCAATCTCCCTCACCAGGAATAACTACACCAGATCCAAGACGTCTCTTGGAGAGTGTAAAGTCTCTCAGTTTGAACATTGATTCCTTTGATCCTCTGACAGTGGTATTTTGTCGGAGTTCGCCCCACTTATCGCGAATTTTGACTTCATCCAAAGGAGCCGATGTATTCTGCTCATGTATAGAGAGTAAATCGACAAGTGAATGATCACCAATCAATATCTTCCAAATTCGCAAGGGTTTCGATCCAGGATTTTTCACATGAATATAGAACTCGCGTGATGATCCCAATCGAGTCATGCTGACTCTGATCGAATTCTCGCCTTGCTGGTTTTTGGTTGGCTTTTTGGTGAAGAATTGCAATTTAGGAAGCCCCAAATCAGCTCGAGCGACAATAGAGAACTTGCGAGAAACACTAGTTTCAAATGTGATAGTAGACTCAATCTTCTTTTGTTCGGTTGGCAAGTCTGTATACTTCTTTGAACGCTTACATCGTTTAAATAGAGCCAAGATTAAATCTTCATTCTCGTCATCCTCAGATAACAAGCTATCTAATTCTTCTGGAGAATGGTGTGACGGATACTCGTCCATATAAACTAACTCATCGTCATCCATTATGGACATCATATCATCATAGTTGGAAGGTCGAGCTACAGATACCTTCGCAGTACGCATCGTAGCACTCACACTAGGTACCTCTGCCAACGACTTCGTTGTTGTAGTACTTAGAATCATATAGTCGTATGGATCTTCATTGTAGTGAATAGTACTGTAGTCTCTCATATTTCTCTTTCTGGGATCCAATATCAATGATCCAATCGAAGAAGCAGATTTGATGCAACCTCGGTTAAGTTCAACAGAAAATCTTGAATCAGTACTCGAGGCTCGTGTAATATTAATGCACATAGAATCGTTAGAGTTGAACGTATTTTCAGCTACCACCACACTCTGTTTCAAGAGAGGACCTGCAGAACCTCTGAATGTTTTTCCCAAATAAAACTCTGAACTCTTGAAAGTGATAGTACCATCTAATACGTAATATTGGAGCGGTACTTTCAGCACTTGTTGGAATTTTAGAGCTTGCAGGTCCTCCTTATCAGGGGTGGAGCCAAAATGGTTCAAATATTCTGCAGTGGGCATAAGATTATAACTGAACAGGAGAGATCCATTATATGCATGATGAATCTCTTGATTGGCTCCAATAAATATTCTTACCAATGCTCGCTCACCTGCTTGAAGTCTCACTGGTAATGTTAACTTTTCTTTCTTAATCTCAGGGGGAACTTCGTTTGAGTTACCGTTCTGATCTACCGCAAATATGGAGATTGAAACGTTATCGATATGTTCCTCACCAGAATATTGGTAGTCAACAATATCGATAATAAAGTTCTTATGCTCGTTAATGAGTGATAGAACCTGAGTCTTTGTTTCGCCAGGTTTCATCGCTCCAAAGTGAACATCTCGCTTTGAAATATGAGTACCGTATAAGCTTGGATTTGAAACTGCATCCAAAGCGGCATATGATAGATTATACTGATTTGCCGGATGTGCTACAATCTGTACTGGAAGTATAATTCTTGACGCATTTGTATAGAGAGTTAAGGTAGTCATGAGCTTTGTCACCTTGTCATGTTGAATGATGTTCGAGTTATCTTTGATGAATCGTAAATTAATTTTGCCAATGCTTCTCTTCGCTTCAGGTCTAAGAATTAAACCGGGAACAAACCCAAGGAGTTCTACCTGTACAGATCTCAACAAGGCAGACAAAACTGTCGGTTCCGAGTTCATATTGCCAATAGGCACTGGAGGAATAACCACCGATACATCATGGATTTGTAATGGCTGTCGGAACTGGTTAGTAATATATACATCTTTGAGATGTTGAGTGTTTGTTGGACTGTCCATGAATCCTGACGACATTAGGTGATATGTGTTGTGTTCATACGGATAGCCGACACCGCCAAATAAAATTTTAGCTTTGTAGAATATTTCAATGGCAGAAGAGGGTTCAGTTGATGCCTTGTTCTTCTTGACGTACAAGCGGAACTTTCCATTAATCAAAACCTCATCCTTTCCATTCTCATTCTTCAGCACTGGGTGATCACCAAATGAGTTGAGAGCTGTAAAGGTAGCAACCGCCACTATACCAGCAGAGGGAAATGAGTTCAAGCAATCTTCCTTTGTTTTGGTTGAGGGGTATTCTATGGATGAATCAACCTGTGGCTCACATCTCTCATTAAATAACTGCTCACGTCTCTGAGAATTGAACACAGTTACTTGCATAGAGTTGACAGACACAAGAGAATCGGCACTATTGTCTTCGAAACCCAATGATATATCGTTCTCCATCAGACTTGTTCTTGAGTCAATGAGTAAATAAATTTCTCTAGATCTTCGTTGAAGGACAGTATTATCATTCATAGAAGGGTTTGTCAAGTAGGTAGACGGGTACACAAACGTACCGAAATCCAAATACTGTCGCGAGTGCGCAGTAACAACAGCTGGAGGGACCACCACAGATGCAGCATCGGTTATGTTCAAATATATAGGCACGGTCAGAGAGTTCAAGAGAGGATCAGGAGACGATGTACTAACATGAACAAATCCAATATTTCTCAATGAGTCTGTGTCGCCCTTCTTTTTTCCTTTCACTGACTGCTCCAAGTTGTGCTGAAAGTCAAATCGTCTTCTGATTTGAATCATCGCAATTTGCTTCTCTTCAAATGGTTGAAGTGTCCATACTCCTACCAATGTCTTCTCAACAACAGGTAGGACAATATCTCGCTTATTGGCTAATAATCTCACAGATAAGTCAAATTCATCTTCACTCTGTGTAGCCCATAGCTTCGTAATATAAATAGTTGCATTTGTTGGATTTTTGACTGCGAGTAATTGTCTATAAATGACAGCCAAGTTATTCCTACGTTTTTCTAAATTTTCAATCGGATATGACAGTAATGGTTTTGCCATTGTTGGGTGAACAATGAGGGACTGAGTTTTTTGGTGAGAACGTAGTTGACGCATTGGATTCGTTGATACCCTGTTCAAATCAAACTCAAATGAAAACCACTTATTCTCACATTGAAGTTTTCGACTCTGAGAGAGAACCTTGTCTGATATATAAATGATTCTGAATGATACCTCCACTTGCATTTTCTGTTCCGTTTCCAACTTCTGCAACAGCACACGAAATTTTGTTTGGTCAGACACGAGGACAACTCAATGAAAAACAAGTCACATGTGTGAAAAAAACAACAACAAGAAAATCCAACAATAATGAACATACCCATTGACGAGGAGTAAACCATGTTTCGATCACTACATCATCACTGTATCCTTCACATGAGACACGCGATAAAACAGAGTGAGAAGGCAACGATGATTCAGTTTGGTCATTACCATTCTTACCATTCTTGGCCGTGATTTGTTCCGTCAAGTACAGCGTGTTTGGTGTTGGGTTCAGAAAAGTTACTAAGCCATAATAATAATCCACACATTGATATCTATCATGATGAACCAACAACAATAAAAAAAATGCATGTCGTTAGCATATGACGTTCGACGCACCACGAAAAAATGCACGAATCGGGCACCATGAATCACAAACAACAAGAACAACAACCAATAGCAATCAAAACACGTAAATGGTAAAAAAAACACACCGAAAAACGTACATGACATGATTCGCATCCTTGTTTTTGAACGATTCTTGGTCACTATTGTTTGCAATCTTTGTTGCAACCACTTGCATTCTTTCCAATTGTGTCCAATTCCACTCGTTTCTCTCACTGTTCTGTTCAACATGCTGCTCCCATTCTTTGAAATGAAACTCTTTTTTATCTCTATCCAAATCAATCATTGAATTCAAATCGGACCACTCATCATCATGTTCATCCTCTTCTCCGTCGCTCTTTTCACTCTTCTCATGAGCAACTGTTGTTGTTGCTGTTTTTGAACCTGCAGTTGCATCCTTCAATTGACTTTCGTCAGTAAAGTGAACATTGAGAGGTATCCATTTGAGGGTGGGAGATGAAATGGAGTCATAGGCCAACTGATGCACTTGTTGTTGCAATTGAAGTCCCATTCGATATTGATTCAGTGAAAAAATTTGTTGTTGTTCGTCTTGATGATCCGTTTTGTCATGATTAGAGTATTGATGAAACGATTTATGATGCTCATGATTGTTGTTATCGTTCTTGTTGTTGTTGTTGTTGTTGTTGTTATTATAATGTTTAATATTATTATTATGATTATTGTTGTGATTATTATTGTTGTTGTTGTTGCTAATGGCGGTTGGTGCTTGTTCGCTATTTGCTGCACAACAGCACAATGAGACACAAATCACAATCATAAACAGGACCATCACCATCATTTGACTCAGCCTCATTAAAAATGGTGACTGATGATGAAGTTGTTGGAATGGTGATGATCGTGGGAGTGATTGCTGATGCCTGGAAGCACCCAGTGTTGTTGTCTCAATGCGTAGTGGTGAGCAGCATAAAGTTATTGATGCTTGATGATGGCTCATGCGCAAAATAATGATGTTCGTTTTTTATTGCAACGAAAAAAAACTCGTCTTGGTTTGGGACCTATTTTGCGAAAGCTTTTGGTCCCGCAAAATGAAGATTGTTCGCGCGTTTTTCAATGCCGTGTGAAAAGGCTCGGAACTTTGGTCCCATTTTAGTTGGGGGTTTTCCCGTTATTATGTCATGAATCATCTCACGGTGCAATCCAATCTCTTCCAAAGGAGTGAGAACGTCCATGAGAGTGAGAAGCTGATCCGGAAGATGCTGAGAGGGCGTGAGAAGGCAGTGCAGGGTTATTGGAACAACTTACAGAGGGGGAGAATTGTTCAGCAACGGATAACCGATTCGTATGCTTCAGAAGGAAATCATCCTTCTTGACTTCTGAGTTGTACGTTGCCAAGTGATGTTCTCTCTTGATTGGTGCTTGTCTGCCCATTCGTAGATTGGCAAGACTACTTTGCAAGGAACTGATGGATGATGAAGGGTCATGAGAAGCTGTGGTGGAGGTACGATGAGTACTGGTGAAGAGGGGAGATCGATGTGAGGAGGATAATAGTCGGGATGATTCAATTTTCCCTGTGGAGAGCGGATTTGACCTAGGTCCTGGGGTTATTGAATTGTGAGAAGACAGTGATTGTCTCGGTGGGGTTGACATTGTCTGTGACATGGGAGATCTGAGTCCTAATCTTGTTGACCTTGATCCAACAGACTCAGCCCTGGCTGGTGAACTAATTGATGTATTTACAGAGGTTTCTACGATTGATCGTTTAGGTGTAGATGGCCCTACTCGACTTTTTCTTTCAGGAGATTGATCCGTAGTTCGGGCTTGTATCTCTACAGTATTTGATTCTCTACTGCTTAAACTACTAGAGAGGGTGTTGAATGGCGATGACCGCAGTAGGGATGAACTGTTCTCCGAGCCATCTACTGGAATTGATGCTGATATGCGTGCATAGTTCGCCTTCCATATTTTCTCTCCCTCTTTCCACATCCTCAATTGCATTTCCTTCAGATAATGCTGCTGAATCCCAATGACACTTCCAGGTCTACATATTCTAAGCCATGCTATCGCCTCCGTTGCTGTGAATCGGTAGTATTTCATCATAAAGAGGCCTATCAAGGTTCCTGTTCGACCTAATCCTGCTTTGCAATGCACAGCAAAGGCGCCCTTACTGTTCGATCCTAAGAACCATTCATCGACCAGATTCAAGAATTTCCTTAAGACATCCTCTGGAGGAAGCCCACCGTCAGGGTAAAAGAGCTCCTCGTGATAAAATCCTTGTCTTGTGAAAGAACGCGCTTCATACATCTTCTTGTTCAATCTTATGACCGCTGTGACGGTCCACTTCCTGAACATTGCGATGTAATCCTCCGGGGTAAAATGAATCATTCCATCAGGTGTGATTCTTCGACTGGCTGGAGAACTAAAAGCCAGAAACTTTCCAGGGATTATCCAATTCAAATCACCATTCTCAACTCTTTCATAGTGGAAGTATTCTTCAACATTGAACTTGTCTATATCGAAGAAACCATGCATCATTGCACGATTTATTCCCTTCAAACAATCAAGGATTGTAAGATTGAAAGTAGATAATGCTGAAAAGAGCATGTTAGAACTGAGAAATGGAGTAGAACGTTGTGTAAAGAACATACATTGAGAAGCATCTCGGAAGGGCAAAAAAGGAGGATAAACGTTGTCAAAAGGACGGTATGCTTCTTCAGGAGACAATCCTTGGCATATTAACTGTTCAACAAAACAAAACATGTTAGATCTCAATTTTGCCAAAACCATTCTCCCTCAACTAGTACCACATACCAAATAGGCACAGATCAAGTATGCCGCGTTGGCTCGCTTCTCACTATCGAAAGAAGTAACCACAACAATCTTCTTACTTAATAAAGAGATTTCCTATTCGTACAGTTGTTCATAGAACATCTGAGTTAACATCCAGATGCGTTTCATGCATAGTTCGACAGCATAACATAAAACATACATTCATCACTTTGTGGAGATTTCTACAGAACAATACAGTATGGCCCAGATGATAGGGACCAAAATCACGATAAAAGGGTTCGTATCTATGCTTCTCATCTACATTAATGCAGTACAATTCGTTACTGTTAGAACTCGAGTTGAAACCCAAAGTACTCCTCGTTTGCCAGAGATACAGACGGTCCTTGATGAATTCTGTTGCAGAACGTAAGTCTACCAGCATTGGCAATTATGATTTTCTTTCGTTTCCTCTCGGAAGACAATCTTAACCTCGTCTTTTGGCATCCATTGTTCGAAGTTGAAAACTGTAACGTTTATTTGTAGATCTCCGACTAGGCGGGACTCTATTTAGCCGACAATTTTGGTTGACTTTCGATTCACCCGCCGCGGCGTGAAAACAAATGCCCTTCTCGAAACCACGCAATCTCACGAACAAAAAATTTGCATCAACCAACAGAACACAAAATGGGACTAAGAAGAGAAGAAGAAGAACAAAAGATCTTTGAAGAAGAAGAAGAAGAAGAAGAGGAAGAAGCAGAGGAGGAAGAGGAAGAAGAAGAAGAGGAAGAAGCTGTTGACCCAAAGCCTGCTCTTGTTGAACAATGTGCCAAGACTGTTTGTGCACATCAAGTCAAACTTGTCGATGACTGTGCTCAGAGAATTGAAGGAAAGTCTGGAAAGGATTGCTCCCCATGGTATTTTGAAGCAAAGACTTGCCTTGATCACTGCGTATGTCATATTTGTTGTTGTTTCTTGTTTGTTTGGTCTCAATTGTGAGTTTTAACTCTTGTTTTTTTATGTTTTAGGCTGCTCCAAAATTGTTCGCACTTTTGAAGTAAAAACCCTGTAGTATTGGCAACCCATTTTTTTAGTAGGAGAGGTGTATGAAATCATCTTGTTGTAAAGCTTTGAAAAGCATGTCATTTTTGTATGATTGAATATGATTGGGCTATTATTACTATTTTAATCGATTAAACGATAATCATCAATGATGACTTATATGGAAACAACAAACGAGCAAAGTGTCGTCATCACTCTTTTTGAAAGTGGAGTTTTGTCCAATGATGTTGGATGTCAAATAGTGAAATGCATTCGGATTTTTTTATTTTTTGGATTTGTGATTCACATTGTGTGAATGGTCGCGGCTAGTCGCTATCGGATGAATCGTTATCTGATGAATCTGATGATTCACTTTTGTCTGACGAGTCGTCATGTTCACTACTGTTGGATGATGATTGATCTGTTTTGGTTGTGGTGCTTCTGTTGTTGGGCTTGTTTGTTTCTGATGCAGAATCCTCTTCATCGCTCCTTGAAGAAGCAGGGCTGTCTGATCGTGTTGTTCGATCCAGTTTGTGCCTGTTGTTATTGTCGTCTGCATTAGTTGCGATTTCTTCACTCTCCTCTTCGTCATCACTCTCTTCCCTCTTGTCCTGGGCGGACGTTGTCACTGCTGTATCGTCGTTCAAAAAGGCATCCAGGTCCATGATATCGCCTTCAGTTGGTTCCTCCGCTTGGTTCTTTGACGGGGTGGCCTGGGAAGCATTCTTGATCATACTGTTGGGCAGTGGTATGTTCACCTCTGGCTTCTTCTCTTCCTGTACTCCGGTAATCACTGTTTTCTTTTTACGCCCGAAGAAGCCCTTCTTAATTTTCTCGTCCTTCCTATACAATGAGAAGATGGTTTTCTTTCTTTCCTTGTTATGATTCATTTCCTCCCATCCTTCGTAGAACTTGGTAATGGAAGCAATGAGTTCATCTTGTTCCTTCTTCTTATACTTGCCACATTTGCGGATGATTGTTTCAGGAATAAAGATGGGCATGTCTGGAAAGTTTTTGGGTGAGAGGGCATCTCCAATTGCAGCAGACACATCCTCAATATCAATGATAGAGAGAAAATCCTTAAGGAAATCTAATGGTTTTAACAATTCGAAGGACCATGGTTCATTACCGCAAAACTTCTTAAAAGCACCAATTTCTGCCTTGACTATGTCAATTTCTTCTGGTTTCAGTGAGAACGACTTCACTATCCAGCCATCAATATACTTCTTGATAAGTTGATTGAGGAGATTCTCTGCAAGGACACCAATATATTTATATTCGAGAAATTCAAGGTATGTCCCCTCGAATTCCTTTGTCAGTTCTCTGAATGCCATCATGATTGTTGAAACTTTGTTCTTATTGTACCACATTTTTCCAAATTGATCATCAAAGTAGTGACCAAGTTGAGAGAACAACCTGTTGGCCACTCTCTTTAATATTTGTTTGGCCACACTTTCAAACCCGTCTGTCACTTCATCCATTTCGAATACTTCTTTCCGTGCTTTTGGTAGTATTTCGACTAGTGCTTCTTCTAATTCAACAGTAAATTGAACACATCGAGAACAGTCGTTAATGTGAGCACAAATTTTCTCTGTTGAGAACTCGTCCATCCTATGGACCAGATTGCTCAACAGTTGATCTTTGAATATGAACAGAGTATTTCTGACAGCAAATGCTATCTTTTCAATGAGTTCTCTCTGTTTGGTGGCTCCCACTGCAGTAATAGTTTGATTCAAGAAGGTGAAGAAATCAGTTGGAGCGTAGGTGTACACACAACCATCCTCTTCTTGCAACTTTGTATCAGGTTTAATTGAATGAACGATCACTTTTTCACTCCATTCTTGAAGCTTTAAGTTAAAGTCAGTAAGGTAGTCGCCTTTCAATAGATTTAGTTCTTGATCGAAATTATCACATCGAAGATAATGCTTATACTCTTCGAAAATATCTGAATTTTCATTGAGCCACACTATCATGATGACTCGATCAGAGTTACTCACTTTTTCTTGAGCGATGGTATTGACAAACTCTCTCAGTTGATTCTCATACTCACTCACGAATAAACTCAAAATATTGTATGGAGAGGGAAAGCATGGAACTATTCTTCTCTCAACATGAATCAAGTCCCCACTACATAATTCTTGTATTCTCTCTAACTTTGACTCGATATCCGAACAGTCATCTAAATTATCTTTAAAGTATTGTCTAATTCCACTTCTTAGTTTTTCAGAGAAGTAACTTTTTAAGTTTTTGGGTTGTTTCTTGAGAGAAATAGTGCCGGGGTTTGCTCTTGCTCGCTCTTCAAATTCTTTGGTGGCCTTCTCTTCTCTTTCGATTATTCTCGCAATTCTTACTAGCCGACTTGGATCTTCATCTGCAAGTTGAACTACTTTCTCCAGGTGTTTGTCTATAATGTACATGAACTGTTCGGACACTTCGTCGATAACAGACAGATATGAAGAGAATGTATCTAGAAAAGCTGGTTTTTCTTCGGCCTACGATTACAAAGGGATTATTAACATCAAAGAACTACAAGAGCAGCTTCTATTCAACTCTCTGCTACATTACCTCTGCAAATACAACTGACCGAAACATCTCCAATTCTTGAATTCTTTCGTGCACCTCGAGCAACATACTTCCTTCATTCTCTGGATCATACACTAGAATCTCTTCTAGCCCATACTCAGCAGCATCAAAATCATCTTCGTTTTCTTCTGTTTCGTCCTCATCCTCATCCTCACTCGTCTCGTCCTCCTCAAAGTATCTTCTCTCGGCTCTTAAAATCTTCTTCAATTCTCGAATCTCTTTTGTCAATCGTAAAACTCTTGCTAGCCACTCTCTCGCCAAAGTAACATTTGTCAACACATTTTGAACAGTTCTTATCGTGTCATAGTTTGTGATAAAGTTTTGACACTCCACAGACTTACTATTGATCACTTCAAAACTGGCTTGTAGTTGTTGATATGAGGTTGTCTCGAATACAAAATGAAAATCTAAGAAACTTACTTTCCCTGGATATCAGCGAGAATTTGACTCGATTCATTGATCTTTGCCACAGCCGCTTGAGCGTCATCCACTTGTTCATGGCTCATTGTGATCAATTGAGAGTGTATCAATGTATTCTGTTTCACAATACTGGATATTTCCTCAGATATCTTAACCAATGAGTCCTCTGTTTGCAAATCTCTCTCGGCGAAAGCCATCGCAATAGCTTTGGCCTTCTCTGTGGCACTCCTCACATAAGCTTCATCCTTTTTCTGCAAGTTGTGCGCCAAAAACAATGCTTGCTTTGAAGAATTGGCCCTCTTGATTCTATGCTTTGGTGTCGCAGGACTATTGTTTCTTGACATGTTCATCAGTGTCTGTAAATTCAAGATATTCTCCATTTGGCGCCAAATTCATTTTCTGAGTCCATCAGATTTCGCCCGTTCAAAGCATGCAAAAATTTTGCATGTCATCCACACACCAACACACAAAAAACCGTCTCTCTCTTTAAAAGCTTTAGCTTTTTCGCTCCAATCGATTTTTGTTTGGGTATGTCCACCACCACAACCACAACCAACAACAACAACAATGCAGGTGAAACAACCTTGACAACTTCTCCTCCTTCTTCCTCCCAGTCCACTCTCCAACATCAACTCCTTCAATTCTCATGTGGCGCCATGGCAGGTATCAGCAGCAAGACATGTGTCGCACCACTTGAACGTCTCAAAACAATCTATCAAGTTCAAACGTCCAACCACACTCCACCCACTTGGAAACAAGGGTTTGCCATCATGTGGAAAGACGGTGGTTTCAAAGGCCTCTTCCGTGGAAACCTTGCCAATTGTTTAAAATCAGCACCCAGTGCCTCATTAAAGCTCTATTTATTTGAACATTGTAAGCGGTTGTTTGCAGAGACGGATCATCAATTGACTGCGAGTCAATTGTTTGTCTCTGGTTCAGCAGCTGGACTGTTGAGTCACACGTGTGTGTATCCGTTGGATGTCATTCGAACGAGATTGAGTGCGACTGCGATGGGAACCTATGTCGGTATCACGGATTGTGTGTTGAAGATGACGCAGCAGGAAGGTGTGTTTAGTTTGTACAGGGGATTGACTGCTTCGTTGGGTAGTGCTTTGATGAGCTCTGGTATTTCATTGGTATGGGTGTTTGTTGTGTGTTGTGTTTGATTGTTTTTTTGGGCAACCTCTTTTTATTGTGTGTTTTTAAAATGTTGTAATCTTTGTCAAGGAGTTGTAATCAATGAATGCTAATCATCATCATGCTTTATTTTTGAAAGATGGTATATGAACAAGTAAAGTATAGCTTGGTGCCTGTGGACGCACCTGCTGGTTCATTGATTGGTTTGCTTGGATTGTCCATTGCTGGTGGTACAGGTTCTTTTGTGTCTCAATGTATTGTGTACCCAATTAAGACTGTCAAGTCTAGGATGATTATGAGTGGTCAAGTGAGTGCCTGTGGCTCCAGCACACAAGCCTACGGTGGAATCACGGACGTGTTTGTCAAGACACTTAAAAATGAGGGCATCAAGGGTTTTTATAAGGGCTTCCTGCCTAGTTTAATTAAGACTGTTCCAAGTCATTGTATAGGGTTCACGGTTTATGATACATCTAGAAGATTTTTCAATTTAGAAAAGCTTCAGAAATGAACAATTTTTGATATTAGCGCATCATTATTGTATTCAGTTTTGCTGTATCAGATGAGTTTTATTCGATAATAATACAGACATTCTTATCATGACTGTAAAACTCCAAACTGTAATGGCCACCCTCTCGTCCGACACCAGATTGCTTCACACCACCAAAAGGCACTCTCAAATCTCTGACCAACCAGCCATTGACCCACACCATACCAACATCCAACTTGGAAGCAACACGATGAGCTCTGCTGACATTTGTAGTAATAACGGAGGCGCATAGACCATAGTTTGATGTGTTTGCCATTTGAATTGCCTCAGCTTCATCCTTGAATGTGTGAACTGTGACAACACATCCAAAAATCTCTTCCATGGCAGTTCTAGAATGAATAGAAAGGCCAGTGATGACTGTTGGTTCCAAGAAGGCACCCTCCTTGAACTCCTCAGGCAAGTTATCAGGTCTCTTACCGCCACATTCCACTGTTCCTCCCTCCTGCTTTGCCAATTCAATATAATATTCCACTTTGGCCCTGTGAGGCAATGAGATCAATGATCCCATGGTTGTTTCCTTATCGTTTGGATCACCCACCTTGATTGTTTTGACCAATTGAACAAAACGTGAGACAAATGCATCGTGAATCGACTCGTGAACCAAAATTCTCGATGGACAGAGACACACTTGACCAGTATTGGCAAACGATGCTCTCTTGGCAATGTCAGCAGCCTTATCCAGATCAGCATCCTCAAAAATTAGCAAAGCATTCTTTCCACCGCACTCTAGACTCACCTTCTTCAGCATACTGCTCGCAACACTGCCCACAACCTTTCCTGTTTGTGTTCCACCAGTGAACGAAATGAGTTGAACACTAGGGTGACCCACAATGGCACTCCCGCACTCTGCCCCTAGTCCGTGAACCAAGTTGAACACGCCCTTTGGTAATCCTATCTTGTGAATGATTTGTGCCAAGTACTGTGTTGTCTGTGGAGTGAACTCTGATGTCTTTGCGACAATGGTGTTTCCACAGGCCAGTGCAGGTGCAATCTTCCATGACAGTAGATACAAGGGCAAGTTCCATGGCGCAATCAAACCACAAACACCAACTGGTTGTCTCAGAGTATAGTTGATGGCTTGAACTGGCTTTTCCATTGGATGACACAGTGTAGGAGACTGGAGAATCTCACTGGCATAGAATCTAAAGTTTGATATGGCACGATCAATGTCCACATGGAAAGCTGAGCTCACTGTTTTTCCCGTGTCCAAGCTCTCCAATCGAGCCAGCTCTGCTTGATTTTTCTGTAGTTCGTCGGCGATTTTGTGGAGTATGGCCGCTCGATCATTGACGGAGAAATTCTTCCACTCAGCAGAGTGAAAAGCTTTCTCAGCAGATTCGACTGCTCTTTCCACATCACTCTTGGTCGAGTACGTTACATAATTATTGATTTGGTTGTTTGCTGGATTTCTGTTTACAATGTATTTTCCACTGTCGGAGTCTTTAAATTCTCCGTCAATGTAGTTGAAGAGAATGGTGGCGTTTGATGGTAGTTGAGATGTTTCAATCACTTCTGGCAAATGTGGTGGGATCGTGCTGGACATTTTCTTCTTGATCCAATATTTTGTTTGAATTGTTGATGTGTGGTTTGTTTGTTTTTTTTTGGTGCTCTGAAAAAGCAAAATGCGATCCTGAAAAGGTCCGATATTTGAGAATACAATGAAGGAAAAAACTAGGTAGGTCGAGGCCTACAGGAGAAAGATGAAGGGTTATGTTTCTGGGGGATCGAGGACGTTGTGAATGAATTTATGAAATGCGACATGAGCCCTGATTATCACCGCATTCGTCTTCATAAAAGTCGTTGCGTCTAAACTGTGACTTGTACTGCCCTAGTGATTGATCAATCTCATTGGAAATGAACATTTGATACAGGTATGGCAACAATTGATTCAACTCTTCATCAGTCGTCGAATCGAGATCCGTGTGAGACCATGTTGAAACAGGCATGGCATTCCGTGTGTGCCACTTGTAAGCCGAAGGTGAGTTATCGATAATGACAGTCTTGTTCAAATCTCTGCCCAATCGATTCAAGTCCTTGACTACACATGTCGATTGGAACATTTCCAAGCAAAACATGGGCTCCACACGTGTGCAATGTCTCCTATACAATCGCTCAGAAAACACCTTGTTCTTTCCTAGGTTGATTGTCTCACGATTACGCTGAGCATTTGACCCATTGGCTCCACTTGCACCTTGAGTCGCACCATACAACTCTGCTTCTCTCTCAATTTGATCCAGAATAGAGTCAGCATACGGTTGAGTACTCGATGTGAACAAGACAACTTCGAACCATTGCTTGACCTGACTCAAAAAATGATAGAGAAAAGGTCGCTTGTACACTGTGACTCGCTCGTGGGTGCCCTGTTCACTGACAAACTCTGTCTCAAAGTATTCCAGTCCATGGATGAGTGGATCCTCATCTTCTTCTTCTTCCTCATCATCATCATCTTCATCATCTGTATCGACACTGTGAGTCACAACTGTGGATAGCAATGAGGATGACGATGGAGAGAGTGATCGTCCTTCAATGAGCTGTTCTCTGCTCAATAGAGAATGATTTCCCTCGCATGCGATAGGTGCAGACGGTATAGCTCTCATCATGAGAATGTGAGAATCGTCATTGTTTGGTGTTGTCGATGTAGGTGAAGGTGGAGGCAACGGCGGATCCATCACTTGTCGAGACGTGATTAGCGGCAGAGGAAGCACAGGCAGTGCAGCAGTCGCAGTCGCCGTGGAAGAGGCGGGAGAATTTCCATTCTTGGATGGCGGAATTTTCGACCTTGCAGGAGAATTCGGTGTCGGGGTATTATTTTGGGGATTGCTATTGGGGTGATTTCCGCGGATGAGATTGGAGAAGGAGAGGCGGCGTGTAGTGGTGCGAGAGGCAGCAGCACTGCTGTGGTACACATGAGATGGCAAAGCAAACTCTCTTTTCTCTTGACTCGGCGTCGTACCATTGTTCGTACTCTTCTTGTTGTTCATATGATTGTTGACCGATGACTCAGTTGTTGTTGTTGTTGTTGACTTTTGAAGCGTGTTTCTTCTTCTCTTATAGGGATGCAAATGAGCGGATATGAGCGTTTCGTCCATGTCAATCACAAGAGTAATCTTGTGAGACTCTTCTGGTAGTCTCTTTCTCAAAAAATGAGCCTTTTTCTCTGCTCCAACGGTCGTTTGACTCGTCGTTATTGGTTGTGTCTTGGTTTCAATAATGGTTGTTGGTTGTTCACTATTATTAATATTGTTGTGATTCATGTTATCATTGCTAGTGTTGTTGTTGTTGGTGTTGTTCATGTCAGTGTTCTTTTGTGCATTGGCGCTACTGTAATAATAGCTCGAAGTGGTGGCTGGATTGTTGGATTGTAGCTTTTGATGAGTGGGTGTGGATTTTGGAGACGCAGCAGTATGATTGTTGTTGAGTGCGATTGATGATGTTGTTTTGGTTGGAAGGGCCAAGTGTAATGGTTGAACAAGTAGCGTCATGACAGATGTTGTGAGGAATGACTATTGTGTGTGTTTATCCAACAGGTTCGGTGATCTTGTTGTTTTTGTTTTGTTTGTTTGGTTGCTTGTGTTGTGTGTTGTTGCATGCAGATAATATGAATATGAATTCCAATTTCAATTTCGGCTTGAGCTGATGGGAGTCAGAGCGATTCGAACAAGATTTACCACACAGGAGCACCCAACCTTCAAAAGCGTGTGTATGAAATTGGATTCTTGTTGTGCGGCTTTGCGGAATGACTGACCTTCGCATCAGACAAAAGTCGCTGCGTTCAAAGATTTTCCACAGTCAAAATTGTGCCGCCACGTGCGTGGGTACAATTTTGGAGCTCCCGTTTCGAATACCGGTCACGAGGCACAAATAAAAACTTGAGCGGATTGGAAATTCATCGGAGGAATGTCATGTCTGTTTTGATTTGACCCAAGTCAATGAATGAAGCACAGTTGTTCATTGATAGGCTCAGCCTTGTAGCTCTCCCCAGATTGAATTGAAGAATTAGTGCTCCCTGTGATTTGAAGGAGCTTGTAATGTTCTTTGGGCTAGTGGTTCATCAGAGTAAATTTAAGTTGCCGTTATTCGATGTATTTCCATCGGGTGTAAGTTGAATCGCTTCTTACACCATCCACGGTCTGAAATTCTCACATACGGACAGTTTTATGATTGATGGATTCAGAGTTTCCAGCCTTGGGGTTCCTCACCGATACCAACTCTTGTGACTGTAAGTAAAGATTTAGGGGTTGTTTGGGGCAAGAGAGGGTCAAGGATGTGGCTCTGAGCCTCAGACAAGTTACCTCGAATTGATTGTCAAGATTGTAAACTATCCTTCATTCAACCTATCATGTTGATCCAACGTGACATAAAAGATAATGTCGCACGACCTGGACATGATTGAACTATAATCCTATTTCGCTATTCCCAACAGTATTTATCTTAGTAATTTTTATAGTACACCACCAACGATGATAGCAGCAACACTAAGATAAAAGTGATTAGAATTCTCCAGCTTGTTGATGGAAGATGGACCATAGTATTGATGATATCTTGATCTTTCATATCCAATTGCTCAGCAGTCTCGCTGCCATAAATTCTTTTGCCACCAAAGGTAAATTTAACCGTGGAAGCATTCAAGCTGTGCCTTTGACAGTAAGCGTCCATCAACTTGTTCATAGGGGTAGTCCTCTTGATCCTGAAGTAAATTTCACTTTCATCTTTGACAACCTTGAGGTGAATGCGTTCGTCCATATCTTCTCTCACTGGATTTTCTTGTCTGTGGGACATCTTGGTCGTGTTTGTGTTAGTTATGTTGGTGGATCTTTTCCTTCACAAAATTGTTGGTGTTTTCGCTGTTGTTTGGAACAAGGAAAACTGGAACACGAAATCTTTGAGAATCTTGACTTTTGAAGGCAACATCAAAGTGAGAAGTTTGACATATTCTTCCGTAGTCAAGATTTGAACAACTCATCAGATCGTTGCATTGATTTTTGTTGTATTATTGACTTGACTTGAGCTCCTTATCCTCGCTTTCACTTGTGTGACCACTTTTTGTAAATGATTGACGACCTCGTCAAGTGTTGGACATGTCCACAACCACAACGAATAACAACAATATTTTCCCTTTTATCGCCGCCGCTTCTTTGTCGCTCCCAAAAAGCGGCTTGACTCTTTTTTCATCGTTGCTTGCCTCAAAACGAAAATCGATTAAGGCGTCAGAAAGCATCATCCATCCATCCTCTCTCTCACCACCACCAACAAAGAGAGAAACCCAACCCATTTATTTATTTCATCCATTTTCTGCTGCTGATATCCCAATATTCATTTCTAATTGTAATTATCATCATCAATTTGAATTAGTCCAATCATTTTCCCTTTAGCAGAGAGAATCGCGAAACCATAACATAACAACAACAGCAACAACAGAGAGACTACACCAACAAGAGAATGAAAAACTTGAATCTGAAAAAAGCAATCGGTATCGCCACCAACAACATGAACAATAACAATAATAACAACAATAACACGAATAGTAATAATAGTCATAGCAATGGTAGTAGTAATGGGAATCTAACATCTCCCAGAGCAATTACTCCCAGAGGCAACACTACACCGAGAACTCCAAGAGGCAACACATCACAACCGTCGTCCACTGCTACGACACCAACATCAGAGTACTCACAACAACAACAACAACAACAACAGACGAATTATCCTTTTCCATACTCTGCCTATGTTGATATCATCAATCATCACAATATTCACCATCCAACATCATCATCATCAACAACAACCACAGCTTCTTCATCATCATCATCATCATCACAAACAAGCAATGTCGTTTCATCACCTACGCTAGGGGGAACAACTCCAACAAATCACAACAATCGAAATGTGACAATGATTGGTAGTAGTAGCAGTGATGTAGCTGCATCGTTTCATCAACAACAACAATTGAGAATCGAACAGATTGAAAATGCGAAAAAAGAGTTGAAACAAGTGTGTGTAAAATTGAGAAGAACAGGTACGGATGGTAGAGACAAGGTCAAATCATTTGAAACATTGGTCATTATTGCAAAAACACTCAAGTTTGATCTCCAGAATTGTTTCTATGATTATCATAATAACAATAACAACAATAATAACAATCATTATGGTGGTACTGATCAACAACAACAACCACAACAACAATCATCACCATCATCACAAACAACAACAACAACAGCAGCATCGTCCATTATGAAACATGTATTTTTATCATCATCCAGTACGGCAACAGCAGAGAACATGAGTGTAGCTCCCAATGATATTCCTCCTCTTGCTATTCATACCATTATCAAAAACAGTAGAGGAGTCAATAACAATGTGGATGAGGAAGATGAGTATGCTTCATTGACCATGGACTATGTTGCTCAAACAATGAGAATGATGCTTGTTCATCGAAGTTCATACCTCAGGGCATCTGCGATTCGTGCGATTCGATACTTTTGTAGATATGTCGAATCGATTTCTGTTCACTTTTGGAAGTATCATTGTCATTTTCATTTGTGCAAGTATGTAGTGTGTGTTTGTGTGTGTGTGTGTGTGTGATTGAAATGATGTGTAGTGGGATTGTTTTCAGATGTGAAATCTTTGTGGTGCATGTGTGTGTTTGGGAAGAGAGAGTCAATTAACTGTTGTTTTTATTGTTAATGTTGTTGTTGTTATTGTGTTATTATGGTTTGTTCAGAATGTTTGATGTAGACAAGAAGAATCTAAAGGAGAAGAAACAGGTGTTTGATTTGATGAAAGGACTGTCAAAGGTGGAGAGTGATGCCATTCACATTCCAAACATACTTGTCAAGGCAGTTGCATCAATCGCAGAGAATCCAGAAGATGCATTCAAGTTTGTTGCCACTGAAATTCTGAGAGACATTTTGATTTTTAATCCAAAAGTTGTGGCGTCATCAAACGGATTGCGCGTGTTGTTGTCTGCTGTTCTGGATCCAAAATTCCACGAAATTTCAGAGAGTATCATCCAGTCGTTCCTGTACTTGTATGATGACCCTTCGAAGCGAAAGTTTATTCGTCCCATGTATGACATTCAGTACTTGATCAGTCCATTCACTCAAGGATACGTCGAGGACAAAAAGATTATGAAGGAACAATTGGAGGCATCTCAGAGAGCAATTTGCTTCATGATGAAGAGTTGGACGGGATTAGTGTGCTTGTCAGAGAGAGGTGTCGCAGTCGGTGCCATCGTGGATGCATTGTTGTTACCAGAGGACGAAATGAGAAAGGAATTTTTGTTTGATACTATTATTTTGATATTGAGAGGTGCATCTCCTCCTCATTATCGCTATCTGATTCCAAAGCTATCAACAGAAGAGAGACAAGAGAGTGAGTATTTACCTTTTTATTGCTTGTTATTTGTTTGATACACTTGAGTTTGAGTGGGTGTTCTAATTCAATCATTATTGCTTTCTATAGAGGATGGAAAAATCTCTCATTTGAATGTGTTGAAGCCTCAAGTGACACAGTACTCTTCTGTGACACAAGTGGATAAACTGACGAGTACATTACAGGGCGATAACATTATTATGAACTTTTTAGCGATGGTCATTCTGTCATTTATAGACAATGGATTATTGAATGCACTGCTGACGTTGTCTCGAGTCAAAGACCAGCATGATGTGAGTCAAAGATCTGCGCAAATATTACAAACTATCTTAGCCTTCTCTGACCTTTTGCTATCATCTGATAGATGCCTACAGATGCATGATTTGTTTGACTCGGTCGTTGCGAAGGAGTTGAGGAATGATGAACTGTTTGCTTCTGATAGAAAGCGCTCCAAAGTGTTGAGTATGCTAACACTGTACACACAACAAACGAATCAAGTGTCTCAAAAGAAGGATATACCGGCCGAGTTGGTCAAGACTTTGAATTCTGTGAGTGGTGCTGTCGATGATATTCAATTCAGTCAACTGATCAAAGAATCCAATGTGATGACAACAAAAGATGATAAAAAGTGGAATTGGGAGAAGATTATCACTCTAGTGTTTGGACCACTGAGAACACCGAGTCGACTATTGGAAGCGATCAACCAGAAATTTATAAGACGTCTCCTCGGATTTTATCTTCCATCGAGTCGATTGTTCTCTGAGTTGCCCTACAAGGAGGACTTGTTTATTTATGCTCGTGTCGGAGAACAACTCATTGAGAATTTACTATCGACAAATGATGGATGTCAATTCTTGCGCAAGTGTGGATTCTTGGATGAACTTCGGGATGGATTGCAGATTGAGCTACAAACCAATCCAGAATCCAACCCCAACAGAACATTTAGCGACGAGAGAGTAACATATAAGATGTCGAGACGTTATTTCACCTTTATTGGAACTCTCAGTGCATCTCCTCAAGGCGTTGAACTGTTGATTGATTTTAAGATCTTTAATGCGCTGCATAAATTGACAACAACGAGAGACGATATATGTCAATTAAGCATCAAGGCATTGGACTTCACCAGATCAAAGAACGCAACCAAGCCTGCAAGATCAATCATCAAGCAGGCCATGGAAAAGGGATCGAAAAAAGTTCGTTATTTTGCCATTTCTCATATGAAACGACTTCTACGTGAATCAGTCGACTTCCATACCTGGGGTATCGAATTGTTGAACAATCAGCTGACTGACACTTGGGAGGATGTGGTCATAACAGCACTGAAAACGTTGGTGGAAGCATGTCAAGAAATTGAAAATTTGGATGCTTTGACTGCATTGCGTCCTTCGGTGGAACCATTGGAGAGACAACCAGACGGCAAAGTACTCTTGCTTCGTTTGTTGTCCAGACCTCAAGGATTCTTCTATTTGTATGAAGTAGGATGGATTCAAAACACGATGAAAGATTGGATGACATCCAAAAATCTCGAATATGTCACAACAGTAGAAGAAGCTCTAGAAAAGTCAATGAACGACAGGTACTCAAAGACTGGACTATCCTACTCAATACTCTCAAACGAGGGCATTTCACTACCACCTCACTTCTTTGGTGAATTGTGTAAGACCAATGAGGGATGTGACATGTTGAAGGAATCTGGACATTTTAACTCCTTTATTCAAGTTCTGTCCGACTATGAAACATCTGTGAGCATTACTCCACGGCTCACTTTTGCTAACGAAGAGGCAAAACAGAATGCATTGCGCAATTTGAGAGCTGCTCTGTGGGCTATTGGACACATTGGTGCAAGCGATAGCGGCTACCAATTCATCAAGGAAGCAAACTGTATCGAACGACTCATCAACTTGGCACAGAACTCCAACAATCTATCTCTTCGAGGTACTTGCATGTACATTCTAGGAGTGATGAACAAGTCTGCTCAGGCGCAAGAGAAGATTACACAGCTAGGATGGGAGTGTCATGCTGATCCTGTGACTCGTGTGTATGTGAGCGTTCCCACCAACTCATCTCAGTTCTTTACGATTGCTCCATACGAGTACGAAGGTTCTGCTGTATCGATCCAAGAACCATACTATCCCCTTGATCATCACTTGCCAGACATACTGAATGAAAGTCAGACAGCCATTCTGAAGCAAATTACGCTGCTAGCAAATCCTGTGACAGAAGCATCTGCAACAAAAGTGTTGAAGAAACAGAGGCAAACATCACCAAATGACTTCTCACCAGCTCTCTTTTATTTTGTCTTTGGTTATCTTAGCAAGTACAGGTATTCCCTGCGAACAAAGAAGCTCATTTTCCAAGAATTGTTCTCCTCGACGAGCTTTACGAGCGAGAATTTCGAAGAATTGGATTCGTTGTTCATTCCTAAGAAGCCTCACTCATGTAGTAATACTCCTGTTATTCCAACATCGAACTAATATAAAATGGGCTTGCTCCTTGTTCAAAGAAATGCCACTGTGTCACGTGTCGAGCTGTAAAACATTTTTCGTCTGTCAACCAAGATATTTTGAACGCCAGAAAGCCAAGAATAATCTGGTGTTGCACTCCAAGCCCGATACACAGTGTGAACATTTAGCTGCTGTTGCGCGAAGAAACAAAGAACCTTCTCAGAGAATTCACATACTCTCCCACAGTGCTTGTATATTAATATTTCACCTGTATCTGACGCTTCATCCATGTGGAGGAATCACTCTCGTCTTGCAGCAAAACCATAAAAAGCTTAGAAACACAGTATCCTCGTTCTTCCCTGTAAAATAGTCAACCGACACAGTAACTTGAACCAAACAACCAACGAAACTATTTAAGATAAAACAGATAAAACGCAACAAAGAGTGCTCTAGAATGCCACATAGACACCTTCACCATCACAATCATCATCAACAACAGGCTCAACCGTCACAACCTCAGAATTACAAGATCGTCCTGGTTGACTTCATATCCAGAGACGAACCCAAAAACTGCGAAACTGCCATTTTCAATCATATCAAACAGAGTCAAAAGTATGAGACATATGACCCAGAATGTTCTTACGATAACATCAAGACTGCTCATACGTTCAACCCACAACACAACTCTCTCGTGAGTCTTCATCTCTACTCTCGGAAAATTCATACGGGCGTGGAGAGTGAATCGGAGACACTCAATGATTTCTCCAAACGGGAAGCTTGGGAATTGTATCGCGGAGCTCGTTGTATTGTAATCTTTTATCGATCAAGCAGTGTCGTTTGGCGCATGAGACGCTACTTGGAGAAGTTGATACTGATGACTCCATTGTCAATGGTGATGCTCGTGCCCATTGGTGTGAATGAAGCACATCGAAAACAGATCCGAACCGAGAATGGAATCTTCAATGCCAAGGGAGCAACGATACAAATCTGTGGCTATTGTTCATCAGCGAAAACGAATCAACCTGGTAATCATTATGAAGGAGATTACACCTGTGATCGCAAGAGTGGCGAACCAGTTGACTATGCACAACTGTTGAGTCAACTGACCTGGTACTGTCACGAGACACAATACAACAAGTTTATCAAGAGAAGGTTGCGATTTCTAGTCAAGCAATACTTTCCTAGAGCTTTCGAATCACTCAAGCAAAACGTCACCCACCAGGACCAACAACTACTGGAGAAGGCAATGGATACTGTCAGAGAGAACACAAAGATTGATAAGAAATTTGAAAAGCTTCAAGAGGAAACAAAACAGATGGGAAGACTGCAAATCATTTTGTTCACCATATAAAAAAGAAGAAATTTTGAAGATAATAAGCGTGTACATGTTTAGTTATGGCTGTACACATTCTGTAATGGACAGTTAGTTGACTATGCAGCGTGATAACAGATTTACTTCTTGGCTTCTTGAGACAAACGAGCAGCCTTTTCAGCTTCGCTAACTTGCTTCTTGGTCTTTCTCTCGTTTCTTTCGAGTCTTTGTTCCTTCAACTTCAATTGCTTCTCCTTCTTTGCCTTCAATTGTTCAACCAAACGTTGTTCTCTCACTTGCTCAGCCTTTGCCTTGAAGACTTGTTCCATCAAATTCTTCTTGCTCTTGTAGACGTTACCCTTGGTCTTCAAATATAATTCGTGATATAAGTGAGAGTCAATTCTGTTGGCCTCCTTGTACTTCTTAAGGAGCTTTCTCAAAATTCTCATTCTGAGCATCCATTGTCTCTTGGATGGGTTTCTAGCATCTCTGGTACCCTTTCTCTTACCAATACCAGTGTGTCTACCCTTCTTAATGGCAACTTGTCTCTTTCTCCATGCGAATCTGGATCTGATAACGATTGGCTTTCTGATGATGACTTCGTCCTTGACCAACTTTCTGATGGCGTCTCTGGACTTTGCCAAGGAAATTTCGTTACCTTCGGTTGGGTCCATCCAAACTCTGTTGGTACCACAACCCAAAACTTCTGCTGCTAATCTCTTTTGGAGCTTGTATGTCATTCTGTGTATCAATAAACAAGGGGGAAATGAGTCAGTGTGTGTTCATGCAACAACTTCTGGTGCAATAAAGTTTTTTTTCACAGGCTTGTGTGTGAAAGCCGAATGGCACATACCTGTCCTTAACGATGCTTGTAGTGTTTTTGTTTGATTTTTGTGATTTTTTGTTTTCTCAATATTATCAGTTGACTTCCTGCTGGTTGACTGATTTTGTTGAAGTTTCAACAAAGGTATAATTCTGCGACCAGATCGAACAAACAACAAGCGACCAGACCAGATAACAGCACAGCGAGAATAACTTGAAAATGAAGTTGGAATTGGTGTTTCTTGATATTTGCAATGATTGACCGAACCATATCGCAATGAGAGAAAATGCATTCCTAGTGGGCGATAGATGACAATGTTTATTAATCGTGCATGCCTACGCACACACAACACCACAAATGATGATTTTAACAATGATTCATGAAAAACACATGTCACAATCAGCTCTCTCAGCCATCAATTTTCAAGTTTGAGAATGGTTCCATGCGATAACGACTCGAATTGGAGAAGCTTGGCGTATCTAACAGGCGCTTATGACTGGTGGCATACCGATTCCACGACATGTATGCTATCAAGCTCACAGTGATGACCACAATACCCAAAATCTCCAAAAAATTATTCATCGTCTCCCCCAGTAGAATCATGGCGACAAAAATTGTGGAAAACAAACGAATCGGCAACAAAATACCATAGGTCGAGCTGCCTAGTTTTGCTGTTGCATAAATGCTGAGAAACGATCCAATAAACTCGTTCACAAAGCTCGTTAATAAAAAGATGGACCACTGCTTCCAGCCCATGGCTCCAAACTGTGAATAATCACCAAACACGAGTGATAGAGCTAGAAAAACAGTGCACAGTACGAGTTTCTCTGCAATGAACATGTTTTCACATGATAGCTTCATGTGTTCGTGCACAGTAATGTAATCAACGGTCAGTGTTCTCGATGCGAGTGTAAAGGCACTGATGAACGCCAGCGAGAGTCCAATCAAGTGGTTCACTCCAAAGTTGGCTGCCATGTTTGAAAAGTTGGGCATCCAGTGGAATCCGGATTCTTGGTTGGTTGACTCACCCAAAATGAGTGCAACGCTGCCCACAAGAGTCGCAACAAGTGTCAGCACCGTTTGCCATCGTAAAGCACCCCTCTTGAACACATAAACAGACACAAATGTGATGATGAATGGTGCTTGAAGTTCAACGAGCTGAAGCAGCACAGCTGTTGTGAAACCTAGAGCTTGACTTCGAACGAGAGCTCTAACCATGATGGATGCGAGGAAAATGTATAGGGCTGGATGGGTCAAGAATGAGCGACCACTGTTCCACAGAATTCTCATGGACCCATGCCTCTGTAAGGTCAGTTGTTCTTCTTGTTGCTCCTGTGGTTCCGTGACTGTTGTTGATTGCCAATTGGCATGTCTTGTGCGAATGGTTTGCATTACCTTGTAAATGATTCGTGGAGTGTAGCACAGCAGAACGAGCAAATTTCCAAAAGCTAAGAGACTGAACTCTGGTGGCTTCTTCTGCTTGTCTGTGTTCAGATACGAGGCAAAAGCATTGTGTCCTCCTTTGGCCAAATGACTCAATGCAGCTAATCCATACCACAGCACAAAGAATTGCCACTTGTCTAATCCTGTTGAATAGAATGGCTCGGCAGATTCAGTGTCAAGTGATGATTTATCAGTCAGACGAATGATTGAATGAGAGGAAGTGGATGACAAATTGCCAGTATAGTCCGGTTCTTGAAGCGACACATCTTCAAATGCATATCGAGGATTGGCAGTTTCTTTGGAGTGGTCAATACGAGGGAGTGATTCCAACTCGGTGTCTCCACCAGAATAATTGATCTCTTTCACTTCAACCATGTTGCTGCAAAGAACTTGTTTCGTTTTCAGTGGACTATGTCATTGAGAGGACACTCTGGCAGTGAAGTTCATTTTCTCGATCACAATGTATTTTGAGCCATTTTGTTGCTATTTTGAGAGTTTTGAAATTTTTTGTAATGAGTTTGTGAAGGAGCGGATACCGTGTTTTTGTTTATTATATTATTTTGTTTCCGAGGTACATAGTGTGAGTACCCGAGTATGGTCGTCCTTGCCACAACACTTCTGCACCGCTCCTTTTGTTTTCAAAAGAAATTATCACATAAATCCCAACTTATTCAAGTCACTTTCTCGTCTTCTTGCTTATTTCACTCAGTCGATTGTCTTCTTCTTTCTTTGACTTTGCAGCAAACTTCCAAAGTAAGGCTGAGCCAATTGCAATGACACTTACCACACTAACTAACTTGATTGTTCTGGAGAGTAGAGATGATTTTGGTTGGATTTCGTGCTGTTCTGGACCTTCGTCTTCCGAGTCTGACGATTCAGCAGCGTCCCACATTGGACATGCATCCTTTGGATTTTGAGCAAAGTACAGGACTTCTTCGAACGTCTTGTGTCTCTCTGGATCATATTGTGTGGCACAGTGATAGAATGGAGGCCACAACAGACCCAATTCCTCACAGAACTCCTGTGGTGGTACATCATGGATCTGTTCCTCAACTTCCAGATCATCCTTGCTCAATACGTAAATACATGGGATAGTAGGATCCAATTTCTGTTGCAGTTTGGCCAAATATGAAAACGAATATGGATCTGCACCATCGAACACCATAATAGCAATATCGCACATATCCATCGTTTGTGTTGATTCTAGGACATCCAACACGGCATTGTCCTCAAATTCAGTAATCGCCAAATAAAAAGAATCTCCCTTATCGTCCTCAGCAATGTTGACAACAGTCTGTTGCCTTGCAGTTCTCGTGTATGTATCATCACTCACTTCCCAATCAATTAAATTTTGCATAATACTCGTTTTACCGCATCGACTCGAACCAAAAATGTATGCATTGACAACCTTCGAGAAATCGGATGGCTTCTCTCGGTACTTTCGCATCTTGTTCACTGACAAGTACTGTTTCAGATTAGTTTTTATGCCCCATCGAATCAAACATCTTATAATACTGTATGGATTGTGCAGAGTAACAATACTCCAAAGAGACAACCATCCCTGGATTGTCAATTTTCCATCCTGAGAAGAAGTCAGATTGATATAGTCCGAATCAAAGGACACAAACGGATTCTCAACATCAAACGCAATTGAAAATGCGTCGTCAATCTCCGCTACACTCAACAACCCATCTCTATCCCTATCGAATAGCTTAAAAAACCGCGTTAGCTCCTTGTATGCAGCATCGCTTAACACGATTTGATCTTGACTTGGATTCGTTCTTGGCATCGTTTGTTCACTAATGGATAACATGAAAAAACAAACATTGGTTAGTACAGCAATCAACAACAACAATCAAACAAAGAATATCGTACATGATAGCTCGATCTTCAACTGCCAATCCAGTATTGACATCAAAAGCTCTCAATACTCTCCAAACAGCTTGCACATTCGAATCATTGTCCACCAAGTAATCATAGAGTGACAAAAATTGCTCCAAATTCAGTCCACTCGAACTACTACTACCACCTTGTTTCACTGATGAAGCCACAATGTCCAAACACTCATTCAGCGTATACTTTACATTTGCCAATTTCTATCCGTGATCCATCACACAACATTCAATCGTTAGCTCACGAACCAAAAAGACAAAAGAATCATCATCAAAAATTGCACTAAATGTATGCGTGAATAAACACACACACTTCGCACACATTCAATCACACAACAACATACAGCAAACTTTAAATATTCCTTTGTGTTCAAAATACTGTCACCGTCCTTGTCCATCAACCAAAATGCTCTCTTGAGAGCACTCTTGACCACTTGTTTCAATTGTTTCTTGTCTTCATCATAGTAGAGTGTGCTCGTTGGACTAAAGAACAAAAATTCAAATAGCTTAAACACGAGAGCATCTCTCAAATCATCACTCTCTGCCATCAATGTTGAAAAAACAGCACCACCAACAAACAACTCATTTACGCCGGAGAAATCCAAAAGCTGACAATTTTCGTTCAAATCAATCTTTGTCTGAACGAGGAAAAACGGTTTTCTCGAGTGTTGAATCAGCGGGAGCCACGTGTTCTGGAATTGATCAAGGCTCTCATCCAAATCATATTCAATCACCAATAAAATCAAATCTGTTGTGAGCAAGTGCTTTTCTGTCACAACTTCATCCTCAATGAATTGAACAGTGTAGTCATGATCGTTCGTATGCAGTGTAAATACGCTATTGTTGTTGTTGCTGTTGCTGTTGTTGTAGGGCGTGCTACTGTCGTCATTGTCATTGTTGTTGCAGATGGAACGAATGATTGAAGTTTTTCCTGATTGAGGATCACCAATCACGAGAATGTGCTTCTCGTATGCGCTGTTGGTGTCAGTGGATGGTGGAGACATTCTGCTCACAGAGAGTGTTCTGAATCAAGATTTGTTGGGGGGAAAATGCTGTTTTTTTTGTGTGTCGTTTTTTTTGTTGTCCGTTCACACAAATTTTTGGCGCCAAGAATGATCTTGATGGCTTGTCGATTGTATTTCCACATCCATTTACAAAATGTGTCTGATGCACTTCATCGTTGTTGTGCGATGTTGATTTTATTATTTACATGATTGATACCTAGATGACATGTACTAAAACACTCAAACTACTTCCACAACTTGGCGCCAAGAGAGCCTAACAATGGTATTTTTCTGGAGCCGGTACTGGTGGTTGGTGCGGTGCCTGGTATCGAGAGTCCTTGGGCATCAATCATGTTATCAATCAATTGAATGGACTGGATAGTTCTTTGAGAATTCTTGACCTGTACTTCCTCTGCCCATACGTTCAACTGCAAAACACCCTTGCATGGAAAAGTCTCCAACAGCTCCTTGTAATCACACTTGTCGTCCCAAATGTTCGAATAGCCACAAACGAACCAACAATTTGGATGATTTGTCGGAATCGCATGATTGCTTGCCTGTAACAAAATCGGTTCTAGCAATGTCGAAGTTCGCGAGCAAATCACCAGCAATAAATCATACTTTTTTGTTGCGACAAACGTATCGTCAATCTCAATAATTCGGCTCAGATCAGGCGCACTAAACTTCTCCTGTAGAAACTGGATGCATGCCCGCGTAAAAATATTGCTCTGCACCGGAAGAAAAGCCACCGTGAGCGGTTGCACAACCGAGTTGAAACTCAGTGAATTTCTGTCACCTCTTGTCAACGAAGTCAACGGGGATTGTAAGATTGGTAAGGACAGATGGCTTCTTCTGTTAAAAAGAGGCGAAAGCTTTTGCTCATCATTGTTCGACGTGTTGGGCGTTGTTGCTTGTTGAGGAGGCGATGCCAACGAACTCTTGGCAACTATAAAATTAGACAAAACTTTTTGATCGTTCATCACCATGTTGATCATATTCATGTGTTGAATGTGCTGAGTCTCCAGAATGTTTCGCAGCTGTTCATTCTCCGATTCAAGAGAACTGACTCGATCGCACAGTTGCGTGACGAGTTGTTTCAGGGATTCAACTTCCTGTTCCATATCCTTGTTGTCTCACCCTCAAAATATGAATGTTATCGTGCGTTGTGTTTGTGTTGTTTCGAATTCATGGTGGTGCGCCAGAACTTTTTTCTTTCGGCGGCTGCTGGAGGAGACATTTTGGGATATTTTTTGACGTGGATGGCATCTGGCGTTCCCGCCATTTGGAACAACTCCCAAGGACATCGCGCAGAAGATATCCTCGCATGAATCATGGCAAGTAAACTCTGACCTACAAAACTGGAGCTTACGCTCACCGATTCAAATTGGAAGACGAGTCCTTGAGGAGCTTGAGTTAAACTAAAATTTCTCAAAGAGCCGAAGAAATATGACAGTGCGACAAGACGGAGAGAAGTCTGTGATCCTTCACAATCACATCTTGGAACATTGTCGTAGTTCAACGCTTGAATCAAAAAGGTGTGTTCCGTGAAAAGAAGGATCTCTTTTTTCAGCGTCGGAGTAAAATATTTTGAATCTTCTCGATCAAAATTGAAGTCAACTTCCGGGGTTCAAGACTTTTACAACCGAATTGAAGCCGGAAACTTTTCACACACGATCTGGCCTTTCTGATGCCCAGTGCAAATCCTGTTGTGCACGTGCTTCAAATTGTTTCGCTCATAAATTTTCGTCTCTTGGCCAACCTCAAAAAAAACAACACAAGTCATAAACAACACATAAACCAATAACAATGGGAAAGGATAAGCAACACGTTAATCTAGTCGTCATCGGTCACGTCGATTCCGGAAAGTCAACCACTACTGGTCACTTGATCTACAAGTGCGGTGGTATCGATAAGAGAGTCATCGAAAAGTTCGAGAAGGAAGCAGCTGAAATGGGTAAGGGATCCTTCAAGTATGCTTGGGTCATGGACAAGTTGAAGGCAGAAAAGGAAAGAGGTATCACTATTGATATTTCCTTGTGGAAGTTCCAAACTGGCAAGTATGACTTCACCATCATTGATGCCCCAGGTCACAGAGATTTCATCAAGAACATGATTACTGGTACCTCCCAAGCTGATGTTGCTATCTTGATCATTGATTCCACCACTGGTGGTTTCGAAGCTGGTATCTCCAAGGACGGACAAACCAGAGAACACGCCTTGTTGGCTCAAACCCTTGGTGTTAGACAAATGATTGTCTGCTTGAACAAGTTCGACGACAAGACCGTCAACTACGGACAAGGAAGATACGACGAAATCGTCAAGGAAGTCGCTTCTTACTTGAAGAAGGTTGGTTACAACCCAGACAAGGTTCCTTTCGTCCCAATTTCCGGATGGACTGGTGACAACATGATTGAAAAGGCTACCGACAAGATGCCATGGTACAAGGGTCCATGTCTCCTCGAAGCTTTGGACGCTATTGTCCCACCAAAGAGACCAACCGACAAGCCATTGAGATTGCCATTGCAAGATGTCTACAAGATTGGTGGTATCGGAACTGTTCCAGTCGGAAGAGTCGAAACCGGTCTATTGAAGCCAGGTATGAACGTTACCTTCGCTCCAGGTAACAAGACCACTGAAGTCAAGTCCGTCGAAATGCATCATGAACAAATGTCCGAGGCTGAGCCTGGTGACAATGTTGGTTTCAACGTTAAGAACTTGTCCGTCAAGGATATCAAGAGAGGTAACGTCTGCTCTGACTCCAAGAGAGACCCTGCCAAGCAAGCTGAATCCTTCGTTGCTCAAGTCATCGTCATGAACCATCCTGGTGAGATCGGAAACGGTTATGCTCCAGTTTTGGATTGCCACACTGCTCACATTGCTTGCAAGTTCGCTGAGATCCAATCCAAGATCGATAAGAGATCTGGTGCTGTCAAGGAAGAACTTCCAAAGTCCTTGAAGAAGGGTGATGCTGGTATGGTCAAGCTTGTTCCACAAAAGCCAATGTGTGTTGAATCCTACACTGAATATCCACCTCTTGGTAGATTCGCTGTCAGAGATATGAGACAAACCGTTGCTGTTGGTGTCATCAAGACCGTCGAAAAGAGAGAAGAAGCCGCAAAGAAGAAGTAAATTTTTTCATAAGTTCTTTTTTCACAAACCCAAATCATTCTTGTTGTAGCGCGTACTTGTTGTGTATGCAAATTGCACCTATTCACATAACCTCTGCCCCAATATCGCTTCGGAAGTTGTGTTCTTTTGACGTCGAAAGCTTGACATTACACGTACCCATAACACGTTTCGGAAACATTTTCCGCGTTTAGATCCCAAGAGCAAAAAAGCAAATAATCAATCAAAAACACGACCACTGTCAATGTCTATTCGATCATATTCATCACCAATCCAACAACTGGTGGTCTTCTTGTTGCTGTGCGTATTGTTGTGTCATGCTGCTGCTGTTCAAGGTGGTGGTTCCACCTATGAGAAGCACAGAGTGACTTCTCTGCCAGGTTATGGGCCACTGAATGACATTGTTTCCTATGCTGGCTACATGTCTGTTCAGGACAATCAGAGAAAAGGTGGCATGTTCTACTGGTTCTATGAAAAACTGGGATCCAATGCCAGTGGAACAGTTGAATCCACTCCTGTCGTCCTATGGGTGAACGGCGGCCCAGGTTGTTCTGCCTTTATTGGCTGCTTCGAAGAGAATATCGGTCCATTTGATATTCAAAATGATTTGACATTGACTGACAATCCATTCACTTGGATGCACAAGTTCCATGTGCTGTTTATTGATCAACCGTTGGGCACTGGTTTCAGTTATGCTGAGGATGAACAGAGCTATACCGAAAATCAAAAGCAAGGATCACTGGACATGTACAATGCATTGCACTCCTTTTTCCAATTGCATCCAAAGTATAAGAACTGTGATTTGTACTTGTCAGGTGAGAGCTATGCTGGCAAGTATCTCCCAGAGTTGGCCTACCGTATCGTTAGCACTCAATCACCAGACAATCACTTGGTAAAGATTTTCAAGGGTGTGGCGATTGGTGATGGATTCAGTGCACCCATGTTGCAAAGAATGATCAAGGGCAATCAAGTGTACTACAACGGTCTCATCTCACAGAAACAGAATCTGCAGTATCAGACTCTGGAGGCAGAGTGCATTCGACACATCCAGGGTGGAAACACAACAGAGGAGGGATCTCCATGCGATGAGATGAAGTCATTTGTGTTGTTGACATCTGGATTGATCAATGTGTATGATGTGAGAAGATTTGATCCAAGCACAAACAAGACTAGATTGGAAGAATATTTGAATTTGCCAGAGACAAGAAGTGCGATTCACGCCACAAAGGAGGACAGCCATCACTTCAAGGACAGATATGTGTCATGTAACTCAAACAAGGTGTATTACTATCTGCGAAATGATATTCTGAGAGATGTGCGGGAACTATTCCCAATATTGGCCAAGCATGTCAAAGTTTTGTTATTTAGTGGAAATTTTGATCTGCAGGATGGTCCTGTAGGTACTGAGCAATATGTGAACTCTATTGCCAATCAATTGGGTGACTATTCATCCTCACCTAGGAACTTGTGGTTCGTAGAGAATGACGTAGCAGGTTATGAGCAGTCCTCTGGTAACTTTACCTTTATGTCTGTGTTTGGAAGTGGTCACTTCTATCCTCATGACCAAAAGAGAAATGCTAGATCAATGATGGAGAGTTTCACTAGCAGCACTCCCTTCTGCGCTCCAGGTCAAGCAATTCCAATCAAGTATAAGACACAGGCTCCATCTGAGTATTTGCCTCTGATGAAGGACCCCTCCACTGGAAAATACATGCTACCATGTGAAATTCACCAATTCGTGTGCAATACCGTATTGAAGGGATGCAATGGTCATGGTAAATGTGTAGGTGGTGCTTGCCAGTGTGACTTTGGATTCACAGGAGAGCAGTGCTTAGAGCCACTCCACTCATTAAAGAGAGGTGAAAATACCAAGAAAGCGGATTTGCACCCACAAGGATGGAGTTATCACCGGTTGGATATTAAGTCAGATACATTTGACCAAAATGTGTTGAAGTTGACAGTGAAATGGCAGAACTCAAAGGAACAAATTACACCCCTCTCAGATCAAATTGGCGAAGGTTTAGGAAACAATTTGCCATCACAAAAAGTTTGTCTCTATGGAAAGAGAGATCACATGCCTTCTTGGAATAGCTTTGACTTTGTCATTTGTGAGCAAGAGTTTAATCAAATTCACTTCTCAAAGATTGTTGACTTGGGCAACAGAACTACAACTATGCCACAATGGTGGATTGGTTTGTTCAACGCTCAGCCAAATACTCTGGCTTACTCTCTGGAATTCAATCAAGATTATGCTACAGAGAAACCTGTGAACTTGCTCAAGAATTTCAAGTTTTGGATTGTATTGTTCTCTGCCTCAACCTTCATTGCTGTCGTTGCCTTGGTTGCAACTGTTTTTCTCAGAAGGGCACAAGATAAGGATGGCTCATTCTCTCGATTGAACTAAATAAAGTATTTGTAATCCTTTCTAGTCGAAACGCATTGTTACAAAAATTTATTCTTCACTGTTTGTCGCCAATTGTTCCTGCTGGGGTCTCGAATCATTCGCCACGGTGGTACTTTGACCATCCACTGAAGCACTCTCCTTGGCTACACCACCTTCAGACGAAGAAGCAGAATTTTGATCTCCAGGGGAAGATGTTTTCTTTCGTGTAGTTCTTGGATTCCATGGTGTAGCAATCACTCCCGCCTCCTTCATCTGCATCTGTTGTTTCTTCATCTTTGGTGTCCACTTTCTCTTTCTTTCATTCGTAAACCAGTTCGTAATCTGTAGATTACTGAGTCCTGTGACATCCGATAAGTGATTCCTGTCATCTGTCGTAGGATACGGATAATTGATGTGAGAGTAGAACCAGTCCTTGAGTACTTCGACGGCACTTGGTGGTAAAAATTGTTTCTTGGGTTGATGAGCGAGGTGGCTATCAATGCTCAAAGGATCTCGCACAGGAGGAACAATGGGTCTCTTGTTTGCTATGATCATTGTCGATTCCACACCATGTTCGCTCACTGGAGCTACAATGGTCGCAGAATTGACTTGTTGTTGCGTCAATGCATGAGGCATGTTACTATTGTTCATTGACGAAGTAGAGATAGGCACATGGTAGTGCTGGGAGTGGGGGTGGGGGTGGTGCTGGTGCGGTACCGAGGAGGAGGCAGCAGTCGGCGCAGAATAAGAAGCTATTGTGGAAACTTCTGGCACGATAACCGCAGAAGCCGTAGGTCTGGATGGCGGGTTGTCGGAGAAACGTATAAATCCGCCCCTTGCCGCACCGTAATGATTACTACCATTGTTGGATGAAACGACAGCGTAGTAATCTGGGGGAGGTCCATATCGTTCACAAGCCAGTTTCTCCTGCTGCCAATCGACATGATACTTGATGACATGCGCGTGAGGCGTTATGGGTGACGAACCAAAATGGTCATTTCGAGGCGATGACGTTGACGAGGCTGAAACCGTGGGTGAACGTGTTTGTTGATGATATCGAGCTCTCTTTTGTGAGTGGAGATGAGCACCATATTGGTCATCATTGTCATCCACAGCAACATGATGCTGATGATGATAGGATGACTGATGTTGTTGTTGATGATGAGGATGATTTTGTAGTTGTTGATTCGAAGAGGAAGAAGCTATCGAAGGATATCTATTGTAATATTGTTGATTCTGTTGTTGTTGCTGATGTTGTTGTTGTTGTTGATAATAAATGGTACTGTCAAAATCAGGTGAACGATATCTCTTCTTACTGTTATTGTTGCTATTGTTGTTGTTGTTGTTATTGTTATTGTGATGACTTGTTGTTGTTTCATATGGAGACAAGTACGTAATCGATGGTAAATTATTCTGCTGCTGTTGTTGTTGTGGAGGAGAATAGGAAATGTTCATGAGTTGTGATGGAGAGGGAAGCTTCGTCATGTTGTGATGATGGGAATTCCCTGATGACACAGTGGTGGATGCATTATCATGGTGATTATGGTATTGAGGATGATATTGTTCTTGAGGAGAAGAATAATGGCTCATAGCTTTTTGAGGTTGTTGTTGTTGTTGTAGTAGAAGGTTTATTCTTCTTCTTGTTGTTGATGTTGTGGTCGTTGTTGTGCTGGGTTGTGTGGTGGTGTTCTCTCCTTGTTCGAAGGTGTCGTTGGTCCCCTGACAGGAAGCTTGGCCCCTGGTAGTGTGAGAAAAAGGTGTGACTGGCCACGTAGAACCGGAACTTATGCCCGAAGCACAAATTTTGATTCTTTTGCTCACTCACACGTCAGATGGAAAATGGGCTGCGGACTCTTTGAGTTAACAGAGATGGCGAGAAAGGAGAACGAGTAAGTCGTCGCAAGGAATAACAAGGTAGAAAGTCTTCAGTGTACGAAGGGTATGATTTATTTACATTTGGCATTAGAAGAAAGATCCGTCAGAAGGGATAAAGGGAATTCAGCTGATTTGACCCGAGCACCAAAGACAACGTCTCTTTTTGGATGACCGAGTCAAGCATCAATTTTGTCGGAGTTGAGCCGGACCTTTTTTTCATGCGACGGAGGTTGAAGAAATGTCCTGTTCTCCTTCCTCTCCTTCTTCACTTGTTGTATTCTTCTTATTCTTATTTCTCTTCTTCTTCTTCTTTCGGGAGGTTAGGAGTGGTTCTCTGAACAGATGTTTCTTGTCGATAAACTTTTGGATGTCACGGCCGAATTTTCCCCATTCTTTCTCACCGATATCCAACTCTTCTCGCAGACTTTGAATATTCAATGGCTTCTCTCTCATGACCATCTTTTTCACTGCTTCGATAACTTGGAATTCTCTTTGTTCATCAAACTTGCCCCAATGAACCTCCTCAATGTCGATTGGCTTGATTTTGTACATTGTTCGAGAAGGAACGACTCTGTCGTCTGAATCGAGCAGATACAAGACAAATCCTTCTGTTGCAAAATGGTTGTACTCATACTTGAGTTTTCTTCCTGTTCTTCTTCTGAACTGGTTATTGCACTCCTGACTCATTTCTTGAAGAGCTTTGCATTGAGCCACAACATCGAGTGCATTGGTGAACTCGTATGGACCGAATCCATCTACGAACGCAATAGAATCCAAGTTGTTCAACGAGAGCCACTCAGTACATTTCACATGATTGATAGAATGTTGAGAAATGATTGGACTGATCGATCCATCGTTCCATACTTCAAACAATGGTTTCAGAGCAATTTCAAACGCGTAGTCAACAAGATGAGGTTCCAATTGACCACATAGTTCGAAGCAAAGTCCTTGAACTTCTTCGTTCAACAGAGGTGACAAGATACTGGGAAATGTTTCATCATCATGAACATCCAGAGCACTGTTCTTTGGAAGACCCAAAGCTTGGAATGTGAGGCCCAAAAAGGCACCATAAGGAGTGTCATTCACTGTCGCTGAACCTTTGGTTTTAGCACTGATTCTCAACTGGCCTTCATGATCAAAATACTTAAAGAACAGAATATTGGAGCCATTGTACTTGTTCGCTAGGTAGTAGCGACGAGTTTTGGGATGAAACGAACTAAGGAAGCGCAAATTCTTGTGCGAGTGTTGCAACAACGATTCATTGTAAATGGGTTCATTCAATGTTGCTTCATCCTCCTCTTCCTCCTGTGTTCTTGTTTCATTATGCTTCTTTTTGGCTTTGACAGAACTCTTGGGAAGTGCTTCCTTGACGTTCTTGTTCTGGGCCTTGTTCTTGTTCTTCCAACTTTGAGGAGTGTAGGGGTAAGCCAGCGCAGGTGTTCCATAAATGATTTGGGGACTGTCCAACTTGACACCGTCGACATGAGTCAGGAAGAGAGAACCTCCCATTTTTCCTTCTCTGGAGCATTTGAACCCCTCGAGGCAAATACCGTTCTGGAATGGATCTGCAACAAAGAATGGTTTACAGCGATGAACTGGACAATCAAAAGCTTCACTAGCAGCTTTCCGATCAGACTTTGGAGTCGAGAACGAGAACATGAGATCTTTTGATTTTAGATCCCTAAAAGTGTGGCGAATACAAAACTTTTGTAAAAAGTGCTAAAAGGTGTTCTCCTCCAGTTGGGCTCGAACCAACGACCTGCAGGTTAACAGCCTGACGCTCTACCAACTGAGCCATGGAGGAATTATGAAGGGGGTATTTATAGATATAGAATATTTTATTCTCCGAAGAAGCATGTTGGTTGAAGAGCTGAGGGAGAAATTGAGCAAGCTGAGTTTGCGAGGCTCGATCAAGGTTCCCATATGGTTCGAGGATGTTTTATATGAAAGTGGAAAGATTCAACCACGAAGGGTTAAGCGAACTCCTGAAGGTACACTACAGGGACTGATGGGTAAGGAAGGAGACTTCCAGGAGGTGCTCCTAGCCGAAATGAAGCTCTCCGGTAAGAAGAGAAGCGAAGCAGAGAAGAAGATAAGGAGGGTCATTGACTCAGTCAAAAGGTCGTGCATCAAGGCACTATACAAGATATATATTAACTCTGTCGCGCAGAGGAGTGAAACACTGCTCGTCACCTAACGGTGCCGAGCGGAATCATGACTCATAGTAGTGTATAGAATAAAGTGGCAACAAACGTTGTATGGAAAAAAAAAAAAAAATATTTTATTCTCCGGCGAAATGTCTTCACACTGCGGTGTCTAAATCCCGCCTAGTTGGTGATCCATTGGTAGGTATCATTGCACTATCGAAACAAAAGATTTATTCATTGTTGGTGTATCGGTTGTAATATGAGTTCGTTTTGTGTGTGTTCGTGATGAAGAAACAACCGAATCAAATGAGAGAAACGTTGAAATTAGCATAGAAATATGTGACAACATTGTGAAGCACATATTGTTTGATGCTGGAAATTGATAGAATCGTACAATGTTGTTATTGTCGTCGTGTTAGCTTCCGTTGAAAACCAAATCACAACATGTTCCGATCAAGTTCATCATCTCGAAAAGATTCCAAACAAGATCTTGACCAATTTACTACTGCATTCAACGAGTCAGTTCCTCCCCAGGAAAAGGTCGTCCCGGTGGCACCTGCTGTCAACTTTCAAGATGCGGCTGAAAAGACTTTTCATGTCATTGTACACAAGGAGAATACGGCAGCCATTGGGTACGACTTGCCCAGATTATTGGCTCGCATAGATGTCAATGGCCAGATCATTGACCGAGAGAAAACAATGATACACAACGAGAGAATTTCACAATTCTTGAAATTGCTGTACTGTGAAGTTTGCCAGAAGGATCTTCTTGGCTCAGAAGAGGAAGATGATGTTCTGCGTTCCATTAGGCAACACATTGCAGAGGCAGAAAATTCAGTCAAGGAGAACAATTTGAACAAGACTATTGAGTTGATTTTTACGAGAAATCATCCAGTGTTTCAAATCTTGAGATCCTTTCATCAGAATGCGATTGCTCATCCAATCATGTTCCTAAAGAACGTCTTTAAGCGAGAGTTTAATGATAGTTTTAAGGATGAGAGATGGAGAGTGCACATATTGATTGATAACAACATTGAGACAGATGAACAGACAACAAGAGTTATTCACGAACGAAAGGAAAGAGTACAGGCTATCCAAGGAAACGACTATGTTACTTGGTTCATCTTCAATTGGCAGTGTGAGTTACTGTTTCGTCGTATTCTCAGTTCAAATGAACAATCATTGTACCATTTGGTCTCCATTGAGTTGAAATTTCTAGGGATAGAGAGTTACAATGAAAACGTGGATGCCACACAACGAGTCAGTGAGGAGAGTACTCAAGCTGCACTCCGCACTGCATTTGAGAAGTATTCTCCCAGGGTTTCATTCTTGGACCATCAGGAGAATACCCCAGACAACCTCAATGAATAAAGGACACAAGAAAGCATGTTGTTTGTCCATTGTATTTTTCTTCGCGCCATCGGACAGAATTTGTGCGAGGATTCTGCTCCTACTCTGGAACTCTCCAAGTCGTTCTTCTTCCGACAATTTCCCGGTGCTGATGTCCCTTGAGCTCAAGTTGTTCTCAGAGAACAAAACACTTGCGAGCTGACGCACATTAAAAAAAAACACTCATAGCCAACAAACAACACGCGAGTTCCACCATCACCAACAAACAATGATGACAACGTCAGGTGACACTTCTTCATTCTCCATGGAGTCATCATTCTCTTCTCCGTCCAGTGATGTTGCTCCAAAAAACGCGCCAAAATTTTCATTAGAAAATTATGAAAAGCTTCTCTCTGATTTTCTGCACTGTTCCAACACGTATCAACAACAAGCTCTCAATCGATCACAACTAGAACAGACATGTGCTCAATTGTTTCCAAAAATTTGGACCATGACTGATCAACAGAGAAACATCTTGGTGCCTGATCAATCCGTTCAACCACCACAGTCCATTAGCTTGGCCTACAAATTTCAAATAATGCAGTTCTCTGAGGCTGCCTTTGGTGAGTTTTGTAGTGCCTCGAATCATGTGGTTGATTGCATGTCTGGACCCTATTTGAACAGTTATTATCAACAATTGACGAGTCAACAGACACTGTTGTACTATGTGATGGATCATTTGTGCTCCAGTGATGATGATGATGCAAGTGATAAAAAAGAAGAGGATGATTTTTATGAACAATTGTTGCGAGTCACCATGCGATCGATTCAAATGGAGAGATCACAACAACAACAACAGATGCGGACCAACAATGGACTCACAGTGCTTCAAGAATTGACCATTTTTATATGCAAGTTGTGGATGACAAGCGTTGAGAAACAAAGAACAACAAGATCGTCAATGAATGGCACATCAAGGCAACAACATCAACCAGAGGAAGAAACATTGTTCATGGATGATATTCGTCCTGCTTTATTAGACACACTGGTGGAACAACAGTTGGATGATGATGATTTTTTGTTGATGGACAACGAAGTGCAACCAATATCTCTGCAGAGAACAACAAGCACAGCGAGTCCAAAGAGAGAAATGACAAGGGGTTTGCTAGTGAATCAGTTGTTGCCACTCATCCTAGAGTATGATGCAATTGATTACTTGCATGTCGTGCTTCAACCAACGACCCAGCAGGTGGTTGAGGAAAAATTGTTTGAGGTGTTGCTTACGGAGCAGAATGTCAATCGATTGAGTGGAGCACAAGTCATTAAGATTATGAATCAATTCCCTGTACATGATCTAAGTCGTTGCTATTCCGAGAAGGATGAGAATGACGTTGTGCAGGTGAAGGAGTCGATACTGGATCCATTGAAGAATGCTTTAAACTTGATTGCAAGTGTTCAGAATCATAATTTGTTGCTCCTGTCTCACGTTGCGAAACTCATTCTGTTTTTTGTGAGTGAGTTCCCATCATTGGCATTGGATGGATTAATGGCTTTGACAAGAGCCAAGTGGCCCTCCAAAATGGTTGCCCACACTGTTTTGACTCTATTCCCATGGGATAAACTTCCAGAGGATATCCAGGATGCTTGTGTAACCGAAATGTATAATGTATATTGTAGGACGATTGATAGTTTGGCAGATAACGAACAAGTTGCGCATTTGAATGATTATTGTAACAAGTTTTTGATCCCTTATGCATCAATCGTGCGGAGTGTGTATCAAATTGATTCAGTGATTGCCAGTATGAATAAGAACGTCGAGTATCCAATATTTGTCGCTTTTAGGAAACTTGCTGAAACTGCATTCTCGAACGCTCATTACTCCATTGGAGACTTGATTGTGAGTATTTTATTTGGCTTCTGTTTTAAAAGTGGAACGACGATTAGCTCTCATTTGGTGTCCCTGGGTAAAATTCGAGTCGAGTCCAGTAATGAACTAGCTTCCCTGTGCATTCATTCATCTTATGCATTCTCGAATGTCCTAAACGACATTGTCAAGAGTTTGGGAATGCTGTTGCAGACACAACCGCTAATTACTGATCAAATCTGTGCACTGATACAAAAGAGCATTTCTCAGAACTATTTATTGAATGATGGTGCTATCGTTAGTATGCGTGGGCTTCTGTCGAGTGTGAGGAGTCCAACCTTTATCACCGAGTCGAGTATCAGAATTTTCAAGACGATTGTGGAGAATGTACCATGGAAGAAACAATCGCAGGCACATGTTCTTGATGTTCTTGACTTAATTCTCTACAATTCCACTATTAATCCAGATATCAGACAGTGGGCCGTTCGGTTGCTCTCTGGTCCCGTAGGTGGTTGTATGACATCTGTATCTCAAATTTCTCTTGCTGAGGAGTTTATCATCAAACATAATTCAACAAATGATGAAGTAGTCACAGCCCTCTGCTTGTTGATATCACTTGGTGTATGTTCCTTCAAGTTGGATCAATCAAAATTGTACGATGAACAGTATCAGCTATGGCAGCAGTGTGTTTCTGAGCTGAGAATATTGGAGATGCTGGAGAATGCGAATGATTCTCCTTTCCTTGTTACTATCATTCAGAAGTATGTCGGATGTTTGGCTGCCTTCTTTGGAAACGATGCACAAAAGTTTATTCCTGTAGCAGCTCATACTCTCTCAAAGTATTTGCGTGATTTGAACAACATCCCTGCTGTTTTATCACTGATTTCTGCTTGTGCAGTTAGCAATTCAACAAAAGATATTGAAATCTGGTCTCTGCTTCTACTGGAAACATTGTTCTCTGGTTCCAATTGCTCTATTGTTCTAGACCAAATGATCAAGTATCACTACTGCCACAAATTGGATATGACACCTATCATTGAATCAGTGAAAAGTAAGCAAAGCTCGAATATGAATCCTAGTCTTACAATCAACAATCTTATCCATGCCAACCAATACTGGACTGCATACGCTTATTTATCAGCACTAGAGGTCCAAATGCCACCGGTGATTGATCGCGCGAGTAACGATGGAGAGCTTGTGGGATCGGTTCAATTAAGTACGGATATTGATTGTGCCATGTGGATCTCTGTGGAATGTGCCTTCAAGGCCGCTCAGAGGAATAGTCATATCATATCTTTGATCTTTTGGCAATACTTTTTCAACTTATACTTCCAGCTGGAAGAGCGATATGGCTCTAACATATTCCCTCGTTACTTGATGGATCGATATAACAATCAGATCAGCAATCAGTTATCGGCTATTCCACCAGACCACCCTGCTTCCTCTGTTTTGCGAACTCTTTACACTTGGGATCGAACCAAGTGTGGATCTGGTCATTGTCTTGATGATTCATTGTTGGTCATCCTTGATAATAACTCGGCGCGGCCAGCAACGTTTAATGGACAGCCTTCTGCCAACGCAATGTACAATCAACCACCACCGAGCACACGGCTACCACCAGTTCCTTCTCATATGGTCGGTTCTATGTCTGCTTCGAATTACATGACAAATTCGATGACGAGCTCCTACATTTCACCTCCCGTTTCTCCTCCATTATCACAGATTCAACAAGTAGGTGTTCTCAAACCTATGGACATGTCACTAACTCGGATCAACACGCCAATGGTGAATGTGCAAGTTCAACAATCAGAGGAGACAGAACACACAAAAGTTTCTATGCTCATCGCACAGCCTCTACCTATTCCCACCAATTCTTTGGTGAAAGATCGAACAAGATATGACTCAATCAAGAAGATGATGCACAGTGTACTTCATCAATCGACCGACTCTGAGTTATTACTTGAGCTTCCAGATGATATGACAGGTGAACATGGATCTGTATCTGATGATCACAGTGTCAAGTTTTGCGCTTTTGTGAAACGATTATTGTCAAATTATGTGTCTGCATTGAAAAAATGGAGTGACTTGACTAGCGAGTACCTGGCTTATACAAAGGCAACATATGTGAACGCGCCAGGCACAACAATTGCCACGGCTACTTCTGCTCGTGGAATTACTATTCCTGTCTCTGTTCCAATTTCAACTATTCAACTCGTGGAGCCTGATGTGGTGAACAAGATGAACAATAATCGACACGCGGGAAGCACACTTCAGAAGACCTTGCATGAAATTACAGAAAATTTATCGCTCATAGGTACAGTCGTCCACCAATTATCGGTTGTTTTAGAGAATGATAGCTCGAAGCAGCACTTGGGTCGAGTCGTTGTGTTCGAACTACTATCTGATATGTTGGATATGAACACAGCTCAGAAATTAGGAGCAATATGGTCTTATTATGCTAAAAATCTCGCAGCAATTGGAAGATCATGCGTCACTAAGGTGCCTGATGTACAGCAACCACTGTTGGACTTGCTCATTAGTGCTCCCGCTCTTCCGACTACGACATTACCAGTAATGGTTGTTCAACCAAAGCGAGACTTTCAACAACAAATTGTCTCTGCAATCGCAAACGTAGTCAAACCAGTGATCAATGCCTTACAACCTAGACCGAGTGTTACAACTTATTCACCCCCACCTAATTATGCCCAGACAACCCAACAATCTCTAAGGCCAACTACTCCCATGCAGCCAATACAATCACCGCAACCTCCAAATTATCAGGTATCACATCAGCGCATGAACCAGTCTCACGTCGGCAATGCAGGACTGAACTCTGAGCGAATGTTGTTGTTTAGCATGTTTGAGCCCAATATTTTGCTACGATGTGGTAGAAGAGAGGAGTTTGCTCTCTTGATGAGCATTGTTGCTGAAACTGACACTAAACTATCATTGGAAGAAGTGGGATATTTGTGTAGTCGTTTTGATTTGGTAGAATTCTTTAGAGAACTTGAGACTTATCCCGAGGGAAAACGTTTCACTTCGCGAGACGATATCAAATTGTTGCTCAAAACTCTGAAGAGTGCCCTGTGCAAGCCACATTTGCAAAAGATGTTTGGAAACAAATTGCTTCGCAACTGTGCACGACTTGCGTTCCCATATGAAACTGTTTCTTTCTTGCGTATGATTCTGACTCTGTGTAGGAGTGGCGAATACACTGGCAATGACTGGCCTGACCTTCTTGTGTCTCAAGAGGAACTTTCAAAGGTTTCTATTGAGTTATGCATTACCTGGATCAACATAATCAACGAGTATCAACCGCTATCTGGAGTATGTGCTGAAGGATGCCTCAATTTTGTTTATCGTATTGTCACCCAAACGGCATTGGCATCTTATATGGATCGATGTGATATTCATGCAGATGCTGTTAATAGCATTGTCAACTTCTTTGAAGCATTCGTGTCAACCAGGACTGACAAACTGCAAGATTCCCTTTTCCAACAAATGCTGAGTATGCTCTTTGCTGTCATCAAGAGTTGCCCGGCATTTGTCGACAGACTGTGGACTTTGTACAATGGTTCGCTGTATCCTTATGTCGCAACAGCACCTCCCGCTTCTATTACTGCATTAACTACATTCATGAAGAACGTGAATTGGAGTACTGCAGTGTTCCATATTAACAACATGGAGGTTCTGGATGAGTTGTTCCATGCGCTCATTCAAAATGTAGAGGTTGCATCACATGTCATCTCTCAGTTGAACTGGAATTTTGTGATGAGAAGTGAAACAACATCAGCTGTGATTTGCAAGGTTGCTCGATTGTATATTGCCCTTGAGTTTTTCAATATTTCCTCAATTTTACCTCCTCATATTCGTGCTTTCTTTGAAAAGCTTGATCAATATGAAGTACCAACACCTGTTTGGCAGAGAGTTACTCCATCAGACTTTGCTGCAGCTTTCTCAGATCGGTTATTGTTTAAGCTGTTGGTATCATCGAAACTACCGACAGACCCTAGCGATGCTTATATGAAGATTGTTTATTGGATGACAGAGATCTCTTTGTCATTAAACCATGTAGCCACTGCTGAGGCCATTGCTAGTGAAGTTAGGTCCACCATGTTCACCGTTCTGAAATCTGCTGGACAAGACCGAACTTGGTATCTAACTTCAAAACAACTGTCCAACGTATTAATGCATTGTTTGATTCCTCTTGCAATCAAATTTGCATCCAATACTTTAATCATGTATGTTCTCTCAACTCTTCGCGAATGTGAGAAGGGAGTTACAAGTATAGTGATACCTCAGAACATGCTATTTGCAATTGGTGATTGTCCATTTGATAGCTCCTCATCTGCAATGCGTAGCGAAAAGCATCAGGCACTTTTGGAAAAATTCAAGAACATTATCATTCATTTCGCTACCTCAGCGAATGAGAAGTTAGCACATACGATTCTTGGTTGTATTTTGATGCTGGACCTACATTTAGACACTCAGGTAATTGTACTCGAGTATACAGTGCGATCGCTGTTGAAGCTCTCGACAAGTCAGCACCCTCGTCACGCTGCTGCTAATGCTCTACAGCTACCCCCTCATATGATTCTTTATTCCTCATCCTTTAACCTGTTATTGGAAAGGTGTATCGATACATACTCTGCTTTGGCTCTCGCTGTTCTCATTCACAAGCTACTTGATGTTACTTTGCAAGTATCAGGGAACAACTCCGAGGCTGTAACGAATGGCTATATTTACGCAATGGACTATATCTTGAAATTTGTTCCACATCCATCGCGAGAAGATTTCGATATCATTTATGTTTATTTCCTTGCTTTGGAGATGATTGACAGCCAATATTGGGACTTGAATAACTCATTTGTACGTGAGCGCGTCCAAAAGTTTGACGATGTACTTACCTGTCTCAGTCAAAAGTATGCAAAGACTTTAACTCAGAGACTAACAACCACGAACAACAGTCAAAAGTTGAAGGAGTGCAAGATCTCTCCTGCAACCTGTCTTGCATCTCGTGCTGTACGTGTGTACATGGAGGAGATTACGCGTTCCAAGCAGTTAACTACACAGCCTCACGTCCAAGCTCGTTCATCCATGTACGCAAACTTGACCGGAAACTATGGTTCAAACAACTACTTTACCAACATGCTCAAGTTGAAGGAAAGAAAAGAATTTGCTTCCTTCCAGCTGTTCTTCGATCGTTGTGGTGCCCTGTTGCAGCACATTGATCACGAGCAGTTCAGGGAGCTAATCTCGTTGCTATTCCCTCTTGTACCATACATGCATCGTGTATAGTCAATCCATCCTTATACATAAAATAAGATGTCACACTATTGTTTTTCAACTTCACTGTATTCGGATAAATTCCAACAAGAAAATAAATTCTCCTGATCTGCGAAAGCTTTCGGAACAACAATTCAAGAAGCACTCAGCGAGAAAAAGCAACATCATGAACGACAAGAGTAGTAAGAGCAGTCAACATGCAAACAACAAGAAAAGTGATGGTGAGAGTGATGGTGAAAAATCTCCTTCCATCTTGGACAGCATGCTCGAAAAAGTAGCTTCTCTGTTTGTCCCCACATTGGACAGAAAAGAATTGCCACTCTCTGATGAAGACATTGACACTGTGGACACTGCACCGTCTGATCACAGCAGTGGAGAAGATCTTTCCGTTGAAAATTCCTCCGATCGGTTTTCGCGTTTACAGTCGGAGAAAAGTGAAGCGGGATCACGGAAGCGAAGCAATAGCTTGTTGGGATTTTTTGGGTTTGGAAGCAAGAGGGATGATCACACGGTAGAAGATAACTATGGTGGTGGTAGCTCGACGTCGAATCAAGAAAGTCAAGAGTCGAGTCATTCTGTTGGTGCAACACCTTCATCACTTCCCAATAGCTCTACATCTGGATCGCTTCAATACTTGAATGACTATTTCATGAAGCATCGACGAAGAAGTGACAGCAATACGGATAAGAAGGGCAATAACGGTTCAGCGAATGATGATGGTACAAAATGTTTGTTTTTCTTATCAAGTATTTTTTTTAAAGGAATCCATCCATCTCATGTTTGTTTTTACAATAATCGTTTTTTGTCATTTTTACTTTCAGAGAAAAAGAGGAGGACAAGCAGTAAAAATGTGAGAGAAAATGTGGGCAAAGGGAAGAACAAGCAAGGAACAAGTTTGAATGAGATTGATGATTTTTTGGGTCAGGTTAGCGATCTCGCGAGGGAGACATTTGAGAACACGAGGGCACATTTCATTCAAAAGTCGAGAGAATCTGGTGTTAATCCTCCCAAAAAGCAAACATTGTCAAAGGAAGAGCTTGAACAAGAAAGAAAGGAAAATACAATGGTAATCCATTCGCTAGTTCTATTGAGTCAGGAGATTGACAAGGTGAAAGAATTGGAGCGCTTAAATCAAACTGGAGAACTTATGGAGGATAAAAGTACGCTTTTGTTCAATGTTGAACTAGTGAAGCCAACTGGGTTCAGTTACAGTGAATTTGCATCTGATTTGAATCATGTGAAGACTCTCCAACAATCTTCCACTGGATTCCAAGATCAAGATAACGGTGATTACGAGGACAAAAACAATGATAGTTTTTCTGTGATTGGTAATGCTGAGATTGCAATGGAACGAGAGTCACAATATCCATCGATGCAAATGCCTCATTCAACGAATAATGATATCGACAGTGATACCCCATATCATAGACCAGGGAATGTGAATCGTGACCTGTACAATCAACTCAGGGGTGAGTGGATGCGCAATCGACTCTAAGTCCTCTCTCAACTTCAGGTCTTCAAGTTATAAATATTTCTTGTTTATTTTACAAATCAACAAGAGTGGGTGAACGCATGACTATCTTCGTCGTCGTCGGTGCCTTCCTCTTCCTCTTCGCTGGCAGCTTCATTGCTGTATTCATCATCTTCTGACACTTCATCATTAATAAATTCATTGAAATCACCTGCAATAAAATCGGCAAGATCTTCACCATCGTCCTCATCGTCTTCTCTTTGTCTGGCTCGATAATCAGAGAGAACATCTTCATCGTCCTCTTCGTCGTCGTCAAAGTCTTGACTCAGAGCTCTGGCTCTTCTCGTAGGCAGCTCATCAGAAACATCGTCATCTTCAAACTCGATACGTTCCTCGTCATCTTCTTCATCTGACAAAATTTGAACCGACTCAACAGATTGTACTACTGAGGTTTGCTTTGATGTCTTGGGTTTTTGAGTATCTGCCTTCTTTTTGCTGGTTGTGGAATCAGTTGTCTCCGTTGAAGGAGCTTTGGTTATCTTTGTTAGCGGAGCAGTTTGTTTAGAAACTGATTTTGGTGGGGCATCTTTGTATGATTGATTCTGTTTGCTCTTCTTTTTCTTGGGCTCTTCGTCAACTTCATTGTCTTCATCATCAGAGGTATCTTTTGTGGTCGTCTTCTTTGAAACTGATTCGACCACTTTGGATCGTTTTCGCTTCTTGGTTGTCTTTGGAATTTCTTCATCGGATTGTTCTTCTTCTTCATCGGACTCCTCTTGTGCAAATGTTTCCTTTACTTTTGTTCCATCAACATTCATTGCAGAAAATTCACTGACAATCCATTTTGATCCATGTTTTTGGTAAAAATTCTTAATCTTCAAGTAGCAAGTCTCAATATCCTTTCTGATAAGTGGTACAAGCTTTGCGAGACTGGGAGTCTTTTCAACCTTTTCCCAGTAACCTACATGTGTTATACTCTTAGCGGCTGTGGTAAAATGTTGTACCACCTTGTGAATATTCTTCTTTTCTTTACCGAACCATCTGGCCAATGCAGGTGCAAGCTTTAAGAAATCAGCACAAAATCTCTTGCTGAACTTCAATAGTGCACCGAGTAAAGGAATCGATACCTTTTTCGCATTAAAAGCGGCAGTGGCATTCAGCAGGCGAATTGCAAGTTCGATTGCTCTCCAAATTTTGACGAGTGCGCGGTTAATTGATTCATGTTCTTTCGCCTTCTTATCAATACCACGTGTCATTAGCACAGTTAACTCAACACTGATTGCCTTGAAGAATACAATGAAGGACTGTTTTGTGAGCACAGGAAGATCACTAATATCTTGATCCTGAGCAAAACTATTCATAGATCCGATTAACTTGTTGAGAACTTTAGCCTCATTCTCGCCAGCCCAAATCACTCGTGCCTTGATCAACTTCATTAAAAAGTCACTCTTCGGCTTCAATTTCCTATCTAACAACTTGGTGGCAACCGATGAAAGTGCATGATGCAAAGGTGTTTTGTCTGGAGACGAGGTCTCCACAATCGCCACCATGACATCGAACAGGCTTGCTAGTGCATCAACATTGTAGATGTGTTCCTCCATACTCGAAAAGATTTCAAATGTTCTCTTAAATATCTCTTCAGTATCATCACTCGAGTTCTCATCCTCCGATGTTGAGTCAGACACAAAGGCGTTCAATATCCTGATCAAAATACTTCTGTCGTTCTTGTAATAATGCAAAACTCGGGTGAGTGTTGCACATATGAGTTGCATGCAGGGAGTGAAATACTGGCCATCTGTACCCACGATAGTGTCTTCATCGTCACTCATTGAGTCTTCGTCGGGGCGTGTTACTCTTGATATAAGTTCGTTCATATGGAATTTTAAGAACGGTAATAACTTAATTAGCTTTTCAAGTAAGACAGTAGGTTCAATGGTGAGAGATTGCTCACTCTTGCTCGCCCAAAAACCGACTTTTGCTACAAACACAACTTTCACCTTCTCGAGTAAATCCATCAGTAGATAGTACAGCCCCTGCGAATTAAGTGCAATATTTACACCATTGTCTGTTACGAAAGGCTTTGTGGCTATAATATCCATCACCGATAGGTCAAAGTCTCTCAAATATTTTTTGAAAGAGGCAAGGTTTTTGCGCGATAGGCTGGATGTATATGTAGAAGATCCTTTGTCAATTGTTCCAACTTCTTCTCCATCCATGTCTTGATCCTCTTCAACTTCCTCTTCTTCATCAGATCCTTTCGACTTCTTTTTCTGCTTTTTCGTTGCAGTCTTTGGTTTCACTGTCTTAGTTGTAACTTTCTTTTTGGTAGCAACAACCGTCTGTTGGTCGGCTGTTAATAATTGGTAGTTAACAGTGGGAGGAGAGAAAGTGGGGAATTGTGCGAGTAATGTGTCCAATTTCTCTTCAAGAATATTGATATGCTTTAGTCTTTCAATAACTGCCCCACGAATTTGTGGACCAGTAATCCCACCGTAACCATTGATGATCTCTCGTAACCAATTGATCGCGTTGAATAAACCAATACATATCAACTCCTTTTCTTTCAGAGAACATGATCGGAAATCACTCAGTACATCCTCTTGGAAGAGAGTGAGGGGAGCCATGAGTAAGGTGTCGGAGGGTGTATCCATGCCAGATGAAGCACAATACAGACGAACATGAGCAAACAAACTCCAAATCCGCTCATAGTAATGTGATTCATCATTAAGCATAATAGATAACATGTCTACAGCGCTTCTTTCATTTTCGTTGAGAGCCATCCACGCTTCGGTCTTAATCTTGTTATACTTACTTGGAACAGATAAGTTCTGAACATCTGATTTCTGTTTCAAAAAATTAGAGATATTGCTGAGACAATGAGTCTCAATATCCTCCAGTAAGCTTGGATCCAAGTGAAACTCTCGCACGACGGTCGTAAGCTCATCACACAAGAATATATTGAATATTGGTACCTTCGAGCAATAATTTCTCGTTGTATTCAATACATCTTTAGCATTTTGAACTTCATCTGCACTCAGTAACTGTGGCTCATTAGCAGATTGTGTCATTCTAACATTCTTAGATATCGTTCCTATTGTAGCTAATAACTGGCATGTCGCAATAATACCCATCTTCTTATATTTGATATTTACATTGCTCACTTGTTTTCGTACAATGATCATTAGTTCGTCATGAATCCGATTCGCTCTTCCAGAATCAACATCCTTTGCGAATGCCAACAGACAGAAGAATCTATAAATTTTCCTCAGCTGGTCCGTCTTTAAATTTTCCAGAAAATCTAACAAGCTATGGAAGAAGCTTGACAAACTACGCATCTCTTTCAAAAAGTCATTAGCTAATCGTATAAATACATCTAACGCAGCATCTACTTCAGACCGGCTGGATGATCCAATATGTGTTACTAAGTTCTTAATAGCTTCTTGTTGTTTGGCAGTGTGGTCCCTGTCTTCATCTCTTGTAACAAGGCTCGCGAAGAGTTCATAATACAGTGATTGACCAAACTTGTTAATGACAGGAACTGCATTGCGCAATAAAGTGCCTGCCAAACGAATCATGTGAGAGAATAAACTATCGAGCGCACTAATATGTTTTGTTATGCAGTTCTCGATTGTGCTCTCCGAATAAAGACCATCTTTGATCTTCTTCTTGAGTAACTTGAGCGCATCTTCAGAGTAATTATCCATACCAAACATTATCATTAGCACCCAAAAATCAACAACTTTTTGTTCGTGAGGTTGAATTGCCTTCTCAATAGAGGAGACAAAGGATTTCTCAATAACTTTCTTGTATCTGATGCCAGTTTGAATCGCATCCAAAATAAGAGCCTCTCCATGTTTGTTCTGTCGAGAAATGGCCTTCTTTTGTTTTTGTTTCTGGGTGCCTAGAATGTCAAACATGCTTGAAAAGTCACCTCCGAGAGATGATACATCCAATTCATTTCGAATGCTATCGACAATACGCTCGGCATTCTCCTCGTTTGCGGACTGTAATAAATAGCGAATAATGACAGGAAGATCATCTACTTGAGCCGAGCGGAGTTGATCCACAACAAACTCTTCTAGTTCCTTTTGTAAATCCGTATCAGATTCAATATTGAGATTCGATAGAGCATCCAACACACAAATCGTATACTCTTGTTCATTCATAATATCCTTCAATTGTTCTGCAATTTTCCTGTGCTCAGAATCATCAACAATCTCCGGAATACTCGTAATAATCTCCTTTTTCAAGTACGTAGGACACAGTTCCATCACCTCCATAATCTTGTCTGCCAATTTCTTACAATTTGTGATCATGTCCAACCACCGGAACTGAGACAGAATCAATCGAGGTATATTGTCTTCCAATGAATAAAACTCTGCATCCTCACCGTACTGTTGTCCCAATTCAGACATCTTCTCCAACAAACAATACGCAATGTTCATTTGCAGTGACTCTGCATTTAAAAACAACTTACAAACAGTGTCATTCGAAGTGGAATAAAAATTGTTGTTGTTCTGATCCGTGGTTTCAAACGGCAACAACAATGATTTCAAATTCTGTTCGTTTTGAATATAATTTTGGAATCCAGAGACAAATTCTTGCGTTTTTTGAGTGTCTCTCGTCAGAACCATATCTAAATGCCTTCTCAGTTTCATTGCACTCTGTAATTTGACAATTGTCTTCCTTGTCTTCTTATTCTTTGTAATATTACGTTCATCACCACTACCACCATTGTCATCATGTTGGTGATTGTACAGTTTCAATCCACCCGAATTTAAAATGGTGAAAAAATCTTGTTGAAATTGAGAATGAATACTCGCTTGGCTCGCCATACACAACTCTTCTTGTTCAGCTTCATCATCATCATCAACTTCTTGCTGTTGTTGTCGCTGATCACTCTCATGTCTCTTTGATCGTAGAACAGATGACATGGATGATACTGATAACCGTTCTTTGCCTTTCCTACTCTGAGTAGTAGTAGTAGTAGTAGATGAACCATGTTCTCCATCATTCTCACCATTGCCTTCATCATCTTCATTCTCTTCATCATCATGATGATGAATGAAACCAAATTGTTCTTCCATGAAATCAGTTTGTGATTGAATGGGAGAGTAACTAGACTTGTTCTTCTTATTGTTCTTCTTCTTATTGTTGTTGTTGTTGTTGTTGTTGGTTTGGGAAGCAGCATTGGTGGATGAAGAACCGACGAATTGAAAGCTTTGAGATTTTGGATGATTGTATTGTTGTTGTTCACTTTCTTCATCTTCATCTACGAGAGGTTGAGATTGAAATAAATCTTCGTCGTCCTCACTCATTTCTCTCTCTCTTTCGCACAGTTGATAATAATGATTGGTTGTTGTTGTTGTGGGTATTTTGTTTGAGACTCAGTCAGATGAAAATCACCAGTTTCAGTTCCAGAGAATTCTGGATCAAAACAAAAATTCCCCCGTCTCCACAACAAAAATGATCTTGTTGCTTTACGTCGGAATCGCGTTTGCGATCATCACCATTGCTCTCTATTTTATTTATTGGACAGATGTACTCTTTTATTGGAGTGATCCTCTCAAGTGTCCTCCATCAGTGTTCCAACCAACTGTCACCCAAAAGCTAACAAGAAACAAACAAGATCTCGACGACAAGCAAAGTGAAATCAAAAAACAAGCAAAGGAAGTACAACTAAAAGGTGAATCAGAGGAAAAGTTTCTCGTCATTGGTTGTGGATTCTGTGGATTGGCCATCTGTGGTGCCCTCTCTAGAAATGGCATTGCATATGAAGCAGCAGAGAAAAATGAAGAAATTGGCGGAAATTGGTACAATGGTGTCTATGAGACTGTACACATTATTTCCTCTCGCAGAACAACACAATACACGGATTATCCTATGCCTTCGAGCTATCCTGACTTTCCCAGTGCTCAACAAATGATTCAATATTTGAATCAGTATTGTGATGAGATGAAGATTAGAGAACACATCATGTTCCGTACTAGTGTGGACCACATTCAATACCTGCAGACGAATGTTGATGAACAACAAGGCAACAAGAAACAAGATTTCCATTACATGGTTCAGTTGACCAATCATGCCACAGGAGAAACTTTGAAGAAGCGTTATAGAGGTGTCATTATTGCAAATGGTCATCATTGGGACATGCGATGGCCAAGCTATTTGAACCAAGAATCATTCAAGGGACAGATTATCCATTCGAAACAGTACAAGAAGCCTGATCAATTGATTGGAAAGAAGGTGCTTGTAATTGGCGGTGGAAACTCTGCTTGTGATATTGCGACAGAAGCTGCTCGATTTGCAAAGGAAAGTCACTTATCGATTCGTAGAGGATATTGGTTCATACCTCGATGTATTAAAGGAAGGCCGACTGTTGAACTAAGTCAGAGTTGGATGCCTCTGTGGTTGCAAAGAATCGTGATGAAAAGTACTCTTCATCTAGTGATTGGATCTTATGCAGATTATGGATTGACCGTGCCGGATCATAACTTGTTTGAGCATCATCCAACTGTCAATTCAACAATACTCGAGAACATCAAACTGTGCAAGATTAAACCCCATGGAGATATCCAGGAGTTTTTGGCCACAGGACAAGATGCTGGAAAGATTAAAATGAAGGCAGGAGAAGTATTGGACATTGATATGATTGTTTGTTGCACTGGATTTCATACTTCGATTCCACTATTGAAGGATCATGTTGAATTTTGCAACGACGAAACAGGATATCCAAAACTAATCAAGAACATTTTCGTTCCCAAGCGTCCCCACTTTTATGTTTCTGGACTGGGACAGGTTCGCTATGGAGCAGGAAGCTTGTACACATCAGAGGCAGAATTTATTGCCAAGAATATTTTAATGCAGGACCAGTTGGGCTTCTGTCATCATATCAGTGAGATTTGGAAAACATTCTTTAGAAGTCAGTACACACAAAGAACAAATGAACTGACACCAGACATTTTACTTGATCCACATGCTGCCTGGAAAGAACGAAGATTGGGGGTAATGCTCCTCAGGGTTTTCCCACTCTTGCATCTATTGCTGTCACTGATCAAGCGATAAAGAACGAACAATTAAACTACTTGTTCGAATTTGAGCAAAGGGTGCTGCTTTTCATACATAATAGAAGCAACGATACGTATCAGTATTGGGAGCAAATCCTTTTTTATTGGGCAATCAATTCTTGGATGATCGAACACCTCAAACATTTGTCTTTGTTCATATTTACAATTTATACAATGGCGCACCAGTTTTCCTCGCCTTGAGATGTGATTTTCATGACATCATTTACTCAAGCGCATCCAACTCCGGTGCAGACACCCCTGTTTGTGGTTGTTGTACACTTGTTTGCTCCCTGAACCAAGTGACCAGTGGGGAAGGCAGTTGAGGAACAGCAACTGTAGACTGTTGGATTGAAGCAAGCACCATCACCAGGGCAGAAACATCTGGCACCACATGGGCACAAGTGGTTTCCGGTGGTACAGAAGAACTGGGTAGTGGTGTAGCATTGAGTTCCACAGAGTGCCTGACCGGTTCCACAAGGATTGGCTGGAGGCACTGAAATAGTTGGAGCAGTAACAATGGTTTCTTCTGGAGCTGGTCCTGGTTGCAAGACTCCATTCACACAATGGAATTGAAGTGGTGAGTAGCAAGCAACTCCACAGGCAAGGAGACCCTTTGGACAGAGCTTGTTGCCAGCCAAGCAATCAAATAGAATTGGATCATAGCAGACAGTTCCGCATTTTGCATTTCCTGGTGGACATCCGCTTGCACCTGGTGGTGGTCCAGTTACAATGGTTTCTTGAGGCGCTGGTCCTGGTTGCAAAACTCCATTCACACAATGGAATTGAGATGGCAAGTAGCAAGCAGCTCCGCAAGCAAGATGACCAATCGGACAGAGCCTGTTTCCTGCAAGACAAACATACTGAGATGGGAAGTAGCAAGAAGCTCCACAGAGCAACTGTCCAGTGCCACAAGTCTGGCAATTAATGTATGCTGCAAAGAGCATGAGAAGGGCCAAAGCGAGAATGGACTTCATTTTAGAGATCTTGAGTATTGGTATAGCTTTGGACAATTGGTATTTTTTTCAAGGTATTGAACTTGTTGGTATTATTGGTGTGAAAAAGTATTGAACTTGTGAAATATCATTCGCTTTTTAACATGACGCAAAAGATCAGTGCACATCAATATTGGCCTATTTTTGTAATGAAAAGGAATCTCAAAACAACCGAGATGTGCCATCAATGTTGTTTAAGGGATAAAAACTCCTGCAGAAACACCAAAGTGAGCAATACGGAATCAACTTGATGGCTGAAACATAGATCAACGAAATGCTGAAACGAACCTCGAACAACTCAAATTTAGACCAAGATATTGGCTGTAAAGCGATGCCACTCAAAATGGTAACGCCACTTGCTGTCCGTAGATGTTGTTCAACGGCTTACTTCCCTTGGTGATGTGTGTCTTGCTCAGTTTTCTTGTTTTTCATAATCACACGACTATGCCAGATCCGACTCAAGTTTTTAGCATCTTTGCTCGATCGAAGAAGTATAATAGTTGTATCACCAGTTAGGAACAATTCCTTATTTATTGGGGCATTTCTTTAGGATGAATCAGCGACTCTATTAAGTTTGTCTTTTTCCTTATTTACAACATTTATACAATGACTCACCACACTTCTTCAAACCTCCACCTTTGAATGTGCATTATCAATTGCATATCCAAGTGTGTATTTCATTTATGCACATCCAACCCCAGTGCAAACAGCCTTGTTAGTTGCTGTAGTACACTTGTTTGCTCCCTGAACCAAGTGACCAGTGGGGAAGGCAGTTGAGGAACAGCAACTGTAGACTGTTGGATTGAAGCAAGCACCATCACCAGGGCAGAAACATCTGGCACCACATGGGCACAAGTGGTTTCCAGTGGCACAGAAGTAATTGGCAGTGACATAGCATTGAGTTCCACAGAGTGCCTGACCGGTTCCACAAGGATTGGCTGGAGGCACTGAAATAGTTGGAGCAGTAACAATGGATTCTGTTGCTTGTGGTGCTGGTCCTTGTACCAATCCACCATTCACACAATGATATTGAAGTGGTGAGTAGCAAGCAACTCCACAGGCAAGGAGACCCTTTGGACAGAGCTTGTTACCAGCCAAACAATCATAGAGAATTGGATCGTAACAAACAGTTCCGCATTTTGCATTTCCTGGTGGACATCCGCTTGCACCTGGTGGTGGTCCAGTTACAATGGTTTCTTGAGGCGCTGGTCCTGGTTGCAAAACTCCATTCACACAATGGAATTGAGATGGCAAGTAGCAAGCTGTCCCACAAGCGAGATGGCCAATTGGACAGAGTTTGTTTCCTGCGAGACAAACATATTGGGAAGGCTTGTAACAAGCAGCTCCACAGGCTAGTTCTCCAGTGCCGCAAGCCTGGATGTATGCCGCAAAGAGCATGAGAAGGGCCAAAGCGAGAATGGACTTCATTTTCGAGATCACTTGAGTATTGGGATTGGAATTGATTTAGAAGTATTGAACTTTTGTTGTGTTGTGCTGTGAGAGAATGTTTTGTGCCTGTGAAATACAATTCGCTTTTTAACACGACGCAACAGATCAGCGTACATCAAAATAGCTAATTCGTTATAACCAAAACGAATCTCAGCATGCTGAGATGGTCCATCAAGGTTGAAAAAGGGATTAAGTCTCTTGGTTAGAACACCAAAGTGAGAACCAGCGAATCAACAAACAAACCTGATGGCTGAAACAGAGATCAATGGAGCAACTCAAATTTAGACTAGAAAGATATTATGGCCTCACGGATCAATAAGAAACAGAACAGGGAATCAACTACCGTCCCAATCTTCTTAAGACATTGTTTTCGGAACAAATCCTTTTTTTATTTGGGCACTAACTGAAATGCGATTTCTCTTGAGGTGGTCGTCGTTCATATTTACAATAATTTATACAATGACGTGACATTTTTCTTCAAATCTCCACCTTTAAATGTGCATTCTCATGATCAATCGCTTATCCAAGTGTGTATTTCATTTATGCACATCCAACCCCAGTGCAAACAGCCTTGTTAGTTGCTGTAGTACACTTGTTTGCTCCCTGAACCAAGTGACCAGTGGGGAAGGCAGTTGAGGAACAGCAACTGTAGACTGTTGGATTGAAGCAAGCACCATCACCAGGGCAGAAACATCTGGCACCACATGGGCACAAGTGGTTTCCAGTGGTACAGAAGTAATTGGCAGTGACATAGCATTGAGCTCCACAGAGTGCTTCACCGGTTCCGCAAGGAGCTGGTGATGTAAATGGACTTCCTCCAGTAACAATGGATTCAGTAACTTGTGGTGCTGGTCCTGGTTGCAAGACGCCATTCACACAATGATATTGAAGTGGTGAGTAGCAAGCAATTCCACAAAGAGAGAGACCCTTTGGACAAAGGTGGTTACCAGCCAAACAATCATAGAGAATTGGATCGTAACAAACAGTTCCGCATTTGGCGTTTCCTGGAGGGCAGCCTGGGACACCTGGTGAAGGGGCAGTGACAATGGTTTCTTGAGGTGCTGGTCCTGGGAGCAAGATACCACCGACACAATGATACTGAGATGGCAAGTAGCAAGCAGCTCCGCAAGCAAGATGGCCAATAGGACACAATCTAGGCCCAGGGAGACAAACGTACTGAGATGGGAAGTAGCAAGAAGCTCCACAGAGCAACTGTCCAGTGCCACAAGTCTGGCAATTAATGTATGCTGCAAAGAGCATGAGAAGGGCCAAAGCGAGAATGGACTTCATTTTAGAGATCACTTGAGTATTGGGATTTAACGATTGAACAGAGCAAATACAATGAGTATTGTTATAGAGGTATTGATTCACTTGTGTTGTTGTGTTGTTGTGAGAGAATGTTGAATTGACAAAACACCCTTCACTTTTTAACACCAAGCATCCGATCTGAGAGCATCAAAATAACCTTCTCTTTTCGCGAAATGGTGATCTCAGTAACGATGTCCCAGGGATCAAAACTCTCCTTGAGACTAAAGTGAATCACGAATCAACATACCCGATCTCTAAAACAAATTAGATCAATTTGAAGAATACAATTGGGAAGTGGTTACTCTCATCTACGATAAATTTGAGAGTTATAAAAAATTGTAAAAGGGAAAGCTGATTTTGACTCCTTGGAAAACTGGATTTTCTATTTTCGTTATGTAAGTGTGCAGACGGAGCAATTGCAAAGCATGAAATGTACTTCTTTATTGAATTGTGTTTACTTGACCTCCCATGTAATTATTGTTGATCATTTCAGCTGGAGGAGGAGGGTAGGCCATATTCTCTTGATCTTTCTTCAACATGTCACGCTCAATCTTTCTTCTCCGAAACTTGTCGAGTAATCCGTGGTGTTGTTGATGGTCTTCACCGTGGGAATGATGAAACAAGTGGTGATGCCTCTTTGGTCGAATGCCAAAAACAGGTTCTTTTGTATCATTGTCATAGTTATGAGTTTGGTTGTGGATACTGGATGCTCCATTCAAATGATTCGTTTGAAGGTGAATATCTGCATCACATCTTCGAGTTGTGTCAATGCTCAAATTACTGTTGAGATTACTCGAAGGTGATACATTCAAATAATTTTGGCCACTATTCACGAGATTGACCTCCCCTGTCACGGGTTGATAGTGCTGGAATGTGGTCATTGTGTCATCTCCAAATGAGACTTGATTGGTATTCTCTGTTCTCTCAACCATTGTTTGATTCTCTTTCGTATTGTAAATTCAAATGGATCATGACAAATTGCTGTGTGATAGTCTTTCAGTGATCTAACCAGTTGGCATTAACTGTGGCACAGTTGTATTTAAGGATCACTTCTTTACAATATCCAAAAGAAGCTCTTACGCAAAATTGGGAATGCATTCCCCGCCAAAATCGGTGTTATTTTTTTTTGCCCATCTCCCTTCCACTTGGCAACGAGATCCTTCTTCAATTGAAGCGAACAATCCGCAAGGAACGCGTGGTCAGTCAGTCAACCACCAGACAAAAAAGCCCCATCACCAGACTCATCTCCAGACAAACAACAACAGAAAAAAAAAATAATCAACCAACCAGAAAAAACATCATGTCCATGTACAATCACCCATACGTCGCTGTTCAACAGCAACAACAAGCACCTCACCAACAAGCTTTTTATCCTGTTGTGATTGGCAATCAAGCTCCACAACAACAACAACAACAACAAGCTTTCTTCCAACCACCACAACCACAATCAACCTCCACCTCCTCTACTACAACTACAACTACTACACCTCAACAACCTCTCTACACTGAAGTTCCTATTCGTCACTCTTGCTCCTTCTCTCGTTTCTCTTGCTCTGTTCGCAATTTCTTCAGAGGAGGAAACAATGGTGGACAAAAGTGTCGCTTCATTCAACTCTTCCAAATAGGTCTCATTCTGTACATTGTTGCCACCTTGTTGTCCTTTTTCTTTAGAAGAAGCTCCACTTTTACTCTTGGTAACTTGATTTGTGCAGCATTGGGCCTGTTTGCTCTTCACAAGAAGAATGATGTGTTGATGGCAGTGTTTACTGGTTTGATGACTTACAAGACTCTGGCCAATATTGTTGGTTGCTTTAGTGGTTCTCTGTTTTACATGTCAAACTATGGATATTACTATTATCGTTTCTCATGGATGGTGATTTGTGTTGTTGTGTTTGAGTTGGTTGCTACGGTTGCTGGTTGGGCCTATGTCAGAAGAGCATTTTTCAAGCGCGGTTGTGCTCATCATCAGAATGCAACTGCTGCTGCTGCTGCTGTTGTGGAAGGTCCCACTGTCTCTGATTTGATTCACAATGCTCAACAAGAGAATGAACACGTTGTGATTCCAGAGTCTCAACTCCAACGATTGAACGTTGTTGAACAACCAGTTCTCCAAGCTTCTTCCTCTCCAATCAATGTGCCTTCTGTTTATCCACAAGCCACTCCATCATCACCAGTGATGATGATGCAACAACAACAACAACCATCTGTTCCACAACAACAACAACAACAACAAGCCCCTTCCACTCCATTCATTTATGGTACACAAATGGAAGTGTTGAGATCCATGGGATTCTTGGACGAACAAAAGAATGCTCACATGCTCATGAAGCACAATGGTGACATCTCATCTGCTGTCAGAGAGATTATCTCTGTTTAAATTGTGTGAACACAATTTAGTTTTGTAAAGTTTTTCATTTTTTTTAAAAAAGAAAGGATCATTTTCTTCATCAGCTCCCTGACTTGTTGGATTAGATTCTGTTGTTGACTGATCTGGTCCATCATCCATGAAAATCCATCAAACTGTTGAGATCTAACAGGAGAATACCGCTCTTGGACATTTCTCCAGTCCAGCAACGGTCGAACCTATTAAATGAAAAAACTACCTTACCTGGACGCGTGTTTCCTGAGTGTGGACACGTGTGTGGTCATTAGATAAGAGAGCTACCGGAAAACAATAGAACTTCGGTAATCATATTACGATCCTGGTTGTTGGTGACATTGCTCCAGCACAAGCATCCACCCAACAGCAAACAACTGCTACTGAAGGTACTTGCAGCTCAAATTCCCTCTTCAGTGTCACTCGTTTCAAAGAAAGCAACGGGAACACGGCTCGATTCACTCAACCCCTCCAAGTGGGTCTCATTCTGTACGTTGTGGCCACCTTGTACGCCTTTTTCAATGGAGAATCCATCTCCGTCCTTGAAAACTTGGTTTGTGCAAGTTTGGGACTGTTTTCGCTATGGCTCCACAAGAGGAATTGCGCCTGGATGGTTGTGTTCACCGGAATGATGACCTACAAGACCATGATCAATGTTATCAGGTGGTATGATGGTTCAACGCTCTACGTCAACCCTTTTGTGGTTCTCTTCCATCCTTATTCATGGATTGAACTTGGTATTGCTGTGTTTGAATCAATTGTCACAATTGCTGCTTGGTTTTATGCCAGAAGATCTCTATTTAAGAGTGAGGTTTAGGTAGACACATGGATTCTTAGACGAGCAAAAGAACTCTGAAACGCTCATGAAGCACAACTACTAAGTAAAATAATGCAGTTCTCATTATCGACAAAGAAATAGGTTTTACTTAGACTTTTACAACAGGACACGCGTTTGAATTCCGATGGGGAATTAATGGTCCTCAAAGTTGCCTCCCTTGCCTCCATCAGCTCTATCCCATCCATAACGTGCAGCCACTCTGTGATAGGCCTCTCTGGCTTCATGTTCAGAATAGGCAGTTCCGTTGCTCAGGTCCAAGCGAGCACCACCAGTGGCAATCTCACAACGAATCTGAACAAAGATTGACTCAATTGTGTTCACAGGCGACCATCCAGACTTGGTCAACAATTGCATACAAATGGAGCCACCAATCGTCACGTGACCAGTTCTAAATTGGAATCTTGGTCTCACGACACGAATAAACGGTGGTTCCAATGGGAAATTCTCTGTAAATTTCATCTCCATCTGTACATAGTCCAAACCGTGCTTCTTCTTGTACTCGACCAAGTCCTTTGCAATGGCGTCTTCCTTTGGATCGAATCCGAACAGTCTGACCTCCCACGTGAAGATGTCATCACCGACCGGTTCGGCCGAGAATCCAAACTTTGCCGAATCAGAGTTCTTCAATTTAAAGTACTCTGCCATGATACAGTTGACAGCACTCTCGCTCTTGCCTCTGTTGGACGAAGAGCCGAACCTCTTCTTGAACTCTTCAATTTCAGTCTGAGTGGCACCGTTGTTGAGCGATGATTTGGAGTCGCTGCTGCCACTTGCGCCACTGCTGCTCATCGCACCACTATCCATCATCAAATCAGCATCATCGACATCAATCTCAATCTCTTCTTCCTCTTCTTCTTCCTCATCGTTGTCATCATCATCATCATCTCCACCACCCAGGATACTCGTGTACACATCAGATGCCTTCAACAACACATCAGCTACGAGTTTACTGCCCTGTGAACAATACTTGTTCATGCTTGTCTTGAAATCATCTTGCAATAGTTCATTGTTCGTCTCAATTTTCTGGAATCCGTCCAATATTGGAAAAAAAAATCATCCACATGGAAAAAAGAAGCACACATTTGGTGTGTTAGCTCTCTCACTCAACCATTCATACATATCAAACAGAAAAAAAAATAAAAGTCTTTTCGTCGTGTGTTCTACGACTACTACTACTACTTACAAATTTACCACTGGTGTTGCTACTGCTCTCAACAACGATAATTGAAAAAAGAGTATCGTCTTCTTCGTCACCAATAATGATTTGATTGTTGTTGTTGATGGATTTGAAAACGAAACCCATGCTGTTTTCATCTCCATTGATGAATTCGTTGATGGCTGATTTGTATTGAGACATTTTTTGTTGGTTGAGAATACAAGCAAACAAGTCGTTTTGTTGTTCTTGAAAGTGTTTTTTGTTTTCTGCGTTTTTCTAAAAATAGAGTGCGTCGCGAGTTCGTTCTGTGCGAGTTCTCTCCCTCAGAGTTTTCTTCCACCAAACTCAAATTGATAAGTTGTGGTAAACTGGCTGGTTTTGCGTGTTTGGGTTGATGGATTGGTAGTAGCTCTACTTTGGGTTGGTGGTTGAGTCTTGTTGAACGAAGAGATCATGGGACGAGAAGCCATCTGTTGTTGAACGACAGTTTCATGTCTGATGGCTGCTCTGGAATTTCGAGCAGAGGATGGCACTTGTTTCGTGGTGTCCTTATTGTCCAAAGGAGACAATTCAAAATCGCAATCAGAGTATGCCTCAAAGACATAGTCGGATCTTCTGTTGGGAAACAGTGTCACTGGAGTAATGACGTAGGTTTCAGGGTCCAGGTCCAATTCCAAAGAATTGTATCGACCATACACAGGATACTGTAGCACAGAGTTTGGACTGTTTTCAGAAGGAATGGATTTGTAGTCACTGTTGATTCCTTGGTGAACAGTGAAGCCAATACCTGTTCGATAGTATTGAGCATCGGCATCCATGCTCAGAGGAGGTCTTGTGATCATCAAGAACACTCGACTTGGTTTCTTCACTACTAATTTTAAATGTGGATTTGTTGCGAAGCCCATCTTGGTGGCCATTCCACCAGCATTGTCGCCTGTCCACTGTCCAACAATCTTTTGCCTATAGTATTTTGCGTCAGGGAAGAATAACTTTTCTCCTCCATCCAAGATAATACTGGAGTCATGCTTTAGACCCATGATACTATCGTTGAATAGCCTACAGCAAGTAATCTTGTCGAAGTAGGTACAAAAGTCTTCATATTGCATCCAGAATACACCATCATCTTTCGATTCTTGACCTAGTTCTTTACGATAAGCCGTGGTCCACTTTCGAGAATTGTCACTCCAATTACCCTTCCATTCGAATTGTCCCTGAATTAAAACACTTTGTTAATAGAATTCCAAGAAGAACAGTTAAAGAAGTATCACACACCCATGGATTTCTCAACTTAATCATCTTAAACTTCTTATCTTGTGTTTCTCTAACATCAATGATGCCGTATGCGTGACCCGCTACTAAACCGCTTTTCTGGTCAGCTTCTTCTCTTCCATTTGATATGGAGCTACCCATCAGAACATCTGAGCCATTGTAGCGAACCAGTTTCTCCCAGAGCTTATCCTTTCGCCAAACTTGAGCTCCCTCCTTTTTCTTCACATTGTTCACATAAAGTCTCTCGGGTCTACCGCCTGTCAAGTAAGCCACACCTTCTTCCAAGTAACCGCCATGAAGAGCCTCGTAACCCCCAAGTAACTTGGCTACAGCCTTTTCAAGGATGACAACCCACATCTCATTTTTCAAGCTATTCTTCCCATAAGCTGGAGTTCCCGAAGAATTACAAGGGATTCTATCATCGATCACGATATCATTCCATTGATTGTTAGTGTATAGTCTCACAACATATCTACCATTCTTCTCATCACACTCAACAAAGAGCTTCTTGAGTAAATCGGGATAGAGGGCCACCACACTAAAAGCACTCAACAACCAACCTATTTTCGAAAAGTGAATCGTTACAGTAGGGGCAATAAAAAGGGCATTTTAGAGTTTGGCTTACATACAGTCTCCTAATGCTCCCTGAACTACATCACCAGGTTGAGCACTATCGACAAACAGTTGAGGAGCAGAGCATAGTTGTCTTGGTCTCTTCCAAGTGACAACTTCTCGTGCAAAATCAGGGAGCTGATCGACCAGAGGGTCATAAACGAGACTGGAGCTATCAGCTGGGAAAACTTCGTCGATGAATGGCATTTGGATGGTCGCTAAGACAATTGTACACTTTTTGATGGGTTTTCCGAATCGAATTTGTTTAACGAACTGTAAGAAACGGATATCTGAGAGTTAGGCGCGAAACAATGTAAATGTCACCCGCCAGAACTGTCGTGAAAAAACAAGAATTGGCGCTCGTAAGGAGTGAACCAATGATTTACGGAACAAAGAAAATGTATAACAAGCTCGTTTTCAAGTATCAGAGAGAGACTTTGTACTGGTAAATACAATGTTCATTCAACAAACAACTTCATACTGTACTTTTTCTTACTCACACAACAGTTCTCCTCCATAGGGCCACGAGAGCTCTACAAGAAGACAAGCAACAAAACTACGCGATAGCTGAGGAATACTACTCCAAGGCCAGCAGATCAATGTCCTGTGCCATCTCATTCGAGGTATTTTGTCCTATTTTCAACTGTTGTTTTTTCTACTGTTGCTTCTTCTGTTCGACATTGAATTCATATCAACACAACAAATTAGGAGAATGAACTTGCAAAGAGAGTTCTGTCAAACATGTTAAAGACCTATGAAAGTAGACTCCTATTCATCCAAGAACTAAAGAAGAGCTTTGCTTTCCAGCAACAACAAGATACCGTGTTCTCTCAAACAACCACAACCACAACCACCACTACGTCCATCCAAACAGCAATGACCAATCAAAGATCCTCTTACTATGGTGATCTTACTCCCCAACAAGAACACTTATCATCTTTCACTCATAGTCACCCTCCAAGTGATCCCATTGCTCTCCTGAAAGATTTTGATGAATACACTCTTGGTACTCAACCTGAACATAATCGAAACGACCTAGAACAAGAATCTAATTTCGCTAAAGCTCCTTCATTTCAAGATATCTCTCAACTGAATCAACCAAATTCAACAACCACAAAATCTGACGATAGAGGAGACAAGTACTCCTTTAAAGGTGTGTTGATCTTTGATCTTCTTTCATAACTTTGTGTTTGTCATGAACTAATCGTCATACTACTACCTATCTCTAGAGTGTATGATCAGGAAAGGAGATGTATCATTAACCTCTCCAGGCTTCAAGCAAGTGGTTGGATTGGAAGAGGCTATTAGATGTTTGAAGGAAGCTGTGATACTACCTCAGCAACATCCAATGCTCTTTCGAGGAGCGAGAAAACCATGGAGAGCTATTCTCCTCTATGGTCCACCTGGAACTGGTTTGTATCTTGAATTTGGTCCTAATTCCTCGTTTCAAATAGCAAGTATTGTTAACATTAGTTGTGTGAACACTGTCAACAGGTAAAACATTGCTTGCAAAAGCGCTTGCCCAAGAATGCAAAGCAAATTTCTTCTCCGTTTCTTCAGCTGACTTGTTATCTAAGTGGATGGGTCAAAGTGAGAAAAGAGTCAAAGAACTGTTCGAGAGAGCCAACGAAATGAGACCTAGTGTCATTTTCATCGATGAGATAGACAGTTTGTGTTCCTCCCGAAATGATCAAGACAGCGAAACAGCAAAACGTGTGAAAACAGAACTATTGGTCCAAATGCAAGGACTTGATGCTCGAGAAGAGAATGTTTTTGTTTTGGCTGCAACAAACTTACCATGGCAGTTGGATAGTGCTGTTAGGAGAAGATTTGAGAAGAGAATCTACATTCCATTGCCGGATAAGAAAGGAATTCGAAAATTGTTGGAATCAAGTCTTGTTGATACACCAACCAGCATATCCTCGTCTCAGTTGGAAGAATTGGCAGAACGAATGGATGGTTATTCGTGCAGCGATGTCGAAGTTGTATGCCGAGCTGCACTCATGGAGCCGAGTATGTTCAGTTGACTAACCACAACTATTAACTCCAAAATCTAACATGCTTTCACAAACTCAAACAAATAGTTCGAAAACTTGAAGGATGCAAATACTTTGTGAACATTGGACAAACACTGGATGGAACAGTGTTGTATCGACCATCGACCCAAGATGATATCAGAGCTGTTGAGAAGACACTGTGTGATTTTACTGACAAGGAGCAAATTAACTACATACCTGAGGTGACCTTCTTCGATTTCGAATCAAGTATCAAGAAGAACAAATCGTCTATATCCCCAGCGGACTTGGAGCAGTGTGAGAATTTCACACTCGAGTACGGTCAACAATGAATATCTTCTCATTGCTCGCCCGTGTGACCTATTCTGCTCCCATTGACTCTTCTAGAATCGCCAAAATTGTTCTGGCGGAGAATTAAGGCCCTTCCCCCAGCAGAAAGCATTGGAAGGTATCGCGTTTCATGGCCTATAAAATCAATATAACACCCTCTTCTTGTGTCTTCTTGTTACTTACTGTGAAGTCCCGTGCGTTTTCACCTCATGCCAGTTGATTCCTCAAAGAAGAGAAGTCGAACAGATGATGAAACCGATGACTTGGAACATGCCAATGTCCATTCCAATGACAACAGCCTTGAAAGACCCAGAAAAGAGATAAAAACTGAATCATGCGACAATGAACAAACAAGCGACAAATTACACTATGATTTTGACCAACAGACCAAAAGCCCTCAAGATTCCTCCGACGAAAAGCCCAACTCCCCAGATCGGATAAATCGAAATACTATGCCCGCAGCTAGCACCGATGAGTCAGTTACAGAAGAAAAGAAAAGGGATAAAAGTTTTTCCATACGGTTCAAACAACAAGTGGGATCTCTGGGTCGAGGAATAGGTCAATTCAGGAATCCATACTTTGTGACTTGCGATCGCTCGACCGGTAAAATTTTTGTGAGTGATTGTGACAATCATCGGATTCAAGTCTATGATGCAACAAGTGTGAGTACAGATGGTGGAGGTGGTGGAACGTCTATTCAATCATTGGGAATGAAAGGTTCCAATCAAGGTCAGTTTCGGTTCCCTCATGGTGTAGTTGTCAATTCCAAGGGGGTTCTGATTGTGGGTGATGGCGACAATCATTGTATCCAAATGTTTTTGGCTAAGGACTTCACATTTATCAAATCGTTTGGTTCTAATGGCTGCGACAATGGACAATTTGAAGGGCCTTCGGGAGTTGCTGTGGACAGCCACGACAACATTTATGTTGTTGATTCGTGCAACCACCGGATACAGATTTTTGATTGTGAAGGAAATTTCAAGCGTGCAATTGGCGCTGGTGAGGAGGGCAGAGGATGGAGAAAGGGATCATCAGAGATTGGCAAATTCAATACACCGTGTGATATTGCTGTTACGAGTGATGGTATGATCATTGTGAGTGATGAACACAACTGCAGGCTGCAAGCGTTTGATCAAGAAGGCCAATACTTGTTCAGTATTACGCATAAGGATGATGAAGGAAATGACTTCCAGCCAGAGTGCATGACTTTGACGAACTCTGGACTTTTACTTGTGTGTGACGCAAGGAACAACAAGATACTTGCGTTTGATGCGAAAGAGAGACGGTTTTTGTCCAGTTGGGATTTACATGATGCCAAGTGGCCCAGTGGTATCTGTGTCACATCTGACAACCATTTGCTTGTCACAGAGCTCTCCGGTTCCACTCTGCACGTGTACGAAATACTGTAGGAACTGTTCGCGCCCAAATTCATTGTAAATACAAACAATTAACCAAAAAAATTCCAGATGTTGCACGAACTGCTGACGTTCACCTGCCACACCTCTACGCTTGCCAACCCTATAAAAACGAGCTCAAAAAACCTACAACAACCACATACACTAAATACACCCAAATAACCAATACACTAAATACACTCAATTCGATAACTACCGCCCAAGAGCTAATTTCTACCATGAGCCAAGTTCTATCCCAATCTGCTGTCGATATCATCACAAAGGAGTCAAGCCAAACTGAAATACAACAAGTTGAATCAAGTTGTTCACCCCTTTTGGACCAAGCCAGCCCCTCTGAAACTTCTCAACCACAAGAAAAAGAAGTTGAGTCTGTGAGCTCTCAAGTTGATGGAGTGCCTGCTGTTGCTGATCACTCTCCAGTGATGAACGACAACAAAAGACCTAGAGAACAAGAGAGCAACACACAGAGTGGTGAGCTCTCTACTTCAGTGGACAAAGAACTTGTGCCACAAGAAGCTTCTTCAGAAGTGAATCAAAGTGTTGTTGAGGTTGCAACCACCTCTTCAGAAGAGCTCGAAGAATCCCCAAAGAAGAAACAAAAACTCGATGACAAACAAGAGTTGTAAAATAAAAAAAATGAAGAATCCTTGCGCACAAATACCAAACATGCGGCTCTTCGAAAAGGAGGATGAACTCATGGGATAGGCAGAACAGTTGCCGCGGCATAAAACTGGCATGAGATTCTGTTGAAGAGATCCCAATCAAAACACAACACAACACACTTGAAAATATCAAGCAAAGTCACTTCCATGAGTCAACAAGAACAACAACTGGACAAATCGAACATCCAACTCGTGTGCATTCGTTTCTCCCCTTGGAGCTTACGCGCACGTTGGGCGCTGGGTCATCACGGCATCCCCTACTCCTACACGGAATACACTCCAAAAATAAGTGAGCCATGGTTGCGTTACAAAATGGGAAAATGGTCCGGCCAAATTACAGTACCAGTCATGTTCGTTGAACAGCAACAAGTGTTGGCTGATTCTGTGGACATTGCAAAGTTTGCTGATCATCACAATAGCACTAGTGCAGCTCCAAAGCTATTTCCCTCAGAACATGAAGCTGAGATTGAAAAATGGATTCAAACGTCCGATGCCATCTTGGATCCATTGAGAATCACTGGCATGATGCGTTCTGCGCAGAGTGAAGAGCTCCAACAAGAGTTATTGCCTTCTTGGGCCAAAACATTTGGTTTCGTGTCTCGTTGCGTCTATTCAAGTGCAGTAGGCTACATTGTCAACAAGTACGCGAATGAGCAAGATGGTCGCACGGCGAACACGATTGAAGGCAACCAAAAAATCGCTACACGACACCTTGATGAAGTGAGAGAGCACTTGAAGGAGGGTAATCGACAGTACATGGTGGGAGATCAGTTCACTTTTGCTGATATTACAATTGCGGCTGCATTGCAGTTGTTGAAACCAATGGATGATCAGTACTTGAAGCTGTCAAAGGCAAGTAGGTTAGCAGCCACTGATCCACTGGAGGAACAGTATCAAGACTTAATAGCTTGGAGGGATAATTTGTTGGCTAAACATTTCCAAATGCAAGGAGAGGAACAATAATTTTGCACAACAATATATTCTTTTGAATGTTGTATTCGCTCTTTTGTAAAACTCCGCGATACCTTACAAAAAAACCCAAAGTCATATTTGGAACATAAGGAGCTAATTATTCTTTGGGGTAATCGAAAGCATGGGAATAAAAACTCATCTTGAACTCGTTCCACAGAAGCTCAACAAAAGAAAGAAACAGAAACCCTCGAACGACCCTTCTATAACATCAGACAGAATGCAAAATCGAACTACAATAGCACTAATCTTGACAGCCCTGACCCTACTCGTGTTTTCATTATCACTTGTTGCGACAGAGAGACCACTTCGTTTCCGCAACAGAGATCTCAACAATGACGAACCACACGGGATCAATCTAGAGGAACAAGTCAGAAATATGAAAATTCCTCCAAAAATCAAGCGAGCCATCCGCGATTCCATTTACAAAAATATGCCAATTGTAAGCGACAGAGTAAGGAATATGGTGAAGAATGCTGAGATTTTCGGTAACGAGGCAGCAATTAAAACAAGGGAAGCAATTGACATTGCCACGAACAAGATTTCCCAAGTGGCAAGCGATGTGAAGGAAACTGTGGAGACACAGGTTCCAATCATGGCAGAAAAGACAGTGGAGATGGTTCAAACAGCATCAGAGATCACAAAAGGAATCGCTGGTAAGACAGCTGAAGCCACGAGGGAAGTTATTTCAAACACTGCAGGAGTGACTCGAGAGTATGCAGAGATTGTCGGAGAATCGATAAAGGAGAATGCTCCTATTATCAAGGAAAAGATCTCTCAAGGTGCAACTCAAGCAGCTCAAACAGCAAAGGGCATTATCGATAAAACTGTGGAAAAAGTTCAAGAAACAGCACCAATCATCAAGGAAAAGGCATCTGATGCTGTTCAAAAAGCAACAGAGGTCACTTCAGAGTATGTGAACGAAGCAAAGGAAATGATGGGCAAGACAGCTGGTACGTTGAACGATGTAGTTCAAGAAAATGTTGTTCCAGTTGTGAGAAGTGTTGTTGACTCTGCCAAAGGGGGTTTATCTAACTTGATGGAAGAGGAGAAGATTGTGAAGCAGGTTGAAAAAAAGGCTGGTGAGATGAAGGATCATGCGAAGAAAACTGCTCAAAACATCAAGAAATCAATGTAAAATAATAAATCCCTTGTGAACTAATGTAAGTATTTCGATGGTTCTTTTCCAATGGAAAAGTTCTTCATGAACTATTACTTTTCATCCAAAGATTAGATTACCTGCTGCAACCTTGTTAGATTTTTTGATGGCCATACACTTGGAAACATTTCCATGGATGATCTATAACAATGATTTATTTACAAACTTAAATATGATAGATAGGGAGTCGAGGTATTTACAATGGTCAGGAGGAGTATCCTGTAATACTTAGCATTGATCTGAAAGACTTCGAATGACATCGTTACAGCACTGATAAACCTTGGTGTCAATACAAGCAGCTCCGCAAGGAACAGTATCAACAGGACAGAGCGTGTTACCTGTTTGGGAGCATGTGTACTTGGTAGGATCGAAACAGCTATCACCACATCTCTGGGTTCCTAAAGGACACAACATTCCATTCAAGCAAGCGTGTGCGCTTGGATTGTAGCAAATGTTTTGGCAACATTGGGTTCCAGTTGGACAATTACAAGAAGGAGTTACAGCAGTTGATTCTTCGTACTCCACAGTTAAAATTGCTCCGTTTCCAGACTCCTTAGAGTGGAGGAACACATTCAAAGAAGTTACAACTCTAAATCCGATAGAACCAGTAATGCGAGCACCAGAAACAGCAGATGTAACATCCAAAGGATCAGCTGGGCCTGGAGCGACGAAAGAGGTAGTACCGAGAGCACTTGGACTGAAAGAAGGCTTGTTGTCCCAGACGATAGTAGATTCAGACCAAGCAGAGTTATCAACTATTTGGTTGACCGTCAATGTAATTGGTTGAGATCCATATGGAGAGAAACCAGAAGGTAATTTGAGTTTGGCGGACAGAATATTGGCAGTGGATGGAATGGAAGAAAGAGAAAATCCAAAGTAACCCTCACTAGTAATTTCATAGTTTCCAATGACGATAGAGGTGGATGCTCCTTGGTTGGAGCAGGTTGGATAGGGACATGCCTTGGATTGATATGTCACCTGGGCATCCTTGGACGCAGTAATATCTACAGAAATAGAAACCGCGATAGCAGAGTAAATCAAAGCTAACAGGCAAGCGATAACAAGTTGGAACTTCATGACTAGTTTCTAATGAATGAGTTGGTATGGTATTATTGGTTTGTACTTCTTTGTGGGTTGTTGTGGTATCGTTGAAACACCTAAAATCACCTATCTTTTTAAACACACCAGAATACAGTCCAAAAATTGACACTTACCAATGCAAACAGACAAAAAACAGATAATGTAGCTTGCAAGATCATCCCGTATGGCTGGATAGGGTTCATCCCTAAACAAGCATTATTCAGACCATCTGGATGACGGCCAAGTACAATAATTAGCTTGGAATAGAATCTTATATAATAATAACTGCGTCTCTTACGATTCTCAACACCTGTTGTCTCTTTTTATGGAATATCCAGGAGGAAACATGGGTTTTCTTTTCCTAAAAAGTATGTGAAGTCATCCAAATGCTCCGTTGGACGACTGTCCATTTAAACAAATGCACTTTTGAGGGCAACAGAGATTCTCCCATCACCTATTGGCCCGTCTCACTACAGTTCATGCTATAGAGGACTTGAGTCGCCGGTAACCTTGAATCTATTCCATCAATACAACTGGCTGTCATCGGAAAAATTCGTATTTTCCGCTGTAAATGCAGGTGACGGGACTTCAACGAGCACTAGCAAGAACAATACTCATATCAGGACCCCAACGAAAAATTATGTCCTGGAGAAGCGAAAATACTCCCTCCTTAGGAGAGTAGACCAACCTGCTGGTATCGTTCGTGAACTGGAGATAGCAGCGTCAGCTTAGTGAACCCAAGTTTTAGATAGCTTCAACCGAGTAACTTTTCTTTGTAAACCTCATCGCTCGTAACTGTTGAGATTGATCGAACACAGGACTTATGACCCGAATTGCCCATTCTAAGATTGATATCAGAGAAGAACTACTGATACAATGAATGAGATTGCTGCGTGCAGAACACACAGCTATCCTGTCATCCAACAATCAAGCGAAAGAGAAACAGCGAAAGAGATGTGGTGACGAAAGATATGCTTGAAATTGGTTGCCAACTAATGTGATTGGCTGATCTCCAGTTTAAATTGCAATGGGATTGTAAGGGGAATTGGATGATCCCAATCAAAACCAACATGGCCTTAAGGGAGTCATGTTTCGAATTGAGTTTGCCACACAATATGAAACTTCTTTAGGAATTTCACACCTGCGGAATATAAAAGATATCAGGCCTTAATCAGAATCCTCTTGTCCATTGTCATTGACGTCGGTAAATTTTTTCCTTTAGAAGGCAGCAAGCAAAAAAGCTTTTGATCTCTCTTGCCACACCCACAAGAAAACGAACCACACACAACCTCAATTCATCCCAACAATGAGCAGCAAATTCAAGTCCTTTTCTGATTTTTATCCCTTCTACTTGAAGGAACACTCCCATCCTGTGAACAGAGGTCTCCACTTTGTAGGCACTACTCTGTCTCTGCTTGTGCTGCTCACTGCCCTCTTTTCAAAGAATTGGTTGTTGTTCCCTGTTGCTGTGGTCATGGGATACGCCTTTGCCTGGGTCGGTCATTTTTTCATTGAAAAGAACAAGCCTGCCACGTTCAAGCATCCATTCTATTCGTTTGCTGGTGACTGGGTCATGTGGTTCCACATTTTGACTGGTCAAAAGACATTGGACAGTAAACAGGATCACAAATAGATGTACTATGTGAGATAAAATTATTATTATTATTTATTAGTACAGTATCATTTGACAACAACTGGTTATTTTTGTGATCACATTTTTTTCATGACCATGACAAGGAAGAGGACACTCCACTCGAATTGGATGTCAACAGAGCACGAGGCCTTATTGGCATCTCCATGCTCGAACCAGAGGAAAAGATGTAATGAGTAGCAGGAAGAAGAATGGAGGTAGAGGAACTGGCAGTTGAGAAAGGATCGAAAGTGCTGCATCTGAGCAGTTCTGATGCAATCCTCTTTCTGTTGCCTTGTCCGATAAAGTGTTGATACTCAACCTGAGCAAGTCCTTTATACTTTTCTGGTTCGTAATCCAAGAGACCTTCAGTGGATTGTGACGTTCGAGGTGCACTCTGAGGCCTTCCTTTTCGTTGAACTCCTACAAGATCTGATTTTTCAGTCCTTGTATTCGATAGGAATGTCTGTGACGGTGTAATGCACCTTCTTCTGGGAATAGGGGACTCTGGACCAACTAGTGAACCGTCCAACGCCCAATTTGATTTGTATCGATCTTCTTCACCTCGCTTCAAATGGAGGCGGAGACCTGGATCAGGACTCTGATAGTTTCTCTTATTGTTGAAGGTTATCTTTCCTCTGGGAGGGCTCTTTTCGTCGACAACATACTTTTTGTGACCAACAATATCTCCATGGTCTGGAACTTCCCTCCCAATAATCTTCTTCCTCGTACCATCCTATGAATGACATATCAACATGATAGTGTGAGTCTCGCAAAAGAGGATGATGACGATCGTCGAAGTAACTTACATTTACTAATCGAGGAACAAATCTTGATTCCTTCTTTGAATGCTTGTCTTTTGATTCCAAATATTTGGAGCCTGTCGCTTTTCCACTGTGATTCCAAGAATTCGAGTTTAACTTTGGACGCTGATGAGAGGCAGAACTTGGGCGCGGTTTGATACTGGTCTTTGTTGTCACAACCATATCTCTTGTGAAGTAAAGATATCTATGTTTGTAGTGATAGAGGTCGATGGAGGATCTTGTTGGAAAGGTATCAGTGGTCTTTCACACCAAGAAATGACCTCACTGTAGAAACAAAACTCCTCGCAAACGGTGAATTCCCGCTCACAACTGGTTTTACGGGAATTCACCTCATATTTGGATAGTTCGTGTTGAATTACACCACCATAAAAGGTTCACAAAACTGGCATTAAGTATAATGGAAACAGCAAAGTACTCCACACCTTTTGGTGTTGTATTGGTTAAAAGTTTGTTACAATATTCAGTCCTCTAGACTTGTAGAAATCGTCTCGGTGTTTAAGACTTGTGTCTCTTTGCTCTTCAGTCATCCTCGTATTCTTTCCTGCCACGGCAAAACTGAACATGCTTGTCTGTTGTGAGTCCTCATCCTCTTCGTCATCACTCCATTCAATTGTTGCAAATTTGTCGTCACTCATGAGTTTTGGAATCGTACTCCACGAGAAACGAACCAACCTCGCATCAAATCCAAACACCTCATCAGCATTCTCATCCAACCAATCCTTTGTATGTTTATCTCCCGGATAACCCGATCCAATCTTATCAGCAGACAATCCCTCAATCATATTATCTCTAACCACTTTTGCAATGATAGAAGAAGCTGAAACAATAGGAAACAAGTCATCAGCCTTGGCAGCCACTTGAATGTCATCAATCAGAGGAAACTTCTCCTCAAGCAGACTCTGATACTTGGCAGGCTTGCCCACAGTGTCCACATACACCTCTTGGAGCACATGCCGCACGCCATTGGAATCATCAGCACTCCTCCTTGCCAATTCTTGAACCACCTGTTCAATCAAACTAATGGCACAATCGAACGAAATCTGATTCAAGGAATACTTTTGACGGCGCAGCATCTTTTGTGAAATTTCATCTGCAGACACAACGTTTACAAAGTAGGAAATGTCTTCTGTGGCTGCATCCAACTGTTGGAAGATTTTCGTTCGGTTGGCCGCGGACAATTGCTTAGAGTCCTTTACTTTAAAAACCTCCTTGACACGATCCTTGAAATCAGATCGACAAAAAACAGTACCATAAACGAGGGGACCAAGGACAGGACCTCTACCTGCCTCGTCAATACCCATGGCATATGACACTATATTCGTGGAAGTGGAAGATGCTCTGACGGACATTTTGTTCTTTGTTTTTTGGTGGTGGGAGAAATTTGAACAAGAAAATTTTCGGCGCGTGAAACTGACCGTTACAAGATGGAACGATCCTTGGGAATTGTCAAAGAAACGAAGCTTTCGAAAGCTGAGGTGGCAATGAAGAAGACAACCACAAAAAACAGAATTGGAACAAAGCGATCGCAAGAGTGAATAACAATGCTAGGATATTCTGCTGCCGAGAAGGAAAACATTTACAAGGCCAACAACGGTCAGCCATCGACACATGGCAACCATTTCCAAGTACCAAGGAAGAGTACAACAACTACGACGACTGCCACAAGACCGAGTTCTACATCATTGAGATCATCGCAAACCAATCAACGTCCTAACGTTGATCCAATGCATCCATCCTTGGTTTACCCTGAACCAAAGAGCCAATGGTGCTTGGATGACTTTGATGTTGGAAAGCCACTGGGACACGGAAAGTTTGGAAAGGTGTATTTGGCAAGGGAGAGAAGAACTCATTTAATAGTGGCATTAAAAGTGTTGGATAAGAAGCAAATTATGAAGGAGAATGTGATTCATCAATTGAGAAGAGAAATTGAAATTCAAACGAATATGAGGTACGTACATGACTAAAATTTGTTATTCATGTTTTTTTTGGTTTCAAGTGTAACAAAAGAAGCTAACTTTCCATGGACAGACATAAGAATGTGTTGCGCATGTACGGGTACTTTTGGGATGAGAAGAAAATTTATTTAATTCTAGAGTATGCTGCCAATGGAGAAATGTACAAGCATTTGCAAATGAAGAAAAAGTTCTCAGAGCGATTAACTTCAAAGTATATTGGGCAAATGGCAGGTGCTTTGAGATATTGTCATGAGAAGCATGTGATTCATCGTGATATTAAGCCTGAGAATCTGCTATTGGATGACAAGGGCAATTTGAAAATTTCAGATTTTGGATGGTCTGTCCATGCTCCAAACACTAGAAGAACGACACTTTGTGGTACGTTGGATTATCTACCACCCGAGATGATTGAACGAAGAGCGCATGACTTGAATGTGGATCTTTGGTGTTTGGGTGTACTCGCATATGAATTCTTAGTTGGCCAACCACCATTTTTGACAGACACGAAAGTTGATACATACAAGAAGATTAAGAATGCAGATTATCACTTTCCCTCACATGTCTCCGAAGAAGCAAGGGATCTAGTACGGAAACTATTGGTGCGAGAACCAAGCCAGCGTTTGAATCTGGATGACGTATTAAGACATCCATTTATCACAAAGGACTTCTCTGTACAGTAATTGCGTTCCCTTTTAGTCGTCCAATCTCTAGAATTTTGAGCATTGGTTCTATTTGCAAAGCATATTTATATTATTCAATTTACAAAATATTAAACACAACAAAAATTATAGGCACAAGGTCCACTCACTACTCCTCCTATTGTCTAATAGTATATTCACCAGATTGAGTAATATATCTCACCCAAGGAAGAGCCGTCACACCAGTCTTCTCAATAATCTTCAAGTATCTCACCTGCAGACCAGACACTGTGAAGTATGGAATTTCAAAATTGATCGCGATGGGTTTCTTCTTTGTTTGAGACACTGGATCACTCGAGGTGACTGTAGGCAGATTAATCTCAGCACGCAACAAGTATTCTTTGCCTCCCTGGAACTGTTTAATGCTCCATTTGATGCAGTCCTTTTCTGGTGCGTACTCTGCAGTGCCAATCGTAGGCTTAAACGAAGGAGCAGCAGTGTCTTTCGGTACTGGAATAAATATTTCAACATTTTGAGCCACAGATTTTTTCTTGAATTGAGTTTTGGCTCGCACAACATATTCTACACGAGTCTTTGAGTGCACATGAGTGAGACAATCGACAAGAATCAACGGTTTCACACGTGTACTCAATCGATAGGTCATCAAATCAAACTCACCATCCGGTGGCACAAAATTAATGACTCTCTCGGATTCAAATCGATTCAAACGCACACACTGATGGAACTTTACATCTTCCAAATCGACTGCTCTGCCCTTGGACACATTTCTACCCAAATTCTCAAACAACACCTTATCGTTCAATCCGAGCTTCAACTCTGGCATTCCACTCAAATAGGTTTTCATTCTGAGACAGCCACAAATCTCGGATCGGAGTGTAGAGCCATTGCTTCCCACGAGAATATTCACCGATTCAATCACATCCAAAAACACTTCATTCTTCTTGTATTTGATACCCTCGGCTCTCCAACTGACAGTCTGCGTAAATGCTTTTGGAATCGTAATTTTAGCACTATTGTCCTCTGGTTCGGCATTGGTCAATTGATTGCCAATGTTGCTGGCCAATTGAGAGACACCAGCAGAGATGCCATCCACAAGGTTTTGAAGATTGAGTCCACCACCGCCACCGACACCAACACCCAGTGAAGCAACAAGAGCTTTTGTGTCAATAATGTTCAACTTGTGACTCTCTGCTTTAATAAACTCCTATATTCATAGTTGGCAATGAGCGCGTAAGCTTTTTGGCTCTATTTTTTTTGCACATCATCAAAAACACAAACACACAAAAAAAAAGCACAGCAATGCAAGCACAGACAAGGGTGATACAAACCTGTAGAATCTTTGGTTCTGTGCTCTGTGGATACCCAAAGTCCATCATTTCATCCAAAAGCTCATAAACTACGACAAAATTGTCCTTGATTGATTCTTCTTCAACTTCTTCAAAATAGTGCTTGAAAACATTGATCAATCCATGCAGATACGACAGCAACATGGCTACATTGGTATTGTACTTGGTTACCAATACAACTACAGTGGAGACGGAGAAATTAGTTTTTTTTGGAGGGAAAATGCACATGGATCAAAAAAGTCATCACTGCACACAGTACATACAATACAGATTTGTGTGCTTAATGTGGCAGAAGGAGTATCCACCCTCTTCAAAAACTGGTCGCACATCTTCTTCCTCTTCTTCTTTAATTACACGCTTTACAAATTTATCAATAACATTGTGTGGTACATCTCCTCTGTAATCTCTGAAGATTAGAGTTTTTCCCTTGAGATCTAGAATGTATATGGCACTGGCTGACATTGCACACTCACTTTTATGATTTGCTTTTTTTTCTGGTTCGCTTTTTGAGTTTTTGGCTGATTATTTTCCGACTGCGAAGCTAGTTTCTCCGAGGGTCTAAGAAAAGGGACAACGAGGAAAATTCCAATATTCCGCTCGTGCAATTTCTCAAAAAGCGCAAACAGCAACAACAATAGCAGTCAATCTCACACCATCTCCATATTTCCATCATGTCACACTTGCATTATTCCACAAGTGCTGATGAGAGTGTATTCTATCAGATTGTGAGCAAACAGTTTGAAAATTTGTGGAAATCGGCAACAACAAATCAACGAACCATTTGTATACCACCTGATGACGATGTTCGATATTTTTATTCCTGTTTCAGTCGTGATAATCAACGTGTTCAGTTGTTTATTCGTATGTCTCATTTCCATTTTTGGTGTGCGCGTTTTTTGCCGCCAAAATTTAGCTTACAACTTTTCATTGCTTGATTTCGTTATGTCTATTAGGGAATCACATACTGCAAGATTCACCCTATTTTGTAGGTCAATACACAACAGAGAGTGGTAAAGTATTGACAGAGAGTGATGAGCTAAAGAAACTTCAAGATAGAGCTATGAAGAGCAGATCTCTTAGCTTTGTTTCACTCAGGAAAATGTTGGATACCATTGGCAGTGCAGTTGGAACCAGTAGCAGTCTTAGTTCATCCATGGACACTGAACGACAGCTCGCAGAGGCAAACATGAACATTATGAAGACGTTGGAGACGACTGATGGATTCCGGAGTCGATTTGCGATTAACGTCATTGGCACTGAAACCGTGTACAATGATAATTTTCAACCATTTACAATTTTGTTTGTGGACAAGTGTATTTTTGATGTGTGTAACAACAATTCATTGTTTTTTTTTGTTATTTTCGTCTTTTCATATGTAATAGTGTTGTTAACATGTGCATCTTGTATTGTTGTTGTTGCTTGTTAGGATCATGCTCAGATTCGCCAACTGGCAGTCAAGAACTTTGGAAATAAGCGGTTTTCAGTCTCTCAGCACAAACCAAAAGAACCGACCAATGATCAAGAATTTCACGAGTTTCTCAAGCAATCGGACCCCGATCTCTATTCGTCATGCATGAGACACATTGTGACATTCAACAAGTCCTATGTGCTCATGAGTGGATACAAGAAACAAGCCATTGAACGAATCACGCAACTGTACAAGCAATTGTTGAATGATTATATACTGCCGAATAACAATATGGGATCGAGTGGCAACAATGATCAATATGTTACTTCTCTCAAAAACTCTGCCATGGGCATTCTTTGCTCTGGTATCTATGACAAGGTGTTTCCGTTTTGGGTGAGAGAGCATACTCAGGATGATCAAAAAATGTACGCCTATCAAATCACTCTGTCCAACCTGACGCTCGATGATTTTGCAGTACCAAAGTCGTTTCAGTGCTCGCAGGACTCTGCAATCTATGTGTTGCGTACGATTGATGATTGTCGAAGTGCTTTTGAAAAGATGAAATGTTTGAAAACGACATCGGATTTGATTATGAAGACTGTGAATAAGCATCAAGAAGAAAGTAACACGGGAAAGCAAGAGGTGTTTACATCGGATGAATTATTGCCAATTTTGACCTATGTGATTTGTCAATCGAAACTGTCACATTTATCTTCGAATCTAGCTTATATGACCGAGTTTTCAATTGATGAAATGATGTCAACCGAGTATGGATATGCAATGACATCGTTTGAAGTCGCTCTCGAGTACATGAAGAAACGTGCAATTGATCTGGGAGTTGCTGAAGTAGATATTCCTCCTCCGGTTGTTGAGGAAAAGAAGAGAATGAGTCTCGCGCTACCCATCCAACAACAAAGGTTCAGTGACATGTCACGACCACACACTCATCGAGGAGTGATTCCAGTCAGAGAAAAGAAGGAAACAGGTCTGTGCTCCTCCATAGATGAAAATTATATGGATCACCTTGTAGCATCACCAAAGAGCAAGCTTTCTTCATCGACTTCTCCTCCAACCCTATCACGAACCGAAGTACCAAAACGGAAATTATCGAGGCGTACGCCAAGCTCAATTGATATTATCAATGCGTTTGCCCACAGGGTTGTTGACTCGGATGAAGAGAGTGATGAATCGAGTTCCTCTGAGGATGAGCAGCCATCGTCTAGTCCTGTTGTGGCACCACCCACTCGAATTGTTCTCAACAAACAGAGACCTGCTTTGGGTGGCTTAGTGGGTCCTCTGGTTGAAAAGAAATAAGCCAACAACGCGCATAAAACAAACATATTTATTCTCCAATCAGAATAGACTTTTTGTAGATCCGACAAGACTCAACGAGGGATTGGAAGAGAATATAAGCTAGTGAAAATGAAAATATTACTGCTCAGATTTATTTACAAGAGTCAATATTGCCTATAACATTAAGTTAAATTGGAGATTTGGAAGGTGTAGTGGAACGATTTTGGGGTTGAGGGTACAGAGGAAAAGTGCTTAGGATCTGAATTTAAGATCGGTCACCTCTGATTCTTCTAGCTAGTTGCACGTCCTTTGGCATGATTGTGACTCTCTTAGCATGGATGGCACACAAGTTGGTGTCTTCAAAGAGACCGACCATGTAAGCTTCAGCGGCTTCTTGCAAAGCTTCAACAGCAGAGTGTTGGAATCTCAATTCAGTCTTGTAGTCCGAAGCAATTTCTCTGATCAATCTTTGGAAAGGAGCCTTTCTGATCAACAGTTCAGTCGACTTTTGGTATCTTCTAATTTCTCTGAGAGCAACTGTACCTGGCTTGTATCTGTGAGGCTTCTTCAATCCACCGGCAGATGGAGTCTTTGCTGCAGACTTTCTAGCGGCCTTTTGGGACAATTGCTTTCTTGGTGCCTTACCACCAGTGGACTTTCTTGCTGTTTGCTTGGTTCTTGCCATTTTGTTATTGAGATATTACTGACTGTAGTATGCTTTGTTCTGTTGTTTGTTTTTGAAAAATGATAGAATTCGAATTCGAGCACCAATTTATATGTTTCCATTTGTAACGGTAAGTTTTTCGAGTTTTTCTTCCCGTTAAATTTTTTTTACAATCGAAAATCCTGATACATTTATCCGATCAGTCTGATGGCCGTTTGAAAAGCTCCAGGATCGTCTTCTGCTTCGGGTTCGAAGAGGCCTTGACAGATGGCTTGAGAGTCTTTGTGATGTGTTCCTGAATGTGACCATACTGGTACAAAATGTTCCAGAATAGATCTCTTTGATTCTCGAGCAACCATAGACTTTCTATTGAACCAGTTTCTCCATTACACTTGTTGATGGTTAGGATCATTGTTCTTATGGCTTTCCTGCTCAAGCGACAGCACCTTTCCTCAACTGCCTTGTTCGTGTTGCCAAGTGCTGGTAATTTGTAGCTAACTTTCATTTCTGCTTCAATCATCTCCTTGCAGTGCTCACATGCTATTTCCATATCTGTGGTCGCTTCCTGAGTTGTCTCGATGAAAGTGCTGCTGTTGAATTGATTGCAATGACTACAGCATTGTCCAATTATAAATTGGACACCTACTGGTCCACGATAGAACTGGTCACATATCAGCTCATCATCTGATTTTGCTGACACAGTCGATAGCTGAGGAGGTTGTGTTTTTTTCTCCTTCTTTTGAGTTGGAGCTTTCTCCTTGCTTGGTTTAAGAATCAATGTTTTCTTACTACTTGTCTTTCGTGTATCACTCTTAGCATTGACCTTAGAACTTGATGATTCAGTTCTTTTCTTTTTCGGAGTGGGCTCTTCATTCTCTTTAGAGACTCGTGGTCTCTTTGGCAACTCTTTAGGTGGAGAGACAGGAGTAATTACAGCATCACTGTGGACTTCAAACTTGCTCTCTGAGCTATTATCACTCTTAGACCCACTACTCGATTTACTCAGCCATTTAGACATCAGGTTAGAACTCTTTTCTATTGAGTCCCGTTGTCCTCTAGTCATCTTTGACTCATCCACAATTTTGGTTAACTTTCGCTTGGGTACAGCAACTACCTTTTTCTTCTTCAACGCTGGGTAGTCACCAATTAATATGGATTCATTATTGGAGGTTTCATGGTTATCCTCATCAGACACAGGTGAGACAGCTATTGCGTCATCAGATTTCTGTGTACTGGCTTCGCTTTGAGTAAAAGCGAATTGAGTCGAAGATTTTATGTCATCTTGATTATGATGGGATATACTCAATTCTAGATCATTATTTGTCTGCTTCTCGCAAATACTCACATTCTTATCTTCTCTCAATATCTCACTAACAAACCTAGATCTTGATCGAAAAGTGTTTGACTCATCCTTATCCCATACTGTTAGGAAGAGCTTTTCTTTCGCTCGAGTCATACCTACGAACGCGATACGTCGTTCATCCTCTACTATCTCTGAAGAATTCTCGGAGATGGGCAATACGCCCGTATTCATTCCTAGCAGAAAAACGATCTTCCACTCCAAACCCTTAGCCTGATGTACTGAGCAAATAGCAATCTTATCTCTCCCCTCAGTTTCACTTGAGAATACGATGGACCCTGCTTTCTCCTGGCATTTTAATAACTTTGTTAGCCAAAAATGCCAATGAATTCTCTGAGAAACACTAAACAATGCCACGCCAGCCCTTCTCTTCATTTCTTTGATAGATTCCTGGTCTACTGATTTTCCTTTCATTTCTTCTTGGTAGGGAGTTTCATTGCAAATGTAATCGATCAACTTGCAGACAAAATCTTGGGGTGAACATTTAGTATAGATAGAATCTGCCTTCTTGATGATACCTCGCATAGTATTGTAAAACTCAATCAAAAATCTTTGTGTTGGTAAGCTTAGCAGCTTAGTGGTCCTAGTTTTTTTGAAGCTTGCATGGGTAGAGTGACTAATAGCAAAGCTATGCATCGTTAGTTGAGCCTTCTTATCCTCTACCTCGCTGCACTCTTTCTTTGTACAAGGGAACTGATTCTCTACAGCAAATCTGAGAGCATCCCAAAGGCTTATCCCACCACCTTCATCACTTTGGATGTCTTCCAAGTATTTCAGATCAATTTTTTTCTGCTTGTAGCGAGGTACAACGCGCCGGAAAGCTTCATCAGCTCTTAAAATTGATTCCTGGTTGATCGAATCCATATTGTCTGGATGAGAATAAATTAATATGACAAAATATGCGAGTAGATCTACAACCTGCTTCGAGTCCTTGCCAGGTTTTAATGTTTTGTCATTCGTTTCAATTTCCTTGAAAGGAATTTGATATTTCCGGAGCCATACTTTGGTTTCTGTTAAATGTCTGTTCACTCTGCAAAGCACTGCTATGTCTCGATATTTCAACTTTGGCGAGAACTGAGACATTAGCTGTTTGATCTTATTCACAAGAAACAGTCCCTCGTTTTTTCTATCTTCCACCAACTGTACGATCACGGATTCATCTGGTTTTGCGCCATGTGCCCGTATATTCTTTGCAACTCTCTCGACGTTACTCTGAATCAATGAGTTTGCTACCTTCACAATTGAGTTGGAACTACGATAATTCGTATCGATAGTGTATGTTTTGCAATTGGAGCACAATGCCCGATACCAATCAAATATCTTTGGACTTGTTCCCTTGAATGAATATATACATTGATCATCATCTCCAAAGCAAGAAACTGACCGATCCACACTCTTCTCATCGCCCAAGCAAATCAATCGCTTCAACAATTCAAACTCCAGTGGTCCCATATCTTGAAACTCGTCCACCAATATGTGTCTATGCAACGATCGACACTCATTCCTAAAATTCTCGTCATTCTCCAACAAATATATACAAATATGGATCAAATCATTAAAATCCATCAATTCTCGCTTCCTCATCTGAGCTTTCAACTCCCTGTACAACCTATCATTCTCACTCGTCATCACGAACGTATTCAATTTTTCATAATTCATAATGTGTAACAATTCACCATATGGCAATCTCTGTATATAACTCGTGACATCTCTGATGCGATCACGAACAACTTTGGCACTACTCGAATCAAAGTGCAAATCCTTTTCTAAAATCTCTCTCAATATCTGCTCCATTCCATTCTGTTGATTACGTGTCATGAGAACAGACTCTTGTACGTGAGCAGGCAACGATTCCATATGATTCATCACAGACTGATAACAAAATGAGTGAATAGTCGATATGTGAACCATGTCATGATTATATTGTTGACTATCACCCATCTGTACATCTCCATCATTATCATCATCCTCCATACTACTACTACTACTACTCTTGGTCTTGATTGTTCTTTCTCTCAATCGACATCTCATCTCAAAAGCAGCCTTCTTTGAAAAAGTGAGACACAAAATTTGTTGAGCCAGCACATTGCACTGTTCAATCATGTGAATGACTCGTCTAGTGAGTACTTCTGTTTTTCCACTGCCTGCACCAGCAATCACCAATAAGCTACTATTGTTGTTGACTGAATATTGAACACATTCCAGTTGTTTGGCATCGAGTGTCGGTGACTTTTCATGATGTGTGTTCATTTGTCTACGTGTCTACTTCTGTTTTTTTTTTAAGTGTTGGAGAGATCGCTTTCAAGGCCGAAAAAACTTCGAGTATTTTCTGGACTCGGATTACGCAACGGGGAAACTGAAACAGATGTTAGTCTTTTTTATTTAAGGAAGGTTAGTGGTCATTGGAGGAGCCATCTGGTTCATTGTTGCTCAGTCTCTCAATCAGTTTTCGTTGTTCCATTTCTACTTTGACCAATGATTCTAGTTCGGCATTGTACCTGTCGAGTTCTGCGTGTTTGTCTGTGATGACTCTTTGATATTCTTGGATGGTGAGCTTTCTGCAATCTTCTTCCGCCTTTACCAGATTTCTTGTTCCAATCGCTTTTAGTTTCTCTTGTTCAATGAGTTCTCCTTGAGCTTTAATCACAGACATTACATTCTTTACCATTTCTTCAAACTCCTTCAGTTCTACATTTGATGAACAATATCGAACATGTCAATTCTCTGATGTTAACTATCTTTTAAATACTGTTTTCTCTTGTAACTTTATGAAGCACTTACTATCAACAAATTCATTGCTTTTCTCGAAAAGAGCGACAGAGGAATTGAACTTTTCAGCATTCAAAATCCTGAGCTCGTGTTTGGAATCAAAAGTGATGACTGCATCGGTTTCAGACATGTCTTGTGGCTTGGTGCGCAGTAGATTTGTCAGTAAAACAACAGAAAATGTTGCTTCTGGTGGGGTTCGAACCCACGATCCCTGGCTAACTCACTATGTCTACATTATAAGACCAGTGCTTTACCACTAAGCTACAGAAGCGCTCATTTCAGTTATCTCTCGATTTTAACCAAATTACTATATTAGGCCTTCTCCGAAAAGGAGTGCTTGGTCAGACTTCTGCTTGCTGCGGTCGACCCATTTGGGGCGGATGTACTGACCGTATTCTGCCGTCGTACACGCGCCGCATGGTTCCCTGTATTTTTTTAAAAAGAATTTTGGTTATCTTCAACGAAAACGGAGAAGTTTACACTTTTGCATGTTCAAGCAACACAGAAAACACAACAAACAACAACAATGGCTGAACGATTACCCCTTGATCCTGATGAGCAGGTATTGTATCTTTCAACAATTGACTTTGAATCATCATATGAATCCGATTTGAACTAACACATTTTGATTTTTGTCTGTGTGTGTGACTTTTTTCCAACTCGATCAATGGTTCATGATTTGTTGCTGATGCTGTTGTGATCAAAACACTTTGCTATTTTACCGAAACACTTTGATCGAACAACATTACAGGAAAGAACCGAAGATGAAGAATTTCAAAAGGGACCACTGAGTGTACTATTGGACAGTGTGAGAGATCAAAGTCAGGTGTTGATCAATTGTAGAAACAACAAAAAGTTGCTCGGTCGAGTGAAGGCTTTTGACAGACATTGCAACATGGTGTTGGAGAACGTGCAGGAAATGTGGACAGAAACACCAAAATCCAGCAAGGGCAAAAAGGGAAAAGCAGTCAACAAAACCAGATTCATTTCCAAAATGTTCTTGAGAGGAGACTCTGTCATCATTGTACTAAGAAACCCGAAAATAAACTAAGAAAGATGCAAGTTTAAAAATTGAGCTTCATTTAATTCAAAGAAAATGATTTACTTCTTCTTTGGTTGAGCCTTCTTGGTGCTGACCACCTTTGGGATCTTGGTAACCTTCAATGCAGGTGGAAGGGAAGTCTCAATCTTCTTTGCTCTCTCGTTGTCTCTCACGACAAGAGTGTACAAGTACTTCTTGGTGCGGAGCTTGAACTTTGTGACGTTGGAGTTGGTGTTCTTTGGCTTGAAGATAACAACTTGTTGGGCGTTAGCGTTTCTGGCGTTCATCAAGAACTCCTTAATCTCGAAAATTTGTTTTGGCTATAGTAACATTGATGTTAGTGACATGTGTGAAGGGGCGGAATGACAACAACATTTGCTTTAAGGGCATAATAGACGTACCATTGTGTGAGAGTATACTACGAGTGTTTGTTTGTTTTTGCTTCTTTGTTTTTCTCAAATTTTTACTAGTCAACTTGGTTGTGTTCAATCACTTCATTGCACCCTCAATTTTCGAGAAAAAGTCCGACCATGAGAGAATGTCTCAAACATCACCATATGGTGCACCCGTTTCTAGAGTGGAATCATCATGCATTACCGAATGTTTCAAATCATGATTGATCAAACCTAGGCTGTGTACTGTTATTCTCATGGGAGTGGAAGTGACTAAAAAACTTAATCACTTCCTTGCGCCACCACCAACACACAGAAATATCATCACAAAAAAAAAACCCGTCATCTAAATCGAATACTTGGACAAGCGACTTCCTCTTCCATTCGCATTTGATCTAAATGCAGTCACACAGCAACCAAAGTCGAACATGTGGATGATATTTATTTTGAACCTGATGGATCATTCAAAGATGCAACAACACACCACCCTGGCACTCCAAAACACTCATTCAAATACCAGACATCAAAACTTTGAATAACAACAACAAAACAGTCAAATATGGCAATAGTCAACAGGAAAGAAAGCAACAAACAGTCAACAACAATCGCGATTAGAGCCATTATCGTATTGCTGCTTTATACTTGGTGTTGTTGTGCTTTTTGGCATCACAATACCATGTCTTTTGTGAGGGCTTGTGCTGAGCATGATCACCAGAATCATTCACATCAGCAGCATCACTCGCATCCATACTCGCCTCATGTGCCCGATCACATGCCAGACCAACACCACCAAGCTCATCCGCAGCGCCAGCAGCAACAGAAGCAACAGCAACAAGTCAGACTGCACACATGGTCCAACATGCATTCCAAACTGGAGAGATTTATGAAGAATTATGAACAAATGAGTTCTGAGGCCAGAGCAAGGACATTGAACGGTGTAGCGTTCACAAACACTTGCAAGAAAAGTGATATGGACAGTTTGATTAAGACTTTTACTATGGTGATTGATGGGTTGTCTGATCCCTCTACGATTACAACTTCAGCGGTCATTGCAGAGATGGAGGATACAATTGAAAAGTTGTTGACGAGCTTGCAGAATAGTGCTTGCTCAAAGCTTGCTGTTCAAGTATCAGCTGACGCAACTCAAACCAAAAATTCCTTTACTGTAAATACGGACCAATGTGTAACTGCGACAACGGATTCTTGTTGCTACAGAGGATTGTCCTTTACTTCTGCTTGCTCGAAGAGAGCAGTGACTGTAAATACAATATCCTATGCCAACAGTCCAACTGCAAACTCGAATTGTAAGACACCTAGGAGTGTCGAGTCGCAAGTAGCCAAGTTGGTTCAAGTGAGAACAGATAAGTGCCTGTCTTCCTTCCAAGATCAATTCGATACTGCGAATGCCATGATTGATCGTTACTCTGCCATTTTCGATCCATTATTTTCAGATGACAAGTGGATTGCTTGTTCTGCAAATGGAGATTGTCCTTCTGGCAAATGCAATACAGTTTCTGGATATTGTACCCCAGTGTCAACTGACTTGAGTGAATATGAAGCTATTGGAGATTACTTGAAGCATTCTTTGGGTAATGATTTGTCAAAACTGTTGAGTATTCTTGATGTGAGTGATGATGCGACTTCACAGCAGATTGGACAACAATTCCAAACTGCAATCACCTCTCAGCAATGTATTGATTCACATGGAAATCCAGTTACAAGTCAAGAAAAAGCTTCTAAAGCTGCTTGCGAATCGACAACAGTGTGTAATAACATCAATCTTTCTAACACTGCTTGCACGGGAGCAGGTTTCTGTGGTGCCAAGTGCTCAAATTATTGTAAGGCCGTAGTTCCTGCTAATCAAGCTGATTGTGCTGGAGGCGTGTTATGTACCAACACACAAACTGGTGTGCCATCGTTTGCTGCTAACGCGGCTTCCTGCAAGAGCTCCGGATCTGGAACTTGTTCTGTTCCATGCTCTGGCTGCACGGAAACCTCGTGCAAAGCAGCCACACAATGTTCCTCGAACTATTACAGCGAATTGGACCAGTACCTAGGAAAGTGTTTAATTCCTTTCACAGTCTCGAAAACAGGAGAGAGGACATGTCCAGATGGATCATTGGGATATGTAAATCCCCTTGGTTGTGTGACCGGAGTAGCCAAAACCAGTTGTACGGGGTTGTTCCTTGACCCAGGTTCAGATTGCTCGTCTATCAATCTATGTGAGAGGAAGGATCCTCTCCTGGGTGTAATTGTTTCTACTCAAAGCGAAAGTGGTTGTGTTTCGTCAGGTGGATCAATGGTACCTGCCTTCTCCCTCAAGCGTGGCACATGGACACCATCAAATGCCGCAGAGAGTGGCGCTTTATCATGGGAGACACCTGCATTGGTAAAGAAGAACCAATGGGTTACTGCTCTCGATGAAAAGCTACTTTCAGGCATGATCTATAGTTTGGTTCAAAATATTTTCAATCGTGCTTTGAAGGACTTTTTGAGCTGCAGTGTGAATCCAATTTTGCAAACAGCTCGAATTACTTCATGTGATTGCAGTACTGATAAGAACTCAAAAGAAAGTTGTTTTGATAGCGGATTGGTCGTTGATAAGGCTGCTTATTCTTCAAGTTCTTTTAGAGATGTTCCAGTTGACTTTTCACGAGTGTCCATGCTTGTTCCACGTGGATCACCTAGTGCTGTGGTCTCTCTGACCGAATTTTTAATGTCAGCCCCCTCACCACGTAAAGAGGTTAAAAAGGTACCTGTTGCCACAATTCCAGTGCGTAACAAATATCAGGCCACGGTGGGTCAGATTGTTGGTGATGGATACTCCATTAATCAGAGTATTGCGAATACCAAGTTGTGCATTGCAGTTGATCCAACTGTCAAAATAGATGATAGTGGGTATGTGAGTGGCGCGTTTGCAACCCGGGGAGCAGACGGAAAGTATTCGCTCGCGTCAGTGAAGATTGAAAATGACAAAGAAGTCAATCCTTCCGCGATTTGCGGCTTCATATCAGACACAAAGGTATATTATCCAGCAGCAGTAGTCATTGAGGCTGATACACGAAAGGGAGATGCCTCCATGACTGGATACAGCATGATTGCCACAGTGCTTGTCCTCGTACTGGGACTCTTGATCATCTCGAAGCAGCAATAAATTGTTTTGCGCGCTCAAAACTTGCATTACAGTTTCGCCAAGCTTTCTCATAAACAATCAACGATCGCAATCTGGTCATGTCTGCAAGTACGGCGCCGAACGTGATTCAAGCCACCATCAATTATTATGCTCTACAGGGGTACTACCACCATATTGTTACCTTGTGCGAGAAGGTCATGAAACTTGGGAGAGACCCTGTTGTTGTCTTCTGGCACAGCTTTGGTCATGCGATGCAGGGAAATTTGAGTGAAGCCCTTCGAGGTTTCAATAGTATTAAACAACGAAAAGAAATGGAGCTCGCCGCATACATTGGATTGCTCTACACGAATAGACAGACAACTTCAGCAGGTATGAACCACATGATAGATGATGGACCAAAACTGTAGGTATTAACTAACGTATTCTATCGTCCATTTTTTTCAGATGAACAAGAGATCAATGAATTAAGCACAATGATAGAAATTGGTGTAGATGACGCTTCAGATGGGACAAAGTTGCAAGCAGCTCTATTTTATCTCTTTACTGCTAATTACATCGAAGCTCGGCAAATGATGGAGAATGTGGACAACCAGTTTTTTGACAAGTATTCCAGTTCTTTGAGCGTGAGGGGATGGATAAATCTGAAGGACAATGATGTAACTTCGGAAGATCCCATGCCTTTCTTTGAAGAGGCTCTCAAGAATACTCCTTTCCAAGGTAGAAGAGATTTAGATGTAAGTTCTCTTTTGCAATTGATTGATCTACTTTGAGTTCGTTTTCTGTTACTGACCAACATTGTGTTACTGACAGGCGTTGATGGGAATGGCATGTCTATACGAAAGAGGGAAGCAATTTGAAGAGTCTATTAAGATTCTGAATACAGCAATTGTTGATTTTAGCTCATTTTTACCAGCTTTTTTGACCAAAACCAAGATTATGATCGCTTTGGAAGAATGGGAGCAAGCAGATAAAATCGTTCAGAAAATACTCACAGATTTTGAACCAGATAATATTGAAGCTCTTTCTTATCGATTATTGTACATATTAACGAGGGAATATGATGAAGGAAAGGCTTTGAAGACATTACAACAATTGTATCGAAGTTTAAGTCTGAATGAACCAAGGAATGATAAGTTGTTTAGTCATTTCGCTGAATGTTTTGGTGTTCTTTGTCAACAGGAAGAGTAAGTCATTATTTTTTCAATTCTCGGATTGTAGGAGTAAACTAACTTGAATTTGAAAGATTATTGGATGTATGCATAGATATGATCGAGAGTTCCAAAAAAATTTCGCCTAGATATGGTAGATACTATTATATTCATGGAAATTTACTCCTTAAGTCCAATCGGCTCAAAACAGCTGAGGAGGTTTTCACAAAAGCAATTGAAATTATTGATGCAGATACAGAAAACTTAATTAATGATCATTCCGAGAGCATACCTGCTAATAAGGGATTAGTGAAAGCTCTGATCAAACAAAACAAAGTTGAACGAGCTGTTCAGTTCCTCAGTTTGTTGAATGATGTGGCAGGCGATGGTCTGGATATGAGTCTCGAAGAGGAGGAGTCAAGTACTTTCAAACGTAAGACATTTTGTGTTGAAGTATTTTAATTTTATTCCGTATTCTAACAATAAGGTCTATAGATGTGTATTCAGATTTGAAGTTTATCAATGCTCTTGTACAGGAAAAAATGAGCGATTCAGAGGAGTGTCTTCGATTCCTTGATGAAGCTATCAAATGCCATGAAGAGGAAATGAAGAATATATCGCCCTCCCTCGAATTTTACTCAAAATTTAACCCTCATCTCCTTTTAGAAATTGCCAGTGAATATCTTTTATTCAGTCCACACGAGCCACTTACCATCTCGGATTCTCCATCCGTTCCCCTTCAAAAAGCAACAGCAGTGCTAGAGAGAGTTGTGAGATATGTCCCAGCATCTCTTCCAAGTAAATTTTTGTACGCCAAGGTCAGATATCTAAACAGAGAATACGAACCCGCTCTCTCCGTCGTGAATAGTTGTTTGAAAGTTGACCAGAAGATGGTTGAGGCGCATCTTTTAGCTGCGGAGATATTTTATGCTCAGGAGAATTATACTGAAGCATCAAACGCACTAGAGCGAGCAATAAGCAGCAATTTTCTGATCAGGGATTGGCCATCATATCACTTATTAAGAGCAAGAGTTAGCGCAGCAACTGGTGATGTGCGATCTGCGATCGAGGTTCTTCAAAAAGCGATAAAGGCGAACGAAAATGGTAAGCAGAAGGCGACAGTTATTGAAACGGTTGCTCTCTACTTAGAACTTGCCTCTATCCTCACAAAAGTTAATCAGGAGATTGAAGCGTCAAAGGTCATTGAGGAAGCGTTAGAAAGGTTCAAAAACGATTTAGAGAACAAGGAACTAGTAATAATTGCAAATGCAAAGTTGAATGCAAGTAAAAATGAAATCGATAGTGCTCTCGGTATCTTGAGCACCATTCCATCCACTAGCAAAAACTTCTTGCGGGCTAAGACTGAAATGGCATATATTTACTTGAATAAGAGACATGACAAGTTGTCGTATGTAAAATGCTACCAAGAACAAGTAGAATACAATCCAGAGAGTATAGCAGCTCATATATCGCTTGCTGATGCGTACATGACGATTCTAGAGCCTGAGAAAGCAATTGAAGTGTATGAACAGGTTCTGACTTTGGACGACAATTTAATTACAGAGATAGGGAGTAAGATTGGCAAAGCACTGATCAGAACTCATAACTATCAGGGTGCGATTGATTATTATGCTGAGGCACTATCGAGAAATGTTCACAAAGTTTCAATTCGTATGGAGCTATGTGAACTCTTATTCAAACTCAAGCAATATGTCCAAGCTGAAAAATTATTGATCGAGGGTGTTGTACTTTTTGAGGAGCATAATATGGAGCTTGATAGTATGATTAATCAAGTTACATGCTTAAATCTTCTATCAAAGATACATGCCAGTTTAGAGAAAGCTACCGATTCTATCAATGATTTGATGAAGGCTAGAGGTGTGCAATTAAAGGTTTTATCGAAGTTGAGAGGTGCTCAAAAAGATGCGCTAATATTACAGAAGCAAGTTGCCTCGAACATCTGCTACAATATTGGAGTTCTTCAGCAAATATCTGACACAGGAAAAGCAATAAGTTTCTACAATGAAGCATTAGAACATGACGAGACTCATAAAATGAGTTTAATGGCATTATCTGAGATATGTTTAAAGAAAGGAGATCTTAATGAATGCCAAAATCATTGCTTAAATCTCCTTCGAATCTCTCCAGTTGATGAAATGGCCACAGTAATGCTTGCTGGCATCTTGTTCAGAAAGAACAATTACACAGAGGCAATAGAGCATTTCCACAATTTTCTGACAAAGAAACCAGATAATTTCTCAGCACTCTCACAGATGATTAGGCTGCTTAGGAGAGTGGGAAAGTTAGAGCTAGCTCCACAATATTTAGAAAATGCCAAAAATACCAATGCGAGAACTTCAGCTGATCCTGGATACCATTTTAGTAGTGCCCTGTATCATTACTATACCAAAAATTATAGAGATGCAATGCGAGAGTTTAATTTGGCGAGAAAGAATAGAGAATGGGGACATCAAGCAATTTTCTTCATGATTGATATCTACCTTGATCCTGATACAACAACACTATTTTCAGATCAACAAGGTATCCAAGAACAAGATATTCCTAAGACATCACTTAGTGCGGAGGACACCGAAGCGAATGCGCTGGCCGCAGAAAGGCTTCTAAAAGAGTTGTCTCTATATGCTGTTGATAATACTTCGATATCTAACAATCTTCTAAAGGTTATTGAGGGAAGGATTCAAATGTCTAGGAGCAAAACCAAGAGCGACATTGAGAAAGCATTACCTTTGTTTGTCCAAGTATTAACCAAGGAGAAAGACAACATTCCAGCTCTTGTATATATGTCAGAGGCTCTGGAGCGAACCAAGCAAACTCCCAAGGCCAGAAACAACTTGAAGCGAATAACAAAGATCGAGAATCCAAGTGAGGAGGAGGCGGATGATGTCGAAAGGGGATGGTTATTACTTGCAGGTATCAATATAGAGCAAGGCAAGAATGAAATGGCAGAAGAATTATTGTCCAGAGTACTGAGATTAAATAAATCATGCTCTAGAGCATGGGAATGGAGAGGACTGATATTTGAAAAGGAAAAGAATCACAATGAGGCTTCAGAATGCTACGAGCAGGCATGGAGATTATCACAAGAGAGAGATCCAGGAGTGGGTTTCAAGTTAGCATTTAATTACTTGAAGTCTCGAAGATATCTTAATGCTATTGATGTATGTCACAAAATACTTAACTCCCATCCTCGATATCCGAGAATTCGAAAAGAGATTTTAGATGTTGCGAGAGCCTCTCTGAGACCATGAAACAAATAATCAATAAATACTGTAAACGATAATTTCTCACGACATAGTTTACATATTGTTACAGGAGAAGATCTCGGACTGGGGATTGACTTAGTGGATCATCAAAGTCAAATGTTTCCTCGACGAAATGCTGTGAACTCAGATTGGTTCTTGGTGGATTTAGAGAATCTTTCTCAGGAGAACATTCTCTACTCCGAGATATATTGTAGTTCAGCGGATTTCTTGTTAGGTGACTCCTTGGACTAGGAGATGTTGCCGGAAAAAAGTCTCAGTGCTTAATGGGCTACTATCGATCGACAGAGAGTCTCTACTGGATAATTCAGAGAAATTCATCGTGTTTCTTGGGGTATTGATCTTATGCTCCAGGTATTTAACTTTCTCCTTAATCTATAGAGTGTCAGTAGAGAGAATTCTATTCAAATTTTGTTCGAAAAACAATGTCTTACCCTTTCCACGATTTGACCACTAATTTGTTCGTTGTATTGAGTCGAATGTACTCCTAGAAGCAAATTTTCAAATTCAAGCTGTCATATATATAAGAGATAAGTCATTTGACGGAGAAAGTGAGACTGATAGTACATACTCTCTTCAATCTCTGCAGGGTTTCATACTGATCCAATATATCTCTATAAGCTCTTCTGACATAAACATCATACTTTAAAGAGCAAGTTAGCTTCCATCAATATATTCAATTGTCCATCAACAGAAACACACCTTTTCCTGAAAGTTTAACAGTTCTCGTCGAACATTCGGGTCATCTTCGTTTATTAATTTCTCTCTGATTATCAACTTCATGTTCGATATGGATTGTTGCAAATCTCGGGCCATGTGCAAACAATTAATCATCATCTGAATTCGATCTTCCTTTGTTGGTTTGCTTTCTACTTCGCACAACTCGTGTAACTCGTGCAAGAGACCATCTATGTCCTGCAATTCATGAGCAATGCTCTTCTGAGTCGATGTCATATCTACAATGGAAACAAAATAGTTTTGATTCAGAGTAGCGAGCCGTAAATTAATTCACAAAATCACCGTTCATCGGAGAATCGAGTGAGCAGAAGCAGGACAAGGAAATTGTTTTACATGGATATGTTGAAATGCCTACTCAATCTGTCAATGGTTTCTTTGAATTGAACATTTTCGTGATCTAATTGTCTCATTGTAGCCTGTGCTGCTTGAAGTCGTGTTGTCCTTTCTTGTAATCCCAGTGCTAAATCTTTGTTCTCTAGTTCTAACTCAGCAATCGTGAGCTTTTGGGTCTCACACAACCGGCGTAATTGTATTATTTCCTTCTCCATCTCAAGTAATTCAACATGTTGAGTATCAAATGATCTTCCAAGTCGATAGTAATCTCCGTACGTTACATGTGCCGGGCAATTGGGATAATGATCTGTCAAGTGCCCATGAGTGCACGATGTTTGACAAAATGAGCATCGTGAAGGCATCCTATTCACCATCTTTTGCAACAAGTTATTGTGTGAGAGACGAGTCTGTTGAGGACCGGATACATTCCCTAGAAATGAGTCAATCAGATCTTTTTCATTGTCACCAGCTCCTCTCTTGTCAACGAACACGGAATGATTTCCTTTCTCCTCCCCACTACTAATGGGCATTAATGGTTTTCCATTTTCATCGGCAGTTGGTAGATTACAAGCAGGACATGGTCTATGAATTGATTTGTCCTTGTTGGAATGAAATTGATTCAAACACGACACACAAGCTACACTATGACATTGAACGCATTCTCTGTTGTCAGTAACCAATTGGAAACAAATCACACAAGTCATATACTCTGTCAATTTGTTGTGCGTCAAGGGAGATTCCTCTCTACTCCGATTCGCACTATAAGGACTACTCTTCGGGTTCTTACGTTCACTCTTGTTGTTAGAATAGGGTGGAGAAGAAGAATTCGCAAAGGAATCATCTTCGTGTTGAGGAAAATCCATCAGAGATGCCTCGGGTTCTCCCTTTCTTTGTCCGATTTTTCGATGCTCTAAACTACTCATACTTCGATATCATCAATGATTCGATTATTATCCTTGGTAATCGAAAAACCGTTTCGTAGATCAAGTCCCGTCCCTTCCACACTTTCTTCCAACTCGCGATCGGATAAATAAAGAGAAAAAAAATGCAACAAAAACAAAACAAGAAGATCACTAACAAACAAACAACAATACATAAGCATCAACAATGTTTCGGGGTCTCGTATCAGGACTGAAGAAAACCACACAATCATTTGTTGAGAATATTTTTGGAGGATCTTCAAGTCAAACCAAACTCACCGCCGAACAAATCATTGCCAATTTGGAGAATGCATTATACCGCTCCGATGTCGGAGTAACAACAACCAAGCACTTGGTGAGTCAAGTGAATGCGAAGCGCGATGAACTCATGAAGTCAGCCATTGATGACTCTGACGCCGTCCAAAAGCTAAGGACATTACTCCGATCTGAAATGCTCCGACTCTTTCAAACGCCCGCTCAAAAACGCGCGCCAATCATTCGCCAACTACAATCAAAGCATCAACCCACTGTGCTCATGGTGGTCGGAGTGAACGGTGTCGGAAAAACAACAACGATTGGAAAATTAGCATACCTTTACAAGAATCAGCACAAGCGAAAGATTGTGGTGGCTGCGGCAGATACAGTACGTGCTGCTGCTGTCGAGCAATTGGAAATTTGGGGTCAGCGAAATGAAATTCCAGTCATTGCTCGACATGCTCAATCTTCTTCATCGTCATCATCACCATCGACGTCGCACGCTTCCAAGAGCAAGGCTCATTTGCATGCAGACAAATCCTCTGTCAACATTAGGCAAGTCTATGAAAAGATATCGCCAGAGGTGGTTGTTCATGATGCGTTCCAATATGTCATTCAACAAAAGAAGCTCTCACCAGAGGAGAATAATGCACCTGATTTGATGATTGTGGACACGGCTGGAAGACTGCAGACCAATCAATCTTCCATGGATGAGCTCCAAAGAATATCTGGTGCTTGTTCAAAGGCAAGAAGAGGTGCTCCAGATGCTGTATGGATTGTTCTTGATGCTACAATTGGTCAGAATTCAATTGATCAGGCCAAAGAGTTCACAAAACGAGTTCAAGTCTCAGGAGTCATCATGACAAAGTTGGACGGCAGTGCACGGGGTGGAGTAATTCTAGGTGTGGCTCACACACTCAAAATACCCATCCTATATGTTGGCGTAGGAGAAAAATCAGAGGATTTGAGAGAGTTTGAAGCAGAGGCATTTGTCGATTCCATTCTGGACTACCACACGAACACCACTGCGGAAACAACGGAGGAAGAATCCAACTAAAAAGCATACTAAAACACAAATGTTCAATAACTATGCAGGTTCATGCAGTTTATCATGACAAACAACACACATACACATAGCTATACATCATATATCTATCATACACCTTGGATTGAAATGTATTTACACACCATTGTTCACACACACACATATGGAGCAATGAAAAAATATTCTTATATAAAAACAGTTTGCGCATACTCAATCGCCGTCATTAATGTCTCGAGTGAAGTAATTCCAAAAAGGCGGGCAACAACTCCTCTGCACCACCCGTCACTCTAAACGTCTTCAAAATGCCCTTATTCTCATAGTAGGCAATCAACGGCTCCGTCTCTGACCTGTACTCGACCAATCGCCTCAAGACAACTTCTTGATTGTCATCCGGTCTCTGCACCAATGAATCATGAGCACCACAAGAGTCACAAACACCGTGTTGCTTGGGTAGAATCGGTGGCATGTCCAATCCGTCTTCCTTGATGTGTTCCAAATTGTAATTGGCACCACACTGACTGCACACTCTCCTACCAGAGATTTTTCTAACAATAATGTGTTCGTTTTGTGTCAAATTGATGACTGCATCCAAATGAATGTCACTGTTTTGTGCCTGAGTCAGATTTCTGGGGAATCCGTCCAACAGGAAGCCTTGATGACTCTTTTCATAGCGCTTCAAATTGGTAACAATAATTTCGTTGACCAACTCATCGGGAACCAGTTTTCCCTGTTGAGTGTACTGTGTCATTTGTTTGCCGAGTGAGGATTGTGATTTGATTTCCGCACGAATCATGTCACCTGCAGCCAAATGAGGAATGTTGAGTACTTTGGCTGCTCTACTCGCATAAGTGCCCTTTCCCACTCCTATTATTATTATCGATTATTGATTAAATTAGTTGAGTTGTTATTGTTTGTTGTTTGTTTGTTGTGCATGAAAATATGTTGTTGAATGATGATTATTTGTTGTATTGTGCAAAATGCAAAATAATGAGAAGAGTTAGCCATTTGCAAAAATGAAGAGGAGATGAGATCGTGTAACACAACAGAATGAGAATCATATGAGATGTTGAAACACACAGTACCTGGAGCTCCCAGTAGCATGATGCGCTTTGTGAAAATATCAGATGATGATGATGTTGCTTGAGTGAGTAGTTTGGATGTTTGTTTGAAAAGATTGGTCATGTTGTTGTTTGGTTCGTGGTTTGATAATGATCAATATTGCAAGTATGGTTGTTGTTTCGTTGTTTTGTTGTTGGGGGATGAAAACCGATGAACAGACAGGGAAAAAGAACTTTTCGTCATGCATCGCGTGCGCGCCAAGAGTTTATTTTCCGGATAGTAAAAAATCGAAGCCAAGCCCGCATGCGACATCGAACAGTCATTGAATTCTTCTTGAATTGTCAATGTCTGACAACCACAACGAAGATTTTTTTCAGGGATGAGTTTCGGCAGACTTATTAATTTCAACAACGAATCAGGGCCAATAATGTGCAAGGATTAAAGATCCATTTAGGCCTGAGTGGTAAGATCAATCAAGTGTTACAATACAACATGAGAAAAAGAATTTTGTGATAGGGTGTCACTTGTTTTTGATCCGATAACTTTTTAGAATATAAAAATAACCTTAATCCATTAAGGTTTCAATTTTGGAATACAATCAATCATCCAAGAGGGGAATGGAAGAAGCAAAAACGAGAAAAAATCAAAGACAACCCAAACAACACTAAATACAACCCCGAATCGCAAACGAAGAAACTAGTATTAGTAGGTACAAGCAAGCATGAGCACAATAGAAAATCCAGTTCCAGTGGTGCAACCTGCCCGCGATTCTGATGATATTTTATTTGAATTGAAACCAAACCCTGAGAATTGGCTCTATGAATCCACGTTACCCATTACCTTGAGTCAATGTGGTGTGACAGATGATGAATTTGCAGAGTTTCTGGTTCATTGTAACACGATCTTGAACGACTTTCATCAGAAGAAGGCAAATTATAGAGCATATGTGATTAGTATGTTGGTGGTTTGCATTTTGCTGTCCATTCCAACAGCTTGTGTGAGCATGATCGGTTTTGTGATAGGGTATTTCGTTTACAAGAGAAAGTTAAAGTTGGCACTGAGAAATTGCTTTTTGGAACTTTTAGCTTTCGTGGAACAACAGTCCTATCATTCACAACAAGCAAGTAGTGGGGCCTCGTCCTTATCGATAACCATACCTGCCACGGAATCATCAGAACATGCAGTCAGCAGTATCATGAGAGGTCTGTTTGCCAAGAGGCACATTATATCAGATATGAAATTCGATCCAACACCCACAATCGTTTTTACCAGGGCTCCTGCTTCGATCGTGTCTCAATCTCGGCCAGTGGTCTCAAGTCGAACTCCCATAGCGATTGTGACTCATCCAAATGGTGTTGAATACTTGAATCTGTCTCCTGTTCTAGAAAGGACCACAGGCACTCCTGCGGAAACTACAGTCACAACCAATCCCTCCATAGTACGTCAGATCGCTACATCTCCAACCCTAGTCACCAACGATCCTGAACGAGCGAGCAGTACAGATGCTCAGGGATATCTTGAGAATTCAGAGGACTCAGCCAATATTGTTGACACTGCATAAGAAGACATGAGTACTGATCTCTTGCAATTTGAATGGTCGCTTTTTGTAAGAGAAGTCAAAATCCTCCTTGAGACCTTTTCAGGACCAACTCATCAAGCGTCAATAAATAGACCGCTTGCCTCCAAAAAATGTGTGAACCGCCCAACCACCCGCCAAAATGTGAGGTTAACATAACGATCGTTGGCGGTCTCAAGAAAAAAAGAAAAACCCAACACTTTCACAACCAAAAGAAATGACACCTCAAAATTTATTCATTCTGTCCTTGTTGTTAGCGTTGTTGGTCGTTACAGCCAACGCCGATCTCATAACATCCTTTTCTTTCACCAGTCCATGTATGTACTCAACCAGTGAGACAGTAGCTTTCATAAGATGAGCTATTTATCGGTTTTCATCATAGCTCTTGCAGCCTTTGATCTCAAAAATGATATTGACACCATAAATCTTTCTCTCTTTTAGCTGCTGTTTGGAAGAAAATTGAGGCTACCAGAGGAAGTCCACCATCTGAGAGATCATCTCACAGCTGTGCACTCTTGAACAACAAGCTCTATGTGTTTGGAGGTAAAGCTGGTTTTTCGTTGAGTGATGAAGTTCGATCATTTGATTTACGTACGTTAAGCTCTTCTTTTCTTTTTCGTTTCACACATTTTTTTTCACACGAAATGAGAGATCATGAGAGCTAACATTGTCAAATACCATAAACACAGAATACAAGACATGGAAACAAGAAATCTTTAACCCTGAAGCTCCACTCAAGGGCATTCCTACCCTTGCTGGTCATACAATGACTCAAATAGGCTCCGACATGTACATTTTCGGAGGAAGAAGTGGATATTTCTCCTACTCTAACGATTTGTACAAGATTGATACAAACACTGGTGTGTTTTCAAAGTTGGACACCACTGGTGATGTTCCATCTCCTCGTCAAAACCATATTGCCATTGCCGTCAACAATAACACCCAATTGTTTGTTCATGGTGGAAGTGATGGATCAAACCGATTTAGTGACACTTTCTTGTTGAATTTGGATACGTTGACATGGACCAAGGCTGCTTCTGCACCAGTTGTTTCAGAGGGTCATGCAGCTGTTTTGTCTTACAAGAAGGACAGCATCTCCGTCTATGTGTTTGGTGGATTGGATGGTAGCGACTATTTGACTTCTATTCGTATCTTCAATGTAGGTACTGGAGAATGGTCATCCCTTGGCAATGGACCAGCTCGTGCTTTGTTCAGCGCAAGCAAGATTGGTCAATATGTTTATTTCTTTGGTGGACTCAATAGCAATGGATTCTTGGGCACTCATGACAAGGTTTTCTCCCTTTCTAGTCACTCTTGGGTCGAAAAGTCATTTGCTAACGCACCAGCCAGCCGTCAAGGACACTGTGCTGTTGTTTACCACAATGATATTTACATTTGGGGTGGTAACGCAGGAAGCTTCTCTCAGTTTAAGGACTTGTGGGCATTGAACACTCAGCCTCGTAGACCAGGTGAGGAAATTGACAACCGCGCTTTTAGCATCTTGATTGAAGATGCTTTGGTTCGTGCAAACTCCATTATTGAAGCATCAAGCATCGTCACCGATGAACAATCAAACGTTGAAGGAGATGCCCAAGCTGTGTTACAAAAGGACTACCAATTCGAAGAGTTGATCAAGCAAATTCCTGCAGTATTGAGACGTTGTCATGAAATTGAGGCTCTCAATAAGGAAATTACCAACACCAATGATCAGACCCGTACGACTGTTGCTCAATATGTCGCAACAATTGAACTGGAGAAGAATAGGTATATCAAGCAAAAGGAGAGTATCAGTCAAGTTGCATCCGCTTTGAGAGAAAAGCTCGATCAACTAAGAGCTGCTGAGCAAAAGTTCCATGAAGCAGAGCGTGCTTCTTTGCAAGCTAAGGATCTTTTGGGAGCAGAAAAGAAATCCCTTGAGGGAATCCAAAATGAATTGAAAGATGCTCAAGTGGCAATTGCTAATTTTGAGGCAATATTGAATAGACTTCAAATTGAAGAGAAGGCCATCAATGATAAGCTCAAACACATTAACTCTATCTTGAGCGGTCCTGAACAAGAAAGTACTGACCTTGAAAAGCAAAAGGAAGCAGAGCAGAAGATTAAGGATGACATTGTTAAAGACATCCAACAAGCTGAAAAGATTCTCGCTGAAAAGAAAGAAGAAGCTAGCGCTATTTCTCTAAGACTTATTGAAACTGAGGATAGACTCCGTAGAATTAAGAACTTGAAGAGTGAAGCTGGTGATGTGAAGGCAAAACTTGTGAACTCTTTGAGAGCCGACGAAGACTATGACAGTGCTAAGAAGAGATTCATTGGCTATATTGGTGATGAAGATGCCCTTAAGAACATCTTTGGTGATGACGAAGCTACCATTGAGAGAAAGAGAAAAGAGCAAGAGTGGTTGGACCAGTTCATCAGCAACCAAACCAATATTGGAGAGAATGACAGACGTGAGTTGACTGAGCAAAAGAAGAAGGTGAATGATCACTTGGATCAGCTGAACAAAGATTTGGACAGGTTGAAAACAAAGGAAGCACAATCCCAGCAAAAGATTGACAGAATCAACGAGAAATTGCAAACTAGAAATATTGTTAAGCAGGGATTAATCAGAGATAAGGAAGCATTGCAAGCAAAGTTGGAAGATATCAGTACTGAGCAAAATCATACACGAGAAAACTTGAATGAGCAACAACAGATTGCCAACCAAAAGCAATCCAATATCACTGCGATCTTGGACGCAATGGAAAATCATAAGAGAAATGTGACTAGCTGTAAGGTTGAAGAAGACGAGGCTACCCGTCAATTGAATACGATTCAAGATGTATTGAATGAACAATTCCTTTACTTGAAAGAGAATATTGATGAGGCAAATGGTACAAAGAATAAGCTCGATAATACCAGACGTTCTCTGACAGCAGCTAAATCAAGCCTTGAAGCTAGAATTTCTGATGCTTCAAAGACCAGAGATCAATTGAAAGCTGAAATGGCTGCATTGAATGAAATGTGGGCCAACAAAGCCAAACAATGTGAAGATGAAAAGGCAGCCCTAAAGTTGGAGATTGAACAACTCAAAAAGCAACTCAACGCTGCCCAGCAACCATCCTCTGTGAACCAAACTACCACTGTTGTTGTGGAAGAACTGACCTCTAGTGAGGATTTGATCTAAATTGTTCTTGTAAACAGTACGCACACCGAATATTTTCTAATAAACATACTTCAAAATTCATCGTAGATGTGGGCGCCAAGAAGACATTCTCCGTCACGGAGTATCATTGGAAAAACCTCGATTCTCCTCCCCTTGTGCGTTGGTTTACAACACAAACTCCGGAGTATGTTGGGTAATTCCAGCATCATCCTCTGCGACGTGTTGATAAGCCATGGCTTATTGTGTTTGTTAAAAAAACAACAACAAAAAAACACGTCTTTTCCAACCAATAACACATATCAGAATGAGAGTTTCCACCTTGCTCGTCGCTGCCGTCTTGGCCGTCTTTGCCGCATTTATCACTGCTGATTCTGCTTTTGATCCATCCATCATGAGAGCTGTCAACAGCAACCCAAAGTCCACCTGGAAGGCTGGCTTGAACAAGTTTGCTGCCATGAATTTGAATGAAGTTCGTCAAATGTTGGGCGCATTCACCCCTGCTTACACCCGTTACACTGAGCAACAAATGCAAATCATTGCTCAAAAGCAATCCACTCAAGACAGCAACGGCAACCCAACTGAATTTGACTTGAGACAAGAGTACCCTGACTGTATTCATCCAATCCGCAACCAAGCTCACTGTGGCAGTTGTTGGGCATTTGCTGGAAGTGAAGCTTTCAGTGACAACTTTTGCATTGCTTCTCAAGGCAAGGTCAACGTTGTGTTCTCTCCTCAAGACATGGTCAGTTGCAACTGGTACAACAATGGTTGTGGTGGTGGTCAACTCATGCTTGCATGGGAATACATGACTCACACTGGTCTCGTCCCAGACACCTGCATGCCATACACTTCTCAAAACGGTACTGTTGAATCTTGCCCAACCTATTGCGTCGATGGAAAGACCAAGATTACTGACGTCAAGTACAAGATGAAGAAGTTTACCAAGGTTTCTCCAACTATTGAGTTCTGGAACAGAGAAAAGGCAATTGAAGACTCTTTGATTGCTGGTCACTCTATTGAGACTGGATTCTCTGTCTATCAAGACTTTTTGCAATACACTTCTGGTGTCTACCAACACGTGACTGGATCCTTCCTCGGTGGTCACGCCGTCAAGATTGTTGGTTATGGTGTTGACTCCAAGACTGGACTCAAGTACTGGATTGTTGCCAACTCTTGGGGTGAGGACTGGGGAATGAACGGTTTCTTCTGGATCAAGAAGGGCTCCAACGAGTGTGGATTCGAAGGTGATGCTTACACTGGAACTCCAGACTTGGACCACATCCCAACCCACTAAATTAAATCATCATGATGACCACTCAGCTTATATCTCTTGAGATATCTCTGCTGATTTTTGTACTCTCAAAATAACTTGCTCATTGTTTTATTTTCAATTGTTTCTCATTGAGTGGCGACACACTTGTTTCATCTGATTCAGCTCAGATGCCAGATCTGGATCAATCAGTGCCGAGAAACCACTTGACACCGTTTCCAGGTCATTTAGAGCTGCCTTGAAATTCTGCATCTGCATAAAGCACTTGGCTCGTGTAATAACAGCATAAAGGGCAGTTGGACTGCCCTGTGCCTGTATTGTCTGCTGCTGATGATTGATCACCATTGTGCAGTCAGCAATGGCCAAATCGAATCGGTTCATTGCTTCATAAGAGATTGCTCTCTTAATGTAAAGATTACTGACAGTGGACAATAACACTGACTCACTGTCTCCGCTGCCTCCACTCTTCTTTGCATGCTCATTCTTGTAATGAGTCAACAAAACATTCAGAAATTGAATGGCACGATCATGCTTTTGCAATTGAGCATAAATGAGAGCCAATCCCTCATAGCATGTGAGTTCGTGAGTCAACCGTGTTTGCTGATTTGTTGTGTTGTTGGTCGTCGACTTGTTTTGCTGATACATCTCCAGCAGACCATTGTAACACTGAACAGCTTTTTGATATTGGCCTTGAACCGTGTAGATCCATGCGAGCTCTATAAAAGCATGATCTTTTGGAGAGCCGTTGGTCAATGTTGTCATGGATTCTACAGCGGACATTGTCGCGCTCTTGATATGTTCGCGCTCTTCGTCTGACGAAGGATCTTGATACCGATCAATAATGAGCTGGTAATCGTGCATCGAATGGACCATGTTTTCCTCATAGGCAGGAGAGCTCTGTGTAGCTTGGACTGCCATTTGGCGGTAAAGTCTCGCACGTTCCAAACGAGCGCTCCAATAATCACTCTTGACGTAGAGACAAGTGTTATACTCTGAAAGGGCCAAATCGAGCTTGTTCATGTTTACAAAACAATTGGCTTTCATGTATCTCACGTTCATGTTGCTTACATCGTGTCGCTCACATTTCTCAATATCAGGCACAGCTTCACTGAAGCGCTGTAGTCTCATGAGTAAAAAGGCGCGCAAAAGATGGGCTTCACTCCAAACATATCTTTCTTCTGAAAATTCCGTGAGAAATTCCTGTAGAACTCGATTCAACGTTCGCAGGTGATCCTGTAGCTCCTGATTTTTTGTATCTGATTGTATTTCAGCGACATCGGAGTTACTCTTGACTGCGGAGAGAATGGACTCTAGGACGCGGGAGAATTGATTCTGGAGGCGATGGGGAACAACAAGTTCTTGTTCATTTTGTTCGTATCGGTTCTCGTGGCTCGTGCCGAATGGATTGTTGGAAGCGTAGTTTCGCGTTCGCGCCAAAATTGGAAGATTTACAGGTGGACAAAAGTTGGAAGATAAAATAGCCACTCTAGATGATCGATAGACAATTGACGATGATGGTCTGCATAGAATTGGTTGTCGTCTAAGGACGCATTTTGTCGAATGTTGAAGCATGATTTTGTTTCCCTGTGTGAATTTTTTGGTTTTTGGAGGAGAAATGAAGATTCTTCCGCTCCTCAGCGAAAAACAACAAAACGAATGAAATTGCTTGCTCGACGAACCACAGCAAAACTGTCAAAGGCCTCTCCACGCGTGCCCTCTAGTGCCTGCTGCACCACCTTCTCTTCACTCCTCCACACCACAAACGATCCTTTTCGCAGTATTTATTTTGGCGCCAAAAATGATTACTCCACTACAGCGGCAGCACAGGAGACTAGCAAGGAGGCGATCGGCAAACCCAAGCATCGCACCCAAGTAGTGACTCGCTTTGCTCCCAGTCCTACTGGATTTATGCACCTTGGAGCTTTGCGCACAGCTCTCTACAACTATTTATTGGCTCGTCAAAAAGGAGGTACTTTTCTGTTGCGTATTGAAGACACGGATCAAAAGAGACTCGTACCAGGATCCGTCGAGCAAATCAAGGATACACTACAGTGGGCAGGATTGGAATTTGATCAGTTTGAGGTCCAATCACAGAGAACATCCATTTATCACAAGCATGCTCATGAAATGATCAAGAATGGGCATGCTTACAAGTGTTACTGCAAGGAAGAGAGATTGGCTTGGTTGAGAGACAAGGGACAAAAGTACGATCGACATTGCCTGTCTCTCTCACAAGAGGAAATTGAACGGTTGGAGAGTGAGAATGCACCATTTACGGTGCGAATGAAAATTCCAACCAGTCCAACAGAGAAACTGTATACGGTGGTGGATGATGTCATCTTTGGTAGTATGAAATTTGAGAATGCGTTGTTGGATGATCAAATCTTGTTGAAGAGTGATGGTCATCCAACGTATCACTTGGCCAATGTTGTGGATGATTTTGAAATGAAGGTGTCTCATGTGATTCGTGGTGTTGAATGGTTGAGCTCGACACCAAAGCATGTGATTCTGTATGACATGTTGTTTCCTGATCAGGAAAGGCCTGTTTTTGCTCATTTGCCTCTGCTTGTGGATGAAACAGGTGCTAAGCTAAGCAAGAGAAAGGATCATGCAAGTATCGACTGGTACCGAAACAATGGAATTTTGAGAGAGGCATTGATTAACTTTGTGGCGCTCTTAGGATGGAACAAGGGTCAGGGATCTGATAAGGATCTTTGGAGTATATCAGAATTGATCCAGGACTTTTCATTGGAGCAAGTGAACAAGGGAAATTCATGTGTCAATATGCAGAAATTGAACTGGATCAATGCACAATTTACAAAGAAATTGGTTGTGGAGCATCCAGAACAAGCACAGCAGCTCGCTTTAAGCTCTTTGGAGCAATTCCTTTCACCAGAAGAGTATCAAAGAGTGCAGAATTCGACGAACAAGGAATTTTTGCAAAAGGTTTTGACATTGGTTGGTGATCGTTTGGGAAATATGCAAAGATTTGGAGAACTCTGCTGGTATTTCTTCTCAGATCTTAAATTTGTTGATAATACTGCAAACTCGATTGTAACGAGCAGGGACGCACTGAGTCAAACTTTTGACAATGACTTGCAAAAGCAAGTGAGTCAAGAATTAATCAATCAATTTGAGTCACTCTCCGAATTCAATGTCGAGCAAATCAATGCAATCCTAAATGCCATGAAACAACAAATGAAACAAAAGGTGAACTACAAGGATATTGTTACATTCATTCGTATATCCTGCACTGGAGAGAAGGTTGGTGCATCTATAGCTCAAACATTAGAATTGTTGGGAAAGGACAAAGTGATCTCAAGGATGCGTAGGTCACTTGACTTGTTGAATTCTCAATAAATCAGTGCTTGAGGTGTCGATAGGTGTTTTTATTTTACAAGTTGTCCCAGTCGAATTCTGATATAATACAATCCATACCAGCCGCGACATTGGCAAATTCTTGAATATCCTCTAAACAGACAGATGATCCATCAATTGGAGAATGATCGTCCAACAACAATGGCATCGGTTCTGCCATCATTAGTTGAATAGGCTCGCTCTTATTGAATGACTTACGTCGTTTTGGTTGAGGGCACAAATCTTGAACAACAGAGGGAATGATGCTTGATGGCTGAATTTGATAGTGCACATCTGTTACGTACCGTTGTTGTTCCTCATCCCAGTAACTGCAAGTGACAGGTGGGTCAGGGATTGGTTCAGCAGACTTGTGGAATCGATCCGGTTCTTCTTCGTAGTCAAACTCGGAGCCATTTCGTGAATGAAAACTGATCATTGACGCCGACGATGGTGCACTGGATGTTGCCGTTGGATCACTGTAGATTGCAAAAGAAGTTTTCTTCTTGTTGCTACTCTTTGGACCTGGTTGTGACCTCGGTCTCTTGCGACTTGGTGTTGGCTTTTGTTGTTGTAGTTGCTGTTGTTTCAAATCAGATAGAACTCTTCGATTCTGTTGCAATGGTTGATGTTGTTGTTGTTGTTGTGGTTTAATGACAGATGCAGAGAGACCACCAGTTCCATTGCTACTACTTCCATTGTTCAATTTGGAAGACAAGAGAGCATTTTCATTGTTGAGGATAAGGTTGGACTGTTGTTGGGGCATGACAGACAATGGAGCCCCGAAAGCAGATGTGGGCAACAGATTCTCGCTCATGATTGTTAATGAAAGTCAACTTGGTGTTTGCTCTCAATTTTTCTTTCTGTCCGCTCATTGAAATTTTAAATTTGTTACCGTTATAAAAAAACTGAATTGATTTTGGCGGCTATCGTCGTTTTTCCGCTGGATGAGAACTCCGACCCGAACATGTCAAGCCATATTCGCAACTAAGTTCCCAAACGTTCAAAACAATACCAAAACCAACCGCACAACAATCGTTCATACAATGTCTCACGATCTGAAAAACAAGATTCTCGGTTGTCTCATGGGATCTGCCGTCGGAGATGCTCTCGGTACGACTCAAGAATTCGTTCCCATGCACTGTGCCATGGAGAATCCAATCAAGGACCTCGTAGGTCAGGGAAAGTTCAAGTTAGAGGCTGGAATGTGGACGGATGACACAAGTATGATGCTATGTCTTTGTGAATCGCTTTTAGAGCTAAAGGGATCCTTTGATGGAAGGGATCAGCAAGCAAGGTACTATGAATGGTATTCCAATGGTCATTTGTCGAGCAATGGTGTGTGTTTTGACATTGGAAAGACCACGAGATTGAACCTGTTGGATAACAGGAAGGAGAATCGTGAATTTTCCGATAAGATCTCAGATGCGGCATCGGGAAATGGTGGACTCATGAGATTGGCACCAGTTCCACTGTATTACATGAGTGGTGATGTGACGAGGGCAATTGAGCTTAGTGGCCAATCTTCAATGACAACTCACCCATCGGAGATTTCAAGAGACTGTTGTCGATATTATGCGGCACTTATCATTGGTGCTGTCTTGGGAGAGAGTAGGGAAATGCTCTTATCTTCGACTGAACTCTATGTACCACCAGGACTCGACAAAGACTATTGGACAGTGAATCCATTGAGAAGCGAGGTATTGGATATTGTAGCGAATTGTTCTTATCAAAAAAGCAATCCACCTGATATTTGCAATAGTGCATATGTTGTGAAGACGATGGAAGCAGCCCTGTGGGCCTTTTATCACTCTGATAGCTTTGAGGATGGTGCTCTAAAGATTGTCAACCTGGGCGACGATGCAGACACTGCTGGTTGTATATATGGTATGCTCGCAGGAGCATTTTATGGCAATGATGCTATACCTGAAGCATGGAGACAAAAGATTGTGTTCAAAGATCTAATCTTTGTGTACTCAGAGGAAATAGTGCAAGTGTACAATAGTAACAAGAATAATAACGAACAAAGAACTGAGAAATCTCCTCAGTATGAAGAGGCTCAAGAACTTCTACACTTCTTAGAATCTCAATATCAACCTTTGAGAAGGAGGATTGATCCTTGTCCTACCATGTTCAGAGCAATGTCCGAATTCGACAAGAGCGTGGAGCACTTTTATGCCGCAATGGAGGAGAAGGTAAATTCTTTGCACAACCTATCAAGTGAAGTTAAGTTGGGACTACTTAGCGATTTTAGACAGCGTATCGAGGTTCAGGATCGTCCAGTCGTAGCAAACAGAACGAGCATCCCAACTGGGAGAGCAAACTTGCTCGGTGCTCTCAAAGCTCGAAATCAATAAATAAGCACTAGCCAAGTCTCGAGATAGTTTTCACAAAGTTTTATTTGCATGGATTTTGACAAGTTTACTTATTGTTCGCCTTGATATTTAGTTTGAACTTGGATTCAAAGTTATCCATTTTCATATCCAAATAGGTACCGCTGTACCATAACGGCAACAAATTTTGGTAGAAGGGTGAGAAATAGTTACCACTTTGACCCATAGGTATTATGAACTTGTCGCTAGATTCTGTCTCTTCACCTTCCAACACTCTTCGGGCATGTTGATCTGATTCGTTAGTCATGTCAATAATTTGTCTATAAGTTACACCTACTGTCGTCACTAGATTGCTATCTGACACTTCGGCAGTATTAATCGTACCTGATCCTCCTGCACTCAAAACATCACGACTCACCATACACTTGAATGCAGTACCATCTAAGGCGTCATGAGAAAAATGTGCAGTGTGGGCTTCGACTCCCCATGCTGGCACTTTACCATATTGTTGTCTAAAGCTGGTGATAGTTTCCACTAACATTTTTTCCGCATACTCCGTGCAAGTCAAATTAAAATATCGAGAGCATGCGTAGTCTTCCGTTGCAAAGGCATTATGAAGGAAATATGGGTCTTTCCATATCATGCCCGTCTCATCATACACCAACATTGAGACTCTTTGCAACCAACCTTCGAAGAGTGCAGGCTCCTGAGTGTCTACCTTTTCGACACCGTTCCAATTCACCATTCTTACTCTCCAAGAATCCATATCATTATCCTCAGGGAAACTCATATTCTGGAATACGGCTCTAAAGTCTTCGAAAACATAGGACTTGACATCCATTTGCATAGCTTTCATACTCTCCCAGTTCATCAATTCTTGCTTTGTGAAGTAAGATTGGATGAGTTCTTGAATACGCAAGGCACGCCATGATCTGAAATAATCCTGAGTGAGTGTATACTTGTAACCAGGTGGAGCGATTCTGTTGTTTGCTGTTGCAAAATATCCTCGCTCTGGGTTGAGAGCGGCTGGCATTTTATCGAATGGAATATCACCACTGTCATGGTCGTACACGCCAGTACCTGGCACAACATATCTTCCACTATGTCCTCTTCTTCTTTGAGGAATTTTTCCAGCAAGACGGTAGGCTATATTTCCCTCATTGTCTGCATAGACAAAGTTCATGGATGGAGCGACATACTTTTTCAAAGCATCATTAAACTGCTCAAAATCAGTTGCATAATTCAACTGGTGATAGGAATCAACAGTGGCATCATCGAATTGTAGAGCAGTCCAATAGAGAGCCAATGGCGCACTATCCTTAACACCATACAAATCATTAATGATTGGTCCATAGATACTGTCTTGAACCTTTAGTTCTACACTTGAGCCTCCCTTCACACGAATTTTCTCTGTTCGTTCCACTAATTCGTACGCTCGACCCTTAGTTGTGTAGGTGTTATTAGGGTTCATTTGTAATGCATAAATGTCCTGTGCATCGGCATACGAGTTTGTTATACCCCATGATATGTGTTTGTTTCTTCCAATGATCACACCAGGAACACCGACAAACGATGCTCCAATCACATCCAAATCATCGCTCTGAATGTGATTCAAGTACCAAATATTAGGTGCGCTAAGCTTCAAGTGCGGATCACTAGCCAGCATTGGCTTTCCGCTCTGGGTATGATTGCCTGACACGACCCAATTGTTGGATCCTTGACTAGAGAATGGATGCGTTCCAAAGTATTGTTCAAAAGCAGTGAACGAACTCAATTCTTCTGGTGTGTAATGCACAGTTCTTCCAGTACTTCTCGAATTGGACTTCAATGGATGATAATATCCACTGTTATCAGTCTTTGATTCCTCAATTTCATTAATTTCTTGAGCAGTCAAATTCAATCCCAAGTCATTCATTGTCAAAATGGTAGGGTATCGTGTAGGATCATAGTGCGGCAACAATTGTTCCAATCTCTCCAGAGAAAGACCACTCTGCAACAACTTGTATCTCAAAATTTCTCTATTGTGATTCGCTGACATGGTCCAACTAATGTACTTGAATGTGGCCAATGCATCAACAGGTTCCCACAAGGAAGGTGAAATCTTCAACAGCCCAAACGTAGGTGGCATATGCGGATTCGATTCAATATATCGATTGATACCGTCACAATAGGCCTGAATACGAGTCAGTGTCTCATTTGGTGTAATCAATAAATCTCTCTGTGCAGCTCTGTGAAAACCAATGGTTCTTGCCACTCGATCCAAATCGAGAGTCTTTGATCCCAAAATCTCAGACACTGTTCCAGCAGCCACACGCTTATTAAACTCCAACTGGAAGAGTCTATCTTGAGCATGAGCAACACCTTGTCCAAAGAATGCTTCATAATCCGATTGAGCCACAATGTGAATCATTCCACTTGATTCTCTCTCAAGCTTAACATTCGACAGTTGATCACTGTTGGACAACTTGATTGTTCCCTCGTATTGAGGCAGTGTCTTTTGCTGTCTTGGCACAACAATAATGGTAAAGAGCAAGAGCGCCAAGCACAATCCCACTGAAAGCAAAATGAACAAGATTTGAGCGATAAAAATCACGGCGCGCACCACATCGTGTTTTCCCTCCAAAACCATGTACGTTTTTTCGAGCACCTTGTCAGGGTCTTCATTCTCCTCTTCCTCTTGTTCACTGTCGTAGCTATTCTCAGAAAAGGCATTGAGCTCTTCGTGATCTTCATCCTCTTGAACAGCGCCATTGGTTGCTGATGCACCACCATGATTGGTGAACCATCGAAGTCTCGATTGAGAGTTTGGATTCTGTGCGGCTCTGTGCTTGAACATGATGACGATACGTGACATGTGAAAAGCACAGAACGCCACAACAATGAATATCGTAACAGTCAAGAAGCTAAAGAGAGCTTTTCTGCACAGGAACAACAGTTGATAGTGCAAATAAAAATCAATAAAGAAGCAAATGATGGTGATGACGAGCATGCACAGTAGAAGTAGAAAACTGATGAGATTGTACCATCTGTTATAAATAATGTTCAAGTATCGCTTGTTGATGGATTGAAAGACATCACTTTGAAGAATGGACATGTTTTATGTTGTTTCTTCTTCTTGTTGATGATGGTGATGAAGATATATTGTTGTTGTTGTTGGGTGTTGTGAGTGCTTTTGTTACTGTTGTGACTTCTCACAGCGCAGATTCTCAGAAATCGTGTGAATTCGCGCTTTTTGTGGCCAAACACGTTTCGGGAAGATTTGTTTTTGGGATCCCCTCCCAGAGAAATCTCTTGCCATGAACCTTCAACCGAGATATCAGCAGAAACGAACTAGTTTCACTGTTGTATTCGGTGATTTGTTGTGATTGTGTTATGATGGTCTTTATTCCTCCTCTGAGGAGTGGTCCTCCAACACACTGCCTTCTGTAACACTGTCAACATTACCAGAAGCTGCAGTAATGGATGATACAAAGTCATCATCATGCCCGGATGTTACCGTTGTCATGGTTTCATCATCATCGCCATCAACTTCTTCCTCATCAGCTTCATCGTCTTCTTCTTCTTCTTCGTCCACTACGTGATCTTTGTCTTCATTGTCACCATCTCCACCTGGGCTGACAACATCCAATGAGTCTTCTTCCTGACCCGCAAGTAATTCGTCGTTGTCCAGGTTCGTTTTTTCAGGTGTGGATGGCTTGGTAAGATGATCTAAATTAGTTTTTCTGGATTCTTGCTGAGATGTTTCACTTTGAGCCGATAGAGCTTGTGCTTTTTGTCGAGAATCGCCAGTGGGATCGTGTTCACTGTCTTTGGTGGGCTTTGATTTCTCGCGCTTTTGTTTCTTTTCTAAAAGTACAGCATCGGTTGTAGTTGCAGCCACAGGTGTTTCCTCAGCTCTTCTATTCTCACTTGGAACCGAAACATTCTCAGTTCTTGAAGTAGAGGCTACTTCCTTCTTTTTGTTTGTCTTGTCGTCCAGTTCTTCTTCTCCTTCTCCTTCCTGTTGCGACAATAACAAGTGTCTCGAAACCTTCCTCCGTCTTCGCTTCTGTATGTTTTGATCACTGGCTGGCAATTTCCGTTTACGAGCATTTGCTTGAAACACAAGGTCCTTGTTCTCTTCAGACAACGCCACTTCTTTCCTTAATGGATTACTATGCTCATCCACAAAGGTGATGTTACCAGTCAGCGATTTTTCATTTGTATGGGCAGATGGAGTCATGGTGGCAGCATTCTTGCGAATCTTAGCTGTTGCCGCATGGTCATCCATTCCCCTGTCCACACTGGATTCTCCGCTACTACCATTCAGCAGCATTCCAGCTGTAGATGACTTGTCCGATGGATGTGAGGAAATGGCGGGAATCAAAACATAGCTTGAATTGGAAAAAATACGATCAGAGTCCTTGAACTTGGTCTTACGAGTGGATTGGGAGGCACGTGCTCTCGTGCTCAGATAACCTTCAAATCCCTTTACAACGTTTCCAAAATTTCCCGTCTCCTCCAAATAATTTCCCTCTAAATTGAAGATTTGTTGTTCAATTTGACGGAGATTCTTCTCAATCTCCCGCTTCATTTGTGTGAGATCCTTGACAGACAAGTTGGCCAGTGCGTCATCACTGTCGGTTGAGTTGTTGTTTTGTTGATGATGATCGGTAATCATTTTTTGATAAATGGTTTTGTTGGTTTCCTGGTGTAAGGCTGGTGTTCAGAGACCTTCTTGTTGAAGTGCGAACGTTGGATTCCAGGTGATAATCTGTTTTTGTTGATGAAGATCAACGAGTAATTATTTCGGCCGCACAAGTTGGCAATATCTCACGCTAATAAATTGAGTGTGGTACTGCGTTGGAGGTATCTCCGTTTGATGCGGTCGTTCACTTCTTCCCTCTTGCGTTCTTCCTTTGGTTTGAAAGAGATTTTGGTATAGCCAGACAATGTTGCTGTGTTCCGGTCAACGCTCGGTTCCTTCACGGTATCATAATCAGTCACAAACTTTTCATCAGCCAAGAATGGCTTTGCTCGACTCGTGGTTGGAGTATCCTTTTGCATCTTCTTCCGCATATGTTGTTGGGGATTGTATGACACTGAGCGAATAGAATTGCTGGATGTTGTCTTATGGATCAACTCATCTGGATTGTTGTTTGGCTTGTTGTGGACAGAGTGAACATTGGATCCTCTGGAGTCTGGGATGTTGGTTACTGGGGAATAGGTTCCCAGGAGCAGTTCTTCTAATCTGAGCTTCGTCTCTGTGGATTTTGGTTGATAGAAGTTTCTGAATAGGATCCCCGATAGTTCGTCATCATAGTGATGTTGATGTTTCAAGGGTTCATACTCTAGGTTTGAAGCCGCTTCAGCTTCATTGTTCTGTGCTTCAGCAAGTAGGTTCGAAAGCTTCTCAGCATTCTCCTCATTTTCTTTTTGGTACTTTGATAGAGCAACAATGGACCTCTTCAGTTTGTTTAGGATTACATATCTTCGGTTCTTTTTCTTTCTCTCTACTTCGAAGTGCTCTAGATACTTATGGATGTTTGAGAGCACATTTTCGAAACAATTATTGTCTTCAGAAGGATCGAATCCATAGTAGAATTTAAACTGCTTCTGGTGGGTGTTCAACTGTGAATGATACTCGGAAATCAAAGAATTGACCATAGCGGTATCTTCTTTGGAGGTTAACATGTGAATGAATATTCGACTATGAAGAATGTACATACAAGTCTTGGAGAAGAAAATAATTGTATGAGCCGCATAGTACTTGAGGAAACTGAAAGGTTTCGATTTTAAAAAGATATCCATATACATGCGAAAGACAATTTGATGCCTCAACTGGCTATGGATATGTTCTACTGGTGGGTCAGTAAGTTCCAATCATTCAAGTTACTTTCATTTTGTACATACTTTTCTTGATCATGACCAATAGAGCTTTCATCAATTCTTCTCGTTGATACGATAAGATGGAATAGTTGTGACCACATGTAGACATCTCCACTAATTTTTCAAATAGATTAGCCCAAAAGCATGGAATCGGCACGTTGTTGTGCTGGGAGTATGCAACAAACACTTCGGTGATCATGATCGAAACTTTAAAATTGTCACAGAGAACCAAGTCAGCCATCCGAAACAATCGTTTTTCTGATAATATTTTGAGATTAGCATTTCCAGAACCTTCATGATTTGCATTCTTGATGAAGGAAGTGAATATTTTCAAACATAAACCTAATGTGTTCCATTCTTGTTCCTGAAGGCATCGGTCGAAAATATCCAACAGCTTTGTCAGTGCTCTTCCACTTTCTAACTGAAGTATTTCCTTACGAAGATCTCCAAAATCAGAAAGCATAGCTATTATTCGCATTATGTTATTTAGAATTTCTTGTTCTGAACAGCTTCTGCTCGATGTCATTAAGAAACATCTGATGGTTGGGACAATTATTCCGTTCTGACGTAGAACGGGTAGCATATCAACTGTTTCTCCCAGTTGGGCCAGAGTTTTAACAGACCAAGACTTTGACTCTATATCTTTAAACACCAGATGCGGAATAAGAATTTCTGATCCTTCTCGAACTAACAACTCGTGGAACTCTTGTATTCTTGAAAATTTGTAAATTAATTCGCTGCAAATTCTCTTGATCTGCAAATCTATGCTCGTTGAACTCAAATTAATAACAGACTTGATGAAGTCGTGCGAAAAGAGAGTGTTGTTTTCTCTAATAATCAAATCACCTTGGATTAATATATCCAAAACCATCCTTTGAATGTACATGCATCCAATTGATCTATTCATAGCATAAACGAAAGTGATTGAAGAGTATTGCTTCACACGACTTCTAACAATCTCTATTATGCGTTAGTAGTAGTTCTTAACATTTTCAGCAAAATCACTGTTACTCACCCATTTCATCTTCGTGACACAACTCACATAATGTGTTCAAAGCTTTGGCAGTGTTGTGGCGAGAATCGTAGTCGGTATCTATCGTTTCTATCCATTGGCGAACTATATCATGTTTCACGATCAACTCTCGACAGGCTTTATGTTGAACGAGGTGGTAACAAATCATCGTTGCAATTCTACGAACATCGACCATACTGTGGTGCAATAGAACTGATGCTATATCAGTTAGAATACATATGGTATCCTCATAAATCATGTAATAAGCTATCTTTTCACAAGTAGAGTAGTTCCTTAAAACATCCACCAAGGCTACCAATATTCTTTGGTACAACTCCAATTTCTCGAGGATTATCCTGCTATTTAGACTCGCGTATGACGCCGAGATTTTTTCTATCTGTGAATTGTACACATACACTAGTTCTTTAACTGGTAATACTCCCCAAATAATAACAATTCGAAGAGCGAAGTCATCTATTCAACATGTGTTATCAACTGTCATGGACTGACTATCTCAATGAAATCTAACATACAATTTAAATAACACTTGGAAATGGAAACACATATTTCAAGCAAAAGATTTGAATCGAGATCCTGTCTAAGTAATCCCAAAATGGGCAATAGGGCTCCTTGACTCACTAATCGTTTGGTGCATGATCTATGACTTCCTAGATATCCAATACATCTTGCAGACATGATCTGAACTTCGATATCATGATGAACTACTAACTTCGCTAGATACGTAAAGCAATCACGTTCAATTACTAGATCCCTAGCAAAATCGTCTGATAAATAGGTATGTTACTTATAATTGCTACAAATAGCTAGAACAGACTATGATTGGTACCTACGGACAGAACACAGTATTGTCATCACTTTCATAGCCTCTTGAACGACATATAATGAGTCTGAATCAGTTAAAAACAGAATCGCTTCTAATCCTCCTTCTGAAATGACTTTTCTTTGCTTTGATTCTTCAAGTAGTGAGTTTTGAAGCCAATTAATTCAATAAACAAACAATTACACCTACTTTCATCACAGTACTTTCCAAATGCTTTTGCTGCTTCCAGTTGAGCATCTATACCTCCTCTATAGGCCATCTTGCTGTAGTAGTCAATGATTCCACCAACACCTCCCATTCTTCTATCAATTCTCTTCGCGGTTCCTCAAAGACGAAAAGGACGGAGAAATTCTTTAAAATCTACAGACCAGCTTTTGGAGCGAACAACTATTTGCCTTTATTCAGATTCTGGCTCATCACAACTAATAGAGGTGTCTTTAATGGATGCTCTGATCAATAATTGTATTTTCAGAGTCAGTGAGAGCAGATCCCGTTACAATGAATCGAGAGTCGGAGCTTTACAGTACACCTCCATAGCATCTATGGCGGTAGGACAAGTTATTCTACCTTCCATTGCTACAAGTGAAATTGATTGTCAATCTAGATTGAACAGGAACAGGATTTGTAGTGACTCTGTTCGAGTACGGAGCATGAGAAGCAAGAATGACAAAAGAAGGAGAAGGAGAAGATCTACAAACGAAAATCATACGACAATCATGCTTGAAGAACCCCAGAATCCTCCTCTTTCGTTCAAACAAACCCCAAGGGAGCACTCTCTTGCTCTCTTAGAGACTACCTTCCAGAAGAACATTTTAGAGAGCATTAGAATGGCACTGGAGATGAATCAAACAATCCAACGGAAAGAATTAACAATAATGACTCACCTCCAACGAAATAGAGACCCAAAATCATTGAAGCTGTCTTTTTTTGATACAATGGACCGACTTATTCGATACTTCAACCAATCTCGGAGACACTTAGAACTTATTGAATTCTATCTGGAAAACGGTAAATACATCGATACTTTATCAACTTTTGAGAGAAGTGAAATCATCATTCGAAGACATGTTGTGAATGCTATTGGCTTAGTTAGAAAGATTATCCTATCATTCTGGCAAAAAGTAATGAGTGACTACGTGGAAATATTTGACGAAGCAAATTTAGAGTTTCAAAATGGTGTCCATTTTGCTTTGAAGTATGTTCCATCTCTTCTTGTACAGAAATCCATTGTTTTTTACATCTTTTTGCAGCTTGATTTTGTTGTTTAATCAGGGTTGTGTATGTGCGAAGATGAATCTCACCCCCTCCATGGCTTACAATCAACCAACACATCAGTATATCAATCACTCTCCTCTCTCTCAAGAATCGTTTCAAGTCAGTGAAATATCCTTGCAAGAGCTTCTTCAACTCACAGGTGAAATACGGATATCAAAAATCCACAAACATGACATTCCGACCAAAAAGTTAAAGCTTGTTGAACAGAATGTTTTTAGCGAAGCTGATATTACTGGAATACTGTTCTCCTCCTTTCCTATTCTATCTCCTAGCATGGTACCGAACCTTCACTCTACACGTGGTGACATTGGAGATAACTATTCCGTAAATGATGCGAACTTCGAATGCCATGTAGTGTACAAGCTCAAGAATGGGAGAATCATCTCTTTGAATGATTTCAAAGAGTGTCTAGAAAGGATAACATGCTCAGAGTACACGTTTGTGTCCAAAATTTTGTCTATCGCGTCTCTCTATCTGAACACAAAGTCAGACTTACATACTCTGTATCATGAGTTTCTCCCTTTATGCTCCCAATACCAGGTTCTCTCGAAGAGAAACATGAAAGAATCTAACAGATGGCTTACCAAACAATATCTCGAATTCAAGGGATGGATAGAACATGATAAAGAATCGAGGACAATGACTGTCAACAATCACTCAGATTTAGATTCAAACGATACCTTCTACGACAAATCAAATGGAGAGAATGAAGACCAAGACGCTAAGATGAATGAAGAATTAGTGAATACCATAAGTGAAGTTGATCCTAACCCCTCAAGCATCAAAGAGGGTACCGAATGGGTTTCTGATGGTGAATTGGTTTACTTGGAAGATAGTTCTCTTTGGAGAATACGAAATGGAAGATTGGACAGTGATGTTTTGTTCTTCAATGGCCACCATATTGGAGATATTCAACAATACTATGTTGCTTTTGTGAGACTCCTATATCAAATTCAAATCAATGATGGACCTCTTGTACTGATGAATGAAGGGAAAGTAGAAGAATCAACTCCATCTTTGTTGTACCACGCAATGAAATCATTTAGAGAGACGACATCAGTCTTGGACAGAGAGAATTTAACTATCATGGAGAATCGAACAGAAAGAAATCCCAGTCCTAATCTTAGTGTTTGGCTTGACCACAATGTTAAAATGTTGCCTAGAGTCAACTTCTCGCAAAAATGGCATGATTGCATCAATTGGTATCTCCTATCTTCAATAAGAACAGCCTCGAATCGAATACTCCTCATTACATCGATCTGGATTAATTGGCTCCATACGAAAGTGAATGAACTGAAATGCTGTCCTTCATTGAAAAATATGTGCATATTACATCACGAACTCCGCGTGATGATTAATATTGTTGAAAATCTGAACTTCGAATACGCCAATAATTTATATGTGAATCCTCATCTTGCCTGGCCAACATTCTCTTTTGAAAAACTATTGAGAACAGCGGGATGTTTGTCTGGAGTTGTATCTGAACGATTGTTTGAAGAGATTAATGATGTATGCCAGGAGTTCTTCAATGTAAACTTTTCCAACAATGGAGGGTCAATGGGTTTGTTTTACCAAACGAATAAGAAGGAACGAAAAGGACGCTGGTATCGGAGAGTAGTTTCGTCGTCCGATCTGACACCCTCTACATCTCTCCTAGCCCTTTCAATCGAAGCTATTTTACAGCCAGCCTTCGAAGTTCTGATTCAGTTGAACGAAGAAACCAGAAAGCTAGTTATCCCACAATTTATATCTACCTTAGTCACCGTCTATCAACACTTTTTCAAATCCAAGAACGACGAACAGCTTGACTTAATCATTCGCATGAAACGCAAATCTCGGAGTAGAAAAACAAATTTAACACAGTCTCTCGGCCAAAGTGTCCATCAACAGATGGAATCAGACTATAATTCCTTAGTTCATTGGATCCAGAACTGTAAAGGAGTTGATGAGACTGAACGGAATGTACTTGTTAAGTTAGATACCATGAAACAATTCTATCAACAAACAACATCTGTTGTAAGAAACTATTCCAGTCATCCTGAATCGACTCAATCAGAACCGATACGACGCACTCTTGCTAGTAAAATTCAATTTCTGCTCTGTTCTTCCCAGAGCATCGAATAAGATGGTGTTCGTTTCAATAAAATAGAGAATGCGTTTTATACAAAATCATATTGAGTACAACCAATGTAGTAAGTAATGTACCCACCAAGTATGGCTGCATTGAACACAAGAACATCTGGTGTCATACCCATGACGACCTCTCTGGGTTCAGTCACATGAACATGTGTAAACTTGGAAAATCGATTAATGTCCACACTGACACGTTGAGAATTCAAATAGGTAAACGTTGTATCGCCATTATTGTTATTATTATTGTTATTATTATTATTGTTATTTTGTACATCACCCATTGCAACATCATTGTCATCTGCTCCGAATCCACTCTCGTTTGTCATTGAAGAATTATTGTTCGACTTCACAGCCAATTGATTAAACACTGTTCTAGCTGTACTCAGTGTCGTACTTACCATCATCACCAACCGTCCACAGCTCCCATCAAACGATCCATCAATATTCAATGTTCCCTCACTCTTAATCATTGACTTCATTCGATCAATCATTGTTTTCAAAGTCTTTGGATTCGGTATCACCAACTGTACTTTACATTCACCAATCGGTGGCTCCGTCATCTCCTCTGCCTCCTGTGCACTCAATATCCTCACTGGCACATCCTGAATCACAGTGTTCTGCGATAGAGCACTATTGCCGTGAGACAAGCTCTGTGTCGAACAAATCTCAAACGTAAAGTACGGTTGTCTATTCTTCTTTGTCAACTTGATCAATATTTGCTTTGTGGAGGACTGACTGGGTGTGCACGATTGAAGAACCTTGATCAAATTCTTGGAATGAACTTCCATGTGAATCACATTGTCGTTCATTGACTCGACTCGAACATCACTCAACAGTTCGTGAGAGGTGACACTGGACCAGACTTCCGTACTGTTCTTGGCATCGGATTTCACTGTAAAGGAAATGGTGTCTCGGCTGAGACCAATCACGCATGACTGATCAATTTTTTCCAGGGCTTGGAGAATGTGTAACAGTAGGGTGGGATTGATTAAGTTGGCTCGGAATCTCATGAGATTTTTCTGGCAGAAAAGCAATTCGTAAATGTGAGTTGTTGTTGTCGTGCTTCTTCTGCTTTTGTTGTGATTGCTTTTTTTTGACTGCAAAGCAAAATTGTTTATTTCATTTCTCGTCAAAAGTTGAAATTCGAGAAAAATGGGGAAGAAAGAAATCGCGACGGTGAGGAAGCCTTTACTTTTTCTTGAGAAGAGAGAGTCGTTCGAAGAAGGAACTATTGTTGTTGGGAGACCGAGCAGACCGAGGGCTCTCAGATTCAGATTCATTTGTTCTTTCATCCATGGTCAGAATGTCCTTTTGAAGAGAGTGAACACTGGCGGATCTGCGTGGAAAGCCAAAAGACCTTCGTCTGTTTGCCAATTGCTCCAGTCTCTTCTTCTCTCTCATTGCTTGCTTTTGTTTCTCAATTTTTTGCAGGTACAAAATATTCTTCAAAGCACCACCAATGTTGGTCACGAGCATATCGACATCATCGGAGCTCGAAGTATAAATAGGGAAGATGCCACTCGGTTCCTCCTCGGAGTCCTGACTGTTAACATCTCTGTATGCATTCTGAAGGAACTCACTCACACTGCCAATGTCTGCAGAGTTGTATGAACCTGATCTCTTTCTCTTTCTAACATTTAAAAACTTTTCCGTAATGAACTGAACCGCTGTTTGATACACACAGCCACCATTGTAATCATGGAAGCAGCAAATGAGATCCGTGTCGGCAATCTTCTCTCGGAACTGATCAAACTTGGTCATGAGAAGCATGACAGGTGTCTGTCTGAACCAAGCAGAGTTGCACATACGGTCAAACAGATTGAGACTCTCCTTGAGCACATTGGCTCTTCCTCTTTGATCAGGTGGTAGGTCATAATCAGCGAGTGGACACAAGAAGCACACGACATCAACACCTTCGAACTGAAACAGCCACTTTCGACAGTCATTGTACTTGCCCTTGACATTGAAGATTCGATAGCTCTGACCAGAAAACTCCCATCGCACCTCCTCAATTCCCGACCGATCCTCATTTAGATACTTTCCAGCAAACTCTACATCCTCATCACTCGGTACATAGGGATCAGTTGTAATTCGCGCCAAATGATCCATAAAGTAACCCAGGCACTGCAGTGAAGAAAAATGAGCAACTTTTGCATCGTGACGTCTATCATACACGGCTTGAATACCTGGTTGACTCCACAGTGACTCAATCATGAAAACAACAGTGCTATTAAGCACTAGTTGGCCATAGGAAAAGTGCATTCCACGAATGGTCTCAACAAACTAAACATCGTGAGATTGAAAAAGAACCAAAGTAACAATAGAGTGTCAACAACAACATAACAAGAACAGTAACAAAAACACAAGTCAATAACAAAAAAGTGCAATAATAAATACCTTGCTCAAGTCCGACTTCTCCTGTTTCGATAGCTTTGGCTCAAACAATGTCTTCAAATCCAAATCAAACAGAGTAACGGCTTGCAACAACTGCTGAAAACCGTTCAATGTATGAAAATGAATAATTTCTCTGAATTGATTGTTTCTGTTTTCTTCTTCTTCGTCTTCATAATCTTCCTCCTCGTCATAATCCTCTTCTTCTTCATAAGTATCATTGTTGTTGTTATTTTCATTATTTTGTACTTGTGGTTCTTCTGTAGCTTGTTTTTTCACATCTGTTTGTTGTTGTTTCTCTTCTTTGTTTGTCTTCGATATCGTGTCATTGTCTGGAAGAGCACCGCCGTCTGTTGTGGACTGTTCTTTTTCCTCCAGTGTTGGCATTGTCTCCCCTTGGTCATTTGTGTCGCCTGCATTGTTAGTAATGGACTGATCAATCACTGACAATGATGATTCTTGTTCGTTATGTACATGATTTGTTTCCGTTTCTTCTTGTGGTTGTTGTTGTTGTTGTTGTTGAGGTGATTCTGGAGATGGCTCAACAGTGATGGTGGGTGCAATAACCGTACTCTCATTATTATCATTATTATCATTACTGTTGTTGGTCTCAGTCAATGTCACCTCATTGTCATCACTACTGCTGTTGTTTTGCAATTGTTGTTGTTGTTGAGCATCAATCTCCTGTTGCTGTTGCTGCTGCTTTCGTTTCACGATTCTCGCATGTTCCCCATTGGATATTTTTCGCTTACGATAACCGTTGGGTCCATACTGTGAAAAGTGTTTAATTTTTTGAATGGTGAGCATGCGGTCAGAGTCCTGCAGTCCCAAGAACAAAATTTTGACTTCCTTTTGTCTTCGGGATGCCTCCAATTGTTGTTCAAAACTTAATTGACTGTTGATTCGTTGGTCTCTGAGTCTAGAGTCAGAGGGTAGTGATGATGAGGACGGTAGTGATGACGATGACGACAGATTCGTAGAGGAACCAGACGAGGGTATCGGTGAGTGTCGTGGTGATGATGTAGGTGGTGGTGATTGCGGTGATGAATCATTCATGTAGGGATCCATGAATTGATTGGATGGATTATTGCCCATTTTGATAATGTGTTTTATTGCTGTTGTTGTTGTTGTTGTTGTTGTTTGAATGGGATGATGAACGAATTGGTGAAGAGAGTGTTGTGTTTGTGAGTTGTTGTTGCGTTTGTGGACGAAAGGGCTTTTTCTGAATGGGAGTGGAGGAGAATGCTTCTTGCGCAAGTGAAAGGGCCGAGTTGTGGTGGTTGGTTGATGTTTGGAGCGTTACTTTTTTTGAAACTGTTGCTTTGTGATTCACCAGGACTGTCGTTCATGTCACATGTCATGTCACATTAGGAGTAAATGTTAGTGCGGTGCGGATGTCAGCAAAAAGGAGAATATTTTACAATAGACTCTTCGGGGAAATTGCATGACTCGATTCATTGTTCAAATTGAACAACACTTTTCATTTCACATTCGAAAAGCCACCAGCAAAAATTCACATGAGACAACGACAACAATTCTTGCTGCGCCCCCTCTCGTTATCGAATCAACCACAAGCGACAACCTCCTTTCTCCGCCAATTTTTCTTCACGACAACACAAAAAACAACAACAACCATTGCGACAATAGCAAGAAAAATGGCGACAATCAACACGACGACAACAATGGAACCAGCGTTTGACAAACCAACCGAAAAAGACATGACCATTCTGAAGCAACAACTCAAAAAATCAAAGATTGCTACCCCTCACTATGTTCTCAAGCGATGCAAATGGGGTTATCCTCAAGTCACTTTTGCAAAGTCTTCAAAAATGAGAGGACACGACAAGTATGAAGAAACAAAGGAAGTCTTACCAGGTACTTTTGTTTGGTTGACATGTCCTCGTGTCAAGGAGTTGGTGAGTCGGTTGGAAGGCGGAGATCGGCATAACTCTGAAGAATTTACCGCTATTCGTCTACAGTTTGAAGCTTCAGTGATTCAACACTCTCAGCTCAAGAGAAAGCAACAATTTGTGCAAGAGCAACAACAACAAAACAATAATAGTGCTTTAGCGACTGAAGCAACAACAATCACAACAGAGGAAGCTGTAGAGGAAGAACAACAACCATCAGAGTCCTTGGCTCAAACACATGCAAACTATGAGGAATGGTTGTTGAACACTGGTCTGTTGACACGTGATGAAATTGCTCAATGGGCAACTGGAAACAAGGCTCAGACACATGAGGAGAGAAGCAACTATCCTCAGATACGTCATTCGAATGCCGGTATGAAGTCTCCTCTCTCTATCAAGTGCCTTCACTCTCACATTGGACCGTACATGGCCGGAGTGAATGATTTGGTAGGAAAGGAAACGTTTGAGAGAGCGGCCAAGCTTGTTCAGAGAACAGAAGGAGACATTGAAGATCTAGGCAATGCGCTCGATTGCAGATCAAACTGTGTGACGTGCAGAAAATTTGATCCAGACACAACCAAATAAACCTTGTTGGTTGGACATTATGCTAACGAAACAGATTGTTTTAACGCGTCACAATCGACTGCCAAGCAAGCGAAGTTGCCCGAAGAAAAAGGTGATCTCCTCCAGTTGGGCTCGAACCAACGACCTGCAGGTTAACAGCCTGACGCTCTACCAACTGAGCCATGGAGGATATACAGGTGTAGTTTTGTCTACAAATAGAGCTCCCGAGATCCCCACTCTTGAGTATATCAAGAAACACTACACGTTCCGGTCGGAGAACGTCTTCCAGTCGGACCACAGAGTTACGGAAGTCAAACACTCTTTCATGAAATGGTGCGCAATGCGGCTGCACGAGAAGGGAATCATCATCACTGATGACTCCCAGAGCCGCTGTGAAGGGTGCAAGTTATCTAATTACTTGTCAGCTAGGTCTCTCAGACTGCTCAGCAGGGTTGGCTTGTACCAGAGACAACAACTACTGAATGAGGGTAGGATCAGGAGCTACGAGTCACTAAAGACCGAGGTTGGCAAGGGTTTTGGACCTAAAACCTACCACGAAGTATCCCTCGCGGTGATGGCAATGCCGAATTGCATGAATATAGAGCTGCATCAAACAAAGGGATTCATACACACCATCAGATTCAATGGTAAGTATGCGAGGGGAAAAGAAGATCTGAAGGAGTTGTTCCTTCAGGAGCGTAAGGCGCTCATCTGTCAAAATTCGCAATGGTGGTTGCAGGATGCTGCAATGGAGCATAAGAATCAGTTCGACTTTCTCAAGAACCCATTTGTTGTTGATCGTCAGCTGGAGTGGTTCCACGCCCAAGTACGTAGTGGTACATTACATACCAGAGTGGTGTGTAACTATTTGTACGATGATGACGGCCCCTATTTATGCCCGAGATGCGGTACTGAACCTGATACAATCCTCCACTGTCTTGTCAGATGCCAGTATGCAATTGACGCCCGAAGAAAGCTTGTCATGGAAGTCTACAACAAGTTGCTCAAACTTCCATTGCATCGAGAGTCCGCCATCTCCCTATGGTTTGACAAAGTTCTGTTCAGAAACGGATTCATGTGGCCAATGCCGAGGAAGTCGAGCAGAGAGTACCTCATGGGAATGATGGGTTTAGAGAACGACGCTGTCGACCAGGTGATGGATGCACTGATGAAAAATGGGATGAAACAAGAAGTAGCACAGCGAAAGGCCCGCAGTTTTGTGTGCTGGGTGAAGAGTCGCAGCATCACAGTGTTGCACAGACTCTACCAGCAATCAAAGGACTGCAAACAGTAGTAACGCTCTGCGAGCGTTACTAACAAGGAAGAGGAGACGCTCTTCGAGCGTCACAAGGACGATCTGAGAAACTACAAGAAAGAAGGACAGAGTAATAAAGAGCAACCGCGTGTTGTATTACAAAAAAAAAAAAAAAAAAGCTCCCGAGATCCCGGAAGACCAGTCGGGAGTACCTCTCGGGAATGATGGGCGTTGAAAGTGAAGCTCTTGATGAGGTAATGGATGCACTGGTGAAGAATGGAATGAAGTTAGAATTAGCCCTTCGCAAGGCACGTAGCTTTGTCAGTTGGGTAAAGAGTCGCTGCATCGTTACTTTGCACACACTTTACCAGCAATCAAAAGACTACAAACAGAAGTAACGCTCTCCGAGCGTTACTGAAAGGTAAAACTAGTGCCGCTCTGCGAGCGGCACTATGAGTATAAGTGAAACTAATGGAAAGAAAGATAAACAATAAAGTGAGCAACTGCGCGTTGTATCAAAAAAAAAAAAAACCCTGTATCACCGTGCCAGAGTGGAATCCCCGAATCTGCCTACGTCGATGGAATGAAGAAGACACTGGCACAGAAGAAAGCCAAAACATATGTGAACAGTGTCAAGAGGAGATGTCTCAAGACTCTCCACCACCTGTTCATTACAACGAAGGATAAATGTAATCAACGGCAATGACGCTTTCCGGCGTCATTACCTACCAACTGGAAGCTAACCAGGCCCTCTTCGAGCGTAGGCAAGTGAATAAGCAAAGATAATAAAAAGAGCAACCGAAATGGTTGTATTAAAAAAAAAAAACACCGTGCCAGAGTGGTATGTAACTATTTGTGCAATGATGACGGCCCCAATTTATGTCCGAGATGCGGTACTGAGCCTGATACAATCCTCCACTGCCTTGTCAGATGTCGGTACGCAATTGATGCCAGAAGAAGGCTTGTCCTGGAAGTCTACAACAAGTTGCTCAAACTTCCATTGCATCGAGAGTCCGCCATCACATTATGGTTTGACAAAGTGCTGTTCAGAAACGGATTCATGTGGCCCATGCCGAGGAAGTCGAGCAGGGAGTACCTCATGGGAATGATGGGATTAGAAAACGAAGCTGTTTGTTGGTGCACAAAACAACGACCAAAAAAAACAACCCAAAGAAAGATCGATCGAATTCACATTGTCAAGACGAATCATGACATCTCATCATCACGAATCTGGAGTGGCTATCATCGGTTCCTCCAACATGGATCTAGTGCACTCTGTGGAGTCACTGCCAAAAGCGGGAGAGACCATTTTTGCATCTGCTTACAATGAACACTTGGGCGGCAAGGGCAACAATCAAGCCATCATGGTCGCAAAGCTTACGCAATCTAGTTCTGCCGAGCATCCAAAATGCATTTTTATCACCGGGATTGGAAACGATGGTTTTGCGACGACTTTACAACAGAGCTTTTCGCGCCATTTGAACAACACGGAAACCATTGTACAGTTTGATGACACAACAACTGGGAGAGCCATTATCAATGTGGACAAGAATGGAAGAAACAATATTGTTTTGTTAAAGGGAGCGAATGCAAGGTTGACAGAGGCACATGTGGACCAATTCTGGCCCCTGATTCAACAAAACTGTAAGGTACTTGTTCTTCAGAACGAGATTCCACTGGAGACGACTTGTTATGCACTTCAGAAGGGCTCTCAAAACGGATTGTTAACCATTTTCAATCCTGCACCTGCTCCAAGCCACGACTCACTGCCACTATTGGATGAGAAAACATTGGGAAGCATCAATGTGATATGTCTCAACGAAACAGAAGCTATGACATTCATTGGTGAAGAAGAGAGTGGTCAGTGGGCAAAGAAGGATGAACTAACTGTGGAGGATGGACTTCAGATTGCCAAAAAACTGTACGATAATTTTGTTCAAAAGGGTTCTGCCTGCAAGTCTAAGCTTCAAGTGTTGATCACGATGGGAGGTAACGGAAGTGTTGCTTACTATGATCCAGAGTTTTGTGTGAGTAGCGCCCACAATAGCGAAAATAGAGTTCTGGAGCACTTCCCTATTGAAAAGGTGGAGAATGTTGTTGATACGACTGGTGCTGGTGATGCGTTTGTGGGGTCACTCGCTTACTTCTTGTCCTGTGACATATCACTGAATAATGCTATTCCTTTGGCGGCATCAGTTGCTTCACAAACTGTCTTGCATCACGGAGCACAGAGTAGCTACGAATTCATCGATAGAGCAAAGCTTAATTTTTGAAAAGCCTGTCGATGCTTCAATAAAATTCGAGTTCTCATTTATTATCCTTTTCTTTCACCAACAGCTTATTGGCAATATTCTTGAAGTTCAGTAGCAGTCTGGCACTACCTCGCCTATTCGTCAAAGTTTGTTCATTCTCTAGAAAATGTGCTTCGTTCTCTAATTTCATTAAAGCTGCAAATGATAAATATTCCAGATCAGAAGGTTCAGAAGGAGAGGAAATCGGAGAAGTGATTGAAGGAGATGTAATCTCCTTTTTGGGCCGGTTATTCCCAACCATAATGGATTTGACTAGGCTCTTTGTTGAAGGGGAAGGTTTGGATGTCTCGAGCGATGGCACTGAAGTGATCCTCCTAGAGCGAGATGAATCTTGTCCATTGTCCAAATTTTCCATCAAGTTGTCCTCCTTCATCAGTTGAAGGAAGCTCATTGCACTTCCCTCTTCTTCATCTTCCTCTGCAGCTGATTCTGGAAGTTGTATTCCATACTGCTTAGCCATCTTTTGACAACTGATTCTCATTTTGTTCTTGATTTTTATCTTTGCATTGCCCAAGGTAATTAGGATTTGTATTGCCTCTATATCTTTCATTTTGATAGCCAGATGTAGGGCTGTATTACCATCATTATTCTGAGCATCTACATTCACAGATGTGCATGTCGAGAGGAAGCGAATAATATTGTGCCTCTTCCCCTTGCATGCAAGCATGAGAGGAGTTGTTCCTGATGTATCCTTGTCATTCAGCAGAGCTTCGGTCTCTTCTGGTATGACAGACACACAAAAGCTCAATATATCAATCATATTCTCAAAATAACCGTTGAGGCAGCACTCATGGAACACATTTCGTTTTCGTACATTTCTCTGTGATACCAGCTTCTTCACATCGCACTTTCGCAGCAAATATTGAACAATTTTGGGATGACTTAGCCCACAGAACAACAAGTTTTGTTCTTCATCATTTAACCTGTATGGAGAGCATTGATGCTTTGAAATGAGATATCGAATTGCAGATAAGTTCCCACTCTCTGCAAGACGATGTAAGCAGTTGCCCCTACTAGTCTTGAGATACAGATTTGCATTGTACAACAAGAACAAATCAATCATGGCAAAGTGCTTGTTCCTCAGTGCCAAGAACACTGGAAAATTGTTGTAAATGTCCTTGTGATTCACCTGTGCTCCATGATGCAATAAGAATGTCGCAGCCTCACTCGATCCACTCACTGCTGCATAAAACAGAGGCGTAGCACGAATGTCATCCATTGAATCAACAGTCGCACCATACATTAACAACAACTCCATGCACTGCACATTGTTCTGTTGTGCGGCCATGTGCATACATGTGCAGTTGCCATGACCTCTGTCCCGTATACTGTCAACCATTTGTGAGCTCGCCGTGCCCTTGGTCATTGTAGAAGCCTCAACATACTCTTCCAACAGTGGTTTCAACAACTCGTGAGCATCGCAATCCGATCCACAAGTCACCATGATTTGTTCAGCAATGAGTGCAACCGAATAGTTGGACATGGGTGATGATGACATGTGAGATCCCTCACTGTTCAGCATGACAGTTGCTGTATCACTCGTTGAAAACACATAGTTCATACTACCACTGACAACATCACTGCTCTCGACTTCTTCATCGTCATCATCGTCATCATCTACATGATGATGATTATCCACATCCATATCATCATACACATCCATTTCACCACTCAAGTTGTTTTTGTGACTCTCACTCTCATTAGGATGACTGTCACGATGATGATCTTCTTCTTCTATATTATGAGGGACTTCTGTCGTCTCATTGGTAGACATGTCATCTGCACTGTTCACATCCACAATAATAATACTGCCGTCACTGCTGCTCGTCGTCCAGTCACTATTGTCATCTACTGCAGACACTTGGTCCAATAGCAACAACTTGCTTGTTGTTGTTGTTGTTGTTGTTGTGATAGCAGTAGAATGGGTGGAGGATGAAGCTTCGAGGCGAAACGAGCTCAGTTGCTTCAATTTTTGCTTCAACAGCAATAAGCTATGATTTTTATAATCATAATTGATTGGTTTTGTTGCTATTGCTGTTTCTGTGATTGTTGATGGTTCTATTGTCAGAGTTGTTGTTGTTGTTGTTGTGTCTGTTTGAGTTGTCGTTGGTATGATTTCTTCTATGGTTGATTCTACTGTTATTGTTGCATCCAAAGTTGGTGTTGATGGTGTTGCGGTCGTTGAGCTTCCCTTGGTAGCCACAATTAGTTTTTGTAATTTTGTGTTGGTTCGCTCTTGTTGTTGCTCTCCTTCATTTGTAATCTTGGTCGTGTTTTGTTTCTTCTCTCTCGAACGTTTCACCTCTTGTCTGAAATAGGACAAATTGTCTCTATCGTCGTTATCATTGTTGTTACTATGGTTGTTGAGTGGTGATGGTGGTGATTGTTCAACATTTGAGAGCAACATGGATGCCAATCGGTCTTGACCACTCATCGTCGTCATTGAATGACTGCTGCCGCTGCTGCTGCCCATGCTCTTTCTCGCTTGACCCAACATTTCATCAAGTGTATAACGAACGGATTGTCTTCGAGGTGAGGGTTGTACAAGGTGGGGTTGTTGTTGTGGTGCTCCATTGTCACCAGTGTGATTGTCATCTTCAATGCCATGTTGTTGCAACCCCTGCTGACTCAATGGATTATTGTTGATAACGGTGGTGAGATTGTGTTGCGTTGCTGTTGCTGTTGTGGGTGATGGGTGGAGAGAGACGTTATCATTATTGTCGTTGTTATTCTTACTGGTGGAAGGCATTGCGATGGTTCTTGTTGTTTTTTCCCTTCTTTTGCTTATGTGTTTTAACGCCCCATCAACACAGAAGAAAAAAAATGGATGTCCAAACACACCGGAAATGTTAGCCCGTCATCTGTCTCGATTATGGGGGACTTTGTTTGAAGGGAGACGAACAGATTGCCGCTAACGCGACCATAATTGGTTCGATACCCTGTCATGTCAAGGACGAAATTGTAGAATGCAATCCAAGAACAGGTAGAGCTACGGTTGACCCGTTGTTTTGAGCTTGCTCAGGAATTCTGGCAGAGAATACTCTTCGAGGAGGCGCGTTATGTTCTCGAAGAGGAATGACTGGTACAATTGGGGAAGCAGAAGACAAAACAGCCCGCGAAGAAAGGAGTGGGTGATAGTTAATAAATTTTCGCCATTCCGCGCTGGTTGTCTCTTCGTTTGGCTTTGGACCTCGAGCACTTTGGGTAATTCTCTTTGAGAAATTTCTTTTCCCAAGTTCATCGACAACGTTTGTCTTGGACCTGCAACTCGTTTCCGAACTCCATCTCCCCTTTAACACATCAAAATGATGTTGGTTGAGCTCCTCTAGTTTTTTGGTAAGAGCTAAGTTATCCTTAGTCAACTTTAGTAGTGCCATCGCTTGTTTGGTTCTCACATCAATGTATCCACGGTGTAACTCGAGATTGTCTTCCTGGAGTAGTGTTACTCTTGAATCTAGATTGCTAATCTCCTCGCGTAGCATACTTTCTCTCCTCTTAAACACATTCTTAACTTTGTTCATATACTCATTAAAACTGTTTGCATCCCACTTAAATAATTCTTCTGCAATCATTGATGAGCTGGATTCTTCAACTTTATCAAAGGAGTCAAACAAAATGTGTTCATCTTCTATCCTGGTATGGAGAGAATGATTGAGATCCCTTACACTGCCGGATACTTCCTTGATTGGAGTAGGGTCATCACTTTTTGGAGAGTTCAAGTAAATGCCAGGATAACCTATGGACATGGAGTGCTCTTTGTTAAGAGGTTCGGTCAAGCTTTCGATTTTTTCAGGTCTAGAACTCAGTCGCATGTTTGGAATCGAGTTTACTCGGCCGTGATTGTGAAGTTGCGCGAGAATGTTGTCAATCGGACTATCTTTGGTTTCTAAACCGTGTATGTTATTCTCTTGCAAAGCAATTTGTTTAGGTATCGAAGGAACATCAAGTTTCTCATCCAGTGGTCTTTCTGTCACATGATTGGGAGGAGTTTCAGAAGCACTCTTTCTAACTTCAGATAATAAAGTCGTTTTGTTTTCTTCAAAGACTCCAGTACCTGCTCCCTTCTGTAATCGTTGTCCTTTCAAAAATTCATTAGGATTGATACCACCATTAAGTTTCTTCATTCTTTCAAAATGAGTGATGGATGTGCTCGGTATCTCGGGTACATTCTTCGTTTCTTGTATCTTGAAAATTGGATTGAATTCTTCTGATTTTGTCCGGAATGAATTTTGTTTCTGCAATAGCATACGGGCAAAGATGGATGAAGACCGTTTGAGAAGGGGAGGAATTGGCTTGCCTTCATAGTTCACTACACTTCCATCTTTCCGATACTCTGGACTTGTTTTTGTCTCAGCTGTTTTAACTGCATTACCAATGGGTCTCATTCGATCTTTCTTCTCCTGCTTCTCGTTGTTTTGAGATAAATTGTCAGTTTGTATTCCTTGATCTCGAAGATGTCTCTTCAGAGATTTTGGAGGTTGTGTCGCCGCTATTCTATCTAATATGTGGTCAGAATCGTTTTCATCTTTTCCTGTTCTCCTCTTACTCTTTCTTGTTCTATGTTCAATATTTCTCGCTCTCCATGCTTGTTGATTGGCTTCTAAAATCATTTCCTTCATTGATGTCTCGAGAGGAATTGGAGGAACGATGCTTGATTGTTCGGTGTCTGTTTGAGCATGACTATCTGAGAGTTCTCGAAGATAGGTTTGAGTGTCTGCATCAATCATCAATTCCTCGTTCATCTTTTCAATTTTCTCTAGCTCCTTCTCGCTTGCTTCGATTGATTTATCTTCGTAGTGAATAGGATTTCCATCGAAAATAAAGTCCTTCAAATTGTTTACAAGTTGCATTCTATCTTCCTCTAAATCTCGTGCGATTATGTTCAACCTCTCCATCCTTTGCTTCATTTCTTCATCCACATCGTTTTTAACTCTCATGTTCAATCTTATGCTGACCTGATTTGTTCTTATATCTAGTAACTCTTTCTGGTAGCTATTCACTTTTTCGATGTACTTTTGTGTGTGAACAAACACTTGTTTCCTAATCCCCTCTAGTAGTGCATTTTTCATTTGTTGCAGCTGTCTGGTCAACTTGTACTCACAAAAAGCTTTCTCATTGCGAACTCTATTTGATACACTCTTTCGCTCTTCATCTATAAGCTCATCATACTGGTTTCTTAAGAATTCTAGTTGAGATGAATGTACTGCCTCTCTTTCTTTCATTTCTTCGAGATGAGCATGTGCGAGCTTCTCTATATACTCTTCATACCCATTGACTTTAGTTTGAGTTTTCTCATGCAAACTCTTTATGTAAACTCGTGTTTCCTCTTCTACATAGTGCGCGATATCGATGTCAGTTTGACAATACACAGTTCGTGAGCTAATCCCTGACTTTCTGCTATTCTTGACTCGTTCCCTCAAATCATCAATCTGTTCGATACAAGTATTCATAACTCGTATAGTAGTTTCATTCAGCTTTCGAGGGGTCTCAAGTGTCGAATCTATAGATTCTGTTCTTTGGATGTGTCTCACTGAGGATGCGGCAGTGTCTCTGACTTTCGCACTGTGCGAGATCTTTGAAGTCATGGGTATAGGTCTCATTGACTCCTCATCCAACAATAGGTCAGAGTCAGAAGACAGTGATTCAGGGATGAGCATGAGTTGGTGTAGAGGAGAAGAAAGAGGAACTAGAAGTGAAACATTGCCCTTTTCAACATCGACCACCTGAGCAACATTGTACAGATCTCTATGTCTTTCCAGTGATGGTTGATCCATGGATTTGCTCATGTTAAACCCATTTGACGATTTCAATGGCGGAGAACTCTTGTGTCGATTGTAGACCAAACCAACAGTTGCGCAACAAACAGTTTTTGCCGGAGTTTTGTAACTGTCTCGATCGCAATTTTCACTCGATTGACTCACAAACAACAACAGCAGAATGTCAACGACAGCAAGCAACACAGCCCAACAACAACGGCGCAATGAAACACCGAGTAACAACAGTAGTAGTTCTCCTGTGCCCATGCACGAAAAAATTAATACCATGATTGGGAAATGCCTAAAGTACTTTACGACACTCTATGAACCATTGGTGAAGCAATTGATGCGGTACATGTACGGTGAACAATATGTTGCAAAAATGAGAGCCATGTTAATGACGCCGGTTGATTACACTGCTCAAAAAACAGGTGGAGCTCCACCACAGAGTGATATCGATCACTTGGACGCTCAAAACATTATAAATCTACTGATACGGTATGTGTCTTTGTCGATAGTAGTTGTTGTTTGTGGCTTCTTGCAACTTCTTTTTTTTTAAGGTTCGATTGTTTCTCATTGTAATTTTTGTAAAGTGCGTGGCCTGATATACAGAAGGTTCCTAATACTCCATTGAGTCCTTCATTCCGTAACTATCTGTTTGAACTCAAGCAAGTGAGAAACAAGTGGGCACATCAGTACTTGTTTGAATTGAGGGATGCCTATCGAGCTCTGGACACTTTTGAGCGTGTGCTGTCGTTGCCAATTCTAATGGCAGATACAGAAGTTCGTGAAGTAAGAAAGATGTATGAATATGTTCTATTGCACTATGCCAATGAGATCAAGCGAAGACAGCAGAGAGAAGCTCAAGATCAAACGACGAGCAGGAGCTCGAGTACGAGAAGCACCAGCGGTGACACTGCATCCAGTCAGAGCAGCAGAGTAGCCAATGTCTCTGCTGCCCCTGTAACAGGCTTATCTGCTCCACAAACACAACCACTTTATCCACAATCCCAATCACAGTACATTCACCCACAGTCAACTCCTTACGCGAATCCAATCTACCAGCAGCAACAGCAACAACAAGCCAATTTATATGATTCCAGCTCGGCAGATGATGACGCACTGTTCTCTGACTACATGGACATTGAGGAATAATTTCATTTGGCCAGGACATGTCTCTCCACCAACAACAAATACAACAATTTGCTTTTTCTTTCTTTGTTGAACATTCAATCAAAAATTCCTTGCGAAAATTGTTGGAACCAAACCAAAACAAAAAGCACAACACAAGAGAGCGCTCAAAAATGTCATCAAAACAATCATCAAAGCAATCATCATCATCATCAGGCAAGCGCAAATGGCAGATCAATGTGCCCACAAACGCTCAACAACAAAAACAAATCATCTCAAGTGACAATGACCTCATAATAGAATCTCCACTTGGATTCTCCGAGCCCGCCATTTCTCATGCCTCTCCAAATACTCCGACAAGTCAACCACAGAATACATCCATCGAACAACACAAGACCAAGGACAGAGAACTAAAGGAAAAGAAAGTGTGGGAATTGGCCCGATCTCCACTGGGGAATTTGGCGCTCAAATGTGTGTTGATGTACATGTCGGGAAATCAAATTCATATTTTCCCGATTTTGATTACAGCAATGGCGCTCATGGAACCTTTGAAGGCATTGTTTTCGACGAACGCGACATTTGAGATGTTTGAAAAGGAGAAAATATCAACATTGCTTCCAAAATTGATGTTTATTGCGTTGAATGCGGTTGGATTGGGTGTAGCAATGGCCAAATGCTATTGGTTGGGTGTTTTCGATGGTGGAGCGTATCAAGCTGTGCCTCTTTCCTCTCAAATTTCATTTTTTGTGCAATAGTGACATATAAATTCAATCATATAATTTGTAATCTTTTGGCTCCCTCTTGTCCCTACAAAATGATTAGTTTTATGGTGGCATTTTGTATTTGCCGTTGTTTCTTTGGCTGACTAATGTTGAGTTTGTGCATGGCGGCATTACTTGATCGGTAAGACATGAATTGTTGGGGAATGGACGAGAGAAGAGTTCTTCCTTCGATTGGCTGTCGATTCGAGTCATTCGAAACTTCGACAAATGTCAGATTGGCTCGTTGTGCATAGGAGGAACCATCCCGAAGCAGATTCCGCCCACTGGAGTTGACAACTTGTTTTACCTTTTGAAAAGTGTCCACAGGTACCTCGGAGCTGCTGAGAGATTCGGTTTCATTCAAGTCGTTTCGCACACCCACAAATATGATACTTACAGGCAGTTTGCTGGATCTTATGAGCTGAGACAATGTTTGTTTTGTATCCAAGAATGTTTCTCCCACCAACATGAAAATAGTATAATAAACTTTCTTTCCGTGTCGTTTCCTCCTTTGTTTACCTGCCACTTCTCGCTCCACTATATCAAGCATCTTGGATAATACAGGAGCATAATAGCTTCCATCGCTAACAATTTCTACTTTCATAGGTGTATGAGAACTGACTCGTTGTAGTGTCACCTTGTAATTATTCACAATATCGTTGACAGATTGAATATCACGAATAATGCTATCTTGTTCATTGCTTGGTGCATTCAAAAGAGAACCGCCACATGGGAAAACATGATGGGCATCGTCGTTTTCACTAGATGTCAGGTCGGAAATACAGACAATAGGCAAGTCACTTTGATCAGAGGAATGATTGAGCATGGCTTTGAAGCTCTTGTCCTTTTCTTCTTCTGTGAATAATTGCGTCCCAAAACCGAGCATGTGCGCCTCCTTTGAATGATTGTATGGAAAGATCACTGAGGCTATTTGTTCAATTGTTCTCAAGTAATTGTTTTCTGTGTCTATTGGACTGTGGGCAGAAAAGGAGGTTCCAGGCTCGCCATCATTGGATGAAAAGTCAACCCCAAGCATTAACTTTAGTTCCCAGTCACCACTAGAGGGAAAGAAATGTGACACAAACGATCCGCCCTTTGATATGGATACACTGTTGATCATTAAAGTAGGAACATGCGATTCACTACTTAGAGCTGCTCGGTTCATATTTGATCTCGATATACTCGTAATCATTGGCAAAGCATTGCCCTGATTGGAGTTGTGAATAAGGTAACTTGCAGTTGTTCGTACTCTAGATATCAGTTCGTTAGTTGAACTGCTTGGATCCCAATCCCAAATCGATATAACAACTGGTTTGTTGAATTCATTGTCACATAGGTTCAACACTGAAATGACAATATCCTCCCAATCGGGATCGCAAGTTCTTCTCATGACAGACGTACGTGCCACTTCAACAAGCAGAGATTGATTGGCACTTGAAATCTCTTTTTCAATCGTTAGATAAGGGTCAGAACTGTGATCCATAATACAGTCGGTGATTGGTAGATGCCTGGCAGATAACGACAAGCGTACAATGTCATGACCCGTACTGGTTTCAACGGTATTAATTCTCAAGAATCCAACAGGGGAACGCTTTCTTATTTTGTTATTTGATGCTCTATCATTATCTAACGCTATCGAAAACAGTTCAATCAGATGACAATCATCCTCTCTGCCCTTTTCAATGTCTTCATTGCTGCCAATGATGGTGGAGGAAGCATGGTGAAAGATGAGATCATTGAATTGAATGACAGAACTGGAGGCAAATGCCACCCCACACCCATAATCTACCTGATCATGCAAATGGACAACGAATTGCAACCGTTGAACCTTGTGAAACACATGAATCATGTGTAGCCTTGTCTCAAAGTCAAATGACACGACCGTGCTTGTTTGTTCAAGTTGTCTGGGTTCAGTCCTATCGATGCATATCCATTCTTCGCTCGAATTTGCACATGCGTGTTGTTGATCTCTCTCATTTCTCCTTTTCGTTGTTGCATGTCCCTCCTGTTCCTGATCTGGTATCAACAACTGGCAAGATAGGGCTTTTGCTGCCCGGGGCAACAGTACCTTGTCCAGGGAGAGTGTTAAATGGAAGAGCGATTGGGAGTGATTCACTTGGTTTGTTTCCTTCATTGGAATGTTTGGTTGTTTTGAAGTTAAAAATAGTGTGTTTATGATAGGGTTTTTTAGTTGGCAACAATAAATTCGTCTGATCCCTGTTCCTCCAGGAAAGTCAATGTTTGATTCACCTTGTCTAACCAGCTGGACACCTTAACTTGCAAGTTGCTAATCTGGCTCTTGTCCAACACTCTTGGTTGTGCCCATGTGACGCTGATTGTTTGTCCAACACCATCAATCTTGCCTCTAATGAGATCGTAGGCCAATGCCTTGAGTAGCATTGGTTCCACGAGATCCAAACTATTGGCACCTGTTGCTTGTTGCACATCAACAAATGGAATGGTTCTGTTGTTGGCTGGTCGTGAGAAAACAAGTTCCATGATAGCCATCAATTGCATCTTCTCCTGCAAGAAGGTTTTTCTTTGTTGGAGAACAGGGCTAGAATCAATCTGCGATTGATATGTTTGATTCACTCGTTGATACTCTTGGATGGAGCCTCTGTTGAAAGCGAACAGCAACTTGACGAGCCATTCGGCTTGAGAACCATTCAGTGATTCGATCACTGGATGACTCAACAATTCTCCAAAGTTGTAAATGTGATCACCCAACAGTGCTGCAATACCCAAATCAAATGCCAATGCCTGCTGTGAAACAAATTCAATATTCTCAATCGGAGTGTAGGCCAAAAAGAGCAGTGCATTCTTATAGAATTCATTCGGTTCATCCACTGCCATAAAATAGTCTGATATGGCACGATAGTAGCTCGCGTTGACCACATTGTCCACATAACCCGTCTTATCAATCAGATCCCTTGCTTTGTCCAGTGTCTTCTTGCATGCAACAGAGTCACCAGTCTTCAATTGCCACAATGCAATTTGAACGAGCAAGATGACAAGTGCTTCATTGTTCTTCTTTGTTTCCACCTTGGTGTAGACACTCTCGAGGAATTGGATGGCTCTTGCACCATCAGTCAATTTAGAAGAAATAATGACAACAATCTGTGCCAATCGCAACAAATTCATATTCAATTCGAATTCTTTGAGAAACTTTTCATAGAACTCCATGCTCAAGTCACTCGATAGATCCTTGGTGCGCACAAACTCTTCGACCTTGTCTGTAATATTGTACCATAATCTAATGTAATGTACGTGTGAGTAAATACAGGCCAATCCATGTCAATAACAGCGAAAAAAAAACGACAAGTAGCGGAACATGATGGGTTGTTGTTGTTGTTGTTTGCTACTACGATAATACATGTGTGTCTTGGTGTCTCCTTTTCTTTGTTGCATAACAAAATTAATGCAAGCTGAGATCCAACAACCAATCGATCAATCAGATTGATTATCTCTCCGGTTGATGATGCACTGTTTGTTCCAATTGTTGTTGGGATCACAAGAGCACACAAGTATCGTTTGTAGTTCGAAACATAGACACACATCAAGTATAGTATAGCCGCCACTACAATAAAAAAAGCAAAAAGCTCATATTGTTCATTTCGTACTTTTTCGAAAAGAGATCAGAAATCTCTGACAATAGTGCGGCTTGAGATGGAACTCGTTGAGCCAAATTGGATAAGAATATATCTGCCATTTTGTGTTGCTGTTTTATGATATGATACAATAGATGGTGTTCGATCGAATTTTTCTTTGTTGTTTGGGATTGGCCGCCTTCGATTGTTGATCTTCGGTCACAAACAAGACATCTATTTTAAGAATCTAAATTTCCAATGGATTACAAGATGAAATGTTCCACCAACTGGTTGATGCTCCGACTTGGCGAACACAAAACTCCCGCCAATCCTCGAACAAAAAGAACAAATCAACAACACAATGGCAAGCACACCAACAAAGTCCACCACCGCTACCACCAACAAGGGTGACGCAACCACAACAACAACAACAAAAACAACCTCTTCCAAAGAAGAAGTCATCAACTATTTGGAATCTTCTTCACTGCGTCAATTCCTTCAACGCGCACTCCACGCATCCTTCACACAAAAGCATGAACAACCATTGGAATACCTGTACGATACACTCTACAAAGAACTAAAAAAGAATGTTCTTGATGAGAAGAAGGAAGAGGAACAAAAGGCTGTCATCTCCGAACTGGAAATCAACTTTTCAAACAAGTTGGAAGAAGTGAACGATGAGAAGCGAGTGCTCGAACGAGAGTTGGACGAGTTGAAGAACAAGATGAACACTGAGAAGCAGCGAATGGAAGAGAAATTGCAAGAGAGAGAAGCCATGATTGAACATTTGCAACAACAAATGCTTGCATCGACAAGTGCAACTGACGCCATTGCATCAACATTAGAAACTGTACCATTATCACCACTGTCACCTACAGCAACAACAATAACAAGTGAGTCTGTTCCGTTGAATGAATCATCTGATCATGATCAGCAACAACAATTGGAAGAAGCAGCAGAGCAAACACCAGTGTCCTCTGATCAGGAGGAACAAGTGTCGCAACAACAAGAAGACGACAATGATGAATCATCGACTCCTCAAGAATAAAACAACAAGTATCGTAGTAGAATCAATATTGACGAATGATTTAATTTTCTTCTTCTTCTTCATCATCATCTTCGTCGCCGTCCTCCTCATCATCACCTTCTTCGTCATCTTCTTCTTCTTCTTCCTCTCCCCATTCTTCAAACTTGTCTTCAATGTGACCTGCGGTCCATCCTGGAGGTCCAACAGCAAACAACTCCTCGTCCACCAGACATTCGTCCAACATTTTCTCAATGTTTTCTCTGTTCAAATCCTGACCAATGATCACAATTTCCTGTCTTCGATCCATGTACACACCTTCGCAATCAGCCTTGATGCTTGCAGTAATCTCCTCATCAAACGCATCCCACGTCTCTTGACTCAAAGCACCAAAGAATTTTCCACCGTCGGCCAAAGTGACAATAGATCCAGCTTGTTCCCATTCACCACAGAAATCAGGTCTCGTGCACAACCAGACAAATCCCTTTGATCTCAGAATACCGTGATTCGTCGTAAAGCTCTTCTCCTCATACAACAATGAGTACAATTTTTCAGAGTGGAAAGGTTTCCTTCTTCTGTAGATGAAGCTCGAAATTCCGTATTCGAGTGTCTCTGGGGTGTGTTCGCCCTTGATTTCCTTGAGCCATCCTGCGCTCGTTGCAGCCTTGTCGAAACTGAATAGACCAGTGCTCAAAATTTCGCGGAGAGGAACAACGGATTTCACCGTTCTCACCAATTTGGCCACAGGGTTCAATTTCTTGATCATGGCTTCAATTTGATTCAATTCAAACTCGCCCATCAAATCGCACTTGTTCAACAAGACGACATCAGAAAATTCAATTTGATCAATCAAGAGCTTTGCAATGTTTCTATCATCTTCGTCCTCCACCTTCTCATCACCATACTTTTGCTTCAATGTTTCCACTGATTTCAAATCGGTATAAAAATTGACAGCATCGACAACAGTGACACAAGTATCCAATTGAGCAACATCGGACAAGATAAAATTGACAACATCTCCACCTTCTTCATCATGGTGGTCGTGATTGTGATCATCACAGTGTTCATGATCATGGTGGTCGTGATCATGTTCATCTTCATCTTCGTCATCTTCGTCATCGTCATCTTCATCATCATCACCCAATGAAAAGGTAAATGTTTCTGCGACTTGCATCGGTTCAGAAATACCAGTGCTCTCAATCACACAATAATCAAATTTTTCTTGCTTTGCGAGTTCATATACTTCACGCAACAAATCCTCTCTGAGCGTACAACAAATGCATCCATTTTGCATTTGAACCAACTTTTCTTCTGTTTGTTTCAGAGAAATATCCTTTGAATTCTTGATCAATTCAGCATCAATGTTCAATTCGGCCATATCATTGACAATGACTGCCACTTTGAGACCTTCTCTGTTCTGGAGAATGTGTTTCAATAGAGTTGTCTGCATTTTCAATGTAATGATAGAGTTAGTACCTCATACGTGTGAATGTGAAAGGATGAAATTCATTCATTCGTTCAGTAGTGATTGGTGGTAGTGGTGTTGGTGTAGTACAAACCTTGCCCGCACCTAGAAAACCACTCAATAGAGTGACTGGCAACTTTCTCCTTGTTTCTTGTTGTTCAATGTTGTTTTCAGTTGTCATTTGTTGTTGTTGTTGTTATCGTTTGGCTCGTGTTGGTCGTTGTTTGTTGTGTGAAATGGTCGCTCTAGAGAGGAGTCAGATTTGACCAAGGGGTTTTTGTGCGGAGTGCGACAGTGTACAAACGGGGCAAATATGCGGAACTCAAACTCAAGATTTTAAATGAATGTTCAATCAGGCGATTGCACGATGCAATTTGAGAAGAGAAACTCCGTTCACCACAAACAAGAAACAACACGCGAGCAGAACGAAGAAACAATCTGCAAAACATCAAAAATGAAGACTTATTTGGTTGTGTTTTATTTGGATCATTTCAATTTTCGATTGGCCGAATTAGATAGTTGTGCCCAATTGTTCAACGTACCCATCGAATACGACGCAAGCGAATTCAACCGTGAATCCATCTATTTGTACGTCAAGTTTCCGAGCGAACAGGATGCAAAGAATGTTGTCTCGAGAGCAGTATTGATCAAGTATGTATCTGTTGTTGACAAGAATCATAACTGAAATCATCATTTGCGTATGGAAAATTTATTCACACACGTGTGCAAAACAAATGATCATTATGTGATGTATATGTATATATATATATATATAACAGAGGCGTGTATGATGTCTGGGCAGACACAACAAGTCACGAGCAATTGATACCGTTGGTTGAGAAATATGTAGAAGAGCAAGGCGAAGTGAATTTGGAGCCGTACATGGGACCTGATGTGAAATTCAAGTTGGAAGTGGAAGCGAATGGTCACAAGCACACATATGAAGACAAGGTGCAGATCATGAACCGATTCAAGCACTTGCCATGGAGAGGTCAAATACGATTGAAGGAAGCGCAACACGAATTTCACATCTTGGAAGATTACAAGAAGGCGACTCATGACACTGGTTCTCAGTTGAAACGGTGCTTGTTTACACGATTCATTGGTGGATCTTCGAGATTCCTGGTGGGTGAATATGAACTCAAGAGAAGGCATTACATTGGAACGACTTCGATGAGTGCGACATTGTCGTTTTTGGTTGCGAATCAAGCGCTCGTCAAGAACAATAGTCTAGTGATTGATCCATTTGTGGGAACTGGGTCATTGATCGTGTCTGCGGCACGATTCGGTGCTCATGTCATGGGAAGTGACATTGATTTCAGAGTGTTGAGAGGCAAGGATACATCTGCACCAAAAAAGAAGAAGAAGAAGGAACAATGGAGAAGAAAGGAGCATTCGATCGAAATGAACAGAGACCATCTCGGGAAGATTAACATTGAGTCCAATTTTGATCAATACAATCTGTCTTCGAAAGCTGGTTTGGATCTGGTTCGAGTGGATATGAACCAGATTCATGTGTGGCGATTCGCGAATGCCAAGCATTACAGAGGAGGCCTATTTGATGCAATTATTTGTGATCCTCCATATGGTATTCGTGCTGGTGCGAGGCGTGTGGGAAGAGCAGATGCCAAACCAGTGCCAGAAGAGTTTCAATTGGATCACATACCTGCTACAGAGGTGTATGATGTGCAAGAGTTGATGTTTGACTTGTTGGAGTTTGCTGCAAAGGCACTTGTCATGGGTGGTCGACTCGTGTACTGGTATCCTACAACACCACAATTCCAAGAGAGTGACCTACCAACAAACAAGTGTCTCAGGCTAGTGAGCAACTGTTGCGATGAGATGAACTCGAAAACACACCGTCGTCTCATTACTGTTGAAAAGTACGTTGAGTACACTTTTACTAGCGATGAACCACAAGATGAGTAAATTGGTTGAACATATCATTTAATTTTTACCATTCCGTTTGTCATTTCCGTCACTTCATGTTTCAGTGAAATCGAGAATTCTGTCGTTCAAACCTTTCCTATTCCGGGAATCAGCATTGTTTTGGTATGGCGCGCTTTTTTTAGTGGAAGATCTGCGATGGAATGGCCGCGTACCCTGCGCAGTGAAGAGTTCGCACAACACCAATCTCATCAACAACGTCGATCGTCATATCAATAGAACCGTCAAAAACACACAACACTCTCTTTCCAAAAAACACCAACACCAACACCAACACCAGCAAGCGAAAATGAAGATTGAGATTTTGAACCAGGGGCGACAGAGTGTTACATTTCGAGTCGCTCGCAACAAGCTCATTCTCAAAACATTGATCTCGCGCTACACGGACCAACGAAACATTGATCGATTCAGGAGAGAGTTCGAAATTGGTTATTCGCTGCGTCATTGCAAACACATTGTTTCCTTTCTCGACTATTATGATATCTATATGGATAGTCGAGTCATGGAGGACGACGACCATACCAGCAACACAAGTATGACGACATCAACATCAACAACAACAACAGCAGCAGCAGTCATCGATCATAGCTCTTCATCTAAAGCAGCTACGACCGCTGCTACGACCTCTGCTGTGATTCAACAACAATTCGTAGAGCAACACACACAACTACAAGCAACACCTCTGCCCTCTCACACTGTTCAATCACCATCATCATCTTCATCTGCTTCTTCTTCATCGTCATCTTCATCCATCTCTTCCTCCTCTTCTCTGCCAACCACCATCACTGTTGCAGCAAGCAAGGATGCTCAAACAAAACAACAATCAAACTATAGTGCTCGCTACTGGTTAATGCGATGCAATTCACTGTTAAGTCAGAATCAATTGCACGCAACAGCCATTATTATCATGGGCGATTTTGGAGGTGAGAGCCTGTCGAACATTATACCACCAGACGGATTAACGATATCCGATTTTCTTCCCATTGCGATCCAAGTATCAAAGGCACTGAGTGAAATGCACCGGAACAACACGATTCATCGAGATATCAAACCGGACAACATATGTATCAATACTCGTACCAGGCAAGTCAAAGTGATTGACTTTGGGAATGCGACACAGCTCAGAGAAGTGAACATGAAGGATTTGAAGCTCGAGGGAACACTGGGATACATATCACCGGAGCAAACAGGGCGCATGAATCGCAACGTTGACTATCGGAGTGATTTCTATATGACTGGATGCACCTTCTATCAATTGTTACTGGGTCGATTGCCGTTTAGTAGTACGACGGACGCCCGTGATTTAGTGTACTGTCATTTGGCAGTGGAGCCCATGAGTCCCATTGAAGTGTCCAAGCAGGAAACGAGTTGCAGACGCACTGTGCCACGAGTATTGTCCGATATCATCATGAAGCTGTTGAACAAGAATCCAGAGGATCGGTATCAGAGCAGTTCAGGACTGTTGAGAGACTTACGGAGGTGCAGAGACAATTGGGAGCATCATCACAAAATTGACTATTTTGCGATTGCACAGAACGACATGTCAGAGAAATTTATCATACCGAACAAGATTTATGGTCGGAGCAAAGAGATTGGTATATTGAAGGACGCTTATGAGCGATCTAGGTGGAACAAGGTTGAGGTATTGACCGTTTCAGGTTATTCGGGCATAGGCAAATCGGTGCTGGTACGTTTATCACGTTGGTAATTGATGGAAAATACCATCATCTGATCCATTTTCGTTTCAATCATCTAACGTTTCCGTATTGTCCTTGTCTTCATTATTTAGGTGAGAGAGATTGAAAAACCCATCTCCTTGAATCGAGGAATATATATCAGTGGAAAATTTGATCAATACAATAGAGCAATTGTTCTCAGTGCTTTAGCAGAAGCGTTTCAAGCACTGATTAAGCAAATACTAGCCGAACCTGAAAGCGTTATTTCAGAGTATAGAGAACGGTTGATTGAAGCCCTAGGAGTGAACGGACAACTTATTGTAAATATTATACCTGAACTAGAGAAAATTATTGGACGACAAGAACAAGTGCATGATGACATTGGTCTCATTGAAACAAAGAATAGGTTTACCTTAGTATTTCAAGACTTTGTGAGTGTGTTTACAAAAAAGAGTCATATTGTTCTGTTTCTTGATGATCTACAATGGGCAGACACCGAATCAATGATTCTATTGCAAGTTCTACTCAAGAATCCCAATGTGAGAAACATGTTATTCATTGGTGCCTATAGAGATAACGAGGTGAATCCATCTTGTCCTGCCATGATTGCGCTGGAAGAGATGAAGAAGGATGATATACCGGTGCAAGAGATTGTATTAACTCCGTTGGCTTTTGCAGATGTGCATCAATGGATTAGTGATACTCTGAATTCATCACTGGAGGATTCCAAAGCATTGACTGATTTTGTGTATGCCCGATGTGATGGAAATCCTTTTTTTGTGAAACAACTCCTTCAAACTCTGTATGAAAAACAAGTCATTTATTACAAGGACGACAGATGGGAATATGATGTGAGAGAGTTAAACTTTCCGGCAGCAGATAATGTCATTGATTTAATGGTTCATCGTATCAATCAATTCTCAGGAAAGACCAAGATGCTGTTGCAGTTGGCTAGTTGCCTTGGTAATTCGTTTTATCTTTCGAAATTGGAACTTTTATCTGGCCAGTATCGAAGTACCTTAATGGATGATTTGTGTCCTGCTCTGAACAACGGATTCGTTAATATAGTAGGTGAAACGTTTAGGTTTGCTCATGATAGAGTTCAAGAGGCTGCCTACTCTCAATTTTCGCTTCAAGAGAGGCAGACAATTCATTGGAAATTTGCTCGTACATTATGGAAGATGCACAATGAGAGTTCCACAGTGGATGAAAATATATGTGAAATAGCGGATCACTTCAATCAAGCCAAACAGTTATTGTTTCAGGATGACGGAGAGGGAAGGACCGATGAAATAGAACAATTAGCCAACATCAACTTAAAGGCAGGACAAACCGCAAAAAAGAGAACTGCGTACACTGTAGCATTAGAATATATCACATCAGGTGTTCAATGCTTTAATTTCTTAGGTAGGTATACGGATCAGTGGGACACTCATTACGATGTAGGATTTCAATTGCACAAAGAGATGGCTGAGGTCTATTATTTGAGTTCTCAGTATCAAAAGTCGGATGAAACTCTCGACTTGTTATTGGAGCACGTCAGTTCAGATATTGAGAAAGTTGAGGTGTACAATATTAGGGCACTACAGTTGCAGCTATTGGGAAATTTGAAAGAAGCCATCGATGTTGGCAGAATTTCCTTGAAGATCCTTGGAGTAGAGCTAGCTGAAGGTGTCATTAATGTGCAAAAGTCGATTCAAGATGAATCATCTGTGATCCAAAGAATTCTCCACGAAAGATTTGGTGAAGATCCTCAACTGAGTTCATTGGCTGATCATCTATGTCAAATCACTCATGGAACACGCGCGACAGCTCTCAAAACATTAGTAATAATGCTGGCAGCTGCCTACATGTGGGATCCAACTCTATTCGGTCTGATTGTAACAAAAACTGTGCGTCAATCTCTTGAAGACGGTTGGCTACCGGATACTCCATTGTGTTACATGTTTTATGGAGTTTCTTTGATTAATAGCAACAATCATCGTGATCAAATTCTTGGTTACAAATTTGGAAAGTTAGCTGTCACTCTGTGTGAGATTGTTGGAAATGGTGTACAAAAGTGTAAGGTGTATAATGTGTTTGGAACGATGGTGGTTCCCTGGTTTCACCATGTGCGACACTCCGAAGTTTATATCAGCATTGGATACAAGTATGGTTTGGAGAGTGGTGAACTGCAGTATGCGGGTTATGGGCGATTTTCTATTGGATCGATTTACTATATACGTGGAGAACCCATCAATATTATTGTGAGCGAACTGGACAAGATGCTTGTATTTTTGAAAGGCATTCAAAATCAAATGGGTATGGATTCTTTGAAAGCGGAACAATTGATGATGTATCATTTGATGGGTAGGAGATATCCATATCATATGAGCATTGAAGATCAATTTGCCGAGAATGATAAATTTTTAGTTGAAACGAAATCACTCTATGCGAATGGTCACTGGATCATTTACAAAGCGATACTACTTTACATCTATGATCAGGACATTGAAACTGCATATGATTTAATTTCAGATGCGACTGATAATTACATTCGATACATGACGGGATTATCTACTTTAATCATACATCGTCTATACGAAACGCTAATCATTTGCAAGTTATTGCACAACATCAATTCCTTTTCCCATTTCAACAAGGGGGTTCTATTGGAGAAACTTAATAAGAATCGAGAGCTCATTAAAGACTGGGTTCAGAATTGCTCGGAGAACTTTGAGAATAAATTTTTGCTGATAGAGGCAGAGGTGAAGCGACTGGATGGTGATTGGGATGCATTAGACTTGTACGATCGTGCAATTGAAGTCGCTCAGGTTCAAGGATTTACATCAGAGGGAGCGATTGCCAATGAATTGGCCGGACAATTTTTGTTGTCAAAGAACAAGCCTCATCTGGCAAAGCACTATCTTGACCAGGCTTGCAAGACATTTGATTTGTGGGGTGCTACAAGGAAAGTTGACCTCTTACAAGCAATACACAGAAATCTCATTTCTATGGATTATTCCAAGACAGAGGCTTATGGATCGAGTAGCTCTCGAGCTTCGACTTCCGATCTCTCATTAGCTCTATTGGATATCGATACAGTTGTCCGAGCAAGTCAAGTTATATCCAGTACGATAGATATGAAGCAGTTGCTGTTTAATGTGATGAAAATAATTACGGAGACGAGTGGAGCTGAAACAGGTGCTTTAATCATTGACAATATTGTTGAAGCTTACTACAGACAGCAAGGAGCTGATGAATCAACTGCGCGCATTGAAACCCTATGCAACATACCATTGGCCGAATGGAGATATGGTTGTCGTTCTATTATTGAATACGTATCGAGAACAAAGGAAACGATTATTTTGCACGATGCGATACAAGACAGTCAACAATTCAAAAACCATCCATACATTGATGCAAACAAGTGTAAATCAATATTGTGTATGCCAATTGTTCGTCAAGATGAACTCAAGGGACTACTCTATCTGGAGAACAACTTAATGAGTGGAGCGTTTAATGAACAGAGACAACAAGTCCTATCTTTTGTTGTGTCACAGGTAGCAATCTCTTTGGAGAATGCAAGATTCTTCCAGGCTCAGATGGAAGCTGCAGAAAAGATTGCAGAAATCCAGCGAAAACGAGCACGGGAAGCAGAGATTTTCCAAAGGAAACAGGAGGACTTTATTGACAGAGTGTGTCACGAAATTAGAAATCCTCTGAGTGGGGTGTTTGGAAATTTGGAAGCAATGGGATCGATTGTCAAATCATTGGAAGAGAAATTGAGGGATAGCTCTGCGGCTCAATCGGACTTGTATGCACTTAAAGAGTGTGTGGATTCTATAGATATCTGTACGAGACATCAGAAGAATATCGCAGATGATGTGTTATTGCTCAGTAAGCTTGACTCATCCTCTCCTATTCCCTTGCGTCCATCACCCTTTCATATCAATGAAATGCTCCATTCAATTGTTCGCATGTTTCAGGTCGAAATTGAAAGAGAGGGATTGTCTCTCTCTGTTCAATATTTAGATCCTGATCAAGTAGTAGTGGCTGACATAGGAAGGATAACACAAGTGGTCATCAATCTTTTAAGTAACTCGATCAAGTATAACGTTTCTAACGGTTCGATCTCAATATCTGTGAGTGTGGATAGGAGCAGTAAGCCGTCTCTATGTTTTTCGATTCAAGACACAGGTATCGGTATGAGCAAGAGTGAGACAAGTCAGCTCTTTAATCGTTTCAAGCAGCTCGAACATAAGGAAGACTACTCGGGAAGCGGGTTAGGGTTATGTATCACGAAATCACTGGTTGAGCTCATGGGCGGTTCAATACAAGTCACGAGTGTTCCTAATGAGGGAACTTGTTTCTCATTTTCCGTGGACTGCCAGCTGGAAGAGCCATCACACAAGAGCTCTGCCATGACACAGCTCGCGGAGAGCAGAAAGGAAAAGTTGAACATTCTCATTACGGAAGACAACACCATCAATCAAAGAATATTCAAGAAGGCTCTCGAAAACTTGGGACACTCGTGTAGAGTGGCCAACAACGGGATAGAAGCACTAGAGTTGTATCAAAGTCATTCTGACATCCAAATTATCCTAATGGATATACGGATGCCATTAATGGATGGACTCTGTGCAACCAAGCATATACGTCAGAAAGAGAAAGAATTAGGCAGAGATCGAGTGGTGATCATTGGTCTTTCTGGAAATGCTCGAGAAGAACAAGTAAGTGAGGCCTTAGAATCAGGAATGGACGCATATTTAATCAAGCCTATTAAGACCGATGAATTGGTCAGTGCAGTTGAGAAACATTACTATCTTCCTCGAATCACTCACAAATAAAGGAAAACGTGCTTTGAACATCTTACAACAAACGCGTGTGTTCTGAACTTCTCTTTCTGAAGTATAAGAAGGCTGAAACTGCTCCCAACACAATGGTTGATACTAGAAAAGCAATTGCTGCAATGGAAATAAATGCAATGAGACCCTTCTTGATAGCTACAAATCCAGAGGGAACAGAAATCGATACACACTCGTTGGATGCTGATAGAGCATATCCTGAAATGCAAGCGTAAGGACATTTGTCGTCTGTCAGAAGGGTGCTTGGTGCAAACTCGGAGTGAGCAGGCTTACGAGTACATGCCTGGCATTCGAGAGTCGATCCGTTGTTATAGAAGCCTGTCGAACAACTCAGGCATGCGCCCATGTGGATGCCATACCCTGGATAACAGCTTGCTGTGCGACAAGTTTGAAGATACTGACCAGTGGTCGTATTGCATTCTTGATATCCAACACCGTTGAGAACCCGACATTCTTTTGATTCGACACATGTAGTGAAAAACTGGATAGCATCAATCCAAACCTGAGTTGGATCAACGGCACTCTTCTCAGAATATTGTAACCTGAAGTCAGATCCTTCGAAGAAAAACTCTAATGGAGAATTAGTGTGACCTTTTGTCCAGGAGTAAGCCTCACGAATTGTGAATCGGAATCTAGATTTGGTTAAGAGAGCAGATGGTGCATTTGGACTTGATTGGAGATTGTATCTGTTAATGTCATCCATCAACTCCTCGAATTCGTATACTTGTCCACCTGGAACCTGAGCAATTTGTTGGTGTAATCCAGTGATGCCACCTACAACGACTGTCTTCACTTTTCTTGAATCCTGTAAATGTCTGGAAAATAAGGCACAAGTACTGGCACAACGACCATTAGAGATTAGAATTATATCATCTAGAGGATAGTTGAGCAGAGAGCCATCATCGAAGTAGAAGGGCGAAAAGAATGACGCGCAATAGTTCTCTTTAACGAATGAGGTATACTTGTTCGAGACACCTCCACGTGTATGCTCGACACCCTTCGAGTACCACGATTCATCTCTAAACACACCACCATTGGTTGATCTCCAATGCAGTGGGGACCAAATGTTATCACTTACTTGTTTCTGTGCTCCTGCCTTGGCCAACTCTAGACCCAGATCGCTCTGAATCATGTCAGAGTTTGCAAACAAAGTCACATAATCTTCTTTGAATGAGTTAGAGTACAAATATTTGACGAGGGCATAACCTAAACATTCTTCTCCACCACCATTATTGGTCAAATCAATAATCATATTTGAAATTTTGTTCAACTTGGCAAAGTATAAGCTCGTTTGGAAATCTTTAGCGAATTGAGGGATTGATGAAGGCCCAAAATCAGCAATGGTAATCACACCAACATTTCCATTAATTTCATAGTAGGAAATTTTTTCTCCCTTGACAAGTTGCTTAATATTATTGTTGGCATTGGCGGCAGCTTGTACTGCCTCAATGTGCTTCAAGTGGTCCCAATTATCAACTTCATACCTCTTTTGTTCAGCAGGACTTGCAAATCCTTGGTGAACATTTAGCTGTGACATGCATGAGGAATGAAAATCATTGGCATCAGTGTAGTTGACCTGTGACACACCAATCCATGGCAAATCAATTGTTACTTGCGATCCATCAGACTTTTTGAGCACATAGGTCATGCTCTCTTTGGTAGGCATGCCATTTCTGTTTTGTTGTCGGGACATGAACAGACCACTGATGGCCACATTGAAGCGAGTACCCAGATCCTTGTATCCACCAACACTTGTGTTACTGAACTGAATCAAAGACTGAACAGCTTCTTGATCATCGATTTGGACTACTTGATCACCAATGTATTGGCGCACATCAATGCCAAATTCTGTTTGCAAAAAGTAGGCCAATGGTTCATTCACAGAAGCAATGCTAATGACTTGTTGTTTCACATCGGCAGCAGTCATGCCTGCCTCATGAGAAATGAGATTGAATGGCTGCTTAAAAAACAGATTGCCATAGCAACTGGGAGCAAAGTACAGCGTGTGACCATCGTTCAATGAACGAAACAGACTCACGACACTGTGTTGGAATTCATAGTCATTGGCAAATGACTCTTGTTGCACGAGATTCTTTATCCCTTGTTCAATGTTGACACTGAGAACAATGTTTGGATCAGGTGATTGTCTTGCAATGTCCTTGAACACGTACAGAGGAATGGTCTTGGATATGGTGTCCAGTGTTTTTTGACGCAATTGATTGTCAAAAGCGATACTCTCCAGACATGCTTTCGTCTCATTAAAACGATAGAAGGCATCTAGATCGTTATTGTTGTTTGTTGTTTATTCCAAATGTATCATCATACATTGTGTGAGATTTTCACCGTAGTTCGTCATTGGGCGCCAAAAAAAAATGACATTTTACGTACTGGTTGTGAATTGACATGTGCTTGTCTGTGCCAAAACATGATGACAATGATGATGACTAACAAGGAGAAGTGTGGTGACCAGCAGAAACAGGGCAAGTCCTATTGTGGGAATCTTCATGCTTATCAAAGGTCTTTTATGTTTTTTTGATTCCAATTAACAAGCACAAATTTTTTGATGAAGTTTCAACAAAGCAGTTCGAATCACGGACATGTTACAGTTGGACCACTTGTTCGGTGTAGGCAGATTGGAAAAGTGCATCCAAAACACGCATGTTTCCCAATGTTCTCTCTGCCCATATCTGTGACTCCTTTGAAAGTGGAGAAATGGAGGCAACAGCAAAATCATCAAACACTTGAGCGTGTTGTGTATGAGAGTCAACCACGTGTTGCTTTGTAATTCCAATGTCATTTGATTCTGTGTAACGAGTTGTGGCATCGTACTTTTCTCTAGGGAAGGCAAACGGATCATTCTCAAATGGGATCACAAAGTCATGCACACGAACAATGCTGGATTCAGTAATGTACTCTGCATCTTGAATGGTACATTCCAGGAAAGAACAGTCAAATGATGCTTTTCTGCCATGTGAGAACCACAAAACTCCATCACATCTCACAATGACACCCTTGTCCTTGTCGTTGTCATGGCTGTAATCAGCAGTTGCCCACACTTTGGTTGGTAGCTCATTAAAGAAGTGCAAGATGTGACCAATGCAGTACCATCCCAAATCACCCAAGGCACCATATGGTTCCAATGCCCGATCAAATCGAATATTGTTTGGATCAACGTGAAGTAAGTTGTAGTTGAAGCTAGCTCTGGCTTTCTGGAGTGCACCAACTGTTCCAGGTTCCTTGTTGAACATGTCAACCTTTTGCTTGATATCAAGTGTTCTCTTGTGATGGAGCCACATAGTGTTGTCTATTTGCGAGGTACACATTAAAATGAAAGGTGGATTAGAATCAAGGTCAATCAATCGCAAAGACTCACTAGCGTTGTGGCACTTCGAAGGAATAAGAACATACCCATGAACATTACACCATTCTCCTGACAAACTCTTCTCATCTCTTCCACATTCTCAGAACTCAGAAATGGCTTCTCCACCAGCACATGCTTCTTTGCTTTGGCAGCACTGAAAACTAGAGAAGTTCTCAATCCTGTAGGCACAGGTATGTAGATTGCATCAATCTCTTCATCTCTCAACAACTCGTCATATGATCCATAGTACTTGGGAACACGAGTCAACTCTGCAAACTTTTTAGCCTTATCGAGTGATCGACTGGCTACTGCTGTTGGAACAGCAAATGGAGACTTGTGCATGCCGTCGATCACCTTAATGGCAATGTTAGCAGTGGAGAGAATACCCCAGCATAGAGCTCTCACTTCTGTTGTGCACAACTCTTCTTGTCTTGTTTCCATCGTGGACATGAGTAATCTTTGTGTGTGGTACTGGTGGTGGTGTTCTCTCTTTTGTTTGCTTGTTTGGTGTGTTGCTGCAGGAAATGCGAAACTTCCCATGTTTATTTTGTTGGGTATTGGGATGCGGACGATCCTTTGCCGACAGCCTCGGACACATTCTTGTAACCCTTTTGCTTCAACAGCTGTACCAACTCGTAATTGATTTGATCTACGACAGATGGACCCTTGGCAGTGAATGCAGTATAGATTTGGACAAGGCTCGCACCAGCCTCAATCTTCTCCAGTGCGTCCTGTCCGTTCATGACACCACCAACACCAATGAGCACAACTTTGCCTCCTGTCAATCGATACATGTCTCTCAACACGTTAGTCGATTTGCTGAACAGAGGTTTTCCAGAAAGTCCACCAGTCTCATCCATCACACGCGCTGTCTCACTTGTGAACTGACTCTTGTTTGGTCTGTCAATGGTTGTGTTAGACACAATGATACCATCGATTCCATACTCGAGTGCCAATTGTGCGATATCCTTCTTTTGGTCCATTGTTAAATCAGGTGCAATCTTGATGAGCACCTTCTTCTTATTTGCATTGTTCACTTTAAACTTTTGAATCTCTGACAACAGTTTCATCATTGGATCTCTGTTCTGTAAGCCGCGAAGACCAGGCGTGTTGGGAGATGATACGTTTACAACCATAAAGTCAGCATATGGTGAGAGACGGTTCAATCCAGTGACATAGTCATCCACAGAGTCTGCATCACTAATCTTGTTCTTTCCAATGTTGACACCAACAGGAAACACCACGTTTGTCTGTTTCTCATTCTTCTTGTGGCTCACATATTGCTTCAACCGTTCTTCAGCAATGTCCATGCCATGAGAATTGAAACCACATCGATTCACAATGGTATCAAACGCCAACTCATTGTTGGCTCCTTCTGTTGTGATCGTCTTGGCTCTAAAGATTCTAGGCTTTGGATTGCCATCTTGTGGCAATGGGCAAATACTGCCCACTTCCATGAAACCGAACCCCATCTCACTCAACGCACTCATGCACTGAGCATTCTTGTCATAACCAGCAGCCAATCCAATGGGATTGTCAAATTGCATGTCCAACACTGAAACATGCAACATGATTCGATCATTTTGACTCTCGTTTGGAATGAGAGAGTGCTTGAGTTTGGGAGTGAGGCCCAACGATGCGGCCATGACACTAAAATTGTGAGCTTGTTCTGCGTCCATCCAACGATGCATCACAGGCAGAATGACTCGAGGATAGATTGGACTGTGGACGTCTCTCGATTCATAGTAACCCACTCCTGCAGCAACACTACCCAATAGGAACAATCGTTTCATCATGTTCGGGCCTACGGAATCTTGATCACGTTATTCTGATTGAGTTTTTTCCATCCGTATCCGTGGCGTGTGAAATTTTCTCTCTTCTCAGCCAGTATGGCCCAACTTCCAAAAATTTACAGACTTTTAATCTCCGCTCTGCCATGGAATACACGCCAAAAACAAAGTGCATGCTTGCTTTGTTTACGTCCCAATTTAACTAAAAAAAAAGCTGCACATCTCTGACTCTTGTGCACACAGAAACTTGAAACTCTTCTCCAAGAGACATTCAAACAAAAAAACACAATCACAACAAAGACATCACCATTTTTATTATTCTGTAAATAGGAGAGAGAACCTGATAAACCACAACAACAACAACAACACCATAACAGCGTATTTGTAACAACAATAACAACACTCAAAAGCTGCCCTTCAAGTTTTTACGAGAACAAATAACAAGCAAGTGAATCGAGAGAGCGAATCATCACCAATATTATCAAACCGATGGCACACAAGAAAAACAAGCATCAATCTCTGACTGATCATGACAACAATGAAGTTGACAACAGAAGCAACATCAACAACAGCAGCAATGCGTCCATGAACAACACGAATAGCAGTAACGTTGATCCACAACCACAAAACAAGGCTAGGAAGCAGAAGAATAAGAGAACGAATCATCATAGTAACAACAACAATAACAACAATAACACTGTTGCTTCATCTTCCTCATCCACAACAACAACAACATCAAGAACACCATCACCCACCAACAATAATAATAATAATAATAGTAACAGCAATAACAACATTAATAGCAGTAGTAGTAGTGGTACTACTAAGAAGAGAAAGAGATCAAAAGCTTTCAATCGCAAACAACAAGTACACCATGCAAATGAAGAAGAAGAGAGCGAAGATGATGTCTCCAACAATGCACAGCCAACAACAATGGATTCAAGCAGCAGTAGTAGTAGTAGTAGCAGCACAGGTGCCATATCATTTTCAGAAGATTCACATAAGAAGAAGAAGAAGAAGAGAAATCGCAACAGGTATGACGATCATCATTTGTCTCCATTCAGGTCTTATTATTTGAACCTGGAACCGTCATTTTTTTAAGCTAAACTCATATTTCTCCGGCTTACTCACCCTTTGTTTTGCGCCAATGCAAAAAAAACATTTTTTCTTGGAACTTGTGAACCTCAAAAAAACAACAACACAACAACAAATCAAAAAACACATTTTTGCTTTTTGTGATTGGTTGATCTTGGGATTGATACTGAATACAGAAAACGTCAAAAACTTAACAATCAACAACAAGAACAAGAAGAAGAACAAGATACTCATTCCAACAGCAACAACGCAAGAAAGAAGAGAAAAAAGTATCAAAAAAATCAAACTACTTCATCCTCCAACAACAATAACGAAGAAGAAGAAGACGAAGACGAAGACATGAATACCAACAACAATAACACCAATCTCTTTGAAAGAATTATTCAATCATTGGCAAGCAGTAGTAGCAACAGTGGTGATAGTGAATCATCCAGTAGTGGTGGTGGTGGTGGTGATTTATTTGGTGGAATCATTAGTGGAGGAGGTGCCCTTCGACTCTCCAATGAAAAAGTCAATCAACTGTTGACTCAATTGTCAGAAGATGCAGGAATGGGAGAGAATTATGATGCTGTGAGCGAGTTGTGTCATTTCCTGTCCATGAGCAATGAACAGAGTTTGAGTCAAGTGAGTAGAATTGGAGAATTTGTGCCTCACTTGGTTCGATTGTTGCAATCTGATGAGAATTATGATCTCGCACGTATGTATTCTTTTTTTTTGTATTTTTTTTTGTATTTTTTTCCGTCATTGTATTTTGTTTTTATGGCACATGTATACTGACAAACATCTGATACTATTCTCTCCACACCTCCACACACACACATACACAGTTGTATCTGCAAGAGCATTGACCAACATGATTGATGCCATGCCAGCAACTAGTCACTTTCTCATTCGTGATGGTGCCATTGCTGTCTTTATTGAAAAATTGTTGAATATTGAATATATTGATTTGGCAGAGCAGTGCATCCAATGCCTGTACGTCATGATTTGTCAAAACGTGGGTGTGACTGTCTCATCGAGCAGTGGTCAAATGAATCGCACCTCAAGTGCCGCCATTCATCACCACCTCCACCTCCAACAACAACAACAACAACAACATCGTCATCATCATCACCATCATGGCAGCAGTAGACTATTGTCCTACATGAATGATTTCGATTCACCCATCTCTGCTGCTCTCAGCACACCGTTGCTCAAGAGTGGTGTTTTGATGGCCGTTCTCATGTTTATCGACTTTTTCAGTCTGGACATTCAGAGAAAAATTGCCTTGGTTGCGTCTCAGCTATGCCGGAGAATTACCAGCGAGGACTTGTTTGAGAGTGCAGTCAAGGATGCCATACCCAATCTCATCCAGTTTCTTCATTCGAGTGATTCAAAGATTGTCGAGTGTGGTTGCAAGTGCTTTTATCGCATTGCATGTGCACTGGCACATAATGATGAAAAATTGCAGTATTTGATCCAGGTGAGCAATGGACAGATATTGGACCAGTTTTACAACATTTTGTCTCTGGATGGTGATGACGGCAATAATGCTTCCCACAATACAGCTGTCAACAAGAGTGCGGTGAGTCGAGCAACACTGAGCAGTGTCATTAATTTTTTCACCATTGTGTCCCACGGTTCATTTTCTGTGTGTCAAATGCTTCACGAACGAGGCATTGCCATCATGTTGAGTACATTGTTGGAGCACGGTAGAGAGGATCACGAGTCAAATGCAGCTGTACAGGACGATGTCGATGATGGTGATGCAGATATGGAGAACTCGGCAAGCGGAGTAGACTTGACACAAAATAGTAGTAACAGTAACAACAGTGGTGGTTCCACTGCAAAATTATCAACAAACAATAGTTATAGCTCTAGGGTCATCAAGGAACACTTGGGTGAAATTTTACAATTACTGTTGGAATTGTTGCCTGATCGGTCACTGGACAACAAGAATGCACACCACACTGATGACATCAATTTCGTGACCGAGTTGTCTCCTCAGAGTCGCAAAATGTTGTTGCAGACAATGGCTACTCCGGTTCAATACCTTGAATGGGACAGTGTGAAGCAATTGTCATCACCATCATCCTCAGCTTCCACTCAACCACCAGCACCATCCTCTTCACCCCACGCACTCTTGTCGCAACTGAGACGTATGGCATCTACACAACAACAACAACTTGCATCCTCCTCGTCCTCTTCATCATCAGAAGAGCGAACTCAATTCGAACAAAAGAAGTCTCTGTTTGAGAAGAATCCTGATTTATTGATCAATTTTGGTCAATGCATGATTCCCTTGTTGATTGACATGTTCAGTTCGACTCATGTGGAGCACGTGGCCAATCGGTGTCTCACTGTGATTGGTACCGTTCTGTACTTTTCTACGCCTGACATGCTCAAAACAATGTTGCTAACGATTCCCATCAGTACATTTATCAGCAGCGTTCTCGCATCACCTCGATTGATCCAGGTGGCCACTGCGATTCAATTTGCAGAGATTCTGATGAGCAAGTTGCCCGATATCTTTAGTGAATATTTGGTGAGAGAAGGCGTGCTGTACCAGATTCGAAAATTGAGTGGTTGCGAAGTGAACGACAAGAAGGTGAGTCTCATGCTCGACATGATGAAAACCAAGGTGTTGAGGGAGTACCAAAAGGCAGAGAAAACGCAAAAGGAACAGCAGGAGAAACTAGATCGCGCAAAGAAGGAGAAGGCAGAGCAAGAAGAAGCAGAAAAGAACTCTAATGCCGGTAGTCAAATGACAGACGATGATAATGAAGAGCAAGAGAGCAAGCAAGCAACGACAGTTGACAAGGTACATTTTGTCCCACCAAAGGTTCATGCACCTGATCCACCTGTATCCTCTTCTCTCTCCTCACAGAAATGTGATCATTCGACAATGACCAGCTTGGAACTCTTGTCCTATGTGGTTGCCGTAGCGCAACTGTTTCAACAAAAGTACTTTGCCGATTCCAGCAAGTTCAACAGTGTTGTTGTTTCGAAGCTCAGTGACCTCGCATCCGAATTGAAATCCTTTGTCGATGATCCGAGTGAGTCAGAAGAGCTTGAATGTTTGAAGAGCATTCGATCCATGTTGATCGAAGGCGTCTCCAATTTTGAAGTCTTCTCCAGTGGTATTATCAGCGCTCTCAACAACTACTTGACCAAACTTTCAACGGAAATTGGTCATGACGATGACGTCAATAGTGTTCATGTGCAGCGTTTCAGACGCATCTGTACATTCTGTAAGGTGTTTGATCAGAGAATTGAAGATCCAGCACAACCAACAACAGTCGGAGGAGCATCACAACAGTTGCACCAATCACCATACAGAGTGAATCGATCGGATTCCTTGACTAGATCGCCTGGATTCTCCCCATTAAGTCTGAGGAGAACGAGTCTTCGAATGGCCAGTGATCTCCAACCACCACACACCTATTTGATTGAACTGGTGCGCAAGGTGCAAGACTGTCTCACATCGGTAGAAAACTTTGGTCTGATTGTAAACGAACATCATGGATTGCTGCAGAGTGTGGCTCACACGGTTCATGCACTGTCCAAGCCAATGAAACTAAGAATCACCAAACGTGGCCCAACGGATTCGAAAAAGAAGGCTGTTGTGTTTGAAGTCATGATTTCTCCATTGGCAGAATTGAGCACTGTGCTACAGTTTCTCCAAAGCCGTTCATCAAAGCAGAAGGATGAGTCATCCGAAGACAGTCCACAAAAGAAACAGAAGCGAGAACAGGAAGAGAGTGAGAAGCAGGAAGTAGAAGACGAAGAGGGACTTGAGGACGATGACGATGTAGATGAAGACGAAGAGGAAGATGACGAAGAAGAAGTCAAAACACCACACGAGAATGTCAACGTATCAACCTCTGCCACATCCTACTTCGAAGTTGAAGAGGAAGAGGAAGAAGATTTCAATGGTTCGCGCTTGACCAACACAGTCGATATCACTGAGAGCAAGAAGTCCACCAGTAGTCCATCCACCTCCTCTTCCTCATCCTCACAGGCCGACAACAGGTACAAGTTTTTGGATGAACAAAGTGATATTGATGAGAAAGACAAGGACCAGCAACAGGGACCAATCGCATTCCAATTGTATATGAATGGAAAATTGTTGAATCCGCTGGAATCAGTCTTCCAAGCCCTGTACAGTCACACTCGTAAACCAGGAAAGACATTGCAGCATCCTGCTACTATGAGGTTGTGGGATTCTACTCACTCGATGGAGTATGAAGAGGTACTTGCATCATCACTGAGGACCTCATTGCCATCATCTTCATCACCATTTGTCCAACAGGAGAACAACGAACCTGAAGACGAGGAGGATTGGCAAGTCGCAGTCTCTTCCAAGAGAGACAGAAAGTCACAACAACAAAAGAGAGTCCTCTCTGAGAAGAGAAGAAGTATTTCTCAATCAGGTATAATCAAGTATGCCACCATTGACTCGCTCAATGAATCTCAGACCGCAAAGGAATCACTCGAGAAGCTCGATGCAGTCAATAGACTGAATATCGCTCTGGACCGAGACTTTGCATCTGTACTCACATTGAATAGCGTGGGTGGTGTGGATGAGGATGCTGTCTCTTGTCTCAATCTCCTCCGTCTGATCAACCTACTTAACGTTAATACAGACATATTGCCACATATTGAAAAGATTGGAGAGGAGAAGAGAAACAGACTCATTATGAAACGAGAGTTTATCAACGCCAAGTTGCAATCGAAGCTCATCCGACAGCTACAGGATCCTTATATTCTGTTTACAAAGTGCATGCCGTCATGGGTCACACAGTTGATCTCTCATTGTGGATTCCTGTTTTCCTATGACACCAGAAAGTTGTACTTCCACTTGAACTTTGGAATCGCGAGAGCAATTAAGAGAATCCAGGAGAGACAACTCAGGAACGAAAACAATCACAACGTGAAACGCAACAGCAACATGGTCCGAATGGAGAAACAAAAGATTAAGTTGGCTAGAGAACCTAATTTCCTTCAATCGGCCTTCAAGGTGATTGAGAAGCATGGTGTAACAAAAGCTGTGCTGGAGTTTGAGTATGAGAATGAAGAGGGCACGGGACTTGGACCAACACTCGAATTTTATACATTGGTCTCTGCGGAGTTGCAGAAGGCAAAGCTCAACATTTGGAAGGACGAATACACGGCCGAAGATGATTCTAATGACAAGCAGAATGAAGACTCCTACCACAATAGAACTGTCAAGTCATCTTGTGGACTGTTCCCAAAACCCATTGATTCCGACGATGTTGTCGCAGTGTCCAAAGCACGCCGCATCTTCAGATTCCTGGGACGCTTCGTGGCAAGAGCACTGTATGACGACCGCATTGTCGATCTTCCATTCTCCAATGCACTGTACAAGGCGATCCAGGGTCACAAACTTCAATACCATGACTTGAAACTCATTGATCCAATCCTTTACAAACAGCTAGAGTCCATGAGAGCACTCGTCCAAGAAAAGCACAAGATTGAGAGTTCATCCACTAGTGACAAGAATAAGCAGAAGAAAGCTGTTGAGTCGCTGACACTAGGTAACGATGGAAAGACAACTATCGATATGTTATACCAGGTGTTTGTGCTGCCAGGTTATCCTCACATTGAACTGAAGCCTGGTGGCAGTGAGATTGATGTCACGATTTGGAATCTGGAGGAGTATATTGAATTGATTATTGAACACCTACTCAGAAGGGGCATATCAAACCAGGCCGAAGCATTCAGGAAGGGCTTCTCCGAAGTCATTTCTCTCTCCAGTCTCACCATGCTCAACTATTTCTCATTCGCAGAGTTGGATGATATGATTTGTGGCTGTGAAGAACAATGGACTGTACAATACCTGATGGAGAATACACACTGCGATCACGGATACACCAATTCAAGCAGAGCAGTTCAATATTTCTTCTCTGTTCTGAGTCAGATGAACAGCACAGAGCAGAGACTGTTCCTAAAGTTTGTCACTGGTTGTGTCAAGCTGCCCAGTGGGGGTCTCAAGGCACTCAGTCCAAAGATGACCATTGTTCTCAAGCCGGTGCCATCCGATGCTCCCAGTCTATCACCTGACATGTTCTTGCCTTCTGTCATGACCTGCGCCAATTTCATCAAACTTCCCAACTACTCTAGCGAACATGTACTGAAGACACAATTGATGAAGGCTATCGAGCACGGCCAAAACTCATTCCTTCTCTCATAAGTCTGCTCACTGTGAATTCATATCAAATAAAAAAACTAGACCACTTTCATCGTAAATTCACTTTCAACGGCTGTTGAAAAACGGCGAAAGCAACAGGAAACAGCGACAAAGAATGATTTTTTGATTTCGGCAGCTGAATAAAAAATCAAACTGCAGTTTGCCCACAAATCATCATAAAACAACAAAGAACAATCGTTATCACATCTTATTTATCATGTCGATCACATCAAACATTTTGGATGAATTAGCATCTGCTCTACCATCTAAACCGTCGCCAAAGATTGCATCATCATCATCATCAGCAGTCTCTACTCATCCTCATCATCATCAACAACAACATAAAAAGGTGGTGGTTGAAAAGAAGAAGAGTGACGAAAAGGAATCAAAGAACAAGTTTACAAAGGATTCATCATCAAACAACAAACAACAACAACATGTCAACAAGGTATGTTTGTATCATACATGACATCATCATTTGATTGTACCATCCACTCACTCTTTATCATTTTCATCATCATCTATCATTATTATCATCATTTTCATTATTATCATTGTCATCTATCATTATAATACAATGTAGAAAAAGTTTGAAAAGACGACTACTGCTGCAGTTGTGACGACTACTCGTCGATTGAATCATCAATCACAACCACAACCGAGATCATCATCACTTGTCTCTCAAAAGAAGAACAAGATGAACACTGACTTGAAGATTTCAATTGTCAACAATGTTGCTGCATCATCATCAACAACAACAACCAAATTATCCAAATTATCCAAATTATCCAAATTGAGCAGTAGTAGTAGTAGTACTACACTTGTTCACAAGAATAGTCACAACAACAACAAGATATCAAAGCCTCACAAGACAACTACTGTTTCTGCTGCTAAACAACACAAGAGTATCAAACATCATCAACAAGTACCATCATCATCAACACTTGCTCCTCATCAATTTATTGTATCAGTACCAACAACAACAACAACAACAACAACACTACCACCTCCATCATCCAATGCATCATCATTCATCATGCCATCTCATCATCATCATCATGTGCCACAACACTTTTCAACTGCTGCACTACCAGTCTATTATCATCCACAACAACAACAACAACGCATCATGGATCCATCTGCTGCTGCTTTTTATCCCTATGTTCATCCAACAACAACAATCACACCAAATCAACAATATGACCAACAACAGTACATGATTCATCATCCATCATTCTCTCATCACAATGCTGCTACTACTACTACTACCAATCATCATCATCATCACAATAGTACTAGTAGTACTAGTAGTAGAAGAAACAACAACAACAACAACAACAACCAGAAGAAGAAGAAGCAATACAATAATAATAATGATGATTCTGAGAGTGATGAATGGATTGATTCTGAAGCAGAGGACAATAGTGGCTATAGCAGTGCCGATGATTCTCACTCACATGATACAAGAAATAGAAGAAGCAGCAGCAGCAGCAGAGAAACTAGAACTGGTGGACAAGTGACAAGAAGAACAAGTAACAATAGAAGAAGCAACAACAACAACAATAACAGTCATCAACAACAACAAAAAGAACCACCACTGATTATACCAGGTGTCAATGACCATAATAACAACAACAAGCCACCTTATCAACAAAGAAGTGGTAGAGAACTGGACAAGAGTCAAATGGTGATTCGAAAGCCACAACACTCCTCCACTCAGAATCGAGTGAAAAAGCCATTGCACTCGCGTCGTTGAACTCATTTCTCAACAACACAGACACACACACTGACGGATACATGGATACAATAACATGGATACACATGGATACACATGGATACACTGTATTCATACAGTCTTGTTTGGATCCAAAGAAAGTACGTAAGAGGAAGAAGAAGAAGAACACGAGTCAATCACAATATACAAGGAATAATAAAAAGTTGAGCACACACTGTGAATTATCTTGTTGCACATCTTGTTGTTTCGACTTGAAACCATTCAATTGTTCCTCCTTCTCCAATTAATAGGGGATGAGAGGTATCTTGGCACTTAAACTTGTACAAATCCAACCATTTGTTAAGCATCGAGCTGTTGTACTTGTTGGTATATGGTTTCAAGTGCCTGTTTCCTGTACTTGTGTTTCTGGATCACAATCTCCAACATTTCACAATGTTCAATGTGGTGAATTACCTTTTCATTACACTCGAGGCACATGGTTTCTCCCTGCTGGTGACGTTGTTTCTTCACGTCCTGATAGAAGCAAGAGTGACAATAGGCATGACCACAAGGCACACACAACACTGGATGATCCAACATATTCATACAACTCAAGCATGCCAATGATGGTTCTACTGATTCTTCAATCTTTATCAACTTGTTCAACGTTGAGTTGAGATTTGTTTGGACCTCGTTTTGTTTTTGATCTTGTTGTAACCGTTGTAATTGATTTAGTAGTCCTTGGTTGTCCTGTTCTCTTTCATTGTTTGTTACTCGCAAATCTTCCAATTGTTTTATCAACTGACTCTTCTCTTCCATCAGGGTTGACTGCTTGCTCGATAGGTCCAGAATTTGTTGGTTTTTAAGGTCAGCTTCTTCCTTCCACTTTGCTGCATCGCATTGAAATTGGTTTCGGTCGTTGTTTAGCTCTAGTTGAGCCTGTTCAAGTTGTGACTTGACTGAATTACGATCTCTCAACACAGTGTCATACTGAACGCGATAACTCTCATTTTTAAGTTTCAATTCCTCGATCACTTGGGTGTACAGTTGTAAGTTGCCCTCCAGAGTCGTTTTCTGACTGGTCAGTAATTCAATCTTGGATGATTGATCCTTATCCATCAATTCCTTAATTTCATTCTGAAGTCTATCATTTAACTCACTGAGTGATGAACACTCCTTGGATAGGACATCCTTTTCGGAAATCGATTTTGATATTTGATCCTTGTAATCTGTCTCTAACATCCTCCAGTTATTGTATTCCTTCTCCAAATGGGTCACATTCCATGCTATCTTTTCTTGCAGTAATTTTACTTGATCCTGCTCCTCCTTCAGTTTTTCCTCTAGTTTATTCATCTCTTGTTTCTGTTGTACAAGTGCTGATTGCAACTCAATCATGCTTTCTTCATATTGGGTGAGGATTTTGTCCTTTTCCGTATCATCTTGCTCAAAATCTTCCAATTGTTTCTTAAGGGAGTCTCTTTCTTTCTCTAGCAAGCATAGTTGTTGATCTCTCTCCCTCAATACAGTGTCTAGGAGTGTTTTTTGTTGCCGTAATTGTTCCAACTCAGACTCCACTTTAGAAAAGTCTGCTATGCGCCTATGAATTTTTGCTTCCAGAACCTTCATTTTCTTTCCTTGTTCATCAATCGTACCCAATTGGCTCTCAATCTTCTCTGCATACAGTGTATTCTTGTCTTCCAGTTCTTCCTTCTTCTCCTGCAACTGACTTGCTCCTTGTTTCTCTCTTTCATATCGGTCCTCAAGCTCTGTTAATTTCCGTTTCACTTCTCTGTTTAAACACGCGAGTTTTAGTCACTGTCGTTGACTAATTGTTCCTAATGGAATACAAGTAAACATACTTTAGGGTTGCGGTTAGTCTCCTCACTTCAAAATCTTTCTCCGTAACTAGGTTCATCTGAGATTCAACTTCTGATTGTAACTCTCTAACATTCACAAAAGAGTAAACACTCACGACGACCACGAATACTCATCATCAATTAACTACTTACGCTATAATAGACCTCGAATTTTCATTCAGTTTCAAATTCGAATCCAATTCAATCTTTATTCTGTTGTAGTCATCACTGACACTGTCCAATTCATTCTTCAACCTCAATGTATTTTCGTTCAAATCTATTACTCTCTGATTCAATTTCGCATTCTCGCTCATCTTCATGTTCAGAATCTGTTCTGTCAACTGTCTATCCAAATATCATGTGAGTAAACTTTGGGAGAATTCGCAAGAAAAGATTGAGTTAACTACGTCTGACGTCACATACTTCTTGTCTAACAACTCTCTGTATTGATTCTGTAGTAGTTCGAATTGGGAATCGTTCACTTCCTTATCTCTTAATTTCAATTTCCACTCGCTCATTCTTTTTTCTGACTCTTCTAATCGCTCAGCAAGTTCTGTTGCTTTCACTACTTCTGTTTGATACAATTGAGACAAACTTTCAAAGTTTCTCTGAATGGACGCTATACTCTCGTATCTGTTATCTAATTCTTTTCTCTGTTCGTCCAACTTTGTTTTCAAGGCATTGACTAGTTCTTGTTCCTCATCATAATGAGTCAATCTGCTTGTTTTGTGATGGTTGTTGCTCAATGTAGAACGGCGCCCTCTCTTGTCGTTCGTGAAGGGACCAGCGACACCCGCCCAACCAGAATCTTCATTTACATCAAGCGTCATTGTAGCTTCGTTCCTAATGGGCGAAATATATTGTTGAATGTTGGTGTTCGTATTGAATGTACTACTGTTAGTTGCTATTAGTGCTGGTTCCTGATGATCCTTCTTTGTGAGAGTAGCAGGAGCATCCCTACTCGAAGAAACAATCTTCTTTAAATCTCTGACACTTCTGGACATTTTCCCAATACAGTTCAAATCGATCCCTTTGTTACTGTGCTTATTAAAATAGTCAATGTTCAAAAATTCTTGCTGTTTGATTCGATTGGCGCCCATCTGTCTGTTTGGGTTTTCCGTAGATATTGAGCGAGAGCGTTTCTCACCGTTGATGAACAAGGAACAACAAGTTTGAAGAAGGGATTGATCCATTTCCATTACAATGTCATCGTCATCACCATCACCACCGTCACAAAAGAGTGTTCGGCTAGATGAGTTAATGCCGTCTGAGAAGATTCTGTGGTTATTGGAAGGCCCTGGATTGGACTATGAGAGTGAGAAGAATATGGATTACGCGTCAGATCTCATTACTAGAGAAGTAGAGAGATACACAAGAATTCAGGAGAGAATTCGATTGAATGAAGAGGACAAGGAAAACTCTATTGAACTACTGTCCAAGTCAACAACAGGAGGAGAAGAGATGAATGCAAGTTTAGACCAAGCTGATCCTCAGAATTTGTTGTCAAAGAAAAAGCTTAAAGAGATTAAGAGTGCATTGCTACTGCAGAGCATGTACAACATGGAAGCCAAGCACTTGACAGCCAACAATGAGCAATTGAATCGCAGCAACAAATGAGAAGAATTCCTAGTTCACAAGCATGGAAATCGGAATAATGCATCCATAGTGATGACGAAATAAACTGAGATATCCCAGTTGAATTGACATGGCAACCCAACCAATCGGAATTGAGTTTTATAATTATTCACAGTAAATTCCGCGCAAGGGCGTTGTTTTTCCACCCTCACGAAATCTTTACACACAAAAACAACATCCACAAAAAAACAAACAAACAACACAACAACCCACACACATACAACAAACAATGGGCAGAGGTCGTTCATCATCCAGCAGCAGCAGCAGCAGATCTAGATCATCTTCATCTTCATCAAAGTCATCCAACAGCAAGAGTGCTTCTTCTTCTTCAAGGCCACAACAACAACAAAAGGCTTCTCCTCCACCAGCACCAGTCCAACAAGCTCAACCACCAGCACCTCATGTTCAACAACCAACTGGTGGTGGTGGTGGAATGCTCAGTGGCATTGGTGGTACCATTGTAGGAAGTGCCATTGGTAGTGCCATTGGTCACACTGTTGGCAGAAGATTGAATGATGCCATTGATTCATTCAGTTCTTCTGATGATGCTGATCATCATCATGTGGAATCATCTCAACAACAACAACAACAAGAGAATAACAACAACAACAAGGATGCTTGCTTCTTCCATGTTCAAGACTTGTCTGGTTGCATGAGAGAAAATGGATCTGGCAACAGAGATGCATGTCAATTCTATGCTGAATCCTTGAGAGATTGCAGAAAGCAACAACAAGAACAATTGCAACAAAACTCTTGGTAATCAAATAAAAAAAATTTCTGTAAGTACTTTGTCATGTTGAGGTTGCCTTTCACACAAGACAAACGGGTTCAAACTTCATCGTTTTTCTTCCCACCGGCATGTTTGGTAACATATTTTAGGCAAAAGAGGAGGACAGGCCAAGGGACCTTATGCAACACCAACCATGTTTACAAAAATTGATAAATCAGATATATTACTTAAAGATAGTGGGACACTTAAGTTGCGTTACGACATTTCGCATATTTTACCAAAAATAAGACAGTAAATATTATTAAGTTAAAGAATATTTTCAAATAATGAGACTTAATAAGAAATTTATGTTATTTAATTGATTTCAATTAAGATCGAGTGTAACAAAAATTTTGAATCACGGTGTTTGCACTTAGTTAAAACTCTGAACTCACTATATATTTGTTCGAGCTTTGGTTGACATGAATCTACTTACTCTTGGCTTGCCTCTGTTCTTGGCATTTTGGGCATGCTTGGCCATCATTACGGTCTGTGCTGGGGCATAAGTTACAGGTTACAGTAGACGATATGCTTGTTTTTACTGTAAAAAACGGAACGGTTTATTAGTACTGGAAATGTGCTTTCTCAATATCCACAGAAGTAGGAAAGCGCATGTCGTGCTTAACCAGGAACGTGTGAGCCCAAGAACCCACAAAGTGAGTAGTTTCATCGTTGTCGTTTTGAGCAGAAAGAGACTGCCGATAGATTGTTCGCAAATTGTTCACGATTCCCTCGTCCATCACATTGAAAACTCCACCTCGAGCGAATGCCCACAAGTTGTGCACCACTGTTTGAATCATTGGTGGAAGCATGCGGTACATGGCATGATAGTGCTTGTTGTTGTTGAATGCTCTGTTGAATGTTGGGAGAACAAGTAACCATGGATAGCGATCTGCGTTCATAATCTCATTGGTAGTCAACTTAAACAGAGCATTTCTCACACTGGTGACAGCTAGCAATCCAATAGGAAGGCTCAGAAGACCAACAAACACGAGATTGCACAGAACAGTGCCCAGAGGCACATTGTTGGAATAGAATAGTGCGTACATGAGATTTGGTGTGCTCCACAATGACTCTCCCCGAGTTGACACTTGTTTCAACAGTGCAATGACTGTGAGGAGAGCAATCGATAGCCCATAGAGTTCAGTGCTCACGACATACAACAGGAATGACAAGTGATTGAAGCGACCAATGGGCATTTGAACCCAACTGCAAAAGTGATCGAAACGAGAAACACAACGATCTGTGACTGCATCATGCTTACTCCTCAATGGTTTTCTAATCTGGCAAGTCTCACAATAGTGCTTCAACTTGCCTTGCTGTTCCTTTTGAGCTGGTGATGGACTCAATAGCAGCATCTGTTGTTGTGGTTGTGGTTGTTGTTGTCTGTTGTTGGTGAGACAATTGTTCGATTCATACAAGCATAGAATCTCTTCTTCAATGTGAGACCACAGTAATGGATATCTTGTACAATGGACTCGATTCTTATTTTGCTTTGTGGTCACTGTGGTTGTCGCCGTAGTGCTTGTTGTTGCTGTTATACTGTTGTAACAATATCCAGGATTGGTCACGTGAAACACGAGCCTATAATACTGAGAGAGACTCATGATACTGTGAAATAGTAACCAGCCATGAACCAACATGAACAGTAAACTTTGCCAAACACTTGTACTATCGACTTCATCTTCACCACTACCACCACCACCAGTACTACTAACACCACCACCACCAGTACTAGCATTGCCAAACAAGACTGGATAAATGAAGATCCAGTAGTGCAATAAACTGTTCACCATTGTTGACAGATAGACACCAATCAACAGTCCATCTCTCGCCTCTACAAACTTCAACTTGCTTCTCTTTTGCAAGTACAGGAAGAGTGCACCAGACATGACAACACAAGAGAGGATACCGAGTGGAACAGGCACATGATTCAACAGTACAAATGTGAACAGGAATACAATGAGAATGACTTGAGTGATGCGAATGAGATGACTGTACGAGTATTGGATGAGACTTGCCATGTTGGGAATGGGTTCACTGTTCCATCGATGCATCTCAATACATGGCACATACATGCTCTGTTGTTGTTGTGATGATGAGAATAATGGTTGTTGTTGTTGTTGAAAAGGACTCACATTCACAAACAGAGAGGAAGAAGAATCAACATTCGGTTGTACATGACCACCAGTACTTCTTGTGACATTGGCAGCAGAAGGCACATGGAACACTTGTTCATCATAAATGATCATTTGACTTTCATGATCGTCATCATCATCATCATCATCATCTCTATCCCTCTTCTTGTTCATCATGGCATTATTAGTAGTAGCGGTGGTAGAAGTAGTAGAGAGTTCACCTTCTTCCCGAATGTGACTCTTGTTGTGTTGTTGCATCCATATGCGATTCCTATCGAATTGCATGGATGATTCACTGGTCAGTTCATGCTTCCACTTGTTCAACAATTGAATCATTGTGTGACCTGTAGTGTGCTTGTGCAACTGTTGTGCATAGTTGAGAACTGTGCAACCATCATCATCCGTGTCTTTCATCTCATACAACTCTCTGTACAATTCTCTACCATAATATTGTTGTTGATGATTGATACTGTGCCCTACTGATGAATGAGTGGCAGTAGAATTAGTAGAATTAGTAGCAGTAGTAGTCGCAGTCAAAGTGTGATTTGAATTGTGAATCATCAAGTGATTCAACACAAACACAACCAACAGTTCAAGAACATGAGTGCTGCATTGTTTGGCTGCCCAATGAAATGCACTGCGTCCATTCTTGGGTGACTTGTATTGAATGTATTGCCATATCAATTGGTATTGATACTCTTGATTGATTGTATGATGAGAATGAGAATGCTTGTTGTTACTATTATTATGATTGTTATTATGATTGTTATATTTGTCGATGTTGTTGTTGTTGTTGATGAATTGATATTGAAAATTGTGGAGTAGAACATGATAGAGAATGTATTTGGTCATTTTGTAGTCATTGTTGTAGATGGCCCAATGAAGCAATGAATGACCATCTCTATCATGGAACAACACAATTGGATGATGATTATTAGTATTATTAGGATTGTGAGTAGTAGTGCTACTACTGTGATGATGAGTATTGCTCAAGTGTTCCACCATGTTAATACCATGATGATGATGAATATTATTATTATTATGATTATTAGTATGAGTATGAGTGTTACTAGTATGACTAGTATTATTCATTTTATCCTTGCAAGAGTGGTGGTGGTGATGATGATGATCATAGTGTTGATGATAGAGAGACAACAAGTAATGCAACACGTTCAAATGTCCATTCTGAACACTGAGCATGATCACATTGCATCCATTGTGATCCACAGTTTCAAACAACAACTTGAAATCATCAGCATCATCATGTCCATCATCATTATCAAGAGTCAAGCATTGTTGAATCAGTGATTGAACAGTGGACAAGTGACCTGCCATGACTGCCCACATGAATGCACTCTGCTTCTCCATCATGCCACTTGGAATGTGAAACAACAAGTGCTTCATTTCATCTCGTTGTTGTACTACTACATGATCATTATCGATGACACTGCAATAGGATGACAGAATCAATTCAATAATGAATGTATGATTGTGAAAGCATGCCCAGTGCAATATCGTGGCACATCGATCCGTATCACATGCATAATAAATCATCTTTTGATTGTTACTAACATTGTTCATGTTTGATGGATGATTGTTGTTGTTGTTGTTGTTGTGATTGTTGTGATTCCATGTGAGTAACATGTGAACGAGTGGATAGTCTGCTTCTTGTACGGCTTGGAATATACTCTTGTTGTCATAATGATAAGAATCATGATGATGGGATTGAAATGATGATGATGATATAGATGATACAGTAGTAGTAGCAGTAGTAGTAGTAGTAGTAGTAGTAGTAGTAGTAGGAATCAAATGGTTGATGGAAGTAAAGGATGAAGGAGACACATGCTGATCAGCATTGTCATTCAATGCAGTGGTTGTTGGTGCAAATGCATCTTCCAGTGGAGGTAGGTCATCCAAATCACAATCTGTGGTGGGCAGTGGAGAATACATGATTCAAATGGCGTGTGTTTGTTTGTTCGTTCTTCTTCTTTTGGTTTTCTCTCTCGGGAGCACAAACCTTGGGATATCGGATTATTCTGAATTGGCGGATAAATGAAGATTCGATTCACAGCTTAGAAGGAATACAATAGTCCAGAAAATATTTGGGTTTATTGGTGAGTCTTGAAGAAATCTTTTGTTTAGAACCAATCGTCATCATCTGAATCATCAGAGTCATTGTTGGCCCTCTTCAATTTATCAGAGATGAGCTTTGATGCTGCACTTGCACATTCATCATCTGAATCATCGTCATCATCGCTGTCATTAATGTGAATTCTCTTGTTCGATAGAGCCTTTTGCAACAGTCCACTCAATCCACTCAATCTCTTCTCTTCCTTCTTCTTGTCTACAACGGTCACCTTGGTCAATTTTGTTCCCAGTCGAATCTGTTCCAATAAATCACCACCCATTGGACCATTATTGACCAGAGTAGTTGTAGGGGCAGTCGCATTGCTATTGTCCTTCTTGACTGCAATCGATGCATTAAATAGAATGGATGATTGGGGTGGCATTGGAGGAGGTGGAGGTGGCGGTGGTGGATTACTCATTGTAGGTGGAACAATCACAGCAGCAGTAGTCTTGTTGGCTTCAAGTTGTTGTTGTTGTTGTTGTTGCTTCAGTTTGAGTAGTCGCTCTCGCTCTTGTTGCTCATGCTCTTGTTGCAATCGAAGCACCTGCTCTTCATGCTTCTTCATCATTTGATCATACAAGTCTTGCTTCTCCTTCTCCAGTTGTTTCATCATGAGCACTCTCTGTTCCTCTTCTATTCTCTTGAGTTCATTCTCCATGATTGTCTTCTTCTCCTGTTCTCGTTGTTGAATCAACTGTTCCATTTGCTTCAATTGACGCATCTCTTCTTGCTTCATCTGCTCTTTCAATCTCTTGAGTTCCATTTGCTCTTCTTTTTTCAATACTGACATCATACTCTGTCTATTATTATTGTTGTTGTTGTTGTTGTTAAGAGCAGTGGCAGCATTAGGAGTAGCATTAGGAGTAACACTCATAGGGTTGTTATTGTTGTTGTTATTGAGTAGCATGATTGATTTTCTGTGAAGGGCAGACATTTGCTTGTATGCTACACTCTGTCTCTTATCTGTCTGCATCTTCTTCAATCGATCATCTAGCACTCTCATCTGTTCTTCCTCCATCTTTTTCATCTTGTCATTCAACAATTTCAACTGTTTCTCTTCTTCCTGTGCCAATCGAAGTGCAATTTGTTTCAATCGTTGCTCTTCTTGTTCCTTGATCCACTCATCCATGTTTGTCAATGTTTCGTTGTTGTTGTCTGGTGCACTCGCAGCAGTGGTAGCAGCAGTAGTAGGAGCAGTGGTAGTAGGAGTAGTAGTAGGGGAAACAGACATACTGACACTTGCTGCCTTACTGTGTACACTTGTTGATTTGTTCATGGCAGTAGGTGTTGTCGGTGTCGTAGTGCGAGTAGTAGTGGGAGTGGAAGCCTTGGTTGTTGTTGTTGTTGTTGCTTTTGAATGAGAAGTAACAGTAGTTGGTGTTGTTGCCTTTGAATGAGAAGTAACAGTAGGTTTCACGACAACAGTAGCAGTAGCGTTGGAAGCAGCAGTACTGCTCTTGTTCCAAGGAGTCGTAGAAGAAGTATTGGGTGTTGTAGGTGTCGTAGGTGTTGTTGTTGTTGTTGTTGTTGTTACAATAGGATTTCCGAATCGATCATACTTTTTACCATTGACATTATTGGTTGTGGGTGTTGTTGGTGTTGTTGTCTTTGGTATTTGCGATGTTGTTGTTTTAGGTGCTGCAGTGGTGGTGGTAGTGGTGGTTCTCGCATTGGTTGTTGAGATTGGCTTTGGTACTGATGATGATGATGATGATGATGATGAACTGGACTTGTTATTGCTAGTACTGCGATAAGAAGCAGGAGTAGTGGTAGTGGTAGTAGTAGTAGTAGATGTCTTGTTCACAGGAGTTGTAGCAGCATTTGATTTCAACGACGTCGTACTCGTAACATAATTATTGTTATTATTACTATTTCTCTTATTCTTGTTGCTATTATTATTATTATTATTGGCAGTAGGAGTAGCGGGTAATGGTGATGATGATGTTGGTGCTGGAGACTTCTTCAAGTGTTTGGGCACAGGTGGTGGTACGGTTGTTGTTGTTGCTTTAGTTGTGGATGGTGTTGTCGGAGTCACAGTGCGCTGATTACTTGTGATGTTATTATTGTTATTGTTATTCTTATTGTTATTGTTGTTATTGTTGTTGTTGTTGAGATGGAATGAGGAGATGGGTGTGGTTGTATTGACTTTTTCAAATGTCTTGGGAGTGGATATCATTGGTCTCTCACTACTACTACTACTACTATCCTTGTTGTATGATGGTAGAGTGGTAGATACCTTGTCAAAGAATTGATTCATGACACTCTTCTTTCTGCCATGATTGGAATCATCTTGTTGTTGTTGTTGTTGATGCTTGGTGGATGACGATGAAAGTGAAGATGATGATGATGAAATGTGAGTGGACAATCGATTGTGCTTCTTTTGACTGAGATCAATAATTTGCTTCTTCATTGCTTCATAGTCCTCATTGGACAACAGTCCCTTGTCTCTCAACGATTTCAACTTTGCCAATTCTTCATTGACACGCTCTTGTTTGCTGCCAATGGATGAAGACGATGATGACTGTTTATTAGTTGCTGTTGTGGTTGTTGTCGCAATAATGGGAGCAGAAATGGTACGATTGTGTGTCTTGGATGAAGAAGTCGTAGGAGTTGTTGTTGTTGTTGTTGTTGCTTTGTTATTGCTCTTCTGTTGTTGTTGTTGTTGTTGTTGTTGCTGAGGAGGTGGAGGCAATAGAGTTGTCTTTTTTGTATTCGTGTTGTTGTTGTTGCTGGTGTTGGGAGGAGCAGTACTGCTGGTGGTGCCATTCTCCCATTGAGAGATTTTACTTGTTACTTTACTCATCTTTGTTTTGTGTCTGTTGCTGTTGTGTGTTTCTCGCTTGTTTGTTGTGTGTGACGCTTATTTGTTGTGTTGGCTAGTGGTGCGTTCGCGCCTTCAAGTGTCAGTTGTGTGCACCCAAGCGGGAATATTTTTGAGTGAAGGTGCAATAACAATAATTATTTTACAACTGAGCAAAGTGTTAGTGTTGAGTGACTTCAAGTGTCAATTCACCAAGCCCGTTGAACTCCAATTCATGTGTTCTTCCGTAAAAGGCAGCTTAGCTATGTACGGACGGACTTTTGGTCCAGAAAAGTCTAGAGAGAGCGTACTGTAAAGAGAGACCAAATGAAACGCAGTGTGGACCATCCTATCATTCTCCAACCAAGTTTTCATATCGAGTAGAGGTAAATCAGTGTGATGGGCAATCTGGAATCAACACATGCTGAAAGCCGATATGAGGATGAAGAAATGTCCCTTGAATGCCTCAGAGAACACTTGAGTAACTATAGGTTTCCATCTCATCCCCCAATGCGATCTTCTAGCTCAACACCACATATAACTCCTGGCAGTGTGAAGAGCAAGAAAATTGTTGTCGTACCTCGTCCTGCTTCACATATGGATCACAGAGTTCAAATCCCCCCTCAAAGAACAACCACTCGGTGTAAGATTACCAAGAGTTGAAACCTCAGTTTTTTCAGGGTGTCGGAATAAAGCAAACAACGAGAGTTTAGGAAAAAAACAATAACAACAACAAATGCTGACAAGATCATTTGCGAGGGCATGCATGAAACGAAGTGCAGCACCAACATCATCATCATTCACTCCTTCTTTTTCATCATCTTCCATCCGCTGTTCCTCCTCACCACCACTCTTCTCCACCACTCAACACAACAATCGAACATTCTCCACAACAGCACTGGGCAGCAGCAATGGTCTTTTCACGAATAATATGAATAATATGAATAATAATAACAATTCAAACACTTTGACAACATGTGCAAGAAGCAACATGCTCGTAACGTATGTCACCACCATCTCTCGTCTGTCTCTCTGTTTGTCTCTCTGTTTGTCTCTCGTTTGTCTGGCATTTTTTTTTGTATGTTTGATCATGAGATGGTGTTATTCACACACTTACACACATACACATACACACACACACATGTATATGATAATGATACTCTCCATAGATTCAGATTGGCTGCTCATGGTGGTGCAGTGAATTGGCAGTTGGCATGCATTTCATCAGAGGATGACGATGGCGCATAACACAGAAGAACAAACAACACTCTGCAACAAAGAGTTGTTGTCGTCTGGCCCGAGCCAACAACAACAACATTAAAAACAACAACAACATCAATAATAAACACAAGATAAATAAATGCTCAATATATTCATCTCTGAGATACCGTCGTAGTCTTTCTTACCCTCCTACGTGGTAACGATCATTGTTTGTAATTATTATGAATGGATTCTGATTGTTGTTGTTAAAAAGGATAAAAGTCGACTTGCTTTCTGTTTGTTTATTTATTTACACATGTGACATTTCATTGAAATCACTTACTTATTGAAACATACGGAACAAGCTGGACACTCGGGTGAGAATTTGAGAGGAGGCTCCTCTCATCAACAGAGCAGCTCTGTTACTCTCACGTTGTTGTGGAAATTGACAGAAATTGTTGACTGTTTGATTGAACTCTTGAGCATGAGTCTCCATTACATTGTAACCCGCATCCTGTACCACTTGAAGGGAAATCTTGGTTTTGCGAATACAATCAGCTGTTGAGTCGCGTTGTTGTTCTTCATTCTCCAACAAGGAGAACAACTGTACATGTGATTCGATTGGAGTGACATTATCGTCTGTTCCGCAGACAATGAGAAGACGCGGAACTGACTGATACAGCTCTCTGATGTCCACTCCGTGTTGATAGTCATTGAATTCGATCATGTCAGAGAAACATTGAATAGTGTTGGGTATCGTGAGTGGTCTCAGAAATCCTTGCACTTCTTCTTGTGTCACACTCCTGTTGTAACACAACTTGCCCAACAGATATCCCATGAGGGACTGTTGACATATCAACGCATGAACGAGTGACGATGGAAGAAATGATGTTGGAAACCAACCCAGCATCTTGTTCTGGAGGTTTGCCATCGTAGTTGGGTTGGTCTCTTCGATGCCCATGTTCTCTGGACTCACTAGAATCACATTCTCAATTTTCGACCTCTGATTCACACTGGATACTGTCTCTGTTGTTGTTGTTGTTGAATGAGTTGTCTCTTCTTCTGACTGCTGTAATTGCTGTTGTTGATTCCATATGTGTACGAGAGCTGTAATGGCTCTAGCTCCCATTCCATGCCCAATCAATGACCAGTGATACGTGTTGTCTGAACAGTCATACAGGCGTTCGATATGTCGCACAATATACATTAACCAATACGCTCTCCGAATATCACTGTGGATCAAGTTACGATCTCTACCACTGAATCCAAATCCAGGTAAATCGACAGCGATCACCATGTCATGACTCTCGAGCAATGACTGAACTTGTTCTCTCCAGGAGAAAGTGGACGCGGCAAACCCATGTACAAGCAAGCAGAATCGATAGGGATTGACTAGTTCATCTCGGGACCACACTCGATAATGAACCGTAATAAATTGTCCCAACTCTGAAGTTGTTGGATCAAAAGGGCACAAGGTGAAGCATGAATCTGGATAGGGAAGCTCACTCATTTTGATAGAGGTAGTGTTGAATCCTTAAGTTGCTATTGTTGTTGCTAATGATGTGCTCCTTGTTGTTCTTCGACACCAACAAACAACTGAATCATTAAAAACAAAGAAGCAGACTCTAAATTCAGCAATGATTCTTGAGTTGAGGCCTTTACCCAGGTCGATATCTTAGCTTAGAGAGAGCACATTTTTCATTTGGGCCAGGATTATTTTTACCAAGCCGATCATTCCTCCAACTACAACTAACTGAAAGTTCACAATATTATCTTGCACAAAAGAAAAAGGTCTTTCTCAGTGAGACTCACTCCATCAACGTAACATTCAAGCAATTGTGAGTCTTCACAACTCATTTCCCAGTTGCGCACAAAGAATTTGTAACAAAACCGGAAGTTTTTGCCCAGTTTGCAGTTTTTTTTAGACCAAGATCATCACCAAGTTCGCCTCCTCTCGCTCAAATTCTTCACAAAACACCCTCAACAACAACTCACACAAAAATCGTAAATAAATCAAACAACAGCAACAACAACAACAAGAAAAGATGGCGAGTGAGCATCACGAACTAGATGAAAATCTTTACAGTCGTCAACTGTATGTTCTTGGCCCTGATGCCATGAAGAGAATGCAACAGAGCAATGTGTTGATCGTTGGTCTCACTGGTCTCGGTGTTGAAATTGGTATGTGAATATATCATCAATCATCAATCGTTTTTTTTTTGATCGTGTGTGTCAATGTTTGAATTATTGGTTGTTGGTTGTTGTTGTTGTTGTTGTTTGTTGAAGAATGATTCGAACGACATGGAGAACAACAACAACAACACGCATCACTCAATCACACATTCATGTGCCATCCAAGCAAAATATTTACGCATCTCTCTCTCTCTCTGTCTATTGATAGCCAAAAATGTCATCTTGACTGGTGTCAAATCAGTCACCTTGTACGATGATCAAGTCGTTCAATGGTCCGATCTCAGCTCTCAATTCTATTGCTCTGAAGACAGCATTCATCAAAGATTGACTCGATCTGATGCGTCACTGCATCACCTCAAGGAATTGAATCAATATGTCGCAGTGTCTGTCTATCACGGTGAACTCACCAATCAATTGCTCTCCACATTCAATGTTGTTGTCTTTGTGGATCAACCGATTGCTCAACTCATGGACAAGAATGAGTTTTGCAGAGCCAACAATGTCAAGTTTATTGCCACAGAGAGCAGAGGCCTATTCGGATCTGTCTTTTGTGACTTTGGTGATGGATTTGTGATTTATGATGAAGATGGTGAGAATCCAGTGTCCAACATTGTGACCAACATTACAAACAGCAACCCTGGTATCGTCAGTGTTCACGATGACAAGCCTGTTCATGGTCTGTACGATGATGAATTTGTTGTGTTTGAAGGTGTGGAGGGCATGGACGAATTGAACAATGGAAAACCCATTCAGATCAAGTCGACTGGAAAGCACACGTTCACAATTGGTGACACAACTCATTTGCCACCATATGTCGGTGGTGGATATGTCAAGCAAGTGAAGCCACACAAGACTGTGCACTATCAATCATTGGCCACACAGTTGGAGAAGCCAACAGTTATTGACTATGATTTTGCAAAGTTTGACAGACCGTTGCAACTCCATGCCTTCTCACTCGCTCTCTCCGAGTTCCACTCTCAAAACAATGAACTACCAAAGTCGTACAATGAAGGCGATGCACAACAAGTGTATCAATTGGCTCAGAAGCACTTTGCCAAGCTCTGTCCAGACAATGCAAGTTCACTGGACGAGAAGTTGATCAAGTTGTTGGCAAATGGCAGTCGAGGAAATTTGAGTCCAATGGCTGCTCTGCTCGGTGGTATCGCTGCTCAAGAAGTGCAAAAGGCAACATCCGGCAAGTTTACACCTCTGAATCAATGGATGCACTTTGAAGCACTCGAGTGTGTGCCTGATCATGCCATTCCAACCGAGTCAGATGTTCAACCTCAGGGCAATCGTTATGATGGTCAAGTGGCTGTCTTTGGTCGCACATTCCAAGACAAACTGCTCAAGTTGAACAACTTTGTTGTTGGATCAGGTGCGCTTGGTTGTGAATACCTCAAGAATTTTGCCATGATGGGAATTGCTTGCGGTGGAGGTCAAGTTACCATCACCGATATGGACAATATTGAAGTGTCCAACTTGAACAGACAATTCCTGTTCAGAAGACATCACATTGGTAAGCAAAAGTCTATTGTGGCTGCTGAGGTTGCCAGAGAGATGAACAAGAACTTTAATGTGGTTGCAATGCAAGACAAGGTGGCACCAGAGACAGAAGATGTGTTTGATGATGCATTCTGGGAATCCCTCAATGCCGTTACCAATGCATTGGACAATGTTCAAGCGCGTCTCTATGTCGATTCTCGTTGTGTATACTATAGAAAGCCATTGTTGGAGGCTGGCACGTTGGGCACCAAGGCCAACGTTCAAGTCGTCATTCCTCACTTGACTGAGTCCTATGCATCCACAAGAGATCCTCCAGAGAAGGAGATTCCTATCTGTACATTGAAGAATTTCCCTAATGCCATTGAGCACTGCATCCAATGGTCCAGAGACTTGTTCGAAGGCATGTTCAACAAGGCACCATCCGATGTCAATGCCTACTTGAGCAAGCCAACATTTATTGAGGAGACTGAGGGAACATCCAAGAGAGGAACGGTGGAGTCCATCTATGAGAGCTTGGTGTCATCTAAGCCTCAGAACTTTGAGGACTGCATTGTTTGGGCTAGAATCAAGTTTGAGCAGTTGTACAACAACTCTATCCAACAATTGTTGCACAACTTCCCTCTCGATCAAGTCACTAGCAGTGGCACTCCGTTCTGGGGAGGACCAAAGAGACCACCAAGACCTTTGGAATTCGATGCCCATAATGATGCTCACTTGAACTTTATTGTTTCTGCAGCTAATTTGCGTGCCTATGTTTATGGTTTGACTGGGCACAGAGCAGGTGACTTTGATTTCGAGGGTGTTTTGTCCAGAGTCGAAGTTCCAAAATTCTCTCCAAAGTCCGGTGTGAAGATTGCTGTTGAGGAGAAGGATCAACAAGCAGCACAAAGCTCCAATTTGGACGAAGATGAAGAAATTGTGGCTCGACTGACAAACAAGTTGCCAAAGCCTTCTGATTTGGCCGGTTTCAGATTGAATGTTGCTGAGTTTGAGAAGGATGACGACACAAACTTCCACATTGACTTTATCACTGCTGCCAGTAACTTGAGAGGTGACAACTACAAGATTCCTCCAGCTGATAGACACAAGACCAAGGGTATTGCAGGAAAGATTATTCCAGCTATGGTGACGACCACAGCAGCTGTCACTGGACTTGCATCATTCGAATTGTACAAGGTATGTTGTTATCTAATTGATTTTCATTGCGGATGAGTATGGAGGTTGAGTTGCTTCGTTCGATGAGTTTTGAGATCAACAAGCGTGTTGTCGTCGTCTACTCGTGACAAGGTGCTTGTCCTTGCAGAGTTATTTGCAACGTCGATAGAGTTCAAACGCATAGCAATCAGTGTTTGTACTTTGTTACAGGTTGCTAGAGGAAACACCTTTGAACGATCCAGACCAAAACACTTGACGAGTCGACAATGACGGTGCACTGCCTAGGATTGTTTGTCGACAGATTAAGACAAACAATTAGTTGCGTGCCCGTTACACTTCCTCATTTTTTGATGATTCATGTGCGTTTTATTCAATCTTCTCACACTTTTTAATTAACTAGTTTGTGCAAGGAGTCAATCAATTGTCTGCCTACAAGAATGCCTTTATCAACATTGCACTTCCATTTGTCACGTTGAGTGAACCTGGAGAGCCAACCAAGGTCAAGTACGGTGAAAAGGAATGGTCATTGTGGGATAGATTCGATGTGGACGAGGGCAGAGATATCACATTGAAGGAGTTCTTGGAGCTTTTCAAGCAAAAACACAAGCTCGAGATTACAATGATGAGTGCTGGAAATGGTGTCATTTATGCATCTTTCTCTCCTGCAGCCAAGATTGCAGAGAGAATGCCACAAAAGGTGTCAGAACTCATCAAAACTATTGCAAAGGTCAACTTCACTCCAAAACAAAAGTTTGTGAATATTGAAATCTGCTGTACCGATGTTGACACGGATGAGGATGTCGATGTACCATACATTCGATACAAGTTCAAGTACTAAAAAACACGCAACCATCCAAACTCCAAATAAAAACCTTAACAAAGGTTCCAATCATTTCCAACAACGAGCAAAAATCGTGTTTTCTAGAGGCGGCCAATTTTCAATGCATCAAACGAAAACTCTTTGGAAATACGATTGATTGATTGGGAATCATCATCTGCTCAATAGATAATGCTACCATGTGTGCAATCACAACAAGACAATACCAACAACAACAACAGTAGCAATAATTGGTGGTGGCAGCCCAAGAGCAATAGCAACAGGAACAACAAATTCTTGTTCTTTTCTGTTGTTTCTTGGCCTCTCTTCCACATCTCCACAACAGTCTTTCTGTTTACCATGGGATATGCCATTACGATTCCCACTCACCCAATCATTCTGGCACGCATCTTCTTTCATGGTGACGTATCAATGGGCAGCACCGTATTTGGATTGTTTATGAGCTTGTATTCACTCCTGCAATTCTTCTCCAATGCCACCATGGGAAAGATGAGTGATCTGATACAGTCCAGGAAGAGGCTCATCATGCTCCAAGCTCTCTCGTCTTGTACCGTGTTTGTCATCATGAGTGGTCTCGCTCATTATCGTTACCATCACGATAATACTAGTCATCAAACTCTTAACGGTGAAACAAAAATGTCCACCACTTTGACTACTGCTACTACTGCTGCTATTGCTACTGCTACGACAACATTGGACCATCGAGGTGTTTACTTGATTCTCTGGGTGTTCTATTTGATTTCCCGGTTCATGAACGGATTGTGGGGCAACATTAAGACCATTGCGATGACTCATGCGGGTGATATTTCAACAGAGTCAGGTGGTGCCAATGCTGATAAAGCAGTGTATTTTGGTATGATTGGTATGAGCATCTCAATGGCTTGGATCATTGGACCGATCATCACAGGATTCATCTCTGGGCCTGATAAGCCTCTCTATTATCCATGTGTCGCTGCTCTCATGTTCGAAGTCACTGGACTCGTCTACGCTGCTCTCTTTGTTCATGACGCGAGTCATATCAAGAAGGGCAATCTTGCAACAACAACAACAACGAACCATTTCATGATTGGACACTTTATCAAAAAGGCCATCAACGAAGCTAGTCCCCAGAGAACGTTTCAGCTATTGTTTTTTAAGGATCAAGAATTAACACTATTGAGTGTTGTGCTCTTTTTGTATGGATTGGGCAATACAGGCTTCTTCAGTATTTGGATGGGATATGCAAGAATTCTGGGATATTCTGCATTCCAGGGTGGTCTGTTCATCACTGGCACATCGATCGGGTATGGAATTTGTCAGGGTTTGTTAATGAGGCCACTCGTGAACTATTTTGGAGAACATGGGACCGCTCTACTTTCGTTGTTTATAGCAGGAATAAGCAATATTTGTTTGGCTTCAGTAAGTTCGCCATGGTTAGTGTTCGTAGCTGTCCCACTAGCCAGCATTGCTAGCATGACCGTACCTTTGGTCTCCACCTTGGCAAGTAAGAAAATTGAGCTGATACAGCAAGGTACGATTCAAGGAGCATTGAGCTCTCTAAACACTCTATCCGCTGTTCTAAGTCCCTTAGTGCTATCGACCTTATTTAGGAAGTACTCGGTGGATGAGTCTACAGGTTTGATGCGTGGTGCCCCTTTCTATTTTTGCTCATTATCCATGTTCCTGGCATTCCTGGTCTTGCTTGCCAAACGATGGATACATTCACCACAACCAATTTTTGCGAAACATCCCTTACACATTGTATAAGGTAGTGTCACGAAGGTGACCAATGTAGTACTCGACACACTCGCCCTCCTGGAACTCATTTTATCTGGTTGAGAAGAAGTCTTCTAGTTTTCATTTGGATCCATTTTCACTGCTTGATAAGGTGTAAGGTTCCACATTGGCCAACAGAGAGAATCAAGGATCGCTAGAGAAAACACTGACGACCTCCTAGTAATTTCCTCTTTTATCTTATATGTTCGGTACCTTGGTTGCATGGTTGTCTCAATTTTTATCCCTGTGTTTTACAGTTCAAGCAAAAATGGATCATACCCCATAAGAGGAGAACGGCTTAGATGTAGATTTATCTGAGTTCGCCATCGATCAACTCCAATTGGTGGACGAGAGAATTAAACTTCAACTCCAAAGGAATAGGTCTTCTTGGTTCGATGATTCTTTCTTTTATGAAGAAGGTGCATCAATGTACTTTATTCGCTGTGGAAGAATACTACGGCAGATTCAATAAACAGACCTGACAGTATCGTGTCAAATGTAATAAATTCCGTTGCACAATTCTTTCCCGCCCACCAGTGAACGTTACCCTATACAAATTTTTTCGTTAGATTTGCGTTCCGTGCAGACCTGATATCGTTAAGCATTTATTCATTTTGAGACACTCAATAATCGAACAACAATACAGCCTATACTCTTTGAATGAACTGAGAAAAACAATCAATAATCTCTGAACCTAAGATGCTGAACATGGCCAATCAATATAATACTGGATATAGTAAATACACCAGCTCCACCTCCCGAGCAACCTTCGATAAGCAATCATATTCTCTTAAACCAAGATCTACCAACTCTACTCAACAAGCCAATCCAGTGACCGAATTCATCGAGGAGAGGGAAACCTACTACACTGAGACAGGAGAGAAGAGAGAACGGTATTTTAAGAGATACATCAAGGGAAAGATGCTCGGAAAGGGAGGCTTTGCTCATTGTTTTGAAGCGACATCTGTTGCTAGTGGTAATGTGTATGCTGCCAAAGTGGTAGATAAGAAGTCTCTCTCTAAACCAAACACAAAACAAAAGCTGATATCTGAGATCAAAATTCACAAATCTCTATCACACAAGAATGTGGTTCGCTTCATAAAGTACTTTGAAGATCAAAAGAATGTGTACATACTGTTGGAACTATGTAACTGCAAGTCATTATCTGATCTAATGAGAAAGAAGAAACGGTTGAGCGAAGTCGAGGCAAGATACTTCATGCATCAAATTTTTCAAGCTGTGTCTCATCTCCACAAGAATAGAATTATCCATAGGGACTTAAAACTTGCAAATCTGTTCTTAAACAGTGAACTTGAACTGAAAACTGGTGACTTTGGTCTTGCTGCTCAGTTAGACTATGATGGACAGAGGAAGCAGACCATTTGTGGAACTCCGAACTATCTAGCTCCAGAAATTCTGAAGAAGATGGGTCATAGTTATGAGGTAGATATTTGGTCTTGTGGTGTAATCCTATTTACTATGCTCTGTGGTGTTCCTCCTTTTGAGACAGCAGATATTGGATCGACATACAAAAAAATTAAGAGCAACCTGTACAAGTTCCCGTCTACAATCCCTCTCAGTGATACTGTGAAGAACTTTATCAAGAAGATGCTCCAATCTGAACCATCTCGTAGACCGAGTGCAGAACAAGCTCTAATGGATGATTTCTTTACCAACAAAGAGTATTGTTCCTCTCCAGCTCAGGTGTGCCCCGAATCTCTCTTTGATGTGGCTGCAGAACTATCAGGAAGTTCAATTCTCAAAAGAAAGAAGCTGTTGGCAACTAGTAAGGGTGCTCAAATACCCACAGACGTCAAACGATCTGTTGTTTCCACTCAACCTTCTAGTCGACTTCCATTGAAACCGATATCTGCAAACATAGCAAACAATAGAAACTTGGCTGTCGACACCGGAGTAAGACGACCCACTGCTGTTCCTTCAATCAAAGTATCTTTAAAGTCCAATGCAATGCTGCCACCAGGTTTGGACAGACCCGGTTCAAGATTATCCAATAGACATCCTTCCACTCCAGATTCTTCCAAAAAACTAAAGTTGTCCGATGATCCTAAAGACTTTAAGAAGCTTGAGGATGAGACAAACAAGAGCGCTTTGTACCAAAACTACTTACCATTACAAAATCCAATCGAAGAGAGTGAATCCACAAACTCACTAGCAGATGAAGAAAAGATGGAAGATAACGTTGAAGATGATGAGAAGAACTTGACAACCATGCATGAGAAGATTGAAAATAGCTTGATTCAGCATAAGGAACTGAAAAGAAAGAGTGCTTTTTCTGACCCACAACACCATGTAGACGACACTCCAAAGTTTATTCTTCGGGTTGCTGATTTCATGGATTTTTCATCGGACTATGGGTTAGCTTATCGACTTAACAATGGACTTACAGGAGCATTCTTCAATGATTATACGAAAATTGTGTACAATCCGGAATCAATCAATGTTGACTATGTGTTAGCAAAGAAAGACCGTGAAGGGTACTATGATGAAGTCCTTGGTTTCTCCAACATCGGAAAGAATTATTCCAAGGATCTCACCAAGAAAATCCTTCTCATCAAGTACTTCAAAAATCAGTTGGAGAACAAAAACGGAACATTACCTCTAATAGCAGACAAATTAGTTGACACCTCAAGACCATCTCCAAGCGGAAAACCTGTCTATTATGAAGGAATACACAGAGTTGATACTCCTTTCAACTATCCGTATGTGAAGAGATGGTTAAAAACCAACAATTGTACCGTCTTTAGGTTGACCGACGGAACTGTTCAGGTTGTATTTACTGACCGAACTGAAATCATATTGGCCAAGGAAGCCAGATTTGTGACCTACATCGACAAGGCCAAAAACATTTTCACGAAATCAATTGATGACCCCACTGTACACTCCATGCCTGAAGTGGCAAAGAGACTGGAGTACACCAACGAGATTGTCCAACAAATGATTCCAAAAAGAAATTAAATGATCATCTTTTTATTATTATTCTCTTCCAATTTTCAATACAATTTTTCCCACAGCATGATGGTTGTAGGACATTTCCTGTGCCTTCTTGGCTTCGAGTAAGTCAAAAGTAGTTATGTTCACCTTGTCCATCTTGTTGGCCAAGAATTCTGCCAAGTGTTCCAACGCTTTTTCATCATTATCCATCAACACCCAATAGAAGTTTGGATGATCAGTGGTCCAATGTTTCAACTTTTCCATGACAATGGTTCCTCCAAATTTCAAGAGCTCCATGACCGAAGTATGCTCCTCCAATTCATGAGGTGCAGCAATGCTACAAAAGTAGGACTCGTGATCCAGAATGTCGCAACTTCTCTTCCACAAATCGTATCCTCCAACAGTATCAATGATGACATTCACATAACCTTTGAATGCCTCCTTGTCCGACTCAGAAATGGGTTGAGGTCGACTCGACTGCTCATTCCAATAATCTCTCTGTATCACTTGCTCAAACATCTCCTTCTCGTAGTCAATCACTCGATCCGCACCCAGATTCTTGACATACGATGCATTCTTCTCTGAACAAGTCGCATAGACACAATCTGCGTCAAAATAATGCTTGGCTAGCAGTACAGCAATGGATCCGGTGCCACCAGAGGCTCCATGAATCAACACGCGCAGTGGTCGTTTTCTCTGTACAGGATTCTTCACTTGGAGTGGCACCTTTGAGAAACATTGCCAAATGGTCAATACAGCCAATGGTAGAGCACCTGCTTGTTCCCAAGTTAAGGATTGCGGTTTCTTGGCGAGGTTCGAGTAGTGAAACACGGCATATTCCGCATAGGTGCCATACTTGCTGTGAGATGTGACTCCCAACACATGATCACCCAATGTCAACCTGCCCTGCAGCTCCTTCTTGGCAGTGTCTCCCATGTACACAATTTCACCTGCACCGTCCTTTCCACCAACAAACGGTATCAATCTCTGCGTAATCTCCATTTGATTCAACTTGAAATCAATGGGATTCACGGATGCGGCATGCATCTTGACCAGCACCTCATCGTCCTGAACGTGAAACTGTGTGGGAGTGGGGTATTGCTGGACTATGAGTAATGATTCCCATGGCTCTTCCTTGTTCACGTCGTTCACGACAACGGCTTCCATGGACAGGGGAATGTGGTTCCACGATGGCTCCTCGACTTGTTTCTCTCCACTGATCAGTTTCTTCTGTTCTTCGTGTTGCTCTGATGCACCGTGATGAGGCACATCAGGCAGTGCTCTGTTCACCATCTTGGGATTAGCTGTAATCACTGGTTGAAAATCTTCTACTCCTTCTTGGAGTTGTTGCTTGATGTGATGATGGTGACATTGGTGTTCCACGTCAATAATTTTATCTTTCTCGACCATTTCTTGTTGTTGGTATGTTCTTTGATTTAGAGTTGTTTTTCGCTGCCGAAGGTTTTAGTTTATAAAGTCAACCAGACCAAAATACAATAGCAACAAGAATAGAGCAAACCTGGTAAAAACAGCAAAAGTACCGACGACGGGACTCGAACCCGCGACCACTGGATTAGAAGTCCAGTGCTCTTCCAGCTGAGCTACGACGGCTTGTTGTTTCTTTTTCGGCCGAATATTTCTCCGAAGCTTTTTTTTTTTTTTTTTTTTTTTCCTTTTTTTTTTTTTTAACCACTTTTACCACCAAGTGTTGAATATAATGATTGGCCAAATGAAGGAATGCATGTGTTCCCAGCTAATCAATAGGGTAGAAAAAGAACCCGCACTCTACAAAGGGATGTTTCACGTAGAAAACAGGAAGCATCTGCAGTCACTATTTGACCAGGAAAGGAACAGAAGAGTGGAAGAATGTGAGAGGTGGTGGTTACAAAAGGCCGTTAGTAGAAGTGAAGCGGACTTCAGCTTCCTCAAAAATCCCCACAGTATAGACAGGCAGCTTGTGTGGTTTCAGATGCAAGTCCTCAGTGGGACGCTCCATACCGCAGAAGTTGTAAGAGTCCTCTACAACTCAGACAACGATCCCACCAAATGTGTGTGGTGCAGTCAGGAGCCCGAAAGTGTGCTCCACTGTCTAATTCGGTGCCCTAGAGCGGTCCGTGCCAGAAGATGCCTCGCGATGACGGTGGCAGCAGAAATTATCAAGATGGGGGTTGCTGATACCAGCTGTATCAATATATGGTTCGACAATGTGAGGATAGTAGGCGGAGAAGTGGTCAGGAGACCGTTGAGAAGAACGAGCCGGGAGTTCCTGATGGGAATGATGGGTGTTGAGACAGAGGCCGTCAGCGACATCGCGGAAGGTCTGATAGCAAATGGAGTAAAGACAGCAACAGCAGATAAGATAGCTAAAACTTACGTGAATAGTGTGAAACGGAGATGTCTCACGACTCTCCTCCACCTATTCACTACAACGAAAGAGAAACAACAGCAATGACGCTCTCCGAGCGTCATTGGGGAATCAAAATGGTGACCAAGAGCCACCGCTCTGCGAGCGATGGCTAATGAATATAACAGACAATAAAGTGAGCAACCGATATGGTTGTATTAAAAAAAAAAAAAAAAAAAAATTTTTAACCACTTTTAGTGTATTGAAACGTTGTCTATTTTCTTGTGACAGCGACTGGGCGCTTGGCTGTCAGCTCCTTCTCCAATCCGTTGAACATCTTTCCGAATGGTGGTGTTGGAACAAATCTTCCTGACCCCTTCTTCACATTCAGCTTACCATCATGGAACACGATCCTTCCAGCAGAGATTGTTGTTTCAATCTTTCCATTAAATGTCTGACCTTCATAGACACTGTATTCAACATTGTGGTGATGAGTCTTGGCACTGATGGTCGTGGTAGCGTTTGGATTGAGAATAATAATGTCTGCATCGCTTCCCTCGGCAATCACACCTTTTCTTGGATAAATGTTAAAGATTTGGGCAGCCTCTGTCGATGTTAATCGAACAAAATCATTCACGCTGACTTCACCAGAACTGACCAACCTATCATATGATGTAATCATACGATGTTCAATGACTGGTAATCCGTTTGGAATTTTGGTGAAATCATTGAGTCCCATCTTCTTTTGCTTAATATCGAACGAGCAATGATCAGTTCCAATCAGGTCCAACACCTTGCTCTTCAATCCATGAATCAATGCCTTTTGATCCTGCTTGGATCTCAATGGAGGAGACATGACATGTTGGGCAGCATGTAACCAGTCCTTACTCCAATAATTAGACTCATCAAGCACCAATCCAGGACTAATTGGCTCTCCTACAATTCTGTAACCCTTCTCCTTTGCTCTTCTCACTTCTTCCATTGCCTCCTTGCTTGTCACATGAACAATGTAGAGTGGAGCGCCTGCACTATTGGCAAGAACTGATGCTCTATGAACGGCCTCAGCCTCAATGGCAGGAGGTCTACTCAACGGATGTCCCTCTGGTCCAGTAATGCCCTTCTCGAGCATCGCTTGTTGTCCCTTGACAACCATCTCTCCATTCTCTGCATGAACCATGGAAATGGCACCTACTTCACGAGCAGCCTTCATAGCCTCGAACAATGGTTGATCTTCAAGCATGAATGCTCCCTTGTATGCCATGAAGAACTTGAAGCTATTCACACCCATATGGGCCAAATGTTCCATTTCCTTCTTCACCTTGTCACTATAGTGAGTAATACCGACATGGAAGGCATAATCACAAGTGGCCTTTGCAGCAGCCTTTCCCTTATATTCCTCAAACACGGCAACGTGATCTCCATTGGGTGCAGGAATGGCAAAATCCATCACCATGGTCGTTCCACCAGCCAATGCAGCCTTGGTACCAGTCTCAAAATCATCCTTTGACACTGTTCCCATGAACGGCAACTCCAAGTGTACATGAGTGTCGATACCACCAGGCATGAGATACTTTCCGTTCACGTCAATAATCTGAGCATTGAGTGGAGCATTGGTAATGGGTGTCTTGCTGACACGAGTGATGACATCATTCTCAATCAGAACATCAGCTGCAAAACTCTGATCTGAATTGACAACAATGCCATTCTTGAGCAGGATGGATGATCCAACAACTTGTTGTTGGATTTGGATGTCCTCTGGTTTCACATTGTCGAATGCACATTGACACAACGCGTGCAGTGAGAGCAATACCAACAACAAAATGGTGGTTGTTGATATTATCTTGGAGTTATTGCTGTTGAACATTGTTCTCTTGGGCTTTTTTGTTGTGTTCTTGCTGTTGTTCAGATCAACAACCAAGCGAGGGGAAATGTAATCTTTTTCAGGTCAAGATTTGATTTCCGACATATTCGTTGATACTTCATCGACTTGAATGAAGTCAACCAGGGTGAATTGTCAACCCAAGCAAAAGTTTGAGAAACAAACAACAAAAAAACAAAGTCAAAACACACATACGTCACATAAGTCATAATGGGAGGACACAAGGATATCTGGTATTCACATCCAAAGAAGTTCGGACCTGGCTCCAGAGCTTGCAGAGTTTGCGCTAACCAACACGGTTTGATCAGAAAGTACGGTCTCTATATCTGCAGACAATGCTTCAGAGAAAACGCCGGTGAGATTGGATTCACCAAGTTCCGATAAATGATTTAATCCTATGAGCAATGCATTTGTTCGATTTTGAGGGAAACATTTCGGTGGTGCTCTCAATATGAATAAATTTTAGAAATTGATTGTGAACGAATTTTTTTCCTCTCTCTCGATGAGATCAATTTGATGCAAACTTCTTTAAAGGAAGAAGCCATAATTTCCATAACTTAAATACTTTTACATTTTTTATTGAGAATTGTGCATTGGCTCCTTCCTGAGTATTTCAATCTCCATTCTGAGCACTTCGTTTTCCTTCTTCACTCGTGTATTCTCATCGAGAAGATCTCTAATTTGTGATTCTAGTTGGAGAACCAAGGAAGGCAGCTCTGATGTTTCCCTGTGTTTGGCCAGGACTGCCATGTTGTTTGATTTCTCGGCTGACTGTAAAATAGCATTGAGCAGACGCAATTGCTGGGCGCTTGATTGGTTCAACTGGTTGATTTGAGCTTGCAGAGTGAGAAGCGTAGGCTCTGTTTTGGGTTGAGTAAGCTTGTTGCGTATTTTTTCATCTACATTGGTGGGAGGAAGTTGTTGTTGCGTGCTACCTCCAATGGTTGTGCCATTTCCCACAGGTGTATTCACACTCGTTGTCTGGCCCGATGTTTTCGTCGATGCATAGTTGGTGATTTCGATCGTTCTACCCTTTGAGGTCACTTCAAAGTCTGTTCTCTCGGTAGTGGTATTGCCATGAGCAAATTTTTCTGGTTGACCAGCAGATTCCAGAGTAGGACTGGTGACTGGCGTGACAGTGTTGGACAGTGTCGATCTTTCCTTTGGTATGAAACCAACTTCAAATCTTCCAATTTTGCTGCTTGTCGTCGCAGAATCCGAAGCGAGATTGGAGGCATCCTGTTGCTGCTGTTGTTGATGTAATTGCATTTGCTGCTGAGTGAGAAAGTGTCTCGTGGGTGAAGAAGGCGATCTTGCACGTGAGTTGGCAGCTGCCATAAAGTGACCCTTTGGTATTTCGTAGCTACGAGAGGATGAAGGTGAGCTTTCTTGGCTGCTGGACGAAACTGAGTGAGGCATGGTATCTACATCAGTGATCACAATTGGTCTCGATCCTGTTCGACTAATGGTTCTACTCACACTATTACCAGTAGTGGCCTGGCCATTCATTGCAGTAGTGTGTTGCACGGATTGTGGAGAATTAACTCCAATTGGGCTATTCTGCGCACTATTGTTGCCTTCGTTGGTGGATGCCTGTTGCGTAGTAATGGTCATTTTGTCAGGTGTGGTCGTTGCGGATGATGAAGTTTCAAATGTAATATCTCGTGACTTTGGTGGTGGAGATAGCGCACTATTGTCCCTATTCGGTTGATTGTTTTGTTGTTGTTGTTGTTGGGGAGAGGATGCTTCTTGCAACTGTGTCGTATCCTTTGTAATATTCAACTTTTCTTCCCAGTCCCAACCACTCGAAGGTTTTCCATCATCATGACTCGGTGTACTCTCCATATCAATCAACTCTCCCTCTTGTTGTTGCTGCTGCTGTGCTTGTTGTTGATTGAGTGAGTCACCTTCACTCTCACCACCACCACCACCATTCAAATCATCGTCGAACGTAAATTGTTGAACACCGTCTGGAGAGAATGGATCCTGATCTGTTCGCTTCTTCTTTCCAGAACTGTTGTTATCTGGTGATTGTTGTTTTTGAGTGGACTTGTGAGTAGGTGTCGATTGTCCACTACTACTACCACCGCCACCACCACCATTGTTCGTTGCAAATGATCCACCATTGCTGTAACCGTGATGCGATGATTCCAATGCTGCAGCTGCTTGTTCCTGCTGATACAGCATCACTTGTCGATCATACTCGGCCAATTGTTCCTTGTAGTGCCGTATGCGATCACCGAGTGATGGCACACCAGTAATCAAATGATCCAGTATAAACTGAGGATCGGATTTGACCTTTGCAAAAAACTTGTGCTTGAGCAGTGTGGCACTGTCAGGTCTCAATTTTGGATCTCTCTGCAAGCACTGCTCCACCATCTCCTTGAACAATTTGGAGAATTTGACATGGGCATTGTCTTCTAATCGTGGCGGTGGTCTCTCCAGTGTCAAATACATGACCTTGATCGGTTCACAGTCGGCCAGAGGAGCCGCACCATTCGCCAACTCCATTGCCGTAATTCCAAACGACCAAATATCAGCCTTATAGTCATAACCGTGCAACTGTTCCATGACCTCGGGTGCCATCCAACACGGCGTTCCCACAAACGTCTGTCTCGCCTTCTTTCGATCACCCGACTCAATCAAATGAGCAGATACTCCGAAATCTCCGATCCGAATGTGGCCTTCACTGGAGACGAGAATGTTACCGGCTTTGATATCTCTGTGAATTTGACCATTCTTGTGAAAGTAGTTGATACCGAGTAGTACTTGTTTCAGAATGGTGGCAATCAATTCTTCATTGTTGCCCAGGCCATCAGGGAACTTGTATCGCATAATGTCAGAGATGGAACCACCTTCCATCAACTCCATGACCACAAACAGTTCTGCCTCGTGCACAAACGATGTCAAATAGGCGACAATGTTTGGATGACTCGATGTTTTCATGACTTGAATTTCATTCTATTGTTTGATTGATTGATTGGTTATGGTGTTAGAATAACAATTGTCAGTGTGCACATCGGGATCATGAATGAATGAATGATGACAAACAAACAGAAAAAAAACACCAAGGGTCAATTTTTTTGAGCTGAAAAAAAAAAGTGCCCCGTATGTGTGTATGTATATGTGTATGTGTGTTGAGAGAGAGACTTACATATAAATCATCCAAAATGTTCGGATACTGTTCTAGGTCAATGATTTTCACGGCGACAAATTGACCCATGGATCGACAATAGGCTCTAAACACACTCGTGTGAGTACCCATTCCAATCTCTTCCACCAGTTCATATGCATCTGCATTACTTGGATATCTGTTGTTGCTAGTGGAGGTGCTACTGCTATTGCCGCTGTTGGCACCACTCATTGTATGGTTGTTGTTGTTGTTGGCCATTTATCGGTCGCAAATAATGGATGGATTTTTTTGTGTGTGTGTGGTTGATTGTTGATTGTTGTTGTTGATGCTGTTTGTCTGTTTGTTTGATTGATATGGCTGCGTTTTGATTATTATTGTTGTTATTGTTGTTGAAAATTTTTGATATTTCTTCTGCTGTTATCATGAACACCACACACAAATAATACACATTCAAGACAGATTTGTGGTTGTTGTGTTGCTGATTTGTTTTTGTGTCAAATTCGAGGTGGGTGTGATTTGGCGACGTTTTGCGAGATTTGTGCGAGGAGATTTTCCTTGTTGTCAAAATTTAAAAGTCATTCCTCGTTGTCAAAGCTCAAAAGTCATCATCATTTTATCTGGTGACTGACTTTTATCTAGATAAATTCACATTGGGATATATCTTGTGTAAAGTCGTCTTCTGAGAGGCCGGATGGTTTGAGAACCTCAATTGTTCCAAAATTGTCTCCTACGAGCAGTACTGGTGAATCCAGAGCATAGAGAACAGAGTTCAGCTGTCTTCCATAGCTCATCTTTGTGTACTTTGGTTTAAGAGTAGATGAAGCCATGTCCCACACATCTATCGCACCTGTAATAGAGACTGAAGCAAACATTGTTGATATCTGGTTGCACCATGCAATGTCAGTAATGCATGATGATCTCTTTTCCATGGTTTCTGAAAATGATTCAATCGTCAGCAGCGGGTGATACTTTTCTTGGTTCCATAATCGAATAGTCCAGTCAGCACTGCAAGATAGAAACGTGTTTGGATCGAATGGATTCCATCTGACTCTATACACTGGTCCGGTGTGACCCTGATAAGTTTCTAGACACTGTTCATTGTAAGATGTCGAGCACTTCTTTATCAGTCCATCTTCAGTACCAACAAGATATAACTTTGTGTCCTTTCGATCGAAATCGATGCACATTCCACCTGATTCTCTAGCTATAACTGCCCCTTCCTGTTCTGATTTTCCAGAGGACTTTAATCTCATTATTTCGTGACATTCCAAGCCTTTCTTGATAGACCAACTATTGACTCGGCCATCATTACCAACTGAATGTAATCTCTCTCCAATATCTTTCCCTCGATCGATCCACTGAAGATCCCATACTGTACCCGTATGGTTTTTACCGGCTTCCAGTACTGGCCGTTGATCATTCTTTCGAATATCGAAAATTGCTACACCTCCATCATTGTATCCCACTGACAACAGACTGGGATTTCGACGAGAGAAGTCAATTGCTGTAATACCAGTGCCAGGGATCTTGATTATTCTTTCGGGGAAGGTAGGATTCTTTAGAGTCCAGCACATAATCATTCCTTCAGCGTCTCCAACACCCACATTTCCATATCCTACTGCCAAAATATCTCTGTTCGAATGATTCCAGGACATGCAATTCACATTATGACCTTCAGATAGACCACATTCAAAGTTCCAAAGCGTTTGTAATGAGTAACTTGATTCATCTTCTCCTTCTCTACTCTGAATGTTAGATTCTTCTACTTCTTCGTCGGAATCACCTATCTCTTCTGGTTGATAGCCGTCCTCCTCTTCACTACATTGCCTATCCATCACTCTCGGATTTAAATCATACTCGACCTTCTTTCGGTCATGGAGTGCTTTGTACTGTAGTTGATGTTCATGATACAAGTTCTGAGCAACCGCTCGCTCCAGAGTTGTTAGCGAATCCCGAATTCCAGGATTAGAGTACATTCCCTTTTGAGAAGCAAAGCTTTTAACACTTAACACATCATCCTTGTCATTTTCCTCTTCTTCACCCAATTGTTCGGTGTCCTCTTCTTCTTCATCTTCTTTCGTCCCCTGATTTGAAATCATTATAGATTCTCTTTCTTCTCTTTGTTTCTCCTCTATCTCTCTAATTTTCTCATATTCGTCAAATATCTCCCATCCTGAAACTAAAACTTCTGCATCTTCTGTCTCTGTTTTGATTGTTGAACTGAATTTGTTCTTGTAGAATTTGTTAAGAGTTTGTACTTCCTTGTTAGTGAACAGCTCTCTTTGCGTTTGTTTTCTTTTGATCGCCTCTTCGAACTGTTTGTTCTTTTCTCGTACTTCCTCTAAATACTCTGCTTGTCCAGGGACAGCTTCATCATAATGTTCAAACAAAAAGAATGTAGGTGTTTCTTTCAAGTCGATAACAAAATCTTGCTCCAACCAGTCTTCGATCTCTTGCTGCGACATGACCACTTTCTCATCCTGTTCTTTCTCTTCATAGAGCTTTGTTTGAGATATAACTTCTTTCAAATCATGTGATATCTTCGATTCAACGAGTGATATATTCTCAGTACTAACACTAGTCATGCTCTCATTCAACGATATCCCTCGATTAAAGAAAAAACTTTCATCATCACTGAGATAGCTCGTTGAAGGAGTGGATGACCCGGTCTGACTTGCAGATACTGGCATGCCCCAACTAGCTGAGGAAAATCGTTCAATCTCTGAGATTTCACTCATATTACTGGGGGATACTTGCCCACTAGCCGTATACGAACCAACTGACTCTCTTATTGAACTTCTTCGAGGTAAAGATGACTGGATAACTGTATCCTTTACCAGAGGAACTGGCGTCCTGTCAATATCTTTATTGTTGGGATCTACAACTGTGTAAACATTTTCTCGGGCAAGTCGAATATCCCTGGATAGTTTTTGTTTCTTCTTGGACAGGAAAGATTGAGACTGTCCTGATGAGTGAACGCTCGATCGATTAGAGAGTTGAACGCTGTAAGAACTAGAAGCAGCTTTATGGAAGCTGGATTCTGGAAAAGTTAATTGTTTTCGAGAGGAAGAAGTCGATGATGCGACTGACACACTCCTTTTACTATGAAACATTTGTCGTTGTTATTTTTCCAATTTCTCCTACTATTCAGTAGTTGGTTTTATCGTCACTTCCAAAGTTTCTGTAAATGAGAAGGTACGGCCAACAGAACACTTTTTCTTGCTTTCAGAGAGTATGTCCCTTGAATTAGAAGGACAAAACTATCGATTGCTGAATCTCGGAGATGAATAGAAAAAACTGTAGCAGCATACCAGCAACCAGTTGCTGCCCTTGGCGCTCAATTCTCGTGCCGTTGCATTTGCGCGTTGTGCTTCCCTCCAAAAAGTGGCGCCAAAACGCCAAAATTTTTCAGTTGTGGCATTTGGCGTTAGCACGTCAGTGACAATAAAAGTGCCAGCCAACCGCGTCACAATTCATAAAACCAAACAACTCACACAACAACAAGTCAAGAGGATACCTCCTATTACTACAACAAGCACAACACAAGAAAATGAGAGAAATTGTACACATCCAAGCAGGTCAATGTGGTAACCAAATTGGTACCAAATTCTGGGAATTAATTGCTTCTGGTAAGTAGTGCTCTTTTTGTCACTTGTCACACACACTTATTCTTGTATTGACTGGAGATGAATAATAACACTAACAACGAACAACTATAGAGCATGGAATTGACCAAAAGGGTCACTATGTAGGCACCAACGACATTCAAAAGGAAAGACTCAACGTCTACTTTTCTGAAGCCAATGGTAACCGTTATGTACCAAGATCTGTTGCCTTTGATTTGGAGTCTGGTGCTATTGACAAGGTCAAATCCAGCCCTTATGGACAAATGTTCAGACCAGACAACTTTATCTTTGGTCAATCTGGAGCAGGTAACAACTGGGCCAAGGGTCACTACACTGAAGGTGCTGAAATTATTGATCAAGTCTTGGAATCTTTGAGAAGAGAGGCTGAGAACTGTGACTGCCTCCAAGGCTTCCAAATGACCCACTCTTTGGGTGGTGGAACAGGTTCTGGTATGGGTACTTTGCTCGTTGCCAAGATCAAGGAAGAGTTCCCAGACAGACAATTGTGCACATTCTCTGTCATGCCATCTGCAAAGGTCTCTGATGTCGTTGTTGAACCTTACAACGCTTCTCTCTCCATCCATCAATTGTTGGAGAATGCTGATCAAGTGTACTGCTTGGACAATGAAGCATTGCACGACATTTGTGAAAAGAGTTTGAAGTTGGAAACCATTTCCTTCTCTGACTTGAACAACCTCGTGTCCAACGTCATGTCTGGTATTACATGCTCCTTGAGATTCCCTGGTCAATTGAACTCTGACTTGAGAAAGTTGGCTGTCAACTTGATTCCTTTCCCAAGATTGCACTTCTTCCTTGTCGGTACTGCTCCATTGGCAAGTTTGGCAAGCAAGCAATACAATGCATTGAGCGTTGCTGAAGTCACTCAACAATGCTTCGACAGAAGAAACATGATGGCTGCTTGTGACCCAGCTCAAGGAAGATACTTGACTGCTTCCGTCTTGTTCAGAGGAAAGAACATCTCCACCAAGGAAGTTGACGAACAAATGCTCAACATGCAACGCAAGTACTCTGACAACTTTGTTGAATGGATCCCTAACAACATCAAGTCCTCCATCTGTGACATTCCTTCTGATGCCAACCAAAGAATCACTGGTACATTCATTGGTAACTCTACTGCTATCCAAGAGGTCTTCAAGAGAATCAGCAAGCAATTCTCTGCCATGTTCAAGAAGAAGGCTTTCTTGTACAACTATTTGCAAGAAGGTATGGACGAGTTGGAAATGACTGAAGCAGAGTCCAACATGAATGACTTGATCTCCGAGTATCAACAATACCAAGATGCTACTGTTGAGGACGATGAGAATGGTGAAGAGTATGCTGAAGATCACTACGAAGAAGCAGCTTAAATCGTTGCTAACCCTTCCTAGTTGATACTTCTTGCCCTTGTTTTGACAAAGAACATTGGCCAAGCAACCAACTCTAAGGTCTTCATAGAACTAATCATTCTGTGAAGTCAACTATCGACCATCCCACACTTACTCATCAGAAAGTATTTTTCTTAAGTTATGAGACTTCTCGTTAGAGCCATTTTGAAGGATTCCTTGCGCAGTTTAATTGTCTGAGCAGCTTTCAGAACATCACTATCAGGTCTCTCCACTGTTTTCTAGAGTTTATGTCCATGTATCTCACACATTAAATATCCACCCATAAAAGTCTCCCCCTATCAAATTTATTGAAGCAAACACAAGATTTTTCTTCCCCCTCTCTTGTTGAACTCGAGCACTCAACACCCCTTCAGGACAAGATATTCCGACATTGGACGAGAACGCATGACAGGCATCAGAAAAATCCGGGGCATTACGACATGTCCGCTGATTCGCTACTTTTACCATGTGGGCCAACACTCTCAAACACAAAACACCACCACCACCACTTGAATTCAAAGAGAGAGAGACAGAAACAAGACAAATAAAACTCTCTGCTACTCCCAATCTTAGAAAACATAAACAACAATTTTTTTTCTGACATCACATCAACGTAGACGACGACTGAGAGAGAAACAATGGACAAAATCAAACTTGTAGCCGTCGGAGATGGAACCGTTGGCAAAACTTCATTTCTGATATCCTATACGAGCAACCAATTTCCAGAAGGTTTGTGATTGGCCGTATTTGACCTGGAGCTTTGCTTTTTTTTCTCTTTCGATTGATGTGTTTTTGTGCCTAAACGACTAACACACACACACAATATGATATTGTGGCTCTTCATCAAATTGTGGTTCTTCTTTTTTTGTGCGTACAATTGGTTGCTATTTGCTTGATGAATGGTTCACATATGTGTGATTGCACATTACCGCAATGTCCATTGCAACACAATCAAACACACAGAATATGTGCCAACAGTTTTTGATAATCACAGGTGCAATTTGCAGATGGAAGACCGAACAGTGATGCTTGATTTGTACGATACAGCTGTATGTTGTTGTTTATTCTTGTTATTATTGTTGCATGGATAATGGCAATTGTTGAACCTAGGAGGAGCTAACGCAAAATCACCATTGGCACGACATCTTGTGTGTGTTTTTTTTTGTTGTTGCTGTCATGCATGTGGACACGACGATCACAACAGGGACAAGAGTATGTTGTTTTTTTTTGTTCTGTTGAGCAATGCTCTTTTTGACTCTTTAGGAGCACAATACTCACCTCTCGTTCATCTCTCTATTGACGATGTGCTTATGTTGTTGTTGATATCATGATGTCTTTTTTTTGGGAACCAACGACAGAGACTATGATCAATTGCGTCCAATGAGTTATTCACAGACCGATGTCTTTGTGATTTGTTACTCTGTTGTAGATAAGGATTCATTTAGTAGCATAGAGACGAAATGGATCCCAGAGCTCAAGAGATATAGCACCAATGCGCCTATTATCATTGTAGGAACCAAGGCCGATTTGGCAGAGACCGTGAGTGAGAGCGAAGTGGTTTCAGAGGAAACAGTGAAGCGATTCGTGAGCAAGGTGAACGCCGCTGGTCACATAACATGCTCTGCAAAGACAAGATACAATCTAGAAAATGCCTTTCAATTGGCGATCAATGCTGTTTTATATCCGCAGAAAAAGGAGGACGAAAAGGAACGGACGGGCAATGGATGCTGTCTCATTTGTTAAGAAAAGAGAGAGAGTTTAAGGGCAATTCGTCGCCAATTTTTTTGGTTTTGGTGCGACGACACAAGAGTTTGAATTCGTCTGTCTCGGTCGTGAAGTCATAATTTTTATTTACATCAGATACCTATATATCTATTTATTCAGTTTGCTTGCACCACATTGCAAGAATTCAGTCCAATAAACACCTAGTTGTTCAGTTTTGGTATCGTAGTTGTTTTTCGGCGCCTTTTTGACTGTTGTCGCCGATTTACATAAGAGAAGAACAGCTGAGGTAATCTTGAGTACAATACTCACTTGATGTATGATTGAGATTGAATGAATAGAACATTTGAGAATATTCTGTTTGGTTCAGACGAAGAGGATGAGATGGATCCCCATCGTGAACCTCTGTCGTCACGGTGCAACCTCTCACAACTACCACAGGAAGTGAATGATTTACTCTCTTCACCCAAGCACCAGCTAGAAATGAGTTTACTAACTTTGAATGAAAATGATGAAGTTCAATTATCTTCTGATATTTTATTGTCGTCTAATTGTGATGCTCAAATGATCGAGCAGAGTTTCTCTCCCATCGTTCCCCGAAAGAAGAACAAGAGGAAGACAGTGTTAACAGAAGAAAACACTTTGCAGAACTGCGAAGAAGGAATACCCAAGCCGCCTCCACTTCCCATCACGCCTCCAAGTGTTACTGTGCTCACGAAGCTTCTGGAAGAGAAAGAGAAGCGATTCTGGAGGAATTTCGCTTTGAATGAAGCAAAACTGTTCCATCAATTGAGTAACTTCACCATCAACTTGTATTGAGGTGTTGTCAATCGGATCTAGGATGAATGAATAAATGAATAATTAGGTATTTGTTTATTCATCAGTTGTCGCGTTGACGATCTTTCATCCATCCAGTTTGCACTGAATCACTCTTTTCTTGCATAGAACAAAACATAACCGGCACTTGTCTGTGAATCCTCAGGACGGCATCGCTGAACATAAGAATCATCGAATTTGTACCACTGATTATCTTGTACCTTTGCATAAGCAGTGTAATGGCCTCCACCCAAGCCACCATAGTGATTTGAGACCGCGAACAACTCGTATTTTGTATTGTGCTCAGGCGTTGATAAGATATGAGGACCAAGGTCAAAGTTATCTAGTGGATAATCCACATAGGTATCTAGTTTGTCACGCGTATACTTGTTATACTGGAATCGCTTCAAGTGAATAACCAATACCTCTGGTATTGTCCAGATATCGAACTTCTTGGTTGCTTGAACAAACTCTTTGCATTTTGGGCAATACCATGCGTCATCTTCACCGAGCTTTTCCTGTGTAGTGAACCGCTCAAGACATGCATTTAAAGTCACACCAGATGCAGCATTTTGAGATGATGTACTGGAGTGGTGCTCCACGTGGTTGATTCTGTTCACATCGAATAACTTTTCCAACACATTAGGGTTAATATACATTTGCAGGGACTTCTTGTCGTTTGAGTATCTGTCATTAGGAACCTTCACAACATCGTTTGTATATGGCAAGATATCATCATTGTCATCATTAGAGTATGATGAATAGGAAGATCCTTCCTCAAACTTCAAAGTGAACAGTACAAACTTTTGTTGTTCTGCTGCCGAAGTTTCACTGTCTTCTTGTTTCTCTTCCTGATCATCCTCCTGATCCTTCATCTGATCATCATCATATCGATAGCGATCATATGAGCTGTATGAACTATGATTATAACTATAAGTATCCTGCTTCTTCTTCTTCTTGTTCTTCTGAGCAAAGGCAGCATCAGGAAGGAAAGCTGAGCGATCTCCATCCAGATCAAGTCCATTTTCTCGTGCCACATCATGTGCCAAGAAAGGTTTCACATACTCGAAGCAAAAGTCGTAAAGTTCCTTATTTGTGGCTACTTTCTTGTCAAATGGCAGGACAAAAGGTGCTCCAACCATAATGCTGCGAGTTGTGGTCCCAGCATATTTTGTCTGTTCTTCCTGTCGTGAGAAAATTCTAGTTGAGGCAAATGGGCTAGAATACTCGCCATAAGATGTATGGATATTCTCTGGAAGTTCCACGGACTCATCGAGAACATAGGCATGAATCACATCATTTTCCAAAATCTTGTGAACACCAGACTGATCTGAAATGTATCTGTACACTTTGTTGCTGAAAATCTCAACAATAACAATATGATCAACTTTAGTCACACCAACCATTGAAGCAATCTCTGCTCTAAACTCTGAGATAGGAGCATGCTTGGGCACCTTGATGGCGTACTTTGTTGGTGATTCTCCACGCTTAAATACAGTGACAGTAATGGTACGGGTAGTTTCAACAGGCAAAGGCAAGCTCAAGTACATGTAAGGATCAAATGTCACTGACACTGACTCACACTGTGGGCATACAAGAGTCGATTTGAGTTGTCCCTGGAATTTGTCCACAATGATCGAATCGTTTCTCTTCTTGTGATTCTCCCATGCTTCTGCAGCCACGACGGCGTCTTCTCTGCCATTGGAAACCACAGCCTCAGTCACAGGCTTTTTCAAGATTCTGTTCAAGTCCTCGTGCAAACCATCCAACAAGTAGGCAATCAATTCTTGACTATCCTGTTGTTGGTATCCAGAAAACTGAGGTGCAAACTTACCAATCGTGTACTTGAACTCTCTTGGATTAACGTACGAGTTCTTTCCACTCCACATCTCCTGCATCAAATTACCAAAGGCAGATGCGATTTTTCCTCCCATGCCCAACGGATTCGACTCATTGATCTCTGGCTTGAATGAACCATTCACAAAGTATTGATTGATTTGTGGAGTTTTGGTCAAACACTGAAGCGCTGAGTTCATAAAACAAGTGTTACCAAGATTTTGTAAACCACAAACACCTGGATCACTCATTGTTCCATCTCCCTCGTTTGAGAAACTGCTGGCTCCTCCTCTAGATGACAAATAGGAGGACGTAGATCGAGAGGAGTATGACGATGGCAATGACAAGTAGGAAGACGAACTGGTCGAGGCAGCAGCGGTGATTGCTGACAATTTAGATGATCCAGTGGTCTTGGATTGAATTTCTGCAGTATCAATATCACCATTCTTAATCACCCATTCGCCATCTTGCTTCACTTCAATAATGTACTGTTGTCCGTTTTGTCTCGAGTTCACAGTGTCCAACTCTTCATCAGACTCGGATGCAGTGACTAGGTCATACGGCGAACAGTTCATTGCTCTCCACAGTTGTACCTCTTCATTTTCTTCGATACCAAGCAACTTTTTTGCCTCGGAAATCATTTGTTTCATTGTACTGAAGCGAGAAAAGGATGTCTCAATCGGCACCAATGATTCCTCCACCATGTTCATTCCCTTGTTTGTGAGCAAAAAGACAAAATGAGGGTGCATTTCGACAATGACTCCACCCGTGTGATCCACGACGGCTCTTCTAGCAACCTCTGGTCCACCACCGTACCAGGAAGCCAATTTTTGGAAAGCTTCCTGTGGTACCAAATCATAATGAATGTGATCCGAAATGTCCAACATCAGCTTTCGAAGGAACGGATCATTTTTTCGTGATTTTTGCAACTTTTGATAGAATGACAGTCTTGATGATGTGGCAGTTGTAGCTGTTGTTGTCGTTGCTTCTTGTTCTGCTTGATTCATGGCAACATCACCATCTTCATCACCATCTCCACTCACACCACCACTCTCAGTATTATTGTTGATGTTGTTGATTGTTTGAAGATCATCAGCCACACCAACTTCTGCACCATCAGCCGGAGTAATTGCTGCATCACTCAAATTCAACAAAAGAGGAGAGTTGTCAATGGGACCTGGGTGGTGAATACCAATGTGTTGTGTTGCTTCATTGTCATCCATGTCCACGTCCTTGTAACCGACATAGCGCTTCCATGATTGGAACCATTTGAGTTCAATGAGACACCACACTTGATTCTCTTTCATGGGTTCATGTGATTTGATGAGCTGTGATATGATTTGTTGTTGTGAAGAGAGATCATTGTCAACGGCACTGTTGGTTGTTGTTGACTGTTGTTGTGAGTGCTGTTGCTGCTCAGCTGCGAGTTGATTCACAGAAGTCATTTTTGCCATAGTCTGTTGATGATGATTGATTGTTGTTGTTGTTTTTTTTGATGATTCTGTTGCTGTGTCGCGACCAAGGAAAATTGAACAAGTTTCAGAGTACCACACTTGTCCTGTTGTTATTAGAAGAGAGGAGAAAAACAGTAAAAGCAGTGGGAGGTGTTGATTGAAATTCGTAAGCACACAAAACGATCGTTGACCAGAACAACAGAACTCCTGAATGTGACTTCGGCAGGAACAAGAAAGAACATTTAGATCCGACTTTACAAAAGTGAGGATTCAAGCGGGTTATCTCAGGGCGGGAAACAAGAAACACAAAGCGAAAATGTCTTCCCCAGCAGCATCCACTCTGAATCATAGCTTGACTCACGGAGCCAAAGACTCGACAAGAAAGCAAAAGATTATCAAGCATGGTGTTGCTGCTCTTGTTGCTTCTTCATTCTACTTGATCTCACTTCCAATCATCCAAAGAAAGCGCTTGCAAGCAGAGATTCTCAGCAGTTCAACGGAACAAGATGATCAATCGAGTGTTGTCAAGGGGGCATACAAAACAAAGGGATCCTTTTACAAATTCTTCATTCTTGACTCTGTTTCTAGCTTGCTTGTCAAGAGGTATTTGACAAAAGTGGAGCCAATTCCTGCCATCATTAGCTTTACAATTTCCTATCCACAATTCCTTAATTATTGCAAGCGTGTGGTCGGAACAACACTCAACAAGTCTGATAGCTCTTTGGAGGTAGCCAATGTTTCTACAAAGGACATGTACAAACACAAGGCTTTTCTATTGGGTTTGCTCTCGAGTGCACTCTCATCAGCAATGGCATCTCATGTCATTCAACCAATGATTCAGAATTTCGTGTCTCAAAAACTGGAGTCTGATCCAAACCTGACAGAGGTAATTTCCTATGTGGGTGCTCGCGTGCTCACCAGATGCCTAGTTGCGCCCCTGGAGATTCTATGGAAGAGAAGAGCGATGAACCAATTGATGCCAACAGTTTGCACCGATGTTAGTTCTTCACAAACATTGAACAGAAGTCTGAAATATGCCATTTGGTTGATTGGAGAAGAGTTTGTGTTGTTGGGTAGATTTGCTCTGTATCGCGCTTGTGTGAAGACACTTGAGTAAAGAAAAAGGGATTTATTCGTCTTGTTCCTCCTCTTCTTCTTCGCCTTCTTCTTCCTCGTCATACTCCTCATCATCATCATCTTCTTCATCATCAGATGAGAATTCAACAGTGTAAGTATAGGTGAGATCAATACGTGGCTCAGGTGCGTTATGATTGACGTACTTGACGAATTGCATTGTTCCCTTGTCACGCAAAACGAGTGACAATGAATTGGCCTGAGGCAACACAGACAACAGTTCCTCTTCTTCGTCCATGTAGACAACTTGACCACCGAAATCGAAATCCCAATCCTTGCCAGTTAAACTAAAAATGGCATCTAATCGAGTCTCTTCCATTGACAAGCTCTGGACGAGAGTGTAGCAACCAGATGAGAACTTTCTTCCTCTTGTATGAACAGAGGAGACATCAACGTTCAAAACCTTTGAGAGAAACTGTTGAATTTCACCAGATTTGAACAATTGGTGACATTGTTGAATAATAGGGGCAACATTCTCATTCTCCATCATTTGTTCATAGTGACGTCTGTTGGCAGGTCCAATCATCTTCCATGATGAATGCTCGTTCACAGCCTTCATCAACTCCTCAAACTTGCTAGGCAGCAAGAATTGTTGCAATTCTACACTGCATTGCTCCTCAAATGCCTCTCTCACTTGGTCCTGTGTCTCTTCATTCAAATAAATAGGATTGATCCAATCACTCAGAGTGACACTAGTGGATTTGTTCGTATCAGTCGTACTTTCATCATTTGTCACCATCGCTTCATAGGGCAATTCTGGCTCAACATAGGCAGGTGGTCTCTCAATCGATGGTCCATGGAACCATCCTGAAATGGAGACTCTGAATCGATCATCCTGCAACACTTCTGCTACTTGATGATAAGAATAGGGTGTTACTTCAAAAAATGCAAACGAGTTCCATTCGGGAACGAGACTTGTGACGACTTGATCCGGTTGACCATTGTCATCTACATTAAACAAGTCCAAACAACCACCATCTTCCCTTTTCCACTCCTTGTCCACAAAATAGAGAATAAATGCAATTCTTCTGCCCTCGTACTCATCATCATGACACAACAAGTGAGCAGTGTCTCTGTAACAGGCACCAGACAAATCAATGGTTTGATTGAGTTCGACATTCAATCCACTAATCGTTTGAATCATGTTTCTAAAGCCTTTCGAGTACAAAATTTTGCATAGCTTTGAAATGTGAGTCAAGTCATCATTGTTTGTCTTCTTCTGGACCACTTGTTCCTCCACGAGTGCACTTCTCAAGTCACGTTTCGTCTGCAAAAACGAGTAAAGATCATTTGATTTCTCTACATATTTTTCCGCCTCCATCTCCGAGAATAAGTTTTGTAAAAAGGTTTCATCGGAGAAAAATTGTTTCAGATGAATATGAGAGAAGGGAGTGCCAGAAGCGAATTGAGTTGCGAGTTCAGACAAATTGGACTGTTCTGAACTGGCAATGTACTTGGGGTTGATATACTTTTCAAACAATGAGTCATCTTCAATGATGGGGGCTTGTTTGAGCTTCTTGGAGAGCATTGCCTTCTTTTTGTTTGCATTTTTGAGTCCTTTCATTTTCTTATTGTTCGAAGATTCGTTGTTGTTGCTTTCGAGGCTGCGTTTCTTGCCCATCAGTATCTTTGTGTTTCTTCTGTTTGCTTCGTGGTTTTTATTGTTGTTGAAGGCTTGTCGTAGGAGTTTTTGTGTGTGTGAAAAATCACAAATGAATTTGAACAAGTTGATGGTCAGAAAAGGTGCACCTTTGTGATTACATTTACCAGAATCTGATTGATCTTGTATTGGGCAATCAATCCTTGTTGTACGAGATGGCCATATGATCATCCTTGAATCTGAGTGAAACATGAATGCACGAAGACAGTCAACCACAAGCAGCCTAATTTTGACTTTCAAAGATAGATCAGGAATAATGGTCTGGTATAATCCAATCGCATAGGAGTTCCGATAATCTGCTCATCTATTTATCTTCATTCACACCATTTATTTCCTTTCGGTAATAATAGACGGGTATTTTGTATACAAGATACGAATCTGGTCAGCATTGTAACATCTAATAAAAGTTCATATAAGGAGTGTTCTGTGGTTCTGGCCTCGAGGTTGAACAACAAAACTAAACACTTCACCTTATTGTATCATATATATTATCATTATTATTGTTACTTGACAGAGTAAAATAATAAGAAAGAGGACAAACTACTGTTGATGAATACAACCTATTCTCAAGAATGCAAGAGAGACAACCATCCTGAAATTAATAGAAGAGATGCAATGTTGGAGGCAGATCACCTTATCATGACTGCCACTGACTCAGACCCCAGCAATTCCGTTATCCTTTCTGAAAAGGAAAAGAAAAGACCTAACCCCCAGCCTCAGATCCATGCTGCAAGCACTGCTTCTTCAAGCCCAAGTGATCATACTCCAAAAATCACAACTGTTGATGAAGCAAGCATCAAAGAGAGAGCATGGTACTATGCAACAGTTGAACAAGTCTGCGAGCATTTATCCAGTGACACAACCAATGGTTTAACTACTGAGCAAGTCACTCAACGATTGGCTATCAATGGTCAGAATGTGATCGATTCGGGTCAATCATGGATTCCACTCTGGGTCAAACTCTTGTGGAGTCACACGTTCACCATTATGAACGCCGTTTTATTGGTTGCTGCCATTTTAAGTGGTGTTGTTAAGGATTGGGCTGATATGGGTGTTATTATCCTTGTGATTATTATCAATCTTGCAATCGGATTCTTCCAAGAGTTCAAATCAGAGACAACCATGAACAAACTAAAACAATTGACGTCCCCTACTTGTCGTGTACTGAGAGACGAAAAGAAAGTTCAAGTCGCATCCAGTGATATTGTCACTGGTGACATTGTTCTTCTGAAGGAGGGGGACCAGATCCCAGCTGACATAAGACTGTTTCAGACAGTCAACCTTGAGTGTAATGAGATTTTGTTGACTGGCGAACCGATTCCAATCAGCAAGACTGTCTGTGCTCTACCAAGAAAGCACAACAAGGATGGTGCATCAACAACCATTCAACAGAATGATGCAGCTCATTCTGACCTCGCTCAAGAACAAACGTCCCTGAAAAATGTACCTGTCGGAGATAGAGTTAACTGTGCATTCATGAGCACCACAGTCACTAAAGGAAAGGGTTCTGGTGTCGTTGTGGAGACGGGAACGAACACTGAAATCGGAAAGATCGCCAAGAGTCTGAGCAAGACCAAGCAGAAATCAACTCCATTGCAAAGAAGAATGTCGTGGATGGGTATTGTTCTTGTGATTGTTGCGGTCATTTCTCTTGTGATTGTAATTGTCGCTGTATATGTTCACAAAGGCAAGCATGCTCTATTCCCTCATGCGTTGATTACCGGTGTCTGTATTGCTGTCGCAATCATTCCCGAGGCTCTTGTAGCTGTGGTCACACTTGCAATGAGCATTGGTGTGAGGTCAATGGTCAAGCAGAATGCTATTGTGAGAAAATTAGCTGCGTTGGAGACACTGGGAGGTATTACTGACATTTGTAGTGATAAAACTGGAACATTGACAGAGGGTAAGATGACTGTTACTACATTATGGCTCTCTGATGGCCACGCCTATCATGTGCAAACAAAGAGAGAGTCAACAGTGATTGAAGGAAGAATCATTAAGCTATCCACAGATTCTTCGGCTGGTGTCTCAGACACCTTCAATGCAGTCGGATCGACTGAAAGTCATGAGAATGATGTCACTCACGAGAACATGCCACAAAATCTTCGCTTGTTACTCACTGTGTCATCTCTATGTAACTCATCTAGCATCACAGTGAAGGGACCATCTGAAGATTTGGAAGAGGAGAAGAACAAGAAAAAGAAGAATCAGAATCCTGATAACAATGAGAGGGAACTCGTTTATGTTGGAGATCCAACAGAAATTGCACTGAACACTCTTGCCATGGTGTGCCGTATGTCCAAGAGTGAACTGGAAGGAAATGTTTACGGATCTATTGTTCAAGAATTCCCCTTTGATTCCACTATCAAGAGAATGAGTGTCAAGTATGCAACAATTGACGGAAAAGAAACTCACATCTTCACCAAAGGAGCACCTGATGGAGTTTTACCACTATGTTCGAATATTCTTAAGGTGAACTCAGATGGAAAATGGGAATCCGTTCCACTCACCAACGACGATGAAGTGAACATTAAGAACATGAATGAAACTATCGGTAAGAGAGGTTTGAGAGTACTGGCCATTGCGTATCGCAATGTTGTAGATGAACATGAAAACGTCATTGTCATAACATCAGAAGAAAAGAGAGAAGACGTTGAGAAGGAGTTATCGTTCGTGGGATTGGTTGGTATTGAAGATCCATATCGTCAAGAAGTTCCAAATTCCATCAAAGTTTGCGATGAAGCAGGCATTGTTGTTCACATGTTGACCGGTGATCACTATGTAACCGCCAAGGCCATTGCTCAGCAAGTGGGTATTTTGAAGCCTGAAAACATGAATGACAACAGTGTGATGAAAGCCACCGAATTTGATAATCTGTCCGATGAGGAATTGTTCAAGATGAAACAATTACCCCTTGTAATTGCTCGATGTAGTCCTCAGAGCAAAGTGAAAATGATTCATGCCCTTCATGCAAGGAAGAGATTGGTTGCAATGACTGGCGATGGTGTGAATGATGCACCTTCGATCAAGATCTCTGATATTGGTATCGCGATGGGTAAGGGTGGTTCTGATGTGACAAAGGAAGCGGCAGACATCATTCTAACAGATGACAACTTTAACACTATTGTCATTGCTGTGAAAGAAGGAAGAAGAATATTTGCCAACATTAGAAAATTTGTGATTCATTTACTTTCTGGCAATGTTGCTCAGTTCTTTGCTTTATTGATTCCAGTAGTGGCCGGTTATGAGATACCATTGAACCCAACTCACATCCTCTATGTAAATATGGTCACTGGTACTCCCTGTGCTGTTGCGCTTAGCGTTGAGAAACCATCAAAGAGGATTATGAAGAAAAGAGCAAAGCAAAATCTGTTTAACTGGGAGACCATGTGTGATCTTATGTTTTATGGTCTATCCATGGCTCTCATCATTTTGCTCAATTACTTTGTGATGACTGACTTGTGGCTAATGAGAAGCTTGAAGTCAGCCCAGGCTGTCTCCTTTACTTCCTTTGGAGAAGTTATTGGTTGCACATTGCTGTTCTGGGAAGTATTGCTCTCCAATGCATTACACTCTATGTACCTTGGGTGAACAATCGAGTATTCCATCATCACCCCCTAAAGGGTGAAGAATGGGCAATCATTATTATCGGTCTGGTGGTATTCATGGGCATGGCTGAGGTTTACAAAATTGTAAAGAGATGTCTCATCAAACTGATCAAGAAATCCCGGAGAAGTTTGAGAAAGAATGTTGTTGAACTGGAGAATGTAATTATTCATGATCCAGAAATTGCGAGCACACAATGACTAATTGATAAACATAATTGTACAGTTAATTCTCAGAGTTTCATTTTATACCTGGTTGCTTATTGGCTCAAAGTCTGACGAATCACTCAGCTGAACTGTTGTGTTTGTGATTGTTGTGGCAGTAGTCGAAGTTGTTCTGGATGAATCCTTGTTGACGGACTCTGATGACGATAGACTGTCCACATTGCTATCCCTTTGTGATCCGTTGCGCGAGACAGACGTACCAGATTTCTTTGGTTTTTGTTGCAATGGTGCATTGCTATCAATGTGAAACATCTCCTTCAACACTTGTTTTTCTTGGGTAAAGAGATGGTATTGAGCAGTCTTTGAGAACCTGTTGAAAGTGTCTTCCAAGTTAACTACAATATCCCAAAACAACTGATCGAGCTCAGAGATGTCAACTGCCTCCTTTGTTTCCAAACTCTTCTCATACGCCGCAGAGATCTGAGACCGAACAGATGATTTGACGTTCACCTCGAAGTTAGATCCAGATTTAATGTATTCCAGATACATTGCCTCAAACATGTCAAATTCAAGTTTTCCCTTACGTTTTGCTTGCTCGATAATTGTAAAGACACTCAGGTTCTCAGCAGATAATTCCTTGAGGCAGTACTTGGCGAACAGTTTATAGAAATGCTCATCAGTCAACAATCCCAACAACTCACTTGGTCTTCCATTCTTAGCATCCTCCTCTATGTCTCCATTTCTTCTCTTTGAAAGATTCACTATCCATCTATACACTTCGATCACAGAAATGATAACATTACCAAACAGAAGCATCGCAAAGAAGTAGGCAAAGTCAAAGCATAGAGCCACAGAATATGCGTACACCGACTTGAAGTGCATAAATATAACAATACCAGTTACCATGGCACCAAAGAAAAACAGAGCAACAAGGGCCTCCAATCTAAACAACAGCGGATCATTGGTCCAATAAAAGTAGACGAGCCCTCTTTTGAATTTCTTAATGTCCATCAGGGAATCAACCAGGAAAATGAGCAATAGGATTCCGAGTACAACCAAGTAGTCGATATTTAAAACATCGAGGGCAGTATACATGTTCACAAATGCCGGCCTAGAAGGCATTCTGTTCGCATAGATCAACCCAGTGGTAGCAGCTGCGAGACACACGTACAATATACCAATTCCAATGAAGAATAGGGGCCAAAACAACCATTTAGAATTCAAAATCTTCCATCGTTTCAAAGTTGAGTTCAATATCATTGCATCCGAAGTCTTGGTATTCTTCTTGTTCACATTGAAAGCGTACCTGTATACAACTTTGAAACGCAAATAGCGAATCTAACAGAAATGATTGTTGTTAGAGCAAAATGCAGCTTTTTCATCGCTATCAAAAGATTATTCCAGAACATACCATTGTCGCAGAATAGCTCGTCACTGCCACAATCAATGGGATAATGATGCCAAGCACTTGAACAAAATTGTACCAAACATTTAGGTTGGGATCCTGAACCAACCAATTCTTCCACAGATAGAATCGAACAAAACCATCAAATGGTAAACTGATGATAAACAGAATTAGCACACTAATGCTTCCAATAATCGATGTCGGGAATCTTCTCCTTCCTAGTGTGCCCGTGCACGTGACAAACGTCAAAAAGCACATGATCACCATCGGAACAAGGAAAATAAAGTGAATAATCAAAGAGATTGTATAGTCGTGCATCCGATGAGCCCTATTATAGATGATGACGTTACTAAAGTCCAAGCACTGTGACCGATTATACATTTGACGATCTCCTAGCTCAATCATACTCTGATATGATTCCACAATCGTATGCTCACTACTACTACTACTACTAAGCTGCATGAATTCACTACTTGCTTCAAACGGCACAGTTGTCGTCAATGTCTGGTTGTCTTTTCGCACAATATTGATCCGTATCCACAAATTGACATCAGATACGGAATACAGTGTCATGTTGATTGGTACCGTGTGTGTTACACTCTGAATAAAGTAATATTGGCGGATGGTGAGTTCACTCTGTTGCCACAGCGTCTCATTCAACACTGTCTCATTCTTCAACACTAACTGATACAGCAATTCCAGTGAGCATGAGGTGCTAGACTTCTCTAACGTCGTATTCTGTACGCACAATGAGAGATCACTGGTCATGGCCTTGTATGATTTCAGCGTAGTGCTAAACTGGATGGATACGATACCAGAACGACTCGTTCGATAATCCACATCCACAAACGCTGCTTCTGGACTCGCAACTCCCGAATTCACCGTCACTTCTTCAGCAGCAGCAGCAGCAGCAGAAGCTAAAGTCAAAGCAGTGAGAGAATTCATTGCATGGCTTGTTGTTGAAAATGAACTTGAAAGTGGAATTCGATGGCAGGCGAGATCCCACTTGTGTGAACGAGGAAAGGAGTCGAAACTGGAGAACTTTAGTCGATCGAATGAATTGGCACTGACTGTGCTGCTTTCATTGGACAACAACAACAACAGAACCAACATTGCAGAACACAATGACAGTAAAAAGAGTGGCAATGATGATCGGGACATTGGGAAACCTAGTAGGGATCGGGAAGATTGACTTGTTGTTGTGGTTGTTTTGCTCGTGTTTTCTTCCTGTGGAACAGAATGATAGTTTTTTGGATGTCTGCGGTGGTCCTGTCGGAAATGTGGACGAGGGTTCAGGACACACACCAATGTCTTGTAAAGGACGAAATGACCGAATGACGCCTGTCGTCCAACGATAGATATTTGCTCAATGTTCGCAATGATTTTATTTTTCCGGTGAAGGTCCTTGGCTTTGCACGTATTTGGGATTGGTGGCGAATGTCTGACGTAATGCTACGATTTCGCTATCAGTAAGATTGTGGAAATGTCATCAAGCGGTCGCATCAAAGCTAAAGAATCCTTCTCCTCTTCTGCAACTTCAAGCATTATGTGAATATTGTCGTTGCGGACCTTGATGGCCACCTGGAATGTCTGTTGCGTTGGGAACCAACGTTGCACTTCGGCAAATTTGAGAGAGACAGTTGATGCAGCGTTGCTGGCCCCATTTCTCATGAATCTCATCATCAAGACTGCTTGAGGAGTATCAGACTTTAGTATCGGACTTAAATCGGTGCGATATTGCAGAGTAACGAGTTCAATGTTGTTTTGAGCAAGGAATTGAACGAACTCAGAATGCAGAGGAGCTACACGAGGTTGAAATTCTTGCTTCCAAAGATCGATATACTCATATTCCTCATGCTCCTCATCCACAGTTATTAGTCTTCCGTCCTTACTTCTGGGTGCTTCTTTTCTTGTGCTGCGCTTTAGGTGGTAGTGAGTTGGTGCAATTGCACCCATAAATAAATAGAATGGTCTATGTAATTCTGCATTCAATTGCTGATACTGTTCTCTGATAGAATTGATTGATAAGGGTTCATCACTACCATCGACGTTTCTCTTTTCATTGCTCACAGGCCCGATATACAATCGCATCTTTATGGCGTCGTCAACCAAATTCTTACTATCTGGAGATGAGGAGACTGGAAGCATCCATTCCATTGTTCGACCTGCAAACACAGTCATTGGTATTCTTTGAGAGGATACGACCGTCAAGTGCTGTTTCTCGTCAGTAACGAGAGCTACATTCGTTTTTGGCAGGTAGTTGTAAATGGATGGATTATGTCTTCTGAGGTATCGAAACTTTGATTTTTGTAAGCCATTAAAGTGGCCAGTCTCGTATTGATTTCCACTCATAAAGTTAGTGAGGCTTGATGGATTTATCCTCATTGATACTAAAGCGTCGTGTCCCAAATCCTTGGGAAGTTCGTCGTTCGTGCGATATATAGTGCTCTCAGTTTCCATAAAATACTTGGATTCCATCAGTCTTGTTGTTTGAAGTACAGATAGACCACTGAAGGAGCTATTGAACTGTTGATTCATTTCATGCATGAGAGGTCCTTCAAACACAATCAAGTCATTCAACGCTAGATTATTGTCTAGTCCTGTGGCTATCATCCATGGTTGAGCAAAGTAACTTGTCGAATACGTAATGACAAACACGATCCCGAATATAACCCAGCTTTTCACTCCAAATAAAGAGAATACCAATCCGGCTAGGAAACCAAGTATGATTCCCACGAAAAGCGGAGACAATATTGAGGTAATGATCAAGTAATCATGAAAGATAATATTGCTCGTAATAATCGCCCCGACCATACCAAAAGAAAAGGCAACCAGCCCATGTGCTTGTTTCTTATTATCCTTGTTTGATCGTATGTGGTTCAGAAGATTATAAATAATGTGGCTGAATGAGTATCTCTGGTCATGTTTCGAGGATGAGATCGCAAATGGATTAGGTTTAGCGGTTCCACGATCTTGATACCTCCCAAATGGGCGAGTATTGTCCTTTTCATTCATTAAAATAGGTGAGCTGTTTGCTCTTTGTGTAGCTTTCGTCATTGACTTAACAATTTTAGAGCCGACGAACACTTTAGAAAATACAAGTCCCAATAGGTATCCAATAGATGAACAGATAAGGAAGCCCAGCAACCAATCATATGATATCAAGGATACAAATGACTCATTCGAGTGAGGGGCATTATATGTAAAATACTGTTCAGATAAAAAGAATGTACTAGGACGTCCCTTGGAAGGAAGTTTTGTTGTGACAAAAGCCAAATTGCCAGTATTTCGTTGAAATCCGACACTTTGCTTTTGGTGGTTCAAAACAATATCTTTCCTGCCCAGTTTTTCTACTTTAAAGTGCAATGATTCTAGATCTTGATCCTTCAATAATTCGTGAAACTTTGAGTTATCAGACAATAGTACGGTAGACATTATAGTTGATGAACCTGCCTCGAGGTTGTCCTTGTAGTGTTTGTGCGTTTCGAACTTTCTTCTCCTGCTTAAGAAGTATGTTCTCGTTCCGAATGCAGGAACATCCTTTGCGATAAACACTAGTCGAAACCATTCTATAGGTGCATGATGCATTGATAAATTTGGAACTAATTGTGCAATAACTGAATCTCCGAGCTCATCGAACACATCAATGAGAAAGTCTTTGTCATGTACATCTGTTGTTGATATTGCAATTTCAACCATTTCGCTCCTTTGCCATGATAAATCGTTAAATACAATAATAGGAATTGACATGTCATCTTCGTTAAAGATTGAGTCATGTTCTGGTTTCTCAACCTTGAAGTCTGATTGAAAGCTAATAAATCTAGGAGTACTATGTCTATAATATCTTCCATTTGAATAGTACTCAAATACACGAGAAAATTCACGTTCTGCTTTCTCCTTGTGTATCAAGGAACCAACTTGCTGTGTCATCATCTGTTTAGCACTCGATTGCACTTTGCTCAACAAGTGGTTCAACGTGCTCATTAAATCTGTTGCAGAGGGACCATAACCAAAAATGTCTTCACTGCTGAGCAAATTCTCAACCATTGCTAGTAATCTTCTCGCTTTTATCACTTCATCCATTAAACTCTTCTTTTGATCAATTTTCGATTTCATAACGACATGAGAGAGCATCACTTCCGATGCATGTAATAACGATCGAGTTTCACTTAACATTTTACTCACTGACAATCGATAAGTGTTTGTCATTGATTTCAGTGTGTACTCTGAGGAATGAATAGTTTCTTCATCGCGGTTGCTCGTCGACCGTATACGTATGATCTGATCCGTGTACTTTTCATTCAAATTTCGGAACGAGCCATATTCAATCTCAACTTCATTCAAATGTAACGATAGTAATGACATGAATTTTTCAATTTGCCCAAATGATTTCTCTGATCCATTCATCTCCCACACCACATGCACTATTGCTGTTCCTGTGCCTGGATCATTATTGATTTGCAAGATTCTTTCATGAATCAACTCATTCAATCCTCCCCAAATGGATGACTCGTGCTCATTCTCATCGACTCTCGCATCCCATTGTGTACCTCTGATCAATCGTTCTCTCTTGATAAACAATTGTTGATCGTCATCCTCCCCATCAACCACATTGCGCCGTTTCGTTCGATATGATGATTTGAGTGTCACATGCGTAATACTGACACCCCACTCTCGTCTCAAATAATTTTCAATCTCGGATAGAGAGTGAACTCGCGACAGTGCATCTTGATTTTCTCTCTTCATCATAAAATCATCACCATGATCATCATTTGTTCTCTTGTTACTACTATGATTATCAATTTCATCTTCATTCACAAACAAGAATTGTCTTTGCTTGTCATCATCATTTCCAGTTGTCTTCTGTTCATGATCATTCCGGCTGTCTGCTTGATCATCGTCTTCTCCCAGTAACAATTGAAAAAATTGTTTTCGATTCTTGAGAGAATGAATCATATCAGATGATGACGCAGAGGAAAGAGAGAGACATTGATCCGAGTATGTGAAAAAGGGAATGAGTGCATGAATAGGCACAGATATTGTTCTTTTTCCAATCAGCTTTTGATTTTTGTTGTTGTTGTTGCTCACCAATGATTCAATCAATGTTTGAAAACAATTGTTCTTGCATGGATCATCAATTATATGCTTATTATCATCATTGTCATCAGTTTGTTTCTGATGATCAATCCAATTGGACAATGCATGGTTGAGCGATAGGAGAGGAATGATGCGAATTTTGGTTTTTGAAATTGGTTTCTTTCCAGTTGTCATCATGTCATCAGTGATGGTGCTACTGCTGACTGGTGATGCAATCATCATGATGATGATGATGGTGCAGAGCAGTACTTGCAACAATACGAATAAATTGAAAAGTTTGATTGGTGGTCGATGCTGCATGATATCATGAATGATGATTGGAATGTGTTTTGTTGCGGGTGGAAATGGTGTGATCGATTGATTGTTGTGTTGTGTTGTGCATCGATCGATTTTTGTTTCCGTGTGCTGGAGTTTCAGTGTTAATTTTTCATCATCTCAAAAGTCAAGAACAATCTCCGGTCCAGTTGCCAATACGTGTCGCAAGTTGTTGAGGGAGAAAACAGATGCCCATCTTCAAGCTTCATGTCTTATCTCAATTGAGTGCGAAAGCTTCAACAAGGTCATTCAAAGTGCATTTTCTACTTCAATAAAAACCCGACAAACAATTTTTATTTACAACTCCGGCACATCAGAGTATTCCTGCTCCAATTGCTTCAATCGCTGCACGCGTTGTTCCTTGTCTTGCATTTCATCCACTCCCCAATCATTGGAATACGATGTCTTGCCAAAATAGTGCTGCGCAAACAGACTCTGCTCATTGTGTGCATAGACGAAAATGGCTGGCAACCACAGTGTGCCTCTATTCGTCTGCATCAAATAAGCTCTATAGTATGTACCGAGCCAGAGCAACAAGGCAAATGTCAGTGAGAAAATGGCACCTCGTTTCACCATACTTTTCTCATCTTCTGATTCGAACAGTGCGTTACGAAAGCCTTCTTTTGTTTTTGTTTCCTTCATTGGATTTTGAGTCGTACCAGGATGGTGTTTTATGATTTTGACTGGTTGTGGTTGTGGTTGTGGTTGAGATACTTGTTGTTTCTGAACGTTTGAGGTTGGCGCATCAACATTTGAACCACCATTTGATGACTGAGTTTGTTGTTGTTGTTGAGCCAGGAATGAAAGAGTGGAGAAGGGACGAGAGCTTTGTGGTAATAGTGGTTTGTCATTGCGCAATAACAAAGAATTGAGATTAGCGATAGAGCGAGGGACACAACATCGTGTTGTTGTCCTTTGCATGATCATCATTTCTCGTACGTCTTTTTCTGGTCTGTTTTTTGTTCACAACAAGAGAATGCGGTAGAATTGTGTCGGCCAAAAAGTTCTCCCACCGCCGACACAAAATCAAAGAGAGTTTTGCGCGAAAAAACAAAAACAAAAATCATGCATCGAAGCAGCAAAAGGATCACTCGACACTGTGATGCTTGCAATCTTCTCTCACGCAAGAGAGGCACTACCTCATTATCACAGCTTCAGACATCATCATTCATCACTCCACCACCACCACCACTACTACTACGATCACTCTTTCAACAACAACAACAATTCACCACACTCGCTCACAACATTGACGACAATAGCAGTAAAAATCACAAAAAATCAAGTTCATTCCTCTTGCAAGACACTCATTTCCTCTCTCAATTGACACAACCATTGGAGCACGATGATCCCACTATGCAACGAAGCTTGAATTTGGAGAAAAACGACGAAAATGATGATTTTCATCATCATCCGTTTGGTGGTCAAGGCCGAGAGGAACAATTTCGAGTGTTCATCTCCAGTTTAATGCACAATGGAAAAGTAGAGTTGGCAGTGTCTCAAGTGCTCTCTCGATACGCTCTCATTCCCATCTCTGCTCCCTCCTTGTCCCACAAAAATTCTCCGACTCCGACTGGCGGAAAAAAAGAGTATGAGATAAAGTATGTGCCGTCGTATGAGACGTATGAGTTGTTGGTGGATGAGTTGGCAAAGGTCGGTCGATTTGATCTGATTGAAAAAATATTTCAACAAGTCATGAAATCGTTTGACAGTCGGGCTCGAGTCAAGTATATGAACGAGAGGAGGAATCAAAGTAGTACGAGTCAGGGTGATGAAGGTGATGAAGATGCTGATTATGCTGATGAGTACGATAATAATGATGTTAATAGTGATGCGAGATTGAGACCTACAGAGTCGTTTTTGAGAAAAATGTTGCATTTGGCGGGAAAGACTCGCAATTTGGCACAATTTGATAAAGTGCTGTACTTTTTGGAGAGTTGTGGTATCAAAAAGGATGAACAGATTTATTTGATGATGGTTAAGCATTATGTGAGATTTAGAGATACGGAGAGTGCAGTGGAGTTGCTCAGAAAGTTGAAGGATTATCAATTGAGTGCATCATCCAGCGATCAAATGTATGCCTTGCTGCTTACTCTCTATTTTAGAAGTCAAAAAACTGATTTGGCTTGGCAACTGTTTGATCAGTACAAGAGAGAATATCAATATCCATCGCCAAAGGTATCAATGACGATTGTGAGACATGTTGCTGTTCAGATGCATGATGTTGACCGAGCAAAGAAAATTGTTCTTGAATTGCCAAATGGTGTCATACACACTGAACATTTTATTCATTTGATTCATGGTTGTATGAAACTGGGAAGATACAAGGAAGCTTTTGAGGCTATCGATCTAATGAAGAAGCGAGGATTGGTTCCAACATTTCAAACGTATTCTCCGTTATTGTCCAATGCTGCTCTCACGGGAGATTTGAAGAAAATGGACAGAATACTCGATTTGATGATTGAGGATGGTCTTGTACGTGACAAGAATGATATCAATGTGGTTGCTTTCCGTATCAGTGGGCTAGTGAGGAGAGAGAAAGTGAATGAAGCTGAGAACTTGTACTTTAGTATGATAGATATGCAGGTGGTCCCTAAGTTGGCTGTATTCGTCACCCTGATTCAATATTTTTTACAAGTGCGCCATTATGACAAGGCAAGAAGAATAATCAATGATTACAAGCAAATGGTTGGCTCTATACACCCACATATTTATTCTGTGATGATATACGACAAGTTTAGATTGCGTGACAAAGTGGGAGCGTTTAGCTTGCTGAAAGAGATGAACAAACAAACAGATACTCCACGAACGAGCGAGCATTATCGATATATTCTGAATGGTGCTGCTCGATTTGGTACTGCTTCTGACTTGTATCATATTGTGGACTCGATGCGAAAGAAGGGAGTGGAACCATCATACAAACACCTACTGATGATTATTGCACAGTTATGTTTGTACAATTCTTTGGAGGAGGCTCGAGTAGTGTTTGATAGTATTACAGAAAAGTATGGTTACAATCGCTCGTCTAGCCTCTATACAATTATCGTTGGATATCACCTAAAGTTTGGTGAGGTTGAAATAGCCAATGAATACTATGATAAGATGATAGCTGAAGGCATTAAGCCCAACATTGTTTTTTATCAAACGGCGATCCACTACCTGTCAATCATGGAGCTCACAGAAGATATTGAGAAGGTATATCAACAAATTAGAGAAAACAAATTGCAACCAAACGAACGAACTCTGCAATCCATGATGAAGGTTAGTTTCGCGAATGGTGATCTCGAAGGTGCATTCAATTATTACAGACAAATGACAAGGGATCACAGTATGATTCCATATCCTACTCTCATTCATCAACTTTACCATCGTTTTCTTGATAATGGTGATCTAGAGAGGGCAGGCTTCATGATTGAAGAATTGAATAGAGGAGGAGAGTTTGTCGCTGGACCAAAGTTGTACGATTCCTTGATCGAAGCATATGATAAGCAAGGTATGAGTACGCACAAGGCTGTAGAGCATTTGAGAACGTGCAAGATTCGAGTCTGTGAACAATACGGTCCTCGCTATGGCATGGAATTTTTGAAATGGTCCCGTGTACCTGTTGACTTGGACCATTTGCCACACAAGATCAGAGTGGCCAATATCCGTCGGGCCAAGAAAATCAGAAGAGAAATGCTCAAGTACGAGGAGATTAACGCAGACAATTATTATGAATATGAGGGATATGGACGGGAAGAAGAAGGAGGGGAATACGAACATTTACTCGACGAATAAAAAAACTGTGGCCAGTGGGAGTTTTTTTTTATTTAGTAGTGTGAAAAGTTCATCTCATCAGCGAACAAAACAACAAACAAAAAGCAGATCACACGACGATGATGCATCGATACGTTTTGCTGTTTACTTTCCTTCGATTTATTCTCTTGTGTTTCGTCATTTTTCCTCTGGCAATGTGGGATTGTGCAAAGATGATGTTTGCGATTGTTGTGAATGGTTGTCGTTGTTCCAGTCAACTACCAAACAAGGCAACAGCAGTCGGGAAGAATATTGTTGTGACTGGTGGTCGTTCGACTTACACTTTGGATCTGATTCGAATGTTGTCCAAAGCAGGTCACTTCGTACACAGTGTGGAATCCAGTTTTGTGTACCCATTTCCGCTGAGTAGGTTTTCGAGTCACGTGCACTGCAATCATTTTATTGACGTGTTTCCAAATGTCAACCCGAGGCTCTATGCGAAGAAATTGGGCAAGTACTGTGCTGACAATTCGATCTCATTGATCATTCCGACTTGCGAGGATGCCATGTGGGTCAGCAAATACAAGTCAATCATTTGTCAAGAGTTCCAAGAATGCAGAAAGAATGTGAGCGGTACGATGGATGATGAGTTGACAGTCTTTGTTGGTGATTTTGAAATAATGAAACAAGTACATGACAAGTTTACATTCAACCAAATGATTCAAGACATGATGAGTGTGAATGGTGCAGATCAAGAATGGTCGGCTCCCCACTCAGTTGTACTTCATACTCGAAATGATTTGACAAAGTATTTAAATGACATGAACGCAAATGTAGATGGGAATGAACAGCTAGATATTGTACTTAAGCCAGCCTTCTCACGATTTGCTGTAGAAGTATTGATTAGACCGTCATTAAAATCGGTACTGGATACTTTTGATATGAATACACAAGATTCTGAGAGCAGTGAGTCAGAGTTGAGTGGAGGACCATGGGTAGGTCAACAATATATTGATGGTGAGTTATTGTGCTCTTATTCGATCGTTCATAATGGTCAAGTAGCTGCCCACGTAGTGTATGTAGGTGGAGTCTACACTAACTCTGGAAGAGTAGATGGCGGAAGCGTTTACTTTGAAAATGCGAATGATCCCAATGACGTACGTCATTTTGTCCAACAATTTGTCTCCTCTACTATGTTCACTGGCCAAATCAGTTTTGATTTTATCAGATGTCACAAAACATCGAAACTATATCCGATTGAGTGTAATCCCCGATCAACGTCTGGTATACATTTGTTCAGATCGGCTAATCCGGCTCAATTTGCATCTTGTTTCTTTGATGCTGACCCACAAATGGTACTCTCCCCAATTGGCAAGAATCAACAAATTGCTGCTGCCATGGTCCTATTGCTGGCATTCATCATGCCCATTAAGTCCTTCCAAGACATTAGAAGTTGGTTCTCCAAGTTTCTGATTGCCAGAGATATCATTTATGATCCGACGGATGTTGTACCAGTTATCACTCAGTTCCTTTCAATCCTAGATCCTATTTACAAAGTGCTCAAGTATGGTATTGCTTTCACTCGTGCTTTCACGCATGACATAGAGTACAATGCCGAGAATGCCACTAGATAAAGGTCATTTTCTTTATTATGAGAAGAAAAAGTCATCAGCAGCTGTGAAGCTAGAACTTCTTGTTTTTGAACTAGATGCATTATTTGAAAGATTCTGGCTTGGTGAAGGAAACTGGTTGAATCCTGAAGAGAAGATCGTGTTCGAAGTTATACTGTCCAGATTCTTTCTCGATTGGTCTATTTCCATTGGTTGGCTGCAGGATTGTGTTTGATGAACTGTTGCATAATGTTGAGTGGAGGCTCGTGGTCGATTGTGATTTTGTGTGCTATTGTCTTGAGGTACACCGAAATCCAACAGATTGCCACTCATTTGTGAACTTTGTGCTTGAATATCTATCTTGTTGCTTGAGACTCTGGAACGAGAAGCAATCGAAGTGAATGACAAAGTTCTTCCTTGATGAGAACGAGATGAAACTGGACTAGTAGTTGTTGCACGTTGAGGGTTGTTTGGTAGTGTATGTACAGCGAAAGTGGACGAAGTTGTTTCTAGATTGTGGTGTTGTTTTCCAAATGACGGGAAGGGCTGAACATTCCTTGTTTGATGGTTAGATGTTGAGTAGCTAATTCCTTCACTTGCTGGAGGTATGGTGACAGTAGACTGAGATTGGGTAGCACTTTGAAATGTTGGGTTCGCTTGTTGCCTGGGTTTCCTGTTTGCAGATATGTCGTTTTGCAATGTTCTCTGTGTTGATCGAATATTATTGGGTGAAAGTGTGGGAGCTGTAGAACTGATCTGTCTTACATGCTCTACCTTTGAACTCGCGCTTGCTACTTCTACATGATGTCGAGAGGAGAACTTTGGAATTGTTTCTTGCTGGATTGGTGCATCCATATCAAACAATAAGAGATCGTTTGTAGGTGGATTAGAGGTAGAATATTTCGACACTTCACCGAGAGTTCTTGACTCCACGCACTCATTTGTTACAGGTCTGACTGAAGGACGAGTTGCCTCGTTGCTCGAGATTTGTTGCTGTAATTGAGGAGGGGCAAAGAAGGTATCGAACTCAGTCAGGCTCATTGTTTGCGGTGACGCAATTTTCGCATTGTCGTTGTCCCAAGAAACATCTCTGTTGACTGAGACTCTTATGGTGGAGACTTCAGATATTGTTCGGACAGGTACGGGAATCTCTTGTGTCTCAATTCGGGGAATTGACTTTAGCTTGTCGTAACAGTAGCCAAGCGTAATGAAGTCTGCCGTGTTTCCAACAGATACACTCTTCAAGTGACCGCTATAGGTTAAATTAGTGTTCAAAATGTGCTCAGATGCAAACTGAAATGCGAGTCTGGGGTGTCGAGATTGCCATTGGGCCCATAAAAAGTCTAAGTAGCTGTGCATGAGCCAGAAAATAGGATCATTAGGAGCTGTTTCAATGGATAGAGAACCCCCGATCCACTCTCTGACATCCACGTACATACTATGTACTTGATTGCTGAACTCAGCAAATGACTGGATAGACATGATTGTTCTCACACGATTATCATCAGGCAATGACATCTTATTAGTGATTCGACCATGCATCATTCTTATCAATTCCTCTCCAATCTCACTAACTCCAACGCCCACTGTCAACTTCCAATTGTTGATTTTTGAAAATGGGCCGTACTTCACGATACCACACTCATCACCATCACCTCCCATGAAATCATTCTCCCATAAACCCGAGTAGTCACCAGTCCAATCCCAATAGGGAATTGGACATCCGAGTTCTGATTCGAATTGCGACAAGAACCATCGATGCCAAGGTAAGAACAAGATGCCTCGGTGGTAGATTTGAGATGTCGAAGAGATAGCGCTTAAGCTGCTCTTCATGCACTGAGCGTAGATCTCAACATACAGGTCATATTTACCACTGTTTTTCAGCAGTTTAATTCTTTGGATAAAGGTATCCTTCTCTGCTTTTGGATATGAAGAATTTGCTTGTTTTCGAACATTCATTCTTTGCTGTCGAGAATGAATGTTAGCCTCTACGGTTTTTTGTTGTCCCCGCTTGAAGGTGCCCAATAAAGAAAGGTTTGAGGGCAGACGAGGCGTAACGCCTGTTCTTTGTGCCTCGAACTCTCTGCAATTTCTCCTCACCAGCGATCATTGTTGCACGAACATTCCCGAATCACTTGTGCTAGCAATGAAAACTCTCCCACTTATTTTCATAGTTGCTCTCGTTGGCTATGCAACTTGCTCGACTCTTCTATACTGTGGAAACCTGACCTGTGCTGCAGAAACAATGTGATTGGATTTCACCTAATGTGTTTCAAACTTACACTCATGTCTGGCCGACAAGTATAAACCAACAGCGTTAAACCAGCATCTCTCAGAATATTACTTTTAGGTGAACAGGAATGAAACATCTGAAAATTTGTGATCCTTCATTCGATGAATCAACAATGGGTATGCAGAGCGAACCTCTGAACTGATTATTGCTGCCAGAAAGGAGTTTCCTGCTTCTAAGTGTGTAACCCTCATATGTATCGGACGCAGATCCAGATACTTTCTCGGCGGTGACAATCCATGCACAAAGGATCGATCATAGATCGCATACATTGATCTTCTGTGTCCCCGTACCTCGACTTGGCTGTTATGGGCAACAACGTTTGGAATTTTCAAGGAAGTCATGTTGAGATATGAGTTTTTCATCATAGATCCAGCACCATAAATTAGTGAATCGTCACGAGGCATGATTAGCGTTCGATTTGCTTTTGCATCGACGAATAGCTTTGAAATGAAGAAGGGTACACTGACAAGATGCCATGAGGCCCTAGAGATTGGAACCATCAGCTAATTCACCATAAGAATTCCATCCGACTGTAAACAGTCTCCCTCTCGTAGTGAGAACAGCAGTGTGAGCACCACCCAAGCCAATATCCTGAATCAATTCTCCATCATCTAAATTAAGGGACGTAACATGAGTAAACTTTGTCTTTGATCCCCAAATGGTATCAATTCCCAATTGTCCACAACTGTTGTATCCTGTTGAGAAGAAGATTTTGTAATCGACAACCAGGCACGCATGATAATGACCTGCCTTCATATGAGTGATCCTCGATCTTTCTTCATCACAACCATTACTCTTGTTCATAAACTCACTCACCAGTGTAAACACATCACACCTATTACCGAGTATATCACCAATCCCCAATTGTCCATCACTGTTCGATCCACGACTAAACACCCATTTATCCTTCACCACGACATAAACACATTCACCTCCACAGACAAGTTTCGTGATTCGATTCTCTGGTGATGAACACAGCACCTCGGATAAATCTTCACCTAAATCTACCTCTATCCACTCTGTGGCATGCAAATTGGCTGCCCGTTCACTCATAAACTCAAAGAAATCTGATTGCCCTATGCCAAACAACCGGTTGTGATTTGTGCACGTGACAATAAAGTTTTCACCACATGCCAAATGAGTCAAATACTCTATGCCCTCACCAATCGCAGAGCAATCGTCGTGTGTGTCAAGTTGCTCTTGACTAGATAACAGTGCGGATGGAAGAGGGAGATGAGCCACATCTTTTTTTAATTGAAGTTGTCCCAGTCTGTTCTCCACACGGAACAATGAGTGATTGCCTATGATCAGAATGTGTTGGCGCATTTTTTTTTCGGTTGACTGAATGTTAACTAATTCACATTTAGTGACCTGTTTTATTTCTTTTTCTGAGCATTGAGCTCCTCTGCTAATTGTTGGAAACGGGTGGCCTGAGATTCGAGCCACTCTTTGGCTGTCGCTTTCCTCTGCTCCTCATTCATCTGGAACAAGGCAACAATATTTTGCAGCTGCCAGTTCATTAGCTCTCGATTAATGTATGTTAAAATGGTTCCTGGTTTGACCTTGGCAATTTCTGGAATCTCTCTTCCATTGAGCACATAGGTCATACTAATCACTTCGAGTAGACGTCCTCCACAAGCTGCATGCAATGCTCGCATCATCTCTTCACCATGACTTTGCTGATCCACATAGTATATATTCTTTCTTTCATCGAACTCTATACCTGTAGTGTTGTAGACAGTTGATAGGAAGCAAGCTGAAGGAAACATGTTCTTGACAGTTCGCAACCAACTTGCGAGAGAGAACAAATTGTTGTGCACATGCACTGCGTATCTGTCAGACCAGTTATTCACATTTTGTTCATTCTTGAGTAGGAATCTGCTGAGCACATGTGCACCATGAATAATTGAACAAACATCCTTTGCATATTGTTGAGACTGCTTCAACGAAGTACAAATCAAGTTCTCACACCAAAGTTCCAATTTGTCAGACACTTGGAAAAAGTGGTCCTTGGAAGCGTCATGGAAACAGTCTTGTGGAACAATGTTCGAGAGGAATGCAGACAAGACTAGCTTGGCTCGTTGTTCGCTTGTAAAGTTGCTCTCTAGTGCGCATCTGAACACAAATCTCATGCGGAAGAGAGCATTATCCCATTCCTTGTCACTCCACACGATAGATACAGGATTTTCAAACACACGAAGTTGTTTGCGTGTCTTTGGAATGTTACCAGAGAGAGCAAAGACAATATGCTCCACACCCATCTCTCTAAAGAGAGCAAAGGCACCGACGGGATCCGGTCCTTGCAACACCTTGCCCAGTTCAATACCAATTCTTTCTCTGCTCACCTTTTCTGAGAGCGCCTTTGCCACAAGCGGATTCCTTGCCGATTGAATCAACTCATCCGCCACAACAAAATTAAAGAAAGCAGCAAATCGAACCGCTCGCAACACACGCAATGGATCATCCAAAAATGTCTTGAGAGGTGGCAGTGGTGTTCTCACAATTCCCTTCTTTAGATCATCCACTCCCCTTCCCGTGAAATCCTCCACTTTGGCTTCATTCACATTGTAAAACATGGAATTAATGGTCAAATCTCTTCGGTAGGCATCCTCTTCTGCTGTTCCTACTCTGATTGCATGCGGAATTCGATTGTCACTGTCTTCAGCGTACTCTTCGCACCTCAAATTGACAAAATCAATCGATTCTCCAAAAATGTGAGTCGTTGCCGTTTCCAAATGCTTGGACTGATCCGGATTCGCACTAATCAAACCAATACTCCTATACTGATCAGGCATGTCCTTCTCCTTCTCATATTGCAACACTTTTTCAGCAAATTGAATGCCCATGCAATTGTCCAATGCAATATCAATGTCATCTCCACTCATGTGAAGCAACTTGTTTCTCACCCAACCACCAGCCACTCTCAACACAGTATTCATCTCAAATCTCTGATTCACCTCCAACAAAAAATCAAAAATCGATTGTTCGTGCTCCGTAATGTAAATATTGTAAACTTCTTGTCCCGCCAAAATTCTGGCATGGTCCTCTTGTTGTTGTTTGTGCAGAGCTTCTTGACATTCGCCTACGAGGAGCATGGGTTGGATCTTTGCACCACTGTCTTGTACCTGCAACAATGAAGAATGAAAAGAGAAACGATCGGAGAAAAGTTGTGATTTCTCCGAGATTGAAGGAGAAATAGCCGGGGTGTTTTTTCGAATGCCCCAAACAGGGTTATTGACACTGTCTGTTCTCCAATAATTGTACAGCGTGTAGTCATTGTTTGCTGCTTGATGTTGTTGGTCGTCATGTTGTGATGTTGATGGACTGTTGTGATAGAGCTTGACTCTTTTGACTGATGGTGATGTCGTCAGCATGTTGTTGATTGTTGGAATGAGAGGTGATGATGATGATGTCAATATTCGATGTTGTTTGTTGTTCGTAAAGTGGTGGTGCAATTTCGTTCTCAACATGAACTTGTTGCTTGTTGGTTTTTCGATCAAGGCTGATTTGACAGGAAGCAATCGGAGATTGCACATCAATTTTGTTTTGGCGCCCAAAAAAAAGGAAAAAAAACGTTCAACGAGAAAGCTTCACTTTCGCTTTCCATTCGGTGCGACAGAAAATTGAACAGAGAGCGTGACTTGCTGGTTGTTGATGCTGTTGTTGTTGTTGTTGAAGTAACATGTCCTATTTGCTTCCACATTTAAACTCTGGTTGGGCAGTGGATCAAGCAATTCTCCAAGAGGAAGAACGAGTGGTTGTGCTTCGTTTTGGTCGTGACCATGACACGACTTGCATGGAAATGGATGAAACCTTGTCCAAAATTGCTGAATTGGTCAAGAATATGGCAGTCATTTATTTGGTTGATCTGGATCAAGTGAGTGAATTTAATGACATGTACGAGTTGTATGATCCGTGCACTGTCATGTTCTTTTATCGAAATAAGCACATTATGATCGATTTGGGCACTGGTAACAACAATAAGATTAATTTTGCAATTGATGACAAGCAGGAGATGATTGATATTATAGAGACAGTGTATTCTGGTGCGAGAAAGGGCAAGGGTCTTGTCATCTCACTCAAGGATTACTCGACAAAGTATCGATATTGATTAAAAAACTTGCACTGTGTATTCGCCTGTAGATTTTTAAAGAGTGTTTACGTTCCTATTTAATGACAACTTGTGGTAGTTCCTATTTACTACCAACTTCCACGTAGGGACAAAAGTTTGGATCTTCGAGCCTTTCTCTCAATTCGATCAATGCCTTGTCCCTGGGGTACTCTGACAACAATTCCAAAACCAAGGAGTGAGCAGAATTTAGTTCGTTCTCTTCAATGAATTGACTCACCTGAGATGTGAGACTCTCCAGTCCTTGTTGCTTGTCTGACGCTGTGTCTCTTTCTGACAATACTTCAAATACGTGAACTAATAATGATTTAGAATGATGATCAATGTTACAAGAAAGAAAAAGGAGAGAAATGACATACTGGGCTGAGATTTTCCTTTGACACAGACAAAAGAAATCCATCGACAAACATAGTGATCTTGGACTGCTTGTTTTGTTTTGGGACCAATCATCATTGATGTATCATATTGTTTGTTAAGTGACATTAAACGACTGGCCACATTGACTGCATCTCCCAGGGCTGTATAATTGACTCGAGATCGACTTCCCACATTTCCTACATAGCACAGATCCGTGTTCACTCCAATTTGAAGGGATATGTTGGGTTGACCCTTGTCTGTCCACTCTCGATTCAGCTCCTTCATTCTTTGAGATATTTTACAACATGACCGAATTGATCTGAATTCTTGATCATCAATGCTCAATGGTGCATTGAAAAGACACATGATTCCTTCAGCTAGATACTTATCCACAACTCCTCCTTCATCAGCCACAATTTGAGAGAAGCAAGTGAACAAGATTTGCAACGTATCCACAAGAAGCTTTGGTGAAAAACCTTTCTCATCCTCGAATTTTGTTTCGATAAATACAATTGTCATTCTTCTTCTCACAACACCAAGTTGAGCACTCGCATTTCTTGACATCAACACTCGAACAACATCTGAAGGAACATATGCATCAAAACATCGCAATCCATTCTTCAATTGGTTAATGGATTCTATCATGACTTCACTCTCAAAGAACTGAAGAGAATGGATCTTCTTTCTACTCCTAAAGTTCATCTCGGTGATTTTTTGAAACTCGCTTGCAACTTCATACAATGGAACAGATATCAGTATGCTGGTGAAGAGAGCAATCAGAAGAGCTCCAACGATAGTGCAAACAGTCACAATGACCAAGACTCGATCTGATTCGTGAACAACCTTCAAAACAACTCCCTCTGATATCACTGATACTAAGGTCCAACTGAGCCCAAAATCATCCTTGATTCCAATTAATGAGATTTGTCTCTTCTTACCTGTAGAATCAATGAAACCTAAATCAACGAGTTTTCTATCATCCACGATCAAAGGTACGCCTAAAGCATCAATGATAATCTCGGCTGACTCGCGAATCACAAAATCTGTGCTGTTTCTTGCATCAACCATCTGAGGATTGTTAGGATCTGTATCATTTGTAAGATTGCCCCTGTTCACTGCAACTAGTATCATATCACTCTGCATAATGTACAATCTTGTCTCCGGAAAACAAACGAGAGATTCCAAGAAGACAGAAATCGTAGGAAGGTTGATTGCAGCGGTTAAGACACCAATTAGACTTCCATTATGCACATCAAAGTATGGCCCTGACACTGCCACTGCCAGATAAGGTGGCTTTGTTATGGTGAAAAAGACCTGACCCCACTGAATCGCACCAGTTTGCTTTGCTGCCACATACCAAGAACGTTTGGTTGGGAAGTATCCAGGATCAAAATGAGCCCTAGGAGCCACATCCATCATGTTATTCATTGGATAATGTGATAATCTTCCTTCTCCATTCGAAATACCCAATATGAACCTCTGAGGAGGAATTCTTCCATTGTCATTGACCATTACCCCCGTTAGGTAGTTGTAATGAGTTGCGAAGAATATTGTTGTGATTTTGTGGTTGAACTGCAGTTGACTCAAAACGAATAGTTCTTGAATTTTTCGACTCTTCTTATTTCTAGAGTCACTAAAGTTAAGACCAGACAGGTCTCCCCATTGCATATCCCTGATAATGGTCTGAACAACCAAGGGTCCCGCTGTCACGTAATCTCGAACATGGCGCAGCACTCGGAGAGTCAATTGCTCGCTTTGAGACTTGGCCACCTGTCTCACACCTCGACGAATGATAAAATGATTGAACAACCAAAGTGATATCCCGACTACGACTAGAGAGGTCAGTAGAGTGACTAGGAAAACGACCCGAAAACTCCAAGAGAATCGAAACATCTTTAACGCAACACAAACACATCCTTGTCTTCCTTTCTTCGTACTTGGTTCATAGATGTTACACCAAGATGCGTGATGATCATTATCAGTGATAATAGAGACTTCTCTAGGATCATTAGGAAAGAAGTCCTCTTCTATTTGTTCTTCAGGGTTGATTGTATCGTCAGAGTGTCTTCTTTCATTCTCTTCTCCTGTTGTTTGCTTTAGGTTTGGTGAATGAGAGACAGCATGTTCTGAATTGATGGCATTGATCATGACAGAGTGGCTGCTCTCTCTTCCTCGGAGGGACATGTGTATTGCGTTTTTGCCGCTGAAGTGTTTCGATTTTTGAGCAGGAATAATACAAAATTGTACGCGACAATATTCCCAACTCCTTCCTGGAAAAGGACACAAATAGACCAGGAATAGAAACTCGATCAGTTCGTCAAGTTTCGTGCAAACGGTAACATCTACAAAAGGAGAGCTCGATGATACACGTTGTAACTTCAGGTACTCACTCCGACCTTAACATCCAACACAAAAAAAAGCAAAGAAATCACATACCTACTTGATCAAGAAGCAAGCATGACCAAGTTTGAAATTCCAACCTTTACTGTCGATGCCTTCACCAGAAGATCTTTTGGTGGCAATCCTGCTGCTGTCTGTGATCTGTCAGACCCAAAACGATTTGCTCAATTTGAAGAGTTTAACGTTTCTCAACATGGCGGGAGAGCGTACCAATTAATTGCGCGCGAAATGAACCTTAGCGAAACCGCATTTCTTCTGCCTTACGACAACTGCAGCCACGATGAAAAGGTGAAACATTTCGGGCTCCGTTGGTTTACTCCGACTGTAGAGGTTCCTTTGTGCGGACATGCGACACTTGGCACTTCACACTATGTGTTTGAGAATATTGCGAACGATGGGGTGCAGGAGTTGGTTTTCCACAATGACATGTCTGGTGAATTGCGTGTTCAGAGATTGAGCGATGGAATGCTTCAGATGGATTTTCCTCGTGGTGAAGCCTACAATGTCAAGGAAGAGTTTTTGAGTCATTCTTCTCCATTTAGAGCTATTATTTCTGACATATTTTGGAGATGTTTCAATCTGAAGTCTGTTGGAGTTGAGAAGCTACAACAACTTCCGAGAGCGAGACCTGAAGAGCTCTTGGTACAAGATGTGGATCAATGGGATTTTGTTGACCATTTCGTGGTAGATGTTGAATTCTGTCGTCGAACCAGAAAGCTCTTGTTGCATGTATCTTGTGCTGATTTACTATTTTTGATGAGTTCTGATAGCAACTCAATTGGATCTCTGCTGTTGGAGATCAACACAATCCCGAAGGAGTACGTTGATGTTTTCAAGGGAGTAATTGTCACGTGCACACCGAGCCGTGAGAATGTTGCCAGTGATGAGTTGTGGTTAGAAAAGTTCTCTACGGACGATGGTACCAAAGCAAAGTATGACTGCGCAACAAGGTATTTTGCTCCTTGGTTAGGTATCCCAGAAGATCCAGTCAACGGTGCCAGTCACACTGTTCTCGTTGGCTATTGGACAAAACAATTGGGAATAGAGATTGTGAGAGCATTTCAAGCATCCACGAGAGAAGGAGAGTTATGGTTGGAGTTAGCAAAGGAGGAGAACAAGACGAATCGAATGTACATGAGAGGGTACGCTGTCACCGTTCTCAAGGGATCTCTATGTCTTTAGTTACAATAATTAAGTATCATATTTTTATGTACATGTGCTGACAGTTAACTCGAATCAGAAGATTCAGCTCCTTCTAAAATATCCGCGTTGATGGTGAGGAACACTTGTTCCAGTGTCGTTTGTGTTAAGCCATAACTGTCAATTCTGAGTTCACTTAGTCCGGTTTCCAAGGCTCGAAGGAATCGTGGGAATCGGGCAACTGAATTATAAGGCAACATAAAGTTCATCTGATTATCTGACGCCTTTGGTCTCAATTCAGCCTCTGGAACGTGTTCGATAACAAAATTTTCAATCGTGCTCTCGTCGCATCCTTCCTGTTTCGTTAGTTGAAGATTATAGCCAATACCATAGTGATTCTTCAAAAACAAGCTGCTGCCCGCAACTTCGAGCTTTCCCTTCTTCAAAATAGCTATTCCTCCATCTGCTAGTGTGTCAGCTTCCTCCATAGAATGAGTCGTGAGGATGATCGTACAATTCTTTTTAGTCTCCTGGAGTAACTCCCAAATGCATCGCCTCGAGAGAGGATCAAGACCAGTTGTTGGCTCATCTAAAATAATGACACGTGGTTTTCCAATCAATGCAATTGCAATGCACATTCTCCGTTTCATACCACCACTTAGATCGCTTGCGTTCTTACTCTTCTCCTCAAGCAAATTTACTTGTTCCAATCGAGTGTTGATCTCTGCGGATAGATCACGGAAATTGACTCCCTTGACCACTCCGAAAATGCGTAGATGCTCCTGAACGGAAAGTTTTTCAAAAATGAGATTTTCTTGGGGACAAATACCGAGTTGCTTTCTAATAGAGTCCATATCGTCAGATATATCGAAACCATTGACATATGCCGTTCCACTGGTTGGTGGTACTAGTCCTGTGAGCATTCGAATTGTCGTAGTTTTTCCTGCACCGTTCGCGCCAAGCAAAGCAAATATTTCATTGGCATTAATATTGAGCGATAAATCATTGACAACTTTCTTCTCTTCTTGGAAAATTAATCTTTTTCGGGTCTTAAACACCTTTGTTAAGTGATTAATCTTAATTCCTGTTGTTCGCGTGTGATTCGTGCCATTTTCATCATCTTCATTGTTATCCAATGAAGATAGCTCAATATTTTGCTGCGATTCTTCTTCTTCGTCCACTAGTTGTCCATATGATCTCGGTTGCTGAGAGCGAACAGCCGAAAAGGCCTTTGACCAAAATGATGGTTTCAAGAAGAAAACTGGGGACTCTGCTGTTCCATACTCTGTTGGAACAACCTTTTCCAAGTACAACGAAGCAATCGTGTACAAGATGGAGTCAATAATCAAAAACAGTACGTTGTGGGTCGTCGAATACTGATCCCAGCTACCGAGGTCAGACCACCCAAAAGACTGCCCAGCAGACTCCAATGAACTCAATCGGTACATGAACTCACAAAACGCAAATGGAGAAAATAAATTGAATGCCAATTGTACCCTGTGTTCATATGAATCGAGTTAGTATTAACTCAACTGGTGGTGATCATTCTACATGCAATCGTTGCTACATACCATAGCGATGGTTTCAACAAGTTAAAGTACACGAGTCTCACAAGCATCCACGCAAACACAATAACCAAGAATGATAGATTGGCAAACATGGATGCATACTTTGGTTCGACAAAAAACAAACTGCAAGCATTGGCAATGGGAATAAACGACTGCGTGTACAAAAAGAACACTGTCATAAACAAGGAAGCACTCGTGTACTTGAAAATTCCCACAGCATACACCAACACAGTCGTCGAAGATAAGATGATCAATGCTTGCAAGAACGCGACAACGTACCATGATAAATTGTAGGCAACCATGGAACATCCCATCATTTGCAACCCAGACTTAATCTTCTCCTTCTTTTCAGTGACCAGATGCACCAAATGAGGCAAGAACAAATTGATGACACTCATTGAAAAGTACATGGGATACATGATACTGGTCACAATGGACAACAAACTATTGTCACCCTTGATTGGAAACTCTCTTGTCTGATAGTGAATTTTGAATCCATCATGAGGGCGATTGTCATTGTACTTGTACTTGATCATTGCCTCTTGCAACACATTCTCCAACAACATGTGTCCACTCTTGACAAAATCCATGGTTTGATTACCAGTGATATCCGTGTGATTCTGAATGACAATCGAATCGACAAAACCCGTGGAACCACCAGTGTTCAACCCTTGAACAACAATATGCGACACATATTGCTTATAATTGCCCCAATAGGCCTGTGGTGTGTTCTCTGGCAGAGACACCACCTGAACAGGTGCATGATCTTCAATGTACTGTCGAATAAAGGGAACAGATGACTTTAACGATTGAGAAGCAGTGTCGAGAACAGAGAGAGCCACCTTTGCATGAGCTGTTTTGTTACCACCATCCTTGTTGTTGTTTTGACTGGTCCACCACCATGAGGGAACTTGTGGAGCTAATGTGGGAAAGCTCTCTTGAGGCTTGGGCACATTGAAACCAAATGCGGTGAATAGCCAGACGAGTAGGACGAGTTGCAACGGAAAGGACAACTCCATGATGGTGCTCCATGGTCGTCTGATCTTGAGCAACAAATTCTTGTAAATCAAAATCAGGAATTGATTCACAAAGGCGCCCATTTTTTTTCTTGTTGGAGTTTTGCCAAAGCTCCAAGCCAACAAGAAAATTCCTCTGTGCGCAGGAACTTCAGCAAAAAAAAATTAGAAGGCCGCAGAAAAAACAACAACAGAACCAACTGACGCGCAGAGATGACAATTGAAGCATGGTACATGGATGATCAATCTCCAGTTTCTCAAGAGACACTTGATTCCTTGGGAGTCTTCCAAAGACACATTGATGCCAACTCTGACTATGAACAAGAGCTCACACAGTTGTGTGAAGAGCGTGGATATGCTCATCGCTCGATTGTCAACATTAGCAAGGAGTACATGCCTGACCTCGACCAAAAATTGCAAATGTTTTTCGAAGAGCACTTGCACGAGTATGAAGAAATTCGCTATTTTGTCGACGGCAGTGGATTTTTTGATGTGAGAGACAAGAGTGATCGTTGGATTCGTCTGCACACAAAAAAGAGTGATTTGATTGTGTTGCCTGCTGGTATTTATCATAGATTTACATTGGATGACAATAGATATGCAAAGGCCATGAGATTGTTTGTCAAGGAACAAAAGGAACCCGTGTGGACGCCGTTCAACAGATGTGAGACAGCCACGGATTTGTTGCCTGCCAGAGAGCAGTATGTTCAACAATTTTTGAAGTCAGAATAAAGAATGGTTGGATGAATTTTCGTTTTGATTTTGATCCCGCTGGCAGCAGAAACTTAAGGTTTATCACGAAGTATCCTACTGAGAAGAACTATGGTCGTCGTTCATTGAGAGTTGTCGATGTGGATCCTATCGCACTTTCATTCTTCGCTTGGTTGTTTCTCTTTTTGTGAACTGCTTCTTGACTCCATAGACTCTTGGTAGCGTCATCTTTGTGATAATTCAACTTGCACAAGCTTATTGTGATCGGTTCTGTACACAAGACTTGAAGAAATAGGCTACAAGTTCTTCCCCAAGGTCTTTTCTTGTGTACTTGTTTGCTGTTCCCTGGAGGTTCTCGCATCCTACTCCAATTAGGATACTTCTGGCTTCTTCGTCAACCTTTTTAGCATTGGTTACATTCTCGGAGATAAGCATTTCCAAGCGACCACGGAGAGTATCTAAGAATTTTGTAAGAGATTGGGCACTTGACACTAGGGACTCAACCTGATATTCAGACATAGTATTAATCACCATGCTCAACACCCTTTGTTCTTCTTGAGAGTCAACCCCACGTTGTTGGGCCAGGAAATAGTCATTGTGAATGATCGCAAAATCTCCCAGGAACAACTGTTTGGTTTCCAAATCCTTGATTTCCTTTTTGAGCTCTTGATTAGCACTCACTTGTTCTTCAAACTTCTTTTCGACCTCTTTAAGTCTGCCATTGATCTCTTCTAACTTAGCCAGAAGATTATTGACACTCTCTTCCTTGTAAAACCTTGCTCGCTTCAACAATGGCAGCTTGATATCATTTGGTGGAAACCTCAGATGAGACTTGAAAAAATCCTCAAATGTTCTCTTTTGTGCTAAGATCAGAGGAGGATCTAAGGGACGAGAAGCGGTCATTTCTATAAAATCAAAAAAACCGACCTTTGCCTGGATGTGAAAGCCCTCGATGGGTCCGTCATCTGATTCAAGGGGAAGTGTAGGGACTTCAGGGTCATTGTACATTTCTGTAGCATCGCTTCGAGGGGATCCTTCAGTCAGAGTCATCTTTTACTTTGTTTTGATTTGAAAATAAAACTTTTCCAGTAGGCCCTGATTGGCGCCAATTGATGTTCCGATCTGCCAGAAAGAAAAAACTTCATGAAGTCAACCAATTTGGCACGATCGGTCTCAGCCCAGTTGTTGGTGGATGTCCATACGCACATGTATGACCAGAAATTAGTTGGTCACATTGATCAAATGGTCAAGGATGCCCAAATGAATCAAGTCCACAAAATTATTGTTGTTTCTGAGGATGCAGAGACTGCACAACAAGTATTGTCCCTTTGTGAACGATATCCAAGTGTATTGAAGCCTTCTATTGGTCTGCACCCGTGCTCTGTTCACTCCAGAGAACAGATTCAAGAGATGGTGAACTTGATCCGAACACACAAGGAACAAATCGTCTGTATTGGTGAAGTTGGACTCGATTACAGTCCCAATATTCTAAAAGACACTGCACAGAGGTATAACACGACACCAGATGCACTGAAAGAGTTACAAAAGGAAGCTTTGATAGAGTTTTGTAAACTGAGTGAAGAAACTGGATTATCATTGAATGTACATAGCAGGTCTGCAGGCAGACCATGCATAAAGCTGCTTCAGGACAATGGTGCAAGGAAGGTATTGATGCATTGCTTTGATGGAAGTGTTAAGGTTGCAAAACAGGCCATTCAGTCCGTGGATAGTCAATTCTTTTTCAGTATTCCTGCTAATATCTGTAGATCGAATCAGCTGCAAGAGTTAGCAAAAGCACTGCCATTAGAGCGCCTCATGCTCGAAACCGATAGTCCTGCGCTATTGCCAAACTTGCCAGATCATGAAACAAAGGAGGAGCTTGAGATGAAGCTCAAGACAGCTAGAAACGAGCCAAAGAACGCAATCTTGTCATGTGAAAAGATTGCCGAGCTGAAACAAATCCCAATGGAGGTCGTTGGTGAACAAACGACCAATAATGCCAGGATATTATTCCCAAGGATATTCGACGAATGATAAAAAGATATGATTTACTGTATACACAGAATTAGTATCCACCTTGGTCACCAAACAGTTTCTCAATTTGAGCATTGTTTGGATTGATTGGACCCAAGGCTTCTGGATGATTCTGATTCAACCAATCATAGAGACCCTGCGCAATGAGAGTATTACCGATTTGAGATGGATGGAAACCGTCCATTGGTTCAATCAGATCAACAGCATTTCCACCGTCTGCAATGTACTTCTTGTACAGGTAAGTCAATGGGAACTCCTGATACAGCATCTTAAAGTTCTTGTAGGTACCCTGCTTATCGGCAATAATCTTAGAGTAGACCTTTGACAATTCATTAGCATGTTGGGTGGTAATGTTTCTGATTGTGGCATTGGTGTTCATCCATCCCCAGCATGGTGTAGTTTCCAAGCAGTTCAAGAAGTCATACACAGCAGGATACTTGACTCCTAATGGATGATAGGCCTCATGCAAAAAGTCGTACAACAAACCTCCATCGGCCAATCCAACAAAAACAACGTACGAGTCAGCAGGCAAAACAGTATCCAAATGGTTCAATGCATTCACGACATTGGTATAAAAGTTGGCTGGAGAGGTGAAGTGATCAAAGTCAGCATGACCGCTGCACACATCATTTCCAACGAGAGAATAGAAGAGGAGCAATGGTTGATCGGCTTGTTGATCACGAGCAAGTGTCTTGGAAATATCGACCATTGCACCTGTTCTAGCACCATTGACACCAATGTTCTGGAAGTCTCTGTGAATGCAACGATTACGCTCCTTCATCTTCAAATAAATGGAATTGGTTGAACCGGAGACCAAACCAGTAGTGTCATTCATGTATCCAGTGATAGAGCTCAAGTGTGGCCAATCAATCTCCAACTCCAACATTCCCAACAAGTGAGAATAGGTCTTGGCATCAATGGTATTTGCCAAAACAAATTGCTCAGGGAGTCTAAAATGAGCACTTGCAGAATCACCCAACACAGCAACACCTCTCTGAGTAATGTTGCCACATAGGAGCTCTTCATAGGACTTTCCTGATGCTGGATCTGTTCCCACAATTCCATTACAGTTCTCATCGACATTGGCATTGGACAGAGTGGATCTTCTTCCTGGGTATATGCTTGGATTCGATTCAGCACAGTCCTTGCCTCTGAATCCAGTTCCACGGAATCCCTTTACCGTCGAAAACATGTCTCCATCATTGTCAAACAATGGAACATGGTTTCCAAATGTGTTTACAAACGGTTCAAGCAACTTTTCCAACAGCTTCTTCCACCATGGCTCATTCTTGTTGCCTCTCTGAACTTGACGCACTCTATAATTATTGTACTTTTTGGTCATGTCAGATGGAGATGAGTTTGACTTGTATGGATACAAGTGGCACTTGGTATTCGTGCAGAATTTGAGCTGTTGACAAATAATGTCCGGTGTTTCAGCATTCTCCAGCATTTTGACCAGAATTGGACTGATCAAATGGGCAGAAAATGCGCCAGTGTAAGTTTTCAACAACAACACCATCTGAATGACAAAAAAAAACAAAAGATATCAATATTACAAGTTTCTTTGTAAACTTACCCTTCAAATTTGATAAACACATCGCATGCACCACGAATGTTCTCAGGCAAGAGTTGACAAAAACGACCTAGTGCCTTCTCTGCACTCGGTTCCTCCTTCTCCATAATTTGATAAAGGACACGAGACACAATGACACATCCTGTAAACGTCATTTCCAAAAAAAGGTGTCGGAGTTAATAAATCGAAGAAGGCGAAAGGTGTGGAATGACCATGCACAGAGAGAAACAAAACAGTTGGGTGTGAGTGACTGAGTCAATAATTAATTGTACGAACCTACACAGTGGGCACCACCACCATCGTCACCTTTCACACTGCGATTTGTGACTGCTAAGAAGCAGCAAATGGCCAACAGTGCGAGCACAAGTACAAAACTAAAACTTTTCTTGTTGTTATGTGTTGTTGACATTTTTGCTTGTTGTTGTGATATATTTTGATTGTTTTGTTGGAAGAGTTAGATATTCCGCCTCGTGCGTTGGCAAAGGGATGTCGGCAGCTGCCCACACGACATTTGATATGGCGAAAAGGGAACAGGTCAGAACGTTCAAAAAAAGCGCAAAAATTTTGTTTTACAGATTGCGGAGAGTGATTACTTAGGATCGCTGACTCAGTATTTCACGCAGCGCTGGAATGAGAGCCAATCTTGATTGGGTATCAGCAAAGAAAAAGTGAGACACTGCTTCCACATGGTTAGTCCTGTCTGAACGTCCCATCAAATCAAGACAGAGCACATTCGTCAGCTCTGTGTACTCTTGCAAGGCTTGCTGGTTGGATTGAAGATCCTTATTCATGTGTTCAAGGAGTGCAATTTGTCTTTCCTTTTCTTGCAACATTTGCTCCTGGGATTGGAATTGAGACTGGAGCGTATTCAATTCATTTTCTAGGAATAGAACTTTGTTACTCAGATTGGTGATGTGTTGTTTTTCTACATCGCCGCCTCGGTTCAGCATCTGGATGAGCTCCTTCTCTCTTGATTGAAAGTTCTGAGCTTGAATGTTTAGTTGATTACTCAAATCGTGAATATGTGAGTTGGCACCATGGAGTTGTTGCGTCAGCCTCACGATTTCAGATTTTTGATTCGACAGTGAAATTTCAGATTGTTGTTGTTCGTTCTGAATCTGGTGTGTCAGCGTGAGTATGTTGTGTCTGTGCTGTGCTTCAGCGGCAATAAGTTGTCCATTTTGCTCTCGAAGATAGGTATTCTCTCTCGACAGGTTGTTGATTGTTTGTTCTGATTGAATGAGTTGAGTGGTTTGTTGATGGAAATCGTTCGCTTGATTTTGTAAGATGCGCTCAAGAGTCTCCTTTTCTTTTCCAACGTACTCAACAGTTGCGCAATAGTCATCATTCAACTGTTGAAGCTTTCCTACCTGTTCATCTAATAAATTATGTTCCCGACGCGTTCTCTCGATTTCTTTCTCTAGTTCTTGTATACGTTGATCTTTGACTTGGTGCTCTTTCTGCAAATCTTCGAGTTCAGTTGTAGTTTGCAGCAGTTGCTTATCTTTTGAGGCACAATCCATGCGCAATTGCTCTACCACACTTCTGGCCGATTCGAAAGAATGGAAAGTGCCATGGTCGACCTGCGATGACAACGAGGATGACAATGTTGATTGAGCGGATGCCAAATAGTCAAACATTGTTGAGCTGAGTCCAATTTCATTAATCTTCTTGACTCCACCAATCGACTCGAATATTTGCGAAATATTCAACGTGCCTAGATCAGGAAATTGATCAATTTGAATGAATGATCGATGTTCGTCAAAATGAGGAATGGATTGCAAGATGTGTGCAATTGGATTTCCCTTGCCCAAGTACTTTCCAACCAGTGTCATAAAGATTGCTCTTCGCTCTCGCTCCTCATCAAATGCACCGGACAAAACTTTGAGCACAGAGTCCTGCCATCTTCGTCGTCTCTCTAGCTCTAGTAGACTGATTGAGTGATTTGTTTCAAAATGATCGATACCTCTCAATTTGCTAACGAGGCGATCCAACTCTTCAACTTCCATGCCAATCATCTCAAACTGAATACTCTTTCTCAGTGCTTGACCCGTCGTTCGCACATGTGACGCCAATTTTTGCAATCGCACCACAGTTGCCTTCTTCAGATTCATCACTTGTTCATACATGGTCTCTTCGTCCTGCTCTTCCATTGGCTTCACTTGTTCCAAATTTCTCTCATGCTGTCTCTTGTCTTCTTCCATGTGTTCCTTTTGTCTCTGTTGTGCTTGTAAAACCGTACCGTGCCTATCATTGTACTCTTCTCGTGTCCTATCTACAATAATCTTCAAATAATCGGCGTACTGCTTCACATGATCCGGTTTTGTGGATATTAAATCGTAGAGCGTGTGTTTGGAATCGGTTTGAATACTCGCATGCAACACTGTACTCTTCAAACTGTTAATCTTCTCATCGGACAACTCACACGAGTCAAACAAGTTGGCAATGGCTTCGAACCTGGAACGATAATCGTCCAATCGACTCTGGAACGATGATATCAGTGACTCAATGTACAATTGCATCACATGAATGGATTCTGTTATTCTCTCTTGTTCACTCTGCACTTTTTTAATGTTGGTTGTGATGCTGGGCAAGAGGATGGATGATTGTTCTTCTTGTTGTTTGTCCTCACCATTGTCATCATGACGTCTCATGGTTTGTTCATTTTCTGGAACAGTAGTGTACAGGTAGAGAGTGAAATCTCCGGCTCTGGACTATTATTCGAATATCATCATCGTCATCATCATCATCTGGTGTGAGCAGCAAGGTACAACGACAATAAAAAAACAAACGTTGTAACAACAAAGACTGAGTGACAAGACATACGTGATAAAAATGAGAGCACAGAGAGCCATCTGACATGAGAAATACTTGTTTCTTTGTTGGTATATTCCAATAATCTTGTACATGAGATTTCAACTGTTCCAAGCTATATAGCGATGTCATATTTTTTTTAGCAGAGCAACACAACACAATATCCACCACAGAATATACAGTCAATATTGCAACGTTTCATGAAAAAAATTTTTATACGTATTCGAGAGACAAAAAGCTTCCAATTGTTTTGTGTGACTTCAATGGACAATGTTGAAAAAAAATGGAGACATACGTTTTCAGTTCGGACACTTGAACGGTTTGACCGTTGGTGCTGTTGATGAGTGTAATCGAAGTCATTTGCAGCTGTTTTTTGGATGTGTTTTTTGGATGTTCGAAGTTCGGGGTTGAAGAACCAATTTGAAGGACACATTTTGATTTCTGCTGACACATTTCTCCGAGATGGAGAAACTGGACAACTACAGTTTTTGGGAAGGGTGAGCACTTCTTGGAGACTAGAAATGATTCGCATAGAATTGTCCTTTTGGAGCGCCACACGTAGTGGCGACAGTATAATCGGCATGTTTTGTGAACTGGATCCGGAGCGAACAATGCCGTCTGAAAATGTTGTTCTCTAATTTGGTTATCTGCGACCGAAGAAAATGGTTTCACTTCACTATTTTGCGGTGAATGAATCTCGGTCTATTCCAAAATTGGAGGTGATGACAAGTGTATAGTTTCTGAATGAGACAACTCCCAAATGAGAACCGAATAGTTCTTTCTTTCGCCTATATTCGAAGAGAGTGATTCTCGGAACGACTATGAGGATAAGAGTCCAAAAGGGTTGGAGGTTTATATTCAACTACTCCAGTTAAGGTTTGCCACGCAACCTAATAAAACCAACGAAGCAATAGTCAAAGCATGAAGGTATACCGGTTTCATATGCATCCAAGTTCGTTACAGAGCAATAGGCTCACAAAATCCCAAGAGGGAACCATCCTGAGGCAATCAACTTCCCAGACAATAAGATCCGTTCACGTTGGATCTCAAGAACAACAAGATCTCAGGACAACTGTGCAAAAGATTAAAAAGGGAACAGACTTGACAGTTCGAAAGAAGGGCCAGTGTTTCATGAGTCACTTCCGGCTAGACTCTCGAAAGAAGGAGCCACAAGCCCAAGAACCCAGCAGCTATCATTTTGAGGAGAACAGTCAGGCTAACTGTTCTACGAGACGGAAACGAAGAAAAATGGAGAGTCATCCATACGAACGACCAACAGAATGGGACTCTTCCTCTGAAAAACGGAGGGCACCAACATCTGTCGTTTCCAAAGACCCTTCCCTTACTGTGCCTGAAAATTGTTACAACACACTGATGATATCCTCAATCCAGGAGCATGTTGTAGACTATAGCCAAAGCGAGTGGTTGCGGCAAGCTTTTGATCTCGGGAACTCCATTGTAAAAGAATAAACAAAACTCAAAAAACAATTAATCATTTTATTAGTTCTCATCTAGTGATTTATTTGTTTGATATTTACATACAGGGGTCCAATCACGAGTGTAATGGTTGCCAAAAGTTTGATCAGAACATGCAAGGATGGTCCTGCAGTATCCTTGAAAGGATCTCCGATCGTATCTCCAATCACAGTTGCCTTGTGAATGTCCGATCCCTTTCCACCAAGTGTTTCATCCATCTCAGCTAACTTTTTTGCATTGTCCCAAGCACCACCAGCGTTATTCAAAAAGAGGGCCATCAAAATACCAGCAATAGTAGCCACAATCAAGAATCCTGCGGACACCTCAGCTCCCAGCAAAGGTTTCTTAACCGCTAATCCGATCAATCTAAACAAAAATCCAACAATAACAGGAACAAAGACGGCCAACAAGCCAGGGGCAATCATTTGAACCAGGGCTGATCTTGTAACAATAGAAACACATCTATCGTAATCTGGTTTAGAACTCTTGTCCATGATACCTGGATTCTCACGGAATTGTCGTCTAACTTCTTCAATAACAACTTGTGCACTGTTACCCACAGCTCTGATGGTCAAAGAGCTGAACACGAACACAAGTGTGGCCCCCGCCAGTCCACCAACAAACACTTCCGGTGTGGCCAGATTAATAATAGTGAAATCCTTGCCAGTGTAGCTCGTAATCGTATCCAAAAGGGCAGAGAAGAGGAGGAAAGCGGCGAGTGCTGCTGAACCAATTGCATAACCCTTGGTCAAAGCCTTTGTCGTGTTACCGACTGCATCCAATCTATCAGTTACAAGTCTAATGTGGTGAGGCAATCCAGACATTTCTGCAATACCACCAGCATTGTCCACAATAGGTCCCAGAGTATCCATTGTCAAGATGTAGCTTGACGATGTCAGCATTCCGATAGTTGCCACTGCTATTCCAAACAATCCACCAATTGAATCCCCATCTGCGTTCTTAATTCCAGAAGCAATTCCAATGTAATATGAACCGAGAATAGCAGCACAAATGACAATAACGGGAGCACCAGTCGACTCTAGACCCACCGCAATACCCGAGATAACATTTGTTGCGGCTCCTGTTTTTGAAGATTCTGCAATTGATTTCACAGGTCTCCAATTGTAATCTGTGTAGTAAACTGTAATGAATACGAAACCCCATGATGTGATAATACCAATAAGACCACACAACATAAAGCACCACCATGCTCTTGGATGTTCAGGATTGTGCAACAACCAGTAACATAATGGAATGAATAAGGCTGTTGTGATGACAGAAGCCACTACTAATCCAATATTCAAAGCAGTCATAGGATTGTCCAGATCATCGAGAGAAAGTTCTTCAGGCACATTGGAATAGTTCACAGTAGGTTCAGTAATGAGACCTCTTCTCTCCTCTGATTCCTGAACTGCAGTCTTGTTCAAATCACGCACTCGCACACAAAAGATACCGATCCATGAACCAATCATACCAGTCACATGAACAATCAATGGGAAGACAATATAGGAGACAGGACTAGAGATCTGAGGATACGAATTAGAGCACAAGGTTCCAGCCAAGATCATCACACCAATGTTTTCAGCAGAGATGGATTCAAATAGATCAGCACCACGACCAGCACAATCTCCGACATTGTCACCAACCAAATCAGCAATGACAGCAGGATTTCTCTCGTCATCTTCTGGAATGTTACTCTCGACCTTACCTACCAGATCAGCACCCACATCTGCAGCTTTCGTGAAGATACCACCTCCCAATTGAGCAAAAAGAGCTGCCAAACTGCAACCAAAGGAGAAACCAACAATCATTCCCACAATTTGATGAGGATCGATTCTACCAGCTGGCATCACTGCATAAAGCAAAGTGAAAATGAATCCAACACCTAGTACGGACATTGCGACGACAAGGAAACCGGCAAAAGCTCCTGATCTTGTTGCAACGCCCAATGCTTCATTGTAACTTCGAGTAGCTGCTGCAGCAACTCTCACATTAGCTCTCACTGACACGAACATGCCAATGAAACCTGAAACACCGGACAAAAGAGCACCCAAGAGAAAACTGAGTGCAGTAATGGTGGCCGTGATCCAAGCCCCGCCCTTCCAGGCTCTCATTGGATCATTCAAACTCTGCTGTCTCAAACCATACATTAAGAACAGTGCCAAGGCCAAGGGAATGGACATTACAGCAATTGCGAGGTATTGAGTTCTGAGGAAACCGTTGGCTCCTTCTTGGATAGAGCTAGCAATATTCTGCATGGCATCATTACCTGTATCCTTTCTCAACAAAAGAATAGCTAAAACAAAAGCTCCACATATGGAGAGAATAGAAATTCCGAGCATGAGTCCCATTTGAATCCATGCATTCTTATAAGTCTCCTTCGTCACGTTAAAGGTAAACTTTGTGTACGTTGTAAGATCCTTGGCATCAAACTGACTCTTGGATACTAAACTAGCAATTGCAGAGCCTGAACCAACAGAAAAACCAGGCTTAACACGAACCGTTACAACTCCATGTTCATTTGTTTTTACAATGCTTCCATCGGGAAAATATGGACGAAATCGACCAGATGTTTCAGGAAACAAGTAAACTGTTTGACCAGCGAGTGGTTCTGATGTCTTGGCGTCTTGAACTTTGATTTCAATAGGAGAACCCAACATGTGATTCACAGATGTTTTCTGGTCGTTTCCAGATATGACCATGATGACTCTGGATTGCTGTTGTGCAGTGACTGCACTCACGAGCAAACACAAGAGTGCAACGAAACCAATGAGGCTCCAATTAGAGAAATTTCTCTTTCTTTGTTTTGGATGAGTGGGAGATATGTTCATTGTGTCACCTTTATAGATGGACTCAATATTTACAGAGTTTAGTGGTTTCTTTGAAGTATTTTTTGTTCTAAGCAGTTTCTTTTTCCCTTGCAGGATGAAATCAAGCGTTATGAACAGATCTGATTTAGCATGTGACTCAGGAAAATCATTGAGTGCTCCAAATATAAATACAATAGATTGGATGCGTGTTTAATGAGCCTCACCAAAAGTAGCCAACAAAGAAGAAATTTCGAGACATCACCCACACGTTGGAAGATCGAGGAACAAAATGAGAAAGTTTCCACTCAGATCTGAAAACCAGGTCTTAGGATAGTCCAGATCTAAAAATGTGCGATTACAAAACTAATACTCCGACTTTTCCGTTACACCTTGCTTACAGGTCTTTTTGCTGACCCTCGAAATCAGAGAATCGCTACTTTCACTGATCGAAACACTATGAGCACCAACAGACCGATGAATCATTACTCTCCAGTATCCAGTGCAACAAGAAGGAATACCACCACAATCGGACCCACCATTTCTGGTGGTCAAAACAGAGGACCGGCTTCGACGAGTTCCGCTCTACATTACTCAACGATAAACTCATCAAATTCAACAACTACTCCCTCTCAAATGAGAAACAATGACAATGTTCCTCCTCTTTCATTTATGTCCAACAATGTATCTGCTGGTGGAACCAATACTTCAATGCTCACTCCTAGATCAGATATTCTCTCCGGTGTTGATTTTAAGGCAATAGATGACATGGATCCTAGTTTGTCTGACGGGCACATATTGTTCTTTGATAAAGAAGTACCAGTTGAATTGAGAGCACAAGATGGACCAGAGAGTGGAGAACAGAGCCCCGATGTGGGCACTCTGGAAGCGATTAGAGTAAAAATTCTCACCATGGTAAGTCATCAATGTTTAATTTTTTGTGAATAGTGATGCTATAAGGTCTAATTGATGATTTATGTGTAAATAGGGTGGAGAGAATCAGTTGCATGATGTTAGAGTAGAGTTGACAAGCGAATCAGACCTATTCTTTCATTATACACACTCGTGTGATAGAGAGAATTATGGATCAATGAAACAGAATCAGGACTTGATGGTCGACTATTATGGATACCCGAAAGTGTTGGCCAAGATGCTAATGTCGTGCATGAAAGATCCTGAGAGTTTCTTGTGTATATTCGTTATGGGGAGAGACGGAAACGGTCAACTAACGTTTGTTCAAAACATGGAGTACAAATTTGTTGAATTACTAACAATGGATTTCATGGAGTCTCAAGAGCATGTTGTTCGCCAACATATCTCCTTCCGGTACAATAGCTTAAGAGTAAGTGAATTAGGTTTTATTCTTTGTATGGACAACTACTAACAGTGCCATTGTAGAGTCGGCTCTCAATCATGCATAGCAGGTTACAAGATGTAAACGCGCTGGTCAAGTTAAAGAATCCTAGTCTGTTGCTTCAGTTACAAAGATCTTCCCAAAATTCTTCAACACCTCAACCATCACTTTCCCCGAGAAGCACCCACCAAACCTTGTATACAACCACGTCTATAAAGCGAAATAGATAGTACTCGCAAATTTTGAATTATTTGTACAAACCTCATGGCTGTAAATTTGTCTATAGGGATGGATTAGATGTTTTGAAAGTCATTGACTGTTGGAAAGAACCAGGGGAAGAAGGTCGTGGTCTCTTCAATGGTGTAAATAGTAACTTTTGATTAGCAGATAAAAGGCTGAATTTGTTCGGGTTCATGGAACCACTGGCAACCTCCTTTTGATTCTTGATGTTGGTGTGAGTGGAATTATGTGACAAGAAAGAAGGACTTTTTCTTTGCAAGAAGTTAGGAGAGTCTATATCATAATGTGTCAGTAAAACTTGAAAGAAGTATGCAAAGGAACAAATAGTCTCCTTACGGTCATTCTTTGGTAGATGGGAATGAATCATGTGGCTACCATTCACTTGTGCATGGATGTTGAAGCTAGGACGAATAGGAGCCGAGACTCCAGAATTGGAAGGAACAATTGTTGGGTGAGATTTGTCGGATGAAGACAAGAAGAATCCAGTTGTTGAACTCGAATTGTTTGTTTCCGACCCTGGCATCCTAATGCCCAAATTCGCATTCTCTCTGCATGATTGATCGTATCTTCTCTTCAAAATGTTATACAATTCTTCCAACTTTGATTTCTCTCGAACTTTGTCTTGATACTTGTTCTGCAGTTCCTCGAATTCTTTTCTTGTCATGTCATGCTCCTCATTTGATGTTTCGAGCCTCTTCACTGCCACTTGAAGCCTTGAACTAGCTTCCACTAACTTGTCGTGATATCCTCTGGACATGAAGAATAGATTTAGCAAATACATTCAAGCTCCATAACATCCTCACTTACCTTTCCTTCTGCTGACTGCTGTTCACTTGCTCTCTCAGTAAGTACTGTTGATACTTGATCTCTAACTCTTTTTGTAAATCCCAGAACTTCAATGCGTTTCTCAATGCATCAAGAACAACCTCAGGAGGATATCCACATAGAACAAACTGATACCACCAAGCTTTCAGATCACATGTTGTATTACTCGCTTGTTAGAACAATAAAACAAAACACTTACTGCTTTTTCCTCTATACCAGAACTTCCATCAACCTTTCGAATATCTCTCTCGCTGAGAGCTTTTTCGCAAGCAGGACATGTCATATCATGAGAGAAGTGCTTCTCAGTGTCGTCTCTGCAGAAAACATGATTACACTTTGTAATGTAGCACAACCCGTCGATATCTTTCCAGCAAGTATTGCACTTCATTTGTGAAATATTCGTGTTTCCTTGCGTCTGAAGCAATCTTCAGTCTGAATAGAAAAGCTAAAAATTTTAGCAATACATCGCGCCATACAAAATTGTAGTTCAATTTGCGGACTGGTTAGTCCGCTTGTAATCTCCAAGATAATGTTCCGATAATCCAAACGGAAAATGATCTGACGAAGCAATCTTTGGTTGTCGAACAAAAAGCAATTTGCCAAAAAACATCAACAACAACACAGACAGATAATCATCATGTTCAGAAGAGCCACCACTCAACTCATCAACCAAAGCAGACGCACATTGACTGTTCAAAATCAATGCCGTTTCGCTCAAACCTCTGCTGTCTCCGCCATCACAGTCCCAAAGATTGGTAAGCCAGCACCAGAATTCAACAAGGTTGCAGTCGTAAACGGAGAATTCAAGCAAGTGTCTCTCAATGACTTTAAGGGCAAATATTTTGTCTTGTTCTTCTATCCTTTGGACTTTACTGTATGTAATGTGTTGCTTCACGTGTGTTACACGCTGTAAGCTTTGCTTGAAAATTTGTTGAGAGAAAACCACCATATAGTTTTCTAACAAACTATCTTGCTTGAATTTTTATTCATCACCAAAACTTCTTCCATGGAAAAAAAAAACCATAGTTTGTTTGTCCAACTGAAATTGTGGCATTCAATGACCGCTTGGCTGACTTTGAAAAAATCAACTGTGGTATTGCTGCTGTTTCTGTTGACTCTCAATTCACTCACTTGGCATGGACCAAGACTGCTAGAGCTGATGGAGGATTGGGTGCCACTAAGCTACCATTGATTGCTGATGTGAACAAGTCCATGGCTACTGACTATGGTGTCTTGATTGAAGATGCTGGTGTTGCACTCAGAGGTCTCTTTATCATTGATCCAAAGGGTATTCTGAGACAAATCACAATCAATGATCTTCCAGTGGGCAGATCTGTCGATGAGACATTGAGACTTGTTCAAGCCTTCCAATTCACTGACGAATATGGTGAAGTTTGTCCAGCCAACTGGCAAAAGGGTGCGAAGACAATGAAGGCTGATCCAAAGGGCTCACTCGAATATTTTGGCTCTGTTAACAAGTAAATAAAGAAAAACAATATTTTGAATCAATTATCGACTCCGTCGAAGCTGTCATTAGAGATTGATATTCGAATAGTCCACATAAGTAAAATCTTAAAAATGCGTCGCACTCTGTAGGATTTGAACCTACGCACGATTTCCCGTACCTGATTTCTAGTCAGGCTCCTTGACCGCTCGGACAAGAGTGCTGTATGTTCAAATGTACATTTTGGTTTTTGGACTCATGAATGTTAACGCAGAAAAAAACGGAATCACATGTCTGGTGATTCAACAAATTTGGTGAAGGAATACGGCAACAGCCGTTATGCAGTGTGGACCACTGCGCGGAAAGGCTCTAGGCCAAGTGACAGAGAGGTCGTCATTACTGGCAACGGTAATGGCGTCTCTCAGTCATCTTTGGCAAGAAAGATTGGAGAGGAGTTTGGTGACTGGCTCAACCGAGTCCAAGTCATCAAGAGGAAAGGCCAGCAACGCTTTGTTGCATGGGTGACGGTCAAGGGTGACCGCATCTATGACTTTGTTGATTTGTTCAACAAGCAAAGGAGGATTGGCAACAGCACTGCTGCACCCAAGCGCAGTGTTGATTGCACAAGAAAGGTGGTCGTCCATGGCATGAAGAACATGTCAGTGGACGACATCAAGAAGCTACTGGGACCTGAAAAGGTCTCCAGTGTGCTCAAGAAGCGTGACACTGCTTTCGTGGTCATGGGTGATGAAACCTATGCACAAGCAGTGCTCAGCGGAGAGAACAAGGTAAAGGCCACGGTCACTCGATACGTCGAGAGACCACATGATCCTCTCAAGGCTGTCAACAAGAGGTTGACGAAGATGTACGAGGAGCTGCTGACGGTGGTTGATGCACTGCGTCGACAGGTCACAGAACTCACCAAGGAACTGGGAAAGACAAAGAAACAAGTGGGCAACAAACCGGTTCCAATACCGGAACAAGAAGATACCCAAGCTACTGCAAGCATGGAGACTACTCCAGAGTCAGTGGGAGCAGTAGTACAAAGGAGTGCAACACCACTGCCAACAGTGCCTGTTGCACAGCTCAGCGCTGAGAATCAGCAAATACTGGAGCAAGTGAATTCCACTTCTCCAGTTTTAGCTAGAGCAAGAAAGGAAATTGCTGCATTGGCTTTGGCTGCTGCACGCAAAAGGTATGGTTTGACAGAGGACGAACCAGTCATTGTGGATGTGGACGACGACTCCGAAAAGGAGATTCAAAGTCCACAACTCAATGACAACAAGAAAAGGAGTGCTAGGATCACACTGGGTGATCTGAGGAGCAACAAGGCCCAAGACAAGAAAAAAACAACAGATGGCTCTGGGTCCATCGACGGTCCTACTACAAGGTTACGCTCTTTGATGAAGGGCATCAACCAAAACACTCACCGGAGTGATTCTTCCAACCTGTAGGTGCACCGTCGGGGACAACAAGAGAAGAAGAGTGAGCGACGCCCTACGGGTCGTCACTCACAAAACAAGTCAATAAATGAGCAATCGTGTGCTTACGCACACTTGGTTGTATGGAACAAAAAAAAAAGGACTCATGAATGTTATTTAAAAAATGGAATCAAGAAGGATATCGCCAAGGCGATCTACACAAAGACCAAAGAGCCATGTGGTTCGACAATCACGAGCATTGGCAATTACTTGAATTTAAAGATTTGGAAAAATTGAATCCAACAAATCTCCGATTGAATCGAAAGGTCAGTTACAGAAGGCGGTAAGGAAACGTGAAGAAAACGATGTCTCAATCAGGGTATCTGTCCAATGTTTTCACCGTTGATAGAGCTGTTTCAGAACTTGTAGGTATCATTTCTCATTAACGTCCATGCTCTGGTGTCAATTGCTCACACTTACCCACAGTGCAAAGCGAATGGCATCTCAAAGGAGAAATTTGCATCACAAACAGACTCTATACATAAGATAGAAATGTTCATGCATCATAGTTACAAGCAAATAACCGGTTTACACTACTTCACGAATCTTCAAACACTTCGGCTCATCAACATAGGACTGGAGAAGATAGAGGGATTAGAGAGTCTTTCGAATTTGACAGGATTGTGGCTCAATGAGAATAAATTATCAAAGATTGAAGGATTAGAGAAGTTGGTGAAGTTGAACGAGCTTCATTTGTACGGTAATATGATTACGAAAATAGAAGGACTGTCAACACTTGTCAACCTGGAAAGGTTATCTTTGTTTGATAATTGTATGTATTTTTCCATCTTTGGAATTTGATCACTTTACTTACATCGTTTAGTAATCACAGAGCTGACGGGATTAGAAGATCTCATAGCATTACAATGTTTGTGTGTCGCAAAAAATCGCATCGATACAATAGACGCCAAATGGTTCAGCAATAATCATTGTTTAAGAGAATTAAATGTTGCCGGAAATTTGATTGGGGTGTTCAAAGATGTTCAACATTTCGATAGCATCCAAAGTTTGGAGAGTTTAAATCTCAAGTGTTCCAATTTCGGGGAAAATCCAGTGTGCAGCCTCTGTAACTATCAAACATATGCTCTATATCACTTACCAAGGATAAAAAAGTTGGATTCTCTATTCGTTACCGAAGAAGCTCGTCAGATTGCTGATGCAACTTTCATGAAGAAAAAAATGTACTACAATATGAGGATAAAGACATTAAGGCGGAATTCGAGAAACGTGATTGCTCGTGCCAAAGAGTTAATTAGTCAACAAAACACTGACACACAACTAACCTTAAATATACTGTTTCGAACCCAAAAAGAGTTAGAGCGAGAACGAGATGAATCTGAAGCTTTGAAGCAATATTCAAACTTAACAGAGAGGGAAGATGGGCGAAGAGACGGGTCTTTTGTGCCAATTGACCGAATCAATCGAAAATTGCGTGCAATTACAGATGAAGTGAAGAAGAGAATGGAACAATTGAACAATGTTCATTTTTACCTGAACGAGTTTGTTGAGAAAGTCAATGTGACTACCGAGACGAATATTTCAAAACTACTATTAGAACTTGAGACTGGAGGAAATATTCGACTCGAAGAAGGACAGAGAGGGGATATATGGTTCGATTCCTGTGTGGATTTGGTGAGGTCGAGGTTCTTCGCGAGTGATTTCTTGACTTACGGATACAACGAGATTAAGGTCACGAAGGTAACTCGAATTCACAATAGATATTTGAGAAACAGATTTGAGAACCGACTGGATGAGGTTGTCGATACATCTGATTCTTCGTACAAACGATCTTTAGAGTATTTATTTTTTTCGAATGGTATTGATTCGAGACTCGATATCGAACAAATTATTCAAGATGGGTTCCCCAAAGCTCAACAATACTCTGAGCGAGGGTGCCATTCGGCAATCACATTATCTAACAGTATTAGTTTATGCGAGTTAAGTAACGTTCTAACAAGTCCTATTCCTGTTTTTGATGGAAAGCGAACGCTTCTCATTGCCAAAGTGTTCCTGGGGCACTATCGGGCGGAAAAGAAACCCAATTTTGGTGTTCAAGCTTCATCAGACATTCAACAATCCTGTTCTTTAATTAAACTTCAGGATTATCCCAACATTGATTCTGTGTATCGAACAAAAGCGAACGATTCGAAACAAAGAACATGGTTTTTATTCGATAACAGACTTATTCTACCGGAGTATGTGGTTGAGTTCGAATTTGTTAACTCTTCAAACACGGATATGTCCCTAGAGCGAGACACTATATTCAAACATATCCACACAACGAATGATATCGACAAGATCGATATTCAGTCTCATTCTCTTCATTTCTGCAACTTTCTGACAAATTTAGAGATGTCCAAGTTGGATGAGCACACTATGCATCTTACTTTGGGTATGGATCCAACGATAAATCCTAGAAAGAAAATAGCAATGATATCCAAGTACACTATCGCCCAACTCTGTCTAACAACTTCGTTCTCAAGTATTGTTTACCTAAATCTCTTCGGAAATAGCATTAGAAAAATTGAAGCCTTGGAAGGATTGATACACATGAAAACGTTGATACTCAGTTTCAATGAGATTGAAAAGATTGAAGGGTTAGAAACATGCGTCAATCTTGAAGTATTACATCTTGACTACAACATGATAAAGAAAGTAGAAGGATTGCAGGGATTATCACGTTTAAAAGTTCTGTATCTGAACAACAACTTAGTGTACCGAGTTGAAGATATCCTCGCTCTCAATTCTCGAACTCTTATCGATATAGAAGAACTTTCATTGAACAATAATGCTATTTGTGATGTTCCAAGTTATAGATACATTGTAATTCGAAGATTGAATCACTTGAGGATCCTCGACGGGAAGGCCATTGCTGATGAGGAGAGAGTTTTTGCTAACACTCAACTCCATGTCATCTCGGATGATTTAGTTCGACAATGTACTGTTAAGAGAGATCAATGTATCGAAGATCACACTACCTGGGCAGACTCTGTTCAAGAAGTTGATTTAAGGGGGAAACGATTGAGAAGAATTACAAATCTTGAAAAGTATGTTAATATCAAGCGATTAAATTTGAGTAATAATGAAATATGTAGGATTGAACATCTTCAAGAACTAGTCAGTCTCCAAGAGCTGAACTTGGAGGAAAACCGAATTTCAAAAATAGAAGGATTATCAAGTTCACAGCATCTAAGAAAACTTGAGCTAGGATACAACAAAATATCAAGAGTTGAGAACCTCGATATTTGTACTAAACTAATTCAACTGTCTCTTGAAAGTAACTTGATAGACAGTTTGTCAGGACTCAGTAAATTGGTTAACTTAATGGAGTTGTACTTGGCAAACAATCGAGTTCACCAACTTCAAGAAATTATGTATTTGAAGCCATTGGCGAAACTAATCATTCTAGATTTAAGTGGAAATCCCATATGTTCTCAGAACCAGTATCGTTTGCACTCAATTTTTCACTTGAAAAGATTGAAAGTCTTGGATGGAGTGAGTGTTGATTCTCAAGAGGTTCAACAAGCTCGAGAAGAGTTTACAGGAAAGATCACAACAGATGTGTTAAGAGAAGTTACGGGCGGGTCAGAAGATTACGGAGCGGTGTTAGCCTTGAATCTAAACAACACTAGCTTGAGAGACCTTAGCAACACCACTGGTCCGTTGTTCGACAAGTTTACCATGCTACTGGAGCTATATCTACAGAACAACCTAATCAATACTTTAAATGGACTTCAATCTATTACATCCACCCTAAAAGTTCTTCGCCTAGATAAAAACAAGTTGGGTGAGACTTGTAACTCAAATCCAATGGGTTTCACGATCGGTAGATACTTCGAAAAACTAGTTAACTTGGAAGAACTAAGTCTGGAAGAAAATCACTTGTCCAACATGACCTGCCTCTCCTTAGGAAAATTGAAGAGACTAAAGGTACTCATCTTGAGTCGGAATGACATCACAAAAATTGAAGGGCTTCAGGGTTGCACAACACTGCAGGAACTCTATTTGGACAAGAACAGAATTAGATTCTTGGACCATCAACCATCTTCGGCTGTATGTGAGTTGGATTACATCCCTAATTTAAGACTTCTTCATATTGAAGAAAATGGATTGCGATCACTAGATGGAATTCAATACTTTGGGAATTTATCTGTGCTGTACTGTGCATGTAACCGTGTTACTGATGCATCGGAAATTGAACGTCTGGCAGAGCTATGTCGGCAAGCTGAACTAACAGAACTCTCCCTAGCATTTAATCCTATATCGAGAAAAAGTATTTACAGACCAACTATTATCTACCATTGTCCCTCACTCTACATTTTGGATGGACGTGAGATACTGTCTGACGAACGACATAGAGCAAATATGTTCTTGAACCAAGATTTCTCTGGATCAACACCAGCCAACATATTCACTGCACCAGGCAGTGCTCCAAACTCCTTGCTCAATCAACAACCCGATCAAGGATCATTAATACCCACACAATGGACGGGAGGTCCAACAACGAATGCGCGTCATCCTATCAGAGTTGCAGCCATGCAGTTTGAACAATCAAGTACCAACACCAATACTGGTAACAACGTTCCAGCAGCCCCAACTCCATCAGAAACTTCCTATTTGACAAACGCAGGAAGTTCAGTAAATCGAGAGGCAGAAAAGTTCTCGAGAACTGCTTCTAGTAGACGATCAAATCGGATTGGAAGTGCAACACCTTCCTCAATGCACCCTATCATAGTCCAGCCTATCCAAACACCAACAACAATAGGAAGTTTCCGAAGTAGTGGACGATCGATCATCAGTGTAGTACATAGTAACAAGATAAAGAGCATGAGAAAGAATCCAATCACCCAGCCTTCTTCTCATCACTTTGCCACAAGTGTGGCCATAACAAATTACAACCCAATCAGCAGCCCAAGAAGTGGAACACATAGCTTTCCTCGAGTTCAATAAATTATTCGTAAATTATGCAACCCAGCCAGTGGTTAGATCCATCCGAATTCGCAAGTCATTCGTGGTGGTGTAAAAACTCTTGAATGGCTAAGATCTCTCTTCCTCCTGAAAAGTAAAAAGTTCAACCTGTGTGAGATCCATCAAAAAAACCAATCATTCATTGATCCACATATCATGTCACTCTTTTTGTGTGTTTGTCCCCAGTGCTATCCCCTGGTCATGACAGGCAACAAGATTAAGAATCGAATTCTCTATCACAATGATCATCAAAACCATGATCACCACTATCACGATTACTACTACTACGATGATGACTCTGGCACACAGAAAAAGCACAAAAAGAACAAATCAAGTATTCATCCAGCAGTCCAATTCAATCACGAGGAAGCAGATCATCATGACGATCATCATCAAGATGAAAATGAAAATGACTCGATGGAACTCATGAACCAACAACAACAACATGTTGATGATGATGATGCTGGTGGTGGTGGTGGTGGTGGTGGAAATGATAAGGATATAGATACCATTGTGATCAAAATGAGCACAGATGCATACTTTGGTGGTCTTCCACTACAATTCGAAGAAGAGTATCCAGAAGAGTTGTTGTTGCTCAACGGTTGTGATGATGGTGAGGATGGTGCTGTCCAAGAGGAAGAAGAAGACGGTGAGAATGCTGCTGCTCACTCTGGAAATCATGGTCATGGTCATGGTGATGGTGGTGGTGATCGTTCTCGTCAAGGCCTCATTCATCCAGATGACTTTTACTATACCATGTTAAATATCAATGGCATCATTCAGAAGAATGTGCCCTGTGTGGGAAAGATTGCTGCGTTTGCGGTGCTTGGTGTGTTCACGTGCGGTCTCACCTGGCTGCCACTGTGGAACGCTGGTTCACAAACGGAAAAAGCTCTGCGGCAATTCTTGCGCAATCAGAATGAGAATGTGTACAAGGTGAGATACGGTGCGGGCAATGTCGAGTGGCGGTTGCGGACAGACTTGGAGACCATTGGAGTGGCTCCGTGTTCGTGGATCGAACTGCGGATCAATCGAAGTCAGTTGCAATTGCTGCAGCAATCATCGTCCAAGTCCACCACATCATAATACGTGCCTCTCACTGTAAATAGTGCAGCAGTTTCCTTCCAATATTCAAGCGTATCGTCTTTCGAATCAGTTGTATAGGAATCGTTGCGTGTTTATGACATGAAAAGTATCCCATACCGAAGAAACTAAAAATTATGTGAATTATGTTGAAAACTGCTTTGGGAAGATTCTTGTATCGTTGTCGCTCCAAATGGAAACTTTTTGTTCAGAGTCAGATGGGGACTCCATTCTGGAATGTGAAACGGAACCGCTCATTCACTCTAGTCATTGTCGAATACCAAAACGCGCTCGTTTATTTTACCGGATCTAGATTGTTGTATTTATGGAGGTGCTACAGTACAAAAAAGCTTAAAATTACGTTCCTGATTTGCACAGTCGTTCGCACTCTGGACACTTCAGGAGTTGTCATATCCAACACCACTCGCCCGAACACTTGTTGTTGTTCTTCACCCAAAAAAACCTCCTATAAAACCCAATACAATACCTGCCTGCCACTAGTTCTTCATAGATCCATCCATACATCTATACGCTCTGTAGCTCATTGTCAGCGAGATTGAATCGATTGAAGACCAATCATTGGACCATAAAATTTGCTAAAAGATAAATCATGGGAATAACTGATCCATACTTCTCAGAAGAACCAACGGCAACATTGAACGGCCGAGGAACTCAAGACCAATTCAACAAGAATGTCAGCTGGGGTTCCTCAAGAGAAAATATGAATAGAGAGTATTACTGTCACGCAGAGATCGATGTTGTGAACCACGAGGAACAAGGAAAGGTCGTCATGTTGAGTGTGGAGACAGCTTCTTCCACGACAACGACAACTACAACAACGACAACATCTGTTGTTACAGAAACTCAACTTGAATTCCTGTCAAGAGACACAGAAACCCTCATCCAACTTCTGGCCTCTTCGAGGCATTCATTGTTTCGAAGAAACGGTTGGCGAAAGACGGTCAACCAAGACACTAGCTCAGAAGAGTTGAAAATAGTACTGGACCAATACAAGTTTCCCCTCAAGTTTGACTCGACAACAACCACGATGGAAGAGGAACAGTCTCTCTCTAATGGCCAACATTCACCAATGGTTTCTCCTGATGCAGAGAGCGATGTGGATGTGGACAGTCTCCTCGAACAAGAACAGGAACAAGACTCAACTACAAACCTCTGTGAGAGTGAATATGATTCTCCCTTGTACACAAATAGGGTGGTTGAGGAAGATTACTCTGCTGAAATGTATTACAAAGCACTAGGAATGAACTAACACAGAGCATCATGCTTTGCAACGACGACACAGAGTCGTAACTAGGATCACAACTCATTATAAGCTAACAACTGTTTCTCTGCAAAGCTCTCAACAGGAGGGAAATGTTCATTCGGACCAGGTTGTTGCCCCATTGTACAATAAAAACTAGGAAATATTGGTTGGATTTCATTCCCTCCAATCGTCTTTCAATCACAAAACACCAAAGTCTTCTTTCACACTCGCCCAATCCACACAAGCCTGAAAAATCAACAACAAAAAAAGAATGAGAAGAGTGGTTGCTGCTGGACATGTTCATCCAGACGAAGTGAGAAGAGTGGTGGCTTCTCACAATCCACGTCGCAACGTGGATAATGCAAACAGCGACACACACAACAGCTCAAGGCGTTATTCTTCGTACGATCGCAACCAAAGAACTCACGATTTTTCTTCTTCGAGATCACAAAAGAGAAGAAGAAGAAGTGACGACTCGTATGACAGAGCTCAAAGTAGTGAGAGTGATGATGATGATCGCTATGACAGTGCATCTGATGACTCTCAAGATCGCACCGGCCAAAATCGTCGGGGTGGAGATTCGCGCCAAAAATTGAATCGCGATCCCAAAAAACAGCGCCAAATTGCCTCTACGATTTCTGCAACTGCTTCTGCTCCAAGCTTGGACAAGGCTGTGAAGTTGTTGGTGACCAATTTGCGTTCATCAGTGTCCACACATGACATCCAAAACCTGTTTCAAGATGTAGGTCACATTGTCAAGATTGAGCACAAGGTTGATTCGCGTGGTCAATCTCTGGGTACCATGCACGTGTACATGTCCAATGTACACGATGCTGAAAATGTTGTTCAAGCTTATCACAACACTGAGGTTTTTGGTCAACAAATGAGAGTTACCTTGCTCAAGTCATCCTCTCACTCTGCGACGCCGCTCTCGGTCTCCTCTCGAGGAGCAATCACAGAGCGTAAAGGCAAAAAAGAGGAGGATCAGGAGGAACAAGAGGAACAAGGAGAAGATGAATTGGACACTCTAGAAAATGAACCTTCTTCGACACAAAGACACTTCCGTGTTACACGTTCCTCTGATCGAACCTATTCTCGTGTACCATACAACAAGACTCAAACACAAAGATCAAATGTACGTGTCATCTTGGACACCGATATATTGGATAATCGCAAGAGTGAGAAGAAACCATATCGTCCACAACAACAGCGAAAGGTGTCAAGCTATCGGGGCGAAACTTCGATGAGAGAGGCTGACCAGCTCATCATTAACCGCAGCAAATTTTCCAGTGAGAGAGTAGTCAAGGATTCCCAAAGCGCTACTGTTGTTAGTGGTCGACGAACAGGCCGTGTGACTCCAACAGTCAAACATTCTGATTATCGCAAGAAAAAAGTCAATCGAGATTTAGATCAAGAGTTAGATGAGTACATGTCAAAAAAATAAACCTGCGTGCATTAATACATTCCCGCCAGTAAATAACTGATAGATGAAGCGAAGCAGCCGTGACGATATAACCTCTAAGAAAGAAGTGCAACAACCTCCACCAAAAAAGAGCAGGGTTGCAAGCGCTAGTATTGAGGAAGACCCTCAAAATGAAGAGCAGGAACGTCAACTCTTGGTGGATGTGTTGTTGAAAAAAGTGGACATCCACACACTCAGAACACTTTATGAATCAGTTGAAGACGAAACTCCTTTATCACCTGACATTCTCATGGGTCAAAGTGTTAACATAACTGAGGATTCTATCATTGCCTCACACAATGCTGAACAATGTCTTGATGTGAATACTAGAGAGTTTTTGAACTCATGGCTCATCAAGTTCTATCCTGATGAATTGAACAAATCTTGCATTGAAATCAAGGTTTCGTCAAATCGCGTCATTAACTTGGACGGTTTCGAAAAAGCAAAGAGGCACATTGAGGAGACAGATCACAGCAGTTCCTTCTCATTTATTAGCAAGATATCAAAATGCAAGGGAGTATCTGAGAGAACAATTCATTCATATACAGTGGGATTGCTTGTTGTCAGAGCGTTTGAACTTGTAATTCCGAACATATTCATTGTTAACTGCGATCAAGAGTACAATTGTCCGACAATGGCACTGCACTTAAATGACAAGAGAGCACAAGTAGTCACGGATGTTACACGCTTTCTGAGAGCAGATATCACATTGGAATTAAGTGAAGATACATTCTCACTTGTTTTCCAACAGTCAGCTTCTCCCATCTATGTGCTTACTGTTGAGGTACAACGTAATGCGATGGGTAACAATGTATTCGCTCACAAAGACTTTTTGAAAGTGTGTTTTCTCATGAGGTGCATGCTCAAGCACATTATAGAGCATTTGTCATTAAGTAAGGATGCAGCCAAGGAATTGGAGTTGTTTGGTATTCTCGCAGGCTCTGATGGCTTATGTATTCTCTCCATATCAACTGAAATAATCAGCCAAGATCAAGAGAATGCTGTTCACTACCGCTTGCAACATTCAAAGATCTACAAGTATGACAAGCCAGATGATATGAAAGAGTGTCTCTTGCTCCTTTGGGAAGTTGGGTATCGTGCTTTCAGTTTTTGGAGTCATTATGAACCTGCAACAGGAGAGGACAAGTTTCGATGGATGAACAGTGCGAAAGCAAAGAGAATTTCAACAACAGCTATTCAACGAACATTCCCAAACTTGAATTCTTGCACAGATTTCATACAGGATCGCATGAATTTTAGACTAGCCTCTGTCACCAGAAGTGAAATGTTAAATTGTCTGAAACGAACTGCGTTGTTTGCAGATGTACACAATGACGATGTGAAGCCCTTGAGTGATTATTTAAGTCATGAATTGCCGATGAGGATTCCCGATATCCATACAGAACTTCTTCATCTTTTCTTATTGTGTAATCATATCGTTGCTCTTGTTCAATCACCTGAAGATGCTTTCTACACACTTGGAGACGAAAGTTGTTCCAAATCTATTGTGATTTGGAGAGAGGATGACCAAGAAATGTGTGTCACTGCTACGCACAAAGCATGCGTTCTCCCTCGCACTTTACAATTCAACCTGCCAGATGATCAGAGCGATAATAACTATTACTATTGCAGCATTCAGAGGATCGAGAGAGAGCTCAACTTGGTCAAAGTATCTGTGTTGGAGAAATCTGATAGAACATATGCATTCATGGTCATGAGACCTGAGGGACCCGCATTTGCAAAAATATCATTGGGTCAACCAAGTGAAAAAGCTGTGATGACTCGCATCAAGGCGCTAAACCACGTCAACATATCCAAGGTGTACAGTCACTTTGCGATCAATTCGTTCCCAGATTGGATGAAATCGATGGTTGAGACTAGTAAGGTGTCACCACATTGTTATGTCACTATCACTGAGCCATTGATCGCTTATAGTGACTACTTTGGTCATTCATTTCACAGTTTAAGCGTGGCTCAACAGAAACAGGTTATCTGTCACACATTGAAGGGAATTCTACACGGATTAGAACAAATTCACTCTGTTGGTGTGTTTCACCACGATCTTTCAATGTCCAATGTGATGTTTAGAGCGACAGCAACTTTGACGGGGATTGGAGGGAACTTCGAGTTGTGTGATCCAGTTCTAATCGACTTTAACTATGGAAACACGTTTAAGGTGGGCGATATAGTTCCTGGTTGGATATCTTATGGAACAAAACCATTCGCAGCAAGGAGGACGGACAAAATTATTGGTCCAATGAATGATCTATTTTCTGCTGGTGTTGTTTTTGCTCATTATGCAAGATTAACAATTACAAGGACTGAATGGTTCATGCCTTTGCCTGATGAACACCATTACATGGATTATATCGATGAGATTGGAAGGTTCTTTTCTGGAGATTCTCTCGCACAATATTTTGGTTCAGGCTTTGCATCTCTTTTTGCACGACTCGTTTCTGGTCTGGTTGCCAAAATGGATGAAAGGCTGAGCCTTCGAGAGTCATTGGCAATCGTGAATAAGATGATACAAGCATAAACTGTTCGAAACATTCTCAACAACAACTCAATTATGCTCCAACTGAACAACTGTTTTTTGGTCGTTCAATTCTAATCGTTTGAAGAGAAACCTTTACTGATAATAAGAAAACATTAACTTGTCATTATGTGTTCTTTAACAATTATCCAATCGGAGTTGTCTTTGTATCAGTAATACTGCTCAACGCCGGACTGTTAGATCTCCTCGGCCGAGTGACCGACTAATCATACCCACGAACTACAGGGATTTCGTCCTTTGTTCCGTTTTTTTAATACAACAAATGGTGCGTGAGCACCACGTTGCGGAACTTTGCCTGCTCTCAATTGTCTAATATGATGTGGTGCTTGCACAGTGGAGTGGCAGGCCTACGCAACAGGATTCATTCTCTTCTTGGAATGTTTTTGATCCCTTCTTCAGGGATTCGTTGCGAGGGCCTTCACTACCATATGGAGCACCACTGGTGAGGTCAGGTGGCTCCGTAGTCCCAGCCAGTAGGTACCTGAATTGATACTGGCCAACCTGGTCGAGACCTTAACAACACTGACACATGCTGATCGTTTCTTTTGTTCGTTGAGTTGGGGACTCTGAAACTCGCAATCGGGGTTACTGAGATCCAACTCAACTGGATCTTCTTGGGTGTTTGTGCTTCTTGCACGTTCTACCATGATTATCGGGCAACAATCTCGTTCACCTCGGAGGTGTTCAATACTAGTTCGAGGATCGCTTATGAGTATCCTCATCAATGATGTTGGTTGGCTCTTGACCGTAGTTTGAGCCATGACTGGGACTCCCAGTCATCGGTCGTAGGCCGGGGATGGGAGAGAAATCTGATTGACGGAAGTCATTTCTTTTAACACACTGACTGGTGACGCAGGTCGTCCACCACAGCCAGGAGCTCTTGATACAGCTTGGTTAGCCTCTTGCTGACAGTCTTGACAGGATCACGTGGGAGTGGAAGGAAGCGCTTTACTTCCACTTCCACTGGCCTGTGTTGTGTTTCTTGAGCACCTTCTTGACCTTTTTTTATCAAGCATGGCCTTGATTTAATCCTCCGTCTTACCTTTGACACCGTGGAGGACGACCTTCTTGGCAAGAGAGTCAGATTGCCAGAAGAGATTCAACTACAATCAAGACCATTGTATGATGCAATTCAGTTTAGCTTAGGCAAGTATACTGATTCCAAATTTGTTTGGTTGTGAAAAGTTTGGACAAAGAGACAGGCAAGATGCATTGGGACCAAAGAGTGTCCAACTGAGGGTTGTAGTATTGTAAGGAATGTAGCAACATTTTTCTTTTTCGTCAAATTCCAACTAACATCATTAAATAGACCGGTCAATAAATCTAGAAGTGTTTGTGATATTCATCAAACTGACTTGACTAAATTTAGTTGCAATTCAACTATACACGTAACACTCATCCGACCCAGACTCATTACGTGTGTCACTACCACACCCCACTGGAGTCACTCATGGGTCCGGGTGCTGTGGAAGTCACTCATGTGGATTCTCGTACAGTTCTGCCCTATCGAGGAAAGATGTGCAAGAGAGTAGCTCCTCAACCGAGTAGTTACTTGAAGGTTGACCCAGGGTGCACCATCTCAAACACGATTGAAATTAGTAAGGGATATCGATTCGATCGTGGTCGTTACAGAGTCTCAAGCTGCAAGCAAGTGAGCACAAGGTTGGATCCCAATGATGAAACAACGGGTCAAATAATGGATCTAGAATGCGGTGAACAACAACTTGGCGGAATCGTTGATCAAAGGTTGTCACGTACATTGGTTACGGTCTTGCAAAAGATTGGCAAAATGGGTTTGTTCTGCTGATAAGGAGGAGGGATTTGTGAATTTCTGTAAGACCATTCCATTTGACAAGGATTGTGAGTCAATCGTTACTATCTTCAAGGCTATAGGCATGACATATCCAGGAGTAAGGTCATGGGTCAACTGGTGGACAAGAGATTGTAACTTACGTTTACTCATCAAGGCGTACAGCTTAGTGGAACATTGGAGCGATATACCGCATACAACAAACAATGTGGAATCACTCCATAACATTATGCAGTTGGTATACAACAAGAATGTTGTTGTAAACAGTGCAACACTGTGTGATAAGATGAAAGAGCCTTTCTGGAGTTCAAAAACGTTCTATCAAACGTCGACCTCTCCTTCAGGAGTAACACTGTGGATGCTCGTAAGAAAAGAGCAGTTGCAAGAAGAAATAAGCGATATGTCAATGATGGTAGGGCGCCAGATACTGTTGAGTTGGGCATACGTCGTTGCAAGGAGAATATATCGGGACTTCAGAGATTCATTGAGTCTGTCACAAGGATTAGTAAAAAAAGTGATGCTTTGACGAAGATATCGAAGATGATCAGCTCGTTGTTACTAGAGATCAAGATATCGGTGCAATAGTACCACACGATGTTGATATGAATGTCACACCATTGATATCACGAAAGAACCGAAAAAGACGCCCCAGATCTTCAAGAACTGAGCCGGTAAGTCCTTCGAGTACCTCTTTCAAAGGTCAAAATATGATAAAACCCAGGCTCTGCTTGGTTCCGCATCATATTCACCATGAAGTACATATTCCCCAAGCAGCGAGCGGAGCATTAACCCGAAGGCGACAACCCTTTTCCCATTTTTTACTGCTTGATCAGAGCAGATGGGTTCTCAATGACCACAATTGTGGATCAGAACGGTGTTTAGTTCAATAATAAACACAATAAAAAACACAAATGTATTGTCGCTATAAAAAAAGAAAAAGTTGTTGTGGTTGCAAAAAAATATTAATGTAATTTTCGGGCACACGAAACAGATTTGTGTCAAACCTTTGACATAAATTTTTAACATACCCCACAAAACAAGCATTGAACTGTTTTGTGTTTTGTGTTCGTGAGTATGAGAATCCACGCATATGCTGTGTTGACCACAGCAGAGTGACCAGAGTATGACATAAAAGAATAAAAATGTCCCATTCTCCTTAAAAGACAAACTGTTGTGTATTTCCGAAAGTGCGCTAATTTTGCAAGATTTCTAATCTTTTCTTGATCCTTCCATTTTCTGGAAATTGGACCAGGGTTTCAAAAACGTTTTGGGGAGCTGCCAAGCCTTTTGTTTCGAAAACAACAACATACCCTTGCACCCAACAATAAACACAAATTCTACGAGAAACATCAACGATGACCGATAGAGTATGTTTGTCCTTTGGACGTTCGACCTTATGATGTGTTCAGACAACATTGTCAGTGTACAAGAAGAGGATGAGGAACAGTTGCTTGATTCGGATGATGACTCAGAATCAAGAGGCGGATGAATAATAATTGTTTCTATCGTTTTCATATTGACTAACATTTTCTCTTGTAGTGAATTTTAATTTTTTATTGATAAACAAATCGTTATTAAAGCATCAAACTGGATTGTATCCAAATGAATTCGATAAAGTGTATTACCAGATATGTGATCAACTCAGTAAGCAAACTGTTGATGGAAAAAAACTGAAACTGAAATCAGGAAGACCAAGGAGTCTTGATACGAGACAACAGTTGATGATTTGTTTAATGTGGATGAGGAGAAATTACAGTTTGGAAGATTTGAGACTTCACTTCAACATTTCTGTATCGCGTTGTTTTGAATACAACAAAAACACATTGAATATTTTGTATAATTGCTTCAAAGGAACAATTGAGATTCCAGCTACTCGTAGTGAAAGAGACAGGGGGACACAACGAAAAATTTTAAGGTGATGCCATCTCCATTGGCCTGATTTGCCCTGGATGAGATTCGAACTAGAGCATGTACGCATAGTAACACACACCCTAACCAAACAATCTACAACAGAATAAGCTGAATGGGGACAACAAGAGTGAAAGATGCCCTACGGGTCGTTGCTCACAAAACAAGTGCAATAAATGAGCAATCTTGTGCTTGCGATGGTTGTATGGAAAAGATATTGTTTCTGCCAAAATTTACTTCAAACAATTCATGTTCAAATAAAGAAACATACATCACTCTCATGATCATAAGCATCTTGCTCTTCAAATTCAGTGTCAGAATCATCTATACTCGTGAAATTGTCCAATTGAGTGCAGTCGCCACAGTACAAGTCATCAGATGGCACTTCATCTAATGGTGGAACAACACAATTCAAATGAATAGACTGATTGCAACCATCACACATCAAAATATCACCACCAATATTGCATTTGTAGCAGTAATCATGGTGACCATCTTCTGCATTCTCTTTCCAGTCTTCTTGCAGTTCATTCCATGCTCGTTTCTTTGTGGCAGATCTGGTACGAGTGTGAATAGCTTGTGATGCATCGAATCCACGATCATCTTCCTCATACAATACTTCATCTACTTGATCATCTGATATTTTTATTCACTTAGAAGCCCGTCTACGTTTCTTCTTCACACACATGTATCCGTCTGGAGCAACTGCAGTAGGATCATCACATATTAATCGGTGGTATTTTTCTTTAGATTTAGCAGTTACATCTTCCAGGAACCGTTCGTATATTGCTCTCTGATTCTCAAGATCAATATCCGTGACAATAGAACGTAAAACTTGTCTCAGCGCAATACTGTCACTCAAAGAGTTATGAGCATTGTAACCTTCCTTGGACACTCGATTAAGATACAATTCTGTGAGCTTGAGTGTATTGCTACCTCCTTTCAGATATTTCTTTAGAGTGTATCTAGTGTCAGCTAGTTCCAGATCTAGTTCCAGTTTGATGCCCAGACTGTGTAGTGTCCTGAACAGTTTAGGGAAATCTGCACCAGTTCCAAAGTGTGCTACGAGTACGACCTTATCTGAATTCAATGACTTCAAATAAACCATATACTCTCTGAATACAGATAGTGGTGACGGTTCAGACTTCAATTGCTCTATGGTGATATTATATACTGGAGTATTTCCAGCAGATCTCTGCTTCACTAGGCTATAGAAGTTGAATTCTCTATCTTGATGCTTGTAGTTAGCACCAACACTGATAATGTCGCCACTACGGTTCCATTCAAAGTCTGTAAATACCATAGCAATATCAGTATGTTCAAATTCTGGAACTGGTCTGTTGAATAACTGTTTTCTATTTGACTGAACATCTGTTATGTTCTGTGTGAGTACTGCAATCTGAGAGGTACTGCTCTTTTCATATTGTGACAATGGCCTAGTAGTAGATTTGTTCAGTGGAGCAGGTGTATTTCTCATTTGAATCAATTTCTGTACTTTGCTGGAATGATCACGATGTTCATATGTCGCACGGATTGTTTCCATTGAAACTTGCTGTACAACATATCCAGTACACTCTACATCTGCTGTTGCTGCTCCCGATCTTCTGAATACTAAATTAGATAACTCCTTTGACAAAGAGTACATTGAGAAACTAATATTCTTCTTGTCCTTGCCATATGTGAAGCTGGATTCATACGCCTCATCAAAATACAGATCACATGAATCAGTATAGAACATTCCTTCGAATAACATCTTTGGCTTTGCGCCAGGAATCAATATATCCAAACCAAATTTCTCAGTGATGTTATACACTGTGACAGTGATGAAGTTAATACCCTCCTGGATGCACTTCACAGGCTGCGACAAGTCATGATCACCAAGAACATCCACTCTATGGACAGGGACTCAAATACAGCGTTCCTCCTCTTTGAGATGGTTCCTAATATTCTTACCCAAGTGACAGGCATAATTAACTGCAGCAATAGAATACTTTTCAGCTATCTCTTTCACTGCTGTATAATTGCCACCATCTGAGTTTACCATCTGGAGGTTAATTTTCATGTTCAAGCAGCTTGTGACACATTGATCAAGTAATGATACCACTGCTTCATGCGTTTCACTGATGCAGGTGCCACATGTTACTGGGATCGCAAAATGATTCGAGCCATGGCAGAGTAGTACCACAGTTGCCTTTCGTGCTAAATGTTTCAGAGCATCCAAGTGACTGAATATTTCATCTGTGAATACCTCACTGATCTTGTATCTTTGGCCACTGATACCAAATATCATGCCCTTCTCTCTGCTGACTGTTAGGTTTGCCTGAAGATCCACAGAATCTACCATCCTGACCCACAAATTCTGGAATGATTGCAGGTATGTCACCAATTTTGAGCAGGAAGCAATGTAATTGTGGAAAACACCATGTTCAGTGATCATCGGCAAGCGATGCTGCTCCAATAAACTAATGGATGGCAGAAGTTCGTTACATCGGGATGTATCAAAGTGTCCCTGATTATCATCAGATTCTGTCTCCTGCATTCCAAGAATCATTTGGTACTTGGCTTTGCCAAGATAGTTCAAAAGGCAGTGTGCATAGAGCTTGACATCCATGGTATATCTAAATTGCTTCTTGTTTGTGGCATGCATATTATGGAGATCATTCTCAAGCCTGGACAATCGAAATGTATTATCACGAGTTTCATTACAAATTTCAATTGCCTGTTATCAAGCTTCTGAAACTCATCTCGTTTAGTATTCAAAACTGAATCCACACGATACCTCTTTGGTAATACCATGAATTGTTTGTGGCGTAACTTGTTCTTCTTGTTGGATGCTTGCTCCTTAACTTCATTTAACAATGCAACCATAGCGTCATAGTACTCACCCTCTTTGATATTAAACGGAACAGGATACGCTTTGTAAGGTAACTCAAAACCACTGATATTCAAGCATGTCAGAATGTGTACGATGTGATACTCAAGGAGAAACACTGGCACTCGTGTTTCACTACAGGATAGCAGCATAATCATAACCGTGCTTACAGAATGATGACAGTATATCATTGTGAATGTTTTGTTCTAAGAATCATTTGTACACTACTGGGTCGCTCTTATGTAGTACTCGTGTGAATTGCACTTTTTTTTGAAGATGTTACCTGCGAAGCCTACAAGAATTCGTTGAACTATCAACAAATTCATTGAAGTTCTACACACGTAATGCAATATCTATAGGCGGCATCCCACAGGACGGATTATCGGCATCCTACAAGTCATCAATTCAAACGGTGGTGTTGCTCTCCGAAAAAACTCCCTCTTGAGCAACTTGCAAACATTCACTAAGAACTCCCCGGAAGAGGACAAATCCAAAACCTGTGAGCCGCGGCTGATTGCTGCGTCACTACTTGCTACAACATCCGTCATGATATTTGCTCTCCAATTTTTCAATGTTGTTGATGAATCTTCTGTCAATGAGATCAACTGTATTGAAATTCTTCTACAATACTGGTGATGGTGTGCTGCTGACATGAAACGACTTACTTTCAATTGAACCATCAACATTTCAACACTCCTCTCGGCGGCTTGTGAAAATGATCTTCGAAATCATATCCGCTGGGTTCCCTGTTTTCTTCAAACCATTATCCCTCTATACGACCATTTTACTGTGCAATTCATCCCTGGTCCATCATGGGCGAGGAATCTAGACAATGTAATCATAAAGATTTCGTCATCAAATGGTGATACTTACACATTTGCTCCCAGTTAAGAAAATTCGCAGAGATGCCATATATCCCTTTTGCATGAATTCATCGCGGCCGTCCAAGAATTGCCAGTGTTTGGTCGCAACATATCTCTCTGTAGTGTTGAGGATTAGACCCTTGGTAATTAGAATTTTTCTCTCAGCGCAATATTCCAAGAAATCGATTGAGCCTATTCCTACATCAACAGTGATGTTAGGCTTGGTACTGTAGGCCAATGGGCAATGAACCTTCGCACTCCCGGCGCACCATTTATTTCTCTGCTCAGATGTAGGTGAGGTTCGAAACATATGGCGTAGACCAGTGTTTTTCATCTTTGTTACGAGTTTGAAAATCATTAGTCCGTTTGGATGACGGCGGTGTCAAAGTCAGTTGTCACTCCTTGAATCCCCTGGGCGGAAGTGACGGCCATCCAACCATTGTTCAGAAATACGTTTCAAGCTTCTTTCATGTCAAACGGTTCTCCTCCAAGGTTTTTCGACCTGGGATGTTTCATGGTTTGTTGATTGTATTGATCAATAGTTTTGGGATAAAATTTTTCGGGGATGCCGATGTGTATTTTGGGAAGCCGATAAATTGAGGGATGCCGACTACAGATATTGCGGTCCACCATGATTGCTCGGGCAGCAATCTCTTTCTTGGCTTTCTTGAACACCTCGGAGGTGTTCAATACTAGCTCGAGGATTGCTCTGTTACGAGCATCCTCATCAATGGTGTTGGTTGGCTCTTGGATGACCGTAGTTGAAGTGGCGGGGCGGGACTCCGGCATGATCGACTCCCAGTCATCGGTCGTAGACGGAGTCGAAGGTTCGAATTCGGAGATTCGGTCCGGCGTCCTTGGAGACGGGGACGCGAAGGGAATCCGGTTGACGGAAGCCATTTCTTTTAACACACTGACTTGGTGGCGCAGGTCGCCCACCACAGCCAGGAGCTCTTGGTACATCTTGGTCAGCCTTTTGCTGACTGCCTTGACAGGGTCACGTGGGCGTGGAAGGAAGCGCTTTGCTTCCACCTCCACTGGCATGGCTTGAACGTTCCGAAGCAAAGCTTCGGCATACGTTTCAGACTCCATCACAACAAAGGCAGTGTTGTGCTTCTTGAGCACATTCTTGACCTTTGTTGTGCCGAGCATGGCCTTGATGTCGTCCTCCGTCTTACCTTTGACTCCGTGGAGGACGACCTTCTTGGCACAATCGACGTTGTGCTTGAGTGCTGCCTTGCAGCCACTCATCTTCTTGTTGCGGTTGAAGGTTTCAACAAATGGGTAAATGTTGTCATCAACAACAGTTACCCACGCAACAAACCTCTTGGGGCCCTTCTTGATGACTTGGACCCTGGTGAGCAAATCACCAAAATCCAAGCCAATCTTCTTGGCCAAGGCAGCTTTGGGAGAGTCATCGCACAACAGGGGTGTGTGTTCGTTTTTTCATCGGCGTTTGCGTTTTTAGTGTATTTTTCGGCCATTAATCAACGAAATTTAATTGTATATAGAAGCCTCCCTAGCTCAGTCGGTAGAGCGTTGGGCTTTTAACCCAACGGTCGGGGGTTCGAGCCCCCCGGAAGGCGAACTCGTTTTTTGAACGCATGATGCATTGATTTAAAATTGCTGCAGGCGTTATTGAAAATAATCAATGGCAGCTAGTAGTATATCAGCATTTTTTACTCCCTCTCTCAATAATTGTTGCAGTTGCATTCTGGCATCTTCAGTATCTTGAATACAGCCTACTAGCATTGTTCTTTCTGTTATGATATTATACATATGGTAGGAAGTACATCAGCCTGAACAAAGTTTCGTACGACCCAATAAGTGCTTTTACCCAGGGAATTATTCGGAACGGAAAGGAAAACTGAAAACGTTTTTTAACTTTTCGGAGGCCTAAAGTAAAAAGTTGATTGTACCAAGAAGGCCGTCCGCCATGGTGTCAAAGGTAAGCCGGAGGACGACATCAAGGCCATGCTCGGACGAGCACTAAAAATGTCAAGTGTGTGCAACAAGTACAACACAGGCTTTTTGTAATGGGACGTATGCTGAAGCTTTGCTTCGGGATCTTCTATCCATGCCAGTGTAGATGGAAGCAAAGCGCTTCCTTCAACGCCCACGTGATCCTGCCAATGCTGTCAGTAAGAAGCTTACCAAGATGTATCAAGAGTTCCTATGGTGAAGCAGGAGAGGACAATGAAAAGAAACAGTCTTTCATAAAATATCAAGGAAGAAATTTTCATTGATGTGGATAAGGTGCAACAGGTGGGAAAAGGTAAGGTGGTGTTCGTGATAATCATCATATGTTCAAGCTGCTCTAATGAGCAATAACTAATTCCATGCTCTGTACCCAATCGGATCGAAACAACAAAAAGAAAAAATAAAAGTTGAAATAATGTATGAATCATGTCTGCTAAGTGTTGTTGAGGCTTAGATCGAGGATGGAGAGTAATTTTATAGTCAAGTTCGAACTGAGACTAGGTTGAGGTGTCAATGGGAGCTCCCAGATATTATTTCTTACGACCCCCTAGGAAGGGGGTCTGTGAAATTTATTCATAGACCCCAATCCTAGTGGGAGAATTAATGTAACGTTCGAATTTACAGGACAATGTGTTATTCAAATTTATTCAAAACAGGCAGGAGGTGAATATCTGGACTCCCAATGTATCAGAACATCTTTGGAACGAAGTTCGATTTCTAAAGTGTTTTTTCTCGGATCTGATGATTGAAAAAATTTGGTCTGAGTACTCCGGGCAAGTATGAAAGGAGGAGGTGCTGTCAATTGAAAGATTTATCTGATACAATCATTTAATCATAAATACACATTTTCTCAAGTCTGCATTTTTTCCACAGATCGCTGCAACAAAAAAGGAAAACCCTTCTGCGCGCCAAAAACGATTTTGATCTGGAAAAAAGCTTTTTCAAGAACATCAAACATTCCTTCTGATGGGTGTCATTATTCATAATCTGCTTGCCACTGTTGGCACCATAATCTATGTCAAATCAATCACCTTTGCATGTTCTATGCTTGTCAAGTACAATATTGTAGGAGTGAAACTCTCACGCAAACTGATCCACGTGTTGGCAGGAACCTGGATGCTTACATGGCAGTTTTTCGATCGTAGTGAAGGATACAGTTGGATGTTTGCAATGACTGCTCCCCTCATTTATGCAATTGTACTATTGTACAAGGGCTTGTTTCTCACGGACCGAGAGGATAATGATGTGAGAAGCATGTCTCGCAGTGGTGATCCTAGAGAGTTGTTGGCTGGGCCACTCTACTATTTGATTGTGATGTGTGTGATTGGATTTCAATTGTTCATGACAAGGATCGGTGTGCTCACATTGTCTACATTGAGCTTTGGCGATGGCTTGGCACCCTATTTTGGAGAGAGATTCGGTGGTGGTGAGAGCAACAAGAATCAGCAGTACACGACGTTTGGTCGACAAAAGACATATGTGGGTAGTGGAGTCATGTTAATTGCTTCGTTCCTCGGTGGCTTGCTGATGCATTTTTGTGTGTTTGGATGGCCTAGTGCATACTTGATTGGTGCTCATTTGGTCGCTAGTGCAGTTGCCACAGTTGCAGAAGCATTCTCTCCGAGTGATGTAGATAACATTACTGTACCATTAACAGCGTACTTTACGCTAAGAATCCTGGGAATTCACTGAAAACAATATTATTCATGTGTAAAATAATTTAAGTTGTATTTGTTATCTATCGGGTACTTCTTCTTCAGTGGTGATTGTTGCTTGTTGGTATGATTCTTCGTCTTGTTGTGGGATTTCTTCTTGTTCATCACCATGCAATCCCAAATTACCATTCTCATTACTCTTCATTGCTAGCATGACATTTGTTGAAGAGTAACTCTCTGGTACTCGCATTAGTAGGAACTGTACTGCCGACAGGACACTGAACAATCCACAGAAAAAGAACAACAGAAAGTATCCTGCACGCGGTATTGGAAACACTAGTGATGCCCCAAGTGGGTTAGCTAGTTCCTGCACACCCATGTGAGCCAAATAAAAGAGAGAAACTCCAGTTGCATGATACTTGTATTCGTCAGAGATGCTGAGAACTATTGCTAAAATAATCGAGTAGACACTCACAATAGCTGGTCCAACAATAAATGCTGTCAACCAAACAAGCAGATACTTTTTGGCTACACTAACTATAATACAACATATGACAAATGCGGCACCAGACAAACAAATCAAAATCTTCTCTCCTCTTCGCAACAGGATCAAACTCAAAGGAATCAGTGATCCAATAATGCCTGACAGGTAAACCATCGACCAATAGGAAATGTATTCATTCTGGGCCTCTTCCAATGAAGAGACAAACTTTGCTCGAATGTAAAACAGAGACATGTGCTTAAACATGTGAACAGCCAATGAGAAGCATGCCAAACTCGATACAAGCAACAGAAAATGTCGACTCTGGAGCGGCTTAAAATATTCAAAGACCATAACAGGCACACTCTGCACAAACGATGAAATGGTGCTGCTTTGGTGAGACGGCACTGGAAGATCATCTTCCACAACTGTATCCTCGTCTGAAACTACATAAGAAAACTGTAGTTGATTTGCATAATTCCTATCGGGCTCTCTCTGAACGAACAACATTCCAATTGTAATCACAACTACAAATGAGCACAATCCAACCACCAACCAAGTCGGATGTTGCGTCGTATCCAAAAAACTTCCAAACAGCATTGCACCCAACACTGCTCCAATCAAATGCACAACCGCATACAGCACAGAAATGAAACCGTAGTGAACATTTTGAAACACGTCGAGTATCAACGCCAAAAAACCAACTACAGCCAACGCTTGAGCTCCATCCTGAACACACAGTAGCACAATGTTCAACAAGAGCCCCAATGCACTCTTTCCAGTAAACAAATTGTATCGCAACACAAAGCTACAAACAGTGCCCACAGTACCCAACAACAAGAAGGGTTTCCTTCGACCAAATTTTGTCTTCATATGATCAGATAAGAACCCAGCAAAAAAAGTAAAGATGGCAACACTGACCGCAGTGAACAAGGAACTAATGGCAACCATGGTCTTGGTCCTTGTCTCATCACCACCCAACAAGCTCTGAATTTGAAGTGGCAATTGAACCGTGTGAGAAAAGGAGTGAATCATTGTGAAACCAATGGGAAACAAACTGAACAACAGAATGTGCAGCCACGTGAAAGATGAAAAAGACTCCCGCATTGAGACCATTTTAACCGTCTTTCTAATCTTTTTCGTTTTGTCTTTCTGCCGTCCCTGAACAAAAAAGAACCGAGACTTCCAGTTCAGAAAACAAGCACAAAAACCACCAACTCAAAAAACAAAAAACACACCTGATCTTGCCTTAGTCTTTTTTTTTGTCTGTTGGCAGATATATCTCATATAAAAAAACAAACAGTAGAGCACATCAACACTTTTTTCTTTGTCTTTCTCATTCAATATGCTTCCTTGCGACCAACTCTCAGAGTACCGCCAAAAAATGACGGAGAAACATCGTTCGACTCCGACACCACCTACGGGAAACCGTTCGGATCCAGGGGTCACTTTGACTGTGACCAGCTGGAGAGCTGATATGAGAAGAGAGTGGGGTCAAGGGATGCACAAGCGACCTCCACCAGGCAGTTGGTTCACTCCCAGCACAGACGAAGAAATTTTGGCTTCAATCACTCCACCTTCAACCACCACTCTCACAACAACCACAACCACTACAACCACCATTCTAACCAATCACCAAAACAACATTACCAACAATGATACAATCACTGCCACAACAACCATCTCCACTCTTTTGAACAACCATAGTGCTGCCATACTGGATAGTCCTGCGACTACTTTTGAAAAGATTTTGGCCTCGTTTGCATCAAACAATGATGATTCTTCGCAACAGCAACAGCAACAACAAGATCAAGTTTCCACCTCAATAGCAACTCTAGTTGAAGAGCAATCAAGTGTTGTTAAACAAGAGCATTTGAAGGAGAATGTGAGACAAGTACCATTACCACTCTCAGAGACCCATGCTCCTGAGCAAGCACATGCCAATGCTAGCAATACTCTAGAAAATGTGGAGTCAAATGCAAGTGAAAATGAACAGGTGGATAATGATGATATGGAAGGCAGAAGAATCATGATTGAGGAATTGAGAGAACAAGCATCCAATCGTGGAAAGAAGAAGAGAAATTCAGCATGGGCCGTCTTTACTCGTTACATTGATACGAGATCAGCTGCCAACGTATCGAATCAATCACCATTGAGACCGAGTCGCATTGTGAAGAAGCGACACGAACAAGTATTGTATGTTCCCTATTATTCTCTACGAAAGAAGAATTGTCAAATGAAGATGAGTGATGAATCTGCTGGGGAGGATGATTCTTTGCCGATGATGGTTCGTGTCCACATGATTGATGGGACAGTGTTCACTGCACAGTTTTGTTCAAGTGATACTGTGAGACAAGTGTGTGAATATGTGATGCAGATGGCTCATGGAAATCATGTCTCAGGGCACGAACATGAAGATTACACTCTGTGTGAAACAAATGACAATTATTGCAACTTCAAGGATGAGAATAACGACGATAATGATGATGATGATGATATTCGCCATCGTTTGGGTTATCATCATTGGTGGAGAGTGAATGTTGTGGGAACAGCTCCAAATTCCTATACGAATGGAATACGGATTTGTTCGCGATATCCACGAAGGAAGTTCAGTCAGTGCGATGATTGGGATATCACATTGAAAGACGCTGGTCTGTATCCGAGTGCTAGTGTATTTGTAGAGAAGGATGATCAAGGATTTGTATTAAATTACGCTCCAAAGTATGGCTACAAAAGTTTATTTGCACCAACCAAATAACTATACATCTTGAGATCTCTAAGGAAGCAACACACTTATGGCCACGGTGTTAATCTAATGTGAAGTGATATTGACGACGAATCAAAGGATAGAGCAATAAAAGCAACATCAATGTGATGTCCTCAATTTCTTTTGAGAGTACACTCCACAACCTATCAATCACACTCTTCCTTTGAGTCCGAATTTGGATTTTCTTTCAACTTCCTTCAAGGTTTGGTGTCTATCTACATGTGTCAACATGTTAGTGAAATCTCAATTGAGTCAATGGAACTTGATTACACTAAATAGGATCATTCTTCTGAAGCTCTACTTCATTGTTGTACGGCCACTGTGTCTGGTTTTGCTCTCTATTACGACGCAATATTGATTTCATCTTGCGTTTGCTTCGTGGTATAACTCTGATGAAGCATCTGTTCCCATAATTTACTGAAAGAGCAAAGCACATGGGTAGATCCCAAAACTCATCACTCTGTCCAGTGTGTTCATGATGCTCCAAATGGACAAACAATCTAGTGGCAGAAATGACTGTTACCGGGTACAGCAGCAGTATTCCACCAGGAAAGAGAGCAACCAATACGAGACCAAATCCAAGTCCTGATATGAGCGAGAAGTTGTTCCATATTGTTCTCTGGACTTCGAAGAAGCCGAGGCCTCGACGATCCATTACGACATCCAATCCTGTTAATCCCATCTCTAAAAACAGGCGAATAAAGAACAGAATCGTGGACACGATCAATCCCACACCAGGCACCAAAAACCCGAGCATAAATGTAAGAGCATTTGTGATAGCAAATGTCAGAAATCGACCTGCATATCTCTTGATCAACTTCTTCAAAATGGACTTGAATTGGTTGAAATAGCCATGAACAATTCTCCATGCATAGGATTTCACCCACTTGACAATCCACTCCCATGTGCAACATTCGGGAGCTGGTTCACCTCCTGATCCCTCATCCTCTCCAAACACAATATGCCTCAACCGAATCTGCTCTTTGCGCATTCTGCGCTCAACGAGCAAAGACAATTTGCGACAACTGGCATCCATGGCAGCACGGAAGGGCACGAGAAGAATCAAGAATAGGATTGAAATATAGAACAAGCACCACAGAATAATCACAACGACCCACAGTCCAAACATATTGTAGGGGAAAAATTTGCGCCACCAGTGCCATCTACGATCCGTTGGCTTGTGCCACATGGCAATCGTCGTCAAGTAGCCACAAACGACTCCAAAAGCCAGAATCAAATACACGAGCACTCCAACGATTGAAGCCTCCAATATACTCATCAAAATATACCGTTCCGTAAAGCAAAGCTTCACAGCATTAAGCGGATACATCACTCCTTTAAAAAATCGAACAAAAAACAAGCATGACCGTGCAGGATCGGGAAATTCAATGTCTGCTTGATGGTCCGGTGTAAGCAGCGTTCGACTTGCAATATCATCCAAGCCTGGAGAAGCAATATTGTTGGCGCCAACCACTGAATGAGCCTGTGAGGAGTCAATAATTGGCAGTGTTGATGACTGTAGCACCATTTCTCTTCCATCGCCATCATGACTGGGTGGTACTACATGGGACAGCATCATTGTCACAGCTACCAGCTTTTGTTCTTTGTTGAAGCCCGACAGTTCTTTTTTTGTCTGAATCGATCCATTTTCTCACATTGAATCTCCGAAATTCGGCTTTCCCCAAAAAAAAAGAACAAAGAAAAACCATTTTGTTTGATCATTTCCATCATACCCAATAACATGTCGTCATTGAACAACAACAATAACGACGACCATAATCAGACTTCTGATGTATTGACTGATCTGACTCGGGTCAGAGATCACTGGAAACGTACGTTTGTTTTTTTCTGTAGTTTTGTTTTCTGAAAAAAAAAGAAAAAACGCGCGATAAGCTTATTCTCACTTTTCATAACAGAGATTGGACTCAACTCAAAAAAGGAAATTCTGGACAAGCAAGGACTGGACATTGCCACACAGAGAGAAAAGAGCTCCAATGCACGTAAGACTCTCTCACAAGAAACAAAAGCTTTCAAAAAGTTGAAGGATGCTGAAAAGTTGACAAGATTTGCAAAATTGTTAAAGAGCTATCAGGATGAGGTTGATGCACTGACCAAGAGATCACTATCGTCTGAAACGTCGTTTCTAGAGTTGTACAATGAGTTGAGAGAGGCACCTGATCCTTCTCTTTCACTGGATGCAGCAGCTCTGTTGGTGGCGACTGCCAATTCTTCTCATCATGAAAATGCTTCAATAGAGTCATCATCTTCATCATCAATGAAGATGAGTGATGATGAAGTGGAACGATTGAAGAATCAGTTGCGTCACTATGAAGAAGAGTTTATTCATTTGAAGGATCAAGATGTCAAGATTCACTCATTGGAAAAAAAGGTGTCCGAATATGAGAATTCAATGGCGAAACGTATTGAGAGAGAATTGGAAGTGAAGCAGAGTGAGTGGCAGAGAGAACGAGAAGAATTTTTATCACACTACAGAGAAAAGGAGCAAATCATGACGCATCAGGTCCATTTGGCGAGACAAGAGTTGACAAGCGTACAACAATTGTATGAAAATGCGCAGAATGAACTGTTTAATGTAAAGTCGAGAAATGAGGAGACAGAGTCGAATCAGCAGTCTCAATTCGAAACCATGAACGAAGAAATTGCCTCACTGAGCCAAAGTGTTGTTTCACTGCAGAGTGAGAATGATATGTTGAGAGAACAGTTGAGTCAGATACGAGGACGAAGCAATGCATCATCAACAAGTAACAATGACAACAGTGGTGGTCAAGACAAGGGCAGTGACGAGTCGAATCAGCAGGACAATGAAGCCGAAGATGAACTCGTGAGAGCACAGAGAGAAGCGCAAATGAAGCAACTCCTATTAACGATACAGAATCTACAGTCATCTCTCGATCAGAAGAAGGAACGAAGCGAAAAGTTGCAAAAGCAAGTCTCCGAGTCCAATATCAAGATTCTCGAACTGGAGCAATTGTTGCTCAAGAGACCAACTGATGAAGCGTACAATCAAATGAAGGAACGAGCGAGAATGTTGGAGGAGTTGGCATTTAGTTCTACGACAACGGATCCGGACTCCATCTCTCAAAAATCAGTAGAGCAATTATTGTCTGAGAAGAACCGATACTTAGAGGATCAAATCACAAAAACTAAGCGATTGGCATCCGAGTCAGAGCAGCAACTAAAGATTTCTGATGAGGAATTGAACGATTTGAGACGCAAGACTGCAGAACAGCAAGAATTGATCCAAAAACTAGAAAATGATTTGGCCTCAGAGCAGGTTGTTCCTCCATCACCAATAGCAACCGATTCAAACGCTGCGACAATGTTCAACCAAGACGGTCAAACAAGCAATTCTTCAACAACATCAACATCTGCCTCCGCTGCTGCTGCGCCGTCAGGAAAGGAACAAGGATCAACAATGCTTCAAATTGTGACTGAACAAAGAAATCGATTCAAGAAGCGACTTCATGAGGTCGAGGAAGAGAATCAACTGTTGAACGAGAAACTCGCTCGTGTTCAAAACGATCTGAACATCCTGCAAAAGGACAATGTATCACTATACGAAAAGATTCGGTATTTGCAGAGCTATAATGCCAATGACTCTTCCTCGTCGTCATCGTCAGTTGTATCCTTATTACCGGTGAACGAAGAAAAAACCGACCGTTCCTCGCGCGGATCAGTTCAAAGGAACGTCAACAAGTCGTACAATCCAAACATGGATCTCGAGGATCCAATAGGAGACAAATACAAGAAACTGTACGAACAAAAACTGGATCCATTCAAACAGTTCCACAAGAACGAAAAGACGTCAGAGTACAAAAAGTTGACGGCACCAGAGAAGATTACTTTTAGTATGACACGTCTCATGCTGTCGCACAAGTACTCTCGGCTCTTTGTCTTCTTCTATTTGATCGCTCTGCACTTGCTGGTATTTGCTGTCAGTTACAGGCTGTCACATCAACCTTTGTGTGGTTCCAACCATGATTGATAACGTGTGCATCATTAAACAATCACAATCAAAATGTACCGGTTACTTTTTCTGGCAACTGAACTTTGAATGGTGCGGTAGATTTTCTCCCTTTTAGTGGATGTCGCCATTCTCGATTTGATGATAAATGATGTCTCGCACGCAGACGTCACACGGCGATCATTCTCTTTGGCGACATCACCCCGAGGTATCCACCATTTTCTTCGCAAACCCAGCGAACATATCAACTTTGTGAGCAAGTTCAAGATTGAGAAAAATTTGCCACCAAAAAAGGACATTCGGTCCTGTTCCTCGTCCTCGTCGTCATCTTCCTTATCACTTCCACCATTATCACAAGACAAACAGAGTCCAGAGTGTTCAGTACAGCATCACAGTGGAAGGAGAACATGTGAAAGAAGACCAACGGAAGAAGAAAATGAGAGAAGGGTATCCATGTCAATCCGTTCAGTTATTCACATTTCAGATGAAGGCGATGAAGTCGTCCAAGAAGTTACACTGGGAAAAGACAAGCCTAACACGATATGGAAAGGTGATGAGGCGTCACCTGTCGCTCTAAATATGGCGGATGTCAAAGAGTCGTACTTTGCCCAAAAAAAAGGACACACTTACTTTTTCGATTCGAGAGTCGAAACGATTAATGTGGATTATACGCGTTGCGACTGGTTGAATAGGGCGTTCGACATTCACTCGTGGTAATGATTCAAGGCCCACCTAATAAATCAAAACCATAAAAGCACATTGCCCTTTTTATTGACGTGCAGTGAATGTTTCCTTTAACTCCATACTCAATTCTTCGGCTTGGATAAAGTGTGCGTATTGAGTTGTCGTGCTAAGGCGAGTAAACGTTTCGGACATGTTTGCCATACATGCTTGAGTAAGGTCTTTAAGTGCTTGAGCAAATTGAGTTGCCTCTGGATCGTTGCGCACAGAGAGGAACGTTTTTCTCACTTTGGACGAAATATTGACCTGCATTTCACTTCCATTGGCGATAAATGTTGTTTCAATATGAAGTATGATATCTCTCTTCTCCTTTGTTTCCAATGATTCCACGTTCTTTTCCTTCAATTGATCAATGTACTTCCATAACAATAAATTTTCCAAAGAATGCTCCATTTGACAATATTGGTGGAACATGATGTATCCTTCGTTGTTGTATAGCAGCTTGGAAACAATATCTCTAGAGTCAATATTATCCTCAGTGCATTGGTCTTGGAACTTTTTTCTCTGTCTAAAGTTATGGATGGATGCAACACACACCATGCCACCAAAAGCCACAATCTTTGTGAACATCATTAATATTTCAACAATGGTGTTGAATATTAAGACGCCACTACTTTCATTTGTATTCTTACTCCAAATGATATCTATTCCAGTGCTGTACAGAATGACAATCAACAGTAAAAAGATACAAATTGAAACTGCTTCGTATCTGAACCATAATGGGTCGCTAGTGAACAATTTCACTCCTTGAAATTTCCACTGCTTCTTTTTGTCTTGGCTTTCGTCTGCCAAAGGAGCTTGTCGCTTCATCCGACTCACAAATAACACTATATCAAGTATGAAACATGCAAATATGCCCAGAGCAATACAGAACATGAAAACAGACAAAGAGATCACTTGAACTGTAGTCGTAGCATCTCTTTGTTTCATCCATTTTGATACGTTGCTGTTGTAATGGGCAGATATTCCAACAAGAATAGCAAAGTAGGCTATAACAAGAGAGTATATGAGTACTGCACAACCTACAAACAACTTGTTCGAAATGAACAGTCGAATGATCTTGATTGTCCTCTTACTATCTCGTTGAAGGGCCATGATACTGTACAGATTCTCTAGCAGAATGAAGCGAACTTGTTGAACCAGGTAGACAAACAGTGCTGTCACAGTTAAAGCATTAGCAGTCAGCATGATCACATACGAGAAGGTATTGGATGCTTTGTACTTGGATGCTAATGCTAAACTGTTTCTGATTAATCCTTGAATGGTGGCATCAACAAGAACCGAACTCATACCGATGACTGGTGCAATTGCTCGAGATTTGATTGGTTGTTCATTTCGCATGACAAGTAATCCAATCAGTATAGCGATGCAGATCACAATATAGATACAATTGAAGACGATTTGTACAATCTTGGATGCTACACGAGGGTGAGAGCTGCTATCAAGAACAAACGCCGAAAAACTGGTAGTATGATTACATGCACAGACAATTCTGTCGCTAAATACACTCACAAGGACACAACCATCATTTTTCCACTTGCTTTCTGTCTCGTTGAAATACCTGCATTCAATGTTATTGTTTGCTAATCCTGGATCAATCTCCAATTCAATCATGATGGCCTCCTGAAGGTTGTCCACTTGAATATTTTCTCCTAGGTCAGTTTTGAATTTAATGTCAACAACAGGCAGGTTTGAACTTGATGAAGACCCCACTGGATCGATTCCATACGGATTTTGCCTAAACACAGCAAGACTGTACGCAACTGAGGTATACCCAACCTCAGAACCAAAGTTTCTCGAGATAGAGAAACCGTTGGTACCATTCATCTGAGTAGAAATCTTTTCTTGAGACAATTGTTCTACAACTTCTGTTCTGACATTTAGCTCAAAGTTGGGAGCTATAATCACAGTTGCAGGTTCTGAAAGAATTTTTCTTCGACCTAACAATTGGGAAAAGTCTGAGGTCACATCTAGGAGCATACTACTGAGAGACTTTTCAGATATTCCTTCAGCTAGGATGTTAGACACTGTATTTGCTATGACTTCATTATTATCCGTATTCACTAGTGGGTCCAGTTGATCATTCTGTGAAATTTGAAGGAGAATATTTTGTAAACTTCCTATAGCTGCAGTCTTACCGGTTGTGGAACTCAATGTTGAATTTCTTGTAATATAGTTAACTACTGTCAATTGGTGTTCTGGAAGTACAGTATCATTACCCAACTGTATGAAACTCTTGGTCCATGTATAGTTCAAGATATCTTCAAATGCTCGATCTCTCAAGTCAATAGAGAACGAGGAGTCCAGTAATCGAGCCACAAATACAACAACATTAGAGTAGATGTCATCCTCGATAATTCTATTGGTTTGTTCATCAAGAGGAACGTCAGCATCTGTACTAGGTATGACCTTCACTTCAGTCTCATATAACCCCACATCACCATTCTCTGCATTCAATATATCTAATCGAATAGGAAGCATATTGTCTTTAGATCTTCCTCTGGGAAGTGTTGAAACGACAGAATTCGAGTCAGATAATCTATCACTTATCTTAATGTATCTACCATATCTGGAATCATAATAGGATAGTGAGAACACTAAATCTCCACTGTTCGGCCAATTCATTGGTTTCAAAGTGAATGAATCAAACAACTCTCTCCCTTCGTTTGGAGAAACCAAGAGTGGTGCGCCAAATGGTTCAATCTTCTGATTTTCTCTTGTTACAACAGTGAAGGATACACTGTTCGAAGAACTAATACCAGCAATATCCAATGTAATTAACAAGGAGGTATTGGAAGAAATACCGAGCGAGTTCCAAGGTATCAGTCGAATGGAATCACCATTGTGTGTGATCTTCATATTCACAGAGCTACTACCAGATAGTATCTTGTATGTCCATGAGTAGATCAATGTTGGTGAAACATCTGAAGAGGACATCCTAGGCCTAAATTCGATTCCCTTCATTCTATTCATCGTGAACACTGATCCAAAATCATTTATCGTCACATTGTTAATTCGTAAACAATTACCTAAGCACGATGATGATGACAGACAAAGATTGGCCTCAGGACAGTCTGCCAAGGAGCAATCCAAACTCCCGTATCCATACGAACACTCACAGTGATCAGGAGAAGTACAATTACCGACGCCACTACAAGCCCTCTGATTCGAAAATCCAAAACAAATGGGAAGGTTACAAGTTGGACCAGTGTAACCTTGATTTGTGCAATTACACGTGTCTTCGCCAATACAAGCACCATGACCAGAACACACTCCTATGTCATTCTTGACAAAACCAAAGCACTCAATATCCTCAATTTCAAACAAAGAGTACGCATATCCTGGATAAACTGCTGCAAACCTCTGTTTTGTTAAGTCAATTTGAAATACTTCCACAGGTAAAGATCTGATTAAGGATGCATTTTGACCCAACTGCATCTGTAAACTCTTTCCCCATCCATACAAACGATTGTCGCTAGAAATGACATAGGTACTCTCTGCAAACGGGCCTGAATGAAGCCTATCTCCCAAAGTAACATTGAGTGTCAGTACTTCTGTTGGTTGGAGAGAATTAGATCCAGGCACACCATATTGCAAATTGGAGTTTTCCCCCCAAGTAAAGTATCGTTTTTGATCCGAAACGGCATACAATGTGCTCGATACACTCAATACTTGTGTGATATTGTATGCTTCCAGCTGTTCCATCTTCAAAATCTGTCCTGGAGCATCGATTGAAGTGTTACCCGTACCAGTCTGAGAACCAAAGCAGTATACGCTGCCGACAGTGTTCAACACACATATCCAATGCGCTCCAAACTGAACATCTACAATGGCCATGCTTGGTAATGCAACTCTGAGGGGAATGAGAGAAGAAGCAAGAGTTTTCCAACTTTGACCCAACTGTCCATCTAGTAACACATGTTAGTATGAGAGACAACAAAAACACCTCAGTGAATATCAACAACAGTTACATACTATCATTTCTTCCCCAGACAAACAAATCACTCTGATTCCAAGCTCCTGCAAATTCGTTCGAACATCCCAGACGACTCATTCCAGTCAAGTTGATTTGTTTCGGTATCACAACAGGCAAAGTATCTCCCGTTCCCAACTTTCCATACGCGTTAGTTCCTCCCCATGTGTACACATTACCTTCAGAATCGAGTGCCATTGTTGAATCATAGCACGCAGCAGTGTCCACTAGCACCTTGTCCCTCAAATCACCTTTATTGACATGCATGGGAACAGTTTGATAAACTGTGGTATTGTCACCCAATTGACCTTGTAAATTGTTTCCCCAAGTGTACAACTTGTTGTTGACAATGGCTGAAGCATGTTGGAAACCTGGAGAAATTCTTTGGATGGTTACTTTGGCTGAACCGGAGAAGAGTACTGGTAGAGGAGAAGAGTACATGGTACTTATTGGTTGGCCTGTACCTAAGACTCCATTTACATTTTCTCCCATGCCATAAAGGTACTTGCCCTTTGGTGTCGATCTGGCAGCAACAACACCCTTCTGGTTGTTGAAACAAATGAAAGAACCTAAAATGGCAAATACGAGGAAGATGAAGAAGATCTTGTGTTGCATACTTTTCAATTTCACCGTTCAATGTTGTGGAGGTTTGGTGTTTTGTGTTGCAAATGTTTCGGTTGGGTGTGAAGGTGTCGACATCAATACAGTTCAATGCTTGGTTTGTGGGGTATGTTCCACTTCCCCCCATTCTAAGCTGTGATATCATCAACAATTCGTTTTTGGTCATGCAACGATGTAATGGCTAAAATATGTCCAAATAAAGCCTTCCAATACGAATCTTTGGTTATTATGATTTGAATTTGATGACTAGTCATTGTTTGAGTGCGATTGTTTATGATTGATAGAAGAACTGGTGTCAACAAAAAAGTGGAACTTCAACAACACGAATAACAAGCAACACACGAACAAATGAATGCACAAGTCAATTTTGATCCAAGTATATTGGTATTCACAAGAGTGAATGACATTCATTACTTCAATCTGACAAGTCTCATTAAGAACTACTGCACTAGAAGTGACAAGAAGCCGAAGAATTTCAAACCACAACAAAGTGCAGCATATAAACCAGTTGGTATGATGATTGGCAATCATAAATACGTGGATAAAAAATGGTTACATCAATTCTTGCAGAGTGAATTGTGCTCAGTTCGTGATTCATATATAAGCTATCTTGTTTCAATTATGACCGAAAAGTTAAATGAAGATAATTTAGTGAATTCAAACAATTCAGAAGCAACTGGATCTGCTATTCCACTTGGTCATGTAGACATGAAGAAGTTATTCAATTTAAACTGTGCCAAATGTAACAATCATACTGTATCACCAACGAGCGGCAGAAGACCTTACAAATTAGTTAAAGAAATGGATGATGCAGGTCATAAAAAACAAACAGTTACTCGTTTGATGTGCGGTGTCGTTGAACTTTTAGAGTCGAATGGCCAATAATTGGAAGCCATTCTTGAACTATATTTTCAATATCATCCAGAAATTTTCTATAAGATCATCGATAGTTTCATCAGAGATCAAACTGGAAAGGTGTCCAAACGATCCAATAGGTATTCAACTATCAACCAGATTTTGAAAGAAGCAAATCCACTAAGAACAGATAAGTTTTCAATTTTGTATATGAAAGACCATTATATGATCAGCGATGGTTTACTGCAGGGTGTTCGAGGTTATACTAATTTGAATGATATACCTCATGAGTCAACGCTCAAGCGAACGAGAATTAATGTGAATAATGAAATAGAGGAAAAGTATAGTGTCACAAAAATTATGGATGGACTACAGATTGAACTAGACAAAGCAATAGCTGATATGCACAAAATTCATAAAAGAGCATTGAAAGAACTGCAGCAGGTGCGTCACACTCATTCTGATAATTGTTGTACCAGTTCAAACAAGCACCAGAGACATCACATTCATTCTGCTATTTGTTGTTGTCACAGAGATTCTATGTATACTCCAGATGGTCCAAGAGAAGTGTCTATTGAAGGAAAGCTGTCATTTGATGGTGGAGCAAACGCATATACGACAATGACTTTCACGCCATTGAACCTCTCTACTTTTGCAACTCAATCAAGAGACTCGTGTATTTGCTGCGCCTCGTATGTTGGATCAGAAACTGAGAAGGATGTGGACACCAGGTTCAAGCCTATATTCGAACAAATTCAGAAGTGGATAGAAAATGGATTCACTCAAGATCAAGTTGAATTCAAGTTAAAGTTATTTTTAGTTAATGATCTGAAGGCTCTATCTCTTATATCTGATGTGTTCAAGAATGGTCTGTTCTGTCCATTTTGCATGTGCAAGAAAGCTGAAAGACATTTATTTCAAAAGGATCACGCAGCTAGAATGTTGAATATGAAATACAAAATGGATGTCGTTATTATGATCTGTATTCTACATTTGAAGATGAGAACTGTATGCAATCTTCTGTCACAAATTCTGTTGAGATCTCGTGAGGAGCAACCATTGCATGAGCAGCTGAAAGAGAACATCAGAAAGTTAAATGGATGTTCGCAGTTTGATTTTCGTGCTCGAGAGAATGATCCAGATGATGATGACTTCGATCAGAGCAACATCAAGTTACCATATCTGAATGGCAGTCAAGTGAATGAGATTCTTCATAACTTTGAGAGTGTGCTGGATGGTATTGCAGATCCAGCGGAGCTTACAATCTGGAAAATTCATCGATATGTTATGTACAGATATGTAGAGGCATCTAGCAAAGAGATTGAAGAGTTAGACATGGAGCTTCTGCAGCAACTGCTCAAAACACTCGGAAGTCTCCTCAGATTCAGATATCCAGCGAGCAAATTTGCCTATTACTTTCATATTATGATCAAACATTTGCCGGAATTGCTGGTGCAGCATGGATCTTTGTGCAGATATTCGAATGAAGGAACAGAGAATGTCCACTCTATGCACATGAAAGCCAAGACACGAGCTACAAGTGCAGGTGGTAAAGCTGCAAAGAGTGGCGTTGCTAGAAAGACTCAGTTTGAGCAAACATTCTATCAAGGCCTCAGAAAGATATATCTACCAGCACAGCATGAACATATAAAGTGGCTGGGCAAACACTCTGAATATATGGAGCCTATAGATGATAATGGTAACAGCGATGACGAATTCGTTGATGAAACAGATGAAACTAACAGCAAAAAGAAGAAGAATGATCCACGAAAGCTCCTATTGAACAAATTGGAGAACTGGAAATTGATTGTACTACTGGATTTGCTCCAGATGGGTGATGATATAGAGGGATATATGCAACAATATGTATCTGAACTACCACAATCAACAGAGAAGGCATATGTACCAATTGGAAACAGTACCAGCATTGATTCGTCTCAACAGAATGGCCCTATTCCAGAAATGAATAATCCATTTGTTCCACAGATGCCACCACAATTCCAGCAGCAGTATCCATTGATACAATACGGATCTCAACAGTACTCAACACAGCAGTTCCAGCCACAACTTGCACCAGTTGTGCAAGAGCAACAACAGTTCCAGCCACAGTATCCATTGTATGTGACAACTGACAATAACTCTAATAAGAGGCAGAGAATTGATCCAGATTTGATGAGAAACACACGTGCGTATAGTGGAGCTAATGATTCTTTCCTACAGACGCTTATTGGCAACATCAATAATGCTCGAAGTGTATGAGTATATAATTACATTGCAGAAGTTGAAAAATGAATTGTTTACAATTAGTCCATATTATGCAGTATCTATCCAACGATCACAAAATTTGAATTGTGACACTTGAGAGTACTTGCATGTAACTCTATCATCTTCTTCATTAATAATTAATACAATGGATTGGTACATGGATCTCATTTCTGCACTCCAGTCAACAACATTTCCATGATCACGAATGTGCCATCTGGATCCAAAATCAGGAAGAGTATTATTGAATCTATAATAATGCTTTGTGACATTCACTCTCACTCCATCTCTGATTGGGTGGAAAACTTTGGTTGTATGCTTACAATTGCTCTGTAGAGACATAAAATAATTGAACAGATAAAATGGACATTGACCTAGATGTAGATTGGTTCCATTCTTCGCAAAGCCAGGTTGCAATCTATTATTAAGGATCTTGGTTGCTGAACCTAGAAATTCTTGGATTCTGTGACAATCATACAATTTCTCAAACTCACCACGAGTAATATTACATGCAGTGTTCTCTGGTTGAAAACTAATAGACTGGGTACGTGCTTGCTTCACTCTGCTCTTCAATACTTTCAAAGCACATGACACTTCAAAATATGCAATGCTTGGATCAGAATCATCAGATTGCTCAATGTAATTATCAATCTTCTGCTCAACAGATGCCATATTAACAGGTGCAACAATAGAAATTGGAACTGCACTTGATGCTGTATTATGGTTCATAGAATTGTTCAGGTACATGGAAGCGAAATATTGTTTGTAGTGAACTAGTTCCAGTTGGAGTTTGGTGACACTTTGGTTCAATAACTGAATCTTCTTATTTGCAATTGATAGCTTCTCTTCAAGAATCTTCGTTGTAGTACGACACACAATCTTCTGTGATGTAGAGGAGACACGACCTCCCACACCCTTGCTCCTATGATCACCATTCAAGTTGGAAGTGTGTGCAAATGTCGTAGTGCTGTTTGATGCTGTCATTGCTTCGTTTGTGTGTTGTTTTGTTGTTGTTGCTGTTATTATGAGTCTTGCATCATCTTCATTTGTATCGTTGTTTATGGATGATTTTCGTGTTTGGAAGGCGGATAACTTACAAAAATAGCGAAGAGAACAATTTACTCTAGTCTCATAGTCTGTGCTTTGAGTACATATGCCACTGGATTGGTGTGCCCAAACGAGTTTGTAACGCGGGGAAAGCTGAACGGGTATCTCGGCGGAAGGGTGACAGGGTGTCAAGTATCAAAATTCCTGGTAATTTATCCGACCTCATACCAAAAATTCTCGAACCAACAAAACAGTTGAGAGACAGGTGTGACACCGATCGTGATGATGGAACAATCACCTGTTTTTGTGAGAGATTTGTCTGCTTTCGAGTCGTTGTTTCATTGGACCAATGTTGAGAAAGATTCTTTTCTTCCTGTGCAAATTGCGTGTTGCCAAACAACCAAATCAGTTTCAACGAGTTTGTTGAAATCTGCATTTTTCGAGTCATGTGGTCAACTCCTTCAAAATTATCAAGTACTTCGTTGCAGTATTAAGGAAAAAGGAAAATTGCAATATTACTTTCAAGAATGGGAACTGAACAAAGCTATGACCATGATGCATGAGAGTGGTTGTGTGTCTTGTGTCGACCTGAGAGACAAGACCGCAGATTATTGGCAACAATATACTCAGAGCATGGTCATGCAGGGAAGAAAACTCATTACAAGAGAAAACAAGGATGAGGAGAGTTTACTCTGGAGAGTGGTTCTTATCTATGACTCCTCAAATGAGGAGGGCAGTGATTGCTCTGATTTTGAGATCATCATGACTGCAAGTCATGGTATCTGTGATGGGCATGGACTAATGGTGCTTTTGAATGATTTGATGGAGCAAATGGAATCATATATTGGTAGTGGATCGACCATGTCCAAACCGAGTGAACCAGTTTCTGCACCTCTGGAGTTTGTTTTGTCGAATATTGAGAAGAAAGAAAAGAGAAATGACGAGGATACAGAGAACAAACCCACAGTATGTGGTACTCCTGTCCCACATCCGAATCATTGTGGTTCAATTCCTCCATTAGATGACAGACAAGCGATTTTAGCATTCAGAACATTATCTGAGAGTGACTCTGCCCAGTTATTATCAGCATGCAGAAGGAACAACACGACAGTGAATGGAGCAATTTGTGCTGCCGTAATACGTTCAGGATTTCATCACCTGTTTGATCTGAACAACATGAATGATCCCGCAAATACCTATTTCTCTACCTATGTTAGTGTCTCGCTAAGAAACCAGTGCTCAATACCTATGAATCAATTAGGGCTTTATTATACTGGATTAGCTGCAAAAACAAGTATCAAGGAAGAAATGAGCACACCACTCGATAATGATCACTTTTGGACATTGGCACGATCAATTCAAAGACAGATACATGATTACGTCAATCAAGGTGAGTTTGACTCCTGTGCTGCACCCAATTGGCTCGACAATGTGACCAACTACATGGATTATTGTGACCAAACAAATGGTGGAAGGCTGGATCACTTCAACGTATCCAACAGAGGAGTCGTCGATGGATCATTCTCGTCAAAGGAACACTTGAAACTGAAAGAGTTGTTTGTCACAACTCTTCAGTGGAGACTGGGCAACACTCTTTCATGTCACGCACTCAGTATCAACTCACAACTAATGTTGTCCTTGTCGAGTGTATATCCATGTATCTCCGCTCAACTCCATCCAATCATAATGGACGCTGTCATGGCGGACTTGTTGCGTTCATTCCAATAAAAATCCGGTTAATGTTGTCGTGGTGACAGATTCTCCTCTCAAACTGTTTCTGTTCAGAAAACCCCTGTGTTAACTAGTTCTCCAACATCAAACAAACAAGAAACAAACAAATTTTTTTTGTGGAATTTGACTAGATTGTACCAAGATATCTGAAATTTCCATGACAACAAACGAGAGCAACACCAGTGGTGGATCATTCTGGAACAAACCAAGGTCAGTCATCTTCCCAGAAACAGTCACAGAGTCTCATACCGATTTTACGATTCTCATGGTCAATGACGTCTATGAAATGATTCCCAATTATGATGGCTTGGGTGGTTTGGCCGAGCTGAGCACGCTACTCAAGAGTGAAATTGCAAAGTGCAACCACAGGCCAATCGTAACGCTCAACGGAGATTTTTTGAGCGCGAGCGCACTTGCTGTGAAGCACAAGGGGGCGCACATGATTGACATTATGAATCATTTGCCCATCGATTATGTCGTGCCAGGAAATCATGAATTTGATTTTGGCGCCAATATTTTACGACAGCGAATTCAGGAGAGCAAGTGCACGTGGTTGTGCGCGAATATTGTGAACACAGATGCGGTTCAAAAGCAAAGTCAACAAGCAGGTGATGGTAGCTCTGAACAAGCTGTTGTTGTTCCTGAGCAGTCCCTATTGCTCGATGGTTGCGTGTACAAGAAGGTTCTAGAAGTAGAAGGTTTCAAGATTGGTCTATTTGGTGTCTGTACAAGAGACACGAAACATTTGAGTGCTCCTGGTCCTTCTGTTCAATTCCTTAGTGTTCTGTCTACGTCGAAGCAACTCGTCAGAGAGCTCAGACAACAAGACAAGTGCGATGTAGTCATTGCATTGACTCATTTGAGTGTTGCAGAGGACAGAGAACTCGCCAGAAGAGTTCATGGCATTGATGTGCTGCTCGGTGGTCATGACCATGACCCTCACACACAGTATCAAGGTGGCAGCTTTATTCATAAGGCAGGAATGGATGCGAGATACCTGGCTCGAATCCGCCTCAGAATAGAGAAGAAGGTGACAGTTGTGAGCATGGGTAGTGAAGATACAGAAGCCAAGAGAATCGAAAAGGTGCACGTGTTCCCTGAATGGGAAATGGTGCTCAATCGTCATGTTTTTCCTGATCCCGTCGTGAAACAAGTGATTGATCGTTACTTGGCAGAACTGCCAAGTGACAATGGAGATGAGATTGGTCTGGTTTTGAGCCCATTGAACAGTGCAACTGAGGCTGTTCGTTCCAAGGAAACCACATTTGCTAATTTTACGGCCGATGCTCTCCGAAAGTCATTTGGAGAGAATCTGGTTCAAGTTGCTTTCGTGAACGGCGGTGGTATCCGTGGAGATTCGCGGTACGACGCCGGTTACAGAATGAAGAAGGCTGATATTCGAAAGGAATTCCCATTCCCGAACGGTGTCACCCTGGCCCGTGTGACTGGTCAGGTATTGTTCGACACAATTGAGTTCGGATTGGCCCGTGCAGAACAAAAGCTCGGATCATTCCCTCATTTGAGCTCTGGTTGTCATGTGGTATACTCTGTCAATAGACCAGCTGGACAGCGCATTGAACTGTTCGAGTTGAATGGTGTCCCATTGGACATGAAGGCAGAATACACGATCGCAGCACCAGGTTACTTGCTCGGTGGTGGTGATGGATACGCTGTTCTGAAGGATCACACAGTCATCCCTCACGAGCTGAACAATACCAGCATAGGAGACATTGTGTTATCCTTTGTAGAAAAAGTGCGTGTACTTGACTCCAAGAAGGAAGGAAGAGTGTACCTCGATGTGAAGAAGGGATCCGGGTGGGACTTTTAAAAGGCACCACACTTGTAATAAAAACATTGGTCAAAAGGTTGTCCATCGCATCCCACCCAGAACTCTGTTCACAATCGGAGATGCGCAAAAACTTCACATCTGGAGAAGAAAAACACAAAGCTCATCATGAACCACAGCAACAACAACAACAAGAAGCAAAGTGGTTCCACTTCTGCTCTACCACAATCACAACAACAATTCAAGAGATCAACAACTCATACAACAACAACAACTGTCAGTTTTGATCAACAAGCAACAAACAACAACAACAGCAACAAAGCATCTCCAAAATCATCCTTTGTGTGGAATGTGTTCAAAGCCCTGGGAAAGCCATTGCATCAGAATGGAGAACAAGGATACAAGGAACAACTCTTTCAATTGGAGGATCGATTGAGAGGGAGTCGATTGTTTTGGTTGAAGTCACTGTCGTTGCTCATTGTCATGGGTTATGTGCCGTATGAGATGAGACGGAGTATGGAGAATGGAAATGCGAGCAGAGACAACTTGGTTTCTCTGGTGAGGAAACATTGGGCGCGCTCTACGGAGAAGCAGGAAAAAATAAATCATTTGTTTGATTGAGCGAACTATTGTAAATTGGTGTATTGCTATCGTATGAAAATGTATTGTTATGTTGGAGTGTTTGGGGTGCGAAGTGAAGGAATTTAGTTATTCTCCTCCACCTTTCCATAACCACCGCCACCTGGAGTGCAAATGAGAACTCTGTCACCGATTGAAACTTGGAAGGCGTTCTTTGGTCCCAGATTATGAATCAATTCTTGTTCTTCGTTGTCGTCTTCCTTGCTGTTGCTGTCATTTGTTGTTCTTCTTGGTGTAACGTACAAGTTGAGTCCTCTTTCTCCATCGGATCCACCATTCATGCCATAAGGATGGAACACACGTCTCTCACTCAATATACCCACATGCAATGGTTCAAGGAACTCAAACTCACGAATCACTCCGGCACCACCACGGAAGTGACCGTTGCCGCCAGTGCCCTGTCTCACTGAGAATTGTCTCAATAGAATTGGATATCTCTTCTCAAGGATCTCAACATCAGTGATACGAGTGTTGGTCATGTGAGTGTGCACACTGTCACAACCGTTCCATGTAGGGCCTGCACCAGCACCACCAGCAATCGTCTCATAATATCCCATTTGTTCATTGCCGAACGTTAGGTTGTTCATGCAACCTTGACTGGCAGCACATGCACGGAAGGCTTTCAAAATTACGTCAGTGAGTCTCTGAGATGTGAGAACGTTGCCTCCGACGACACCAACATCACTATCACCAATATCAAGCAGTGAGTGCTTTCTGATTTGAATATTGATGGGTTTCAGACATCCTTCATTCAGTGGGATCTCTCTCTTTACGAGACAGCGCAAACAGTAAAGGATGGCTGAGACTGTGATGGCCTTTGGTGCATTGGTGTTGCCGAGAACCATGGCAGATGTCTTTGTAAAGTCAAAGTTAGCAACGTGTTTGGTAGATTCGAGCTTGTTTTGATTAAACACAGTTAACTGCAAGGTAATGTTGGATCCATCATCCATGAAATCTTCAGCATGGAGCACAACACTTTCATCTTCAACAGGATTAGTTGCGTGGGTTTCGAATACTTGCTGAAGCATTTGAGTGACGGCTAGTTGGGCATTGTCTTGAACATGTCTCATGTACGCGTGAACAACAGGAAGGGAATATTGAGCAATAAGATCGTCAATAAGCCCGATTCCCTTTTGATTTGCGGCTACTTGAGCTTTCAAATCTGCGATATTGTCCTTCAAATTTCTTGATCCAGCATTCTTCAATACATTTACAATTGCGTCGAGTTGGAACTCAGAATTCTTGACCAACTTAAGTGACTTAATGGCAGCACCTTCCTCAGACAAACGACGAGAGAAGGGAGGCATTGAACCAGGTGATATACCACCAATATCGGCATGATGACCTCTGTTTGCAACATAAAACACGGGCTTCTTTGATACCCTGTCGAACACTGGTGTGATCACAGTAATATCAGGTAGATGTGTACCACCAGCTATTGGATGATTGGAAACTAAAACATCTCCTTCTTGCCATTCTAGCCCCTGCTCCCTCAAATATCGAATTTGGAACTTGACTGCTTCACTCATTGATCCTAGATGCACTGGAAGATGAGGAGCATTGGCGACCAAACCACCTTCTGGACCAAATATGGCACAAGAGAAGTCTAGTCTTTCTTTGATATTGGTAGATATTGCAGTTCTTTGCAATGTTCTACCCATCTGTTCAGCAATAGACATGAATCTGTGAGCGAAGATGCTCAATAAAACAGAGTCTACAGCCTCAGAATACTGTTTCTTGAAATGTTTAGAGAATGTGATTTCAATGTTACCTTCTGGAGGCGTGACTGTGGCAGTGGCATTCGGGGTCACTGCAATTGTGGTTGTCTCATGAATAATCATACAAGGACCCTTAATTTCAACACCACTGCTCAATGAATCCAAATTATACACTGGGACCTTCTCCCATCCATTTTCGAAATAAGTTTGAGTATAGTCAACTGGTTCAGGAGGTCCCATTCTCTTTGTAATTCTAATCTTTTCAATCTCGTCATGAGTTCGTAATGGATTGTTTCTTCCAATACCTCTCACTCTTAAGTCGTCAACAAGAATATCTCTACCTGTCATAACGAATCCATACTCTGTTCGATATCTCTGTTCGAATCTTTTGACAACAGATTCATAATTACGGTCATCTAAGTATACTCTGGTCATAATTGTATAATCTGTGCCCTTGTATCTCAGATTAACATACTCCTCTGTTTCGATGCTCTCTCGCTTGAACTTGTTCTTTTCGTTCATTAATTCACCCACGACAAGTTGCTTCATTGAGTCTAATCGTTCATAAATATACGTTGTATAAGTCTCCTGTGTCCATTCTTTGGAGCATGGTTCCTGTTGATCTGAAACGACATCTGCCAAAGACAACCCATATGCACTCAAAATACCAGAGTGTTTATGAATCATAACTTTTTGCATGCCCAGGTTATGAGCAATGGCAGCAGCATGCTGAGCTCCTGCTCCTCCAAAGCAAGCCAGAATATGGTCACGAGTGTCATATCCCTTTGCGACAGTCATTGAACGGATAGGGCGACTCATTGCCTCATTTGCAACACGAATAAAACCATAGGCAACCTCTTCAGCGCTCATTCTCTTGACACCATTTTTGTCATGAAAAGCGTTAACCTTGGCGGTCAACTCATCGAATGCCTTCTTTGTTGCCTCATAATCCAGTGGTTCATTCTCGTTAGGACCGAAAATCTTTGGAAAGTACTCTGGTAGAATTCTACCGAGGAACAAATTGGCATCAGTAATGGACAGATAACCACCTTTTCTGTAACAAACAGGGCCTGGGTGAGCTCCTGATGATTCTGGACCAACGATAAACATGCCAGAATCACTAAAGAACAACCGAGAGCCACCTCCTGCAGCAACAGTCTCAATATGTAGCTGTGGAGATTGGATAGTAACACCAGCTGTTTCAGTTTCATACACATGTTCATAAGAACCCGCATATCGTGAGACATCAGTGCTCGTACCACCCATATCAAATCCAATAACTGCCTGAGTAATTTGCTCCTTGTTCGGATCCTGTGTCACATGTTGATAATCGTAAGCTGTTGTTGCATAACCGACTACACCACCTGCAGGACCAGATAAAATGGCTCTGCAACCCATGAAATCAGTAGCAGGTGTCAAGCCTCCATCAGACTGCATAAATGTTACACTCACGTTTTGCAAGAAATCATCAGCAAATCCATCACAAAACTGTTGCACGTATTGCTTGATAATAGGTGTCAAATAAGCATCGACACAAGTCGTATGACCACGCGGCACAACTCTCACCATGGGCATAATCTGATGAGACATGGAAATAGAAGTGAATCCCACTTCTTTGGCAATTTGTCCCACCTTCAACTCATGATCATGGAACGTATATGAATGAAGAAACACAATTGCAATACTGTGGATATCGTGATCACGTCTCAGAGAAATCAGAGTCTCTCTCACTTTTTCATAATCTGGTTCCTGGAGTACCTGAATTCGATCACCAGAAACACCGCTCGTCGCTTCACCTACTCCACCCTTGGAAGCCAGAGAAGACAATGAAGCAGTAGGAGAAGACAACAATTGCACACGCTCCTCCACTTCAATCACATTCGAGTACAGCAGAGATGGCTTCTGAATCACCAAATCAAAAATCTTTGGTCGACTCTGATTTCCAATCTTTAACAAATCCTTGAAGCCCTTGGTGGTAATCAACGCACACTTTTCACCATTTCTCTCCAGGAGTGCATTGGTAGCAACAGTAGTACCCATACGAATCCAATCAATCGTACGTGTATTGATATGCTTGGCAGTTGGAATATCGAGTCCCAATGTCATTGAAATGATTCTTCGAATGCCCTCACGAGGTGCATCTTCATAATTGGATGGATCAACAGACAAAAGCTTCATGACCATGTAGCTCTGATGGTTGTTGTGCTCAGTGGGAGGTACCTGAGCATAAATATCTGTAAATGTTCCTCCTCTGTTGTTGTGTTCGTCACGTGACATACGCAGATCGCGATCATCATCATGTTAGCTTGATGTATTCAAATGGAAAACAACAACACGCTAGTTGTTGTTGGAAATGATAAATGATAAAGAACAAAGAAAACAAACACAACGCACCGATCGATTGAAAATTGAAACTTTTGTCCGTTGGTGGCATTCATTTGCGCCTCATACAATTCTTCCATTTTTTCTTCTCGGTTTAAATGAAAATGCAAAGATCTCACTTTGTGCGTGTTGGATATTTGATCGGATCTTTGTTTGGGTTGCCTGAAAAACCTTCCAGCAAAAAAGATCTGGATCAAACCATCAAAATTTGACAGCAATAAAACTTGTGCATCCGGTGAGATTTGAACTCACGCATCCGGAGATATCCGAACTTGAGTCGGACGCCTTAGACCACTCGGCCACGAATGCCTTCATGTCCTTAATTTCTATTTATAGCGCTCAAATAATTGCCCGCTGTAGTTTTGACAGTTGATGGGTCGATAGACTGTCTGTTTTTTGACGTATGACTGCTCACAATAATTCCTCAACGACTCGTCCCTTGGTCTGTGCATCCAAACAAAAACATCGAAGCTTCCTTTTCCTCTCAACCAACAACAACTACACGGTGCAGTCAGTTGATATCAAAAAAGGGATTCACACACACAACAAAACTACAAACAACTCGATATCAACCTTTTCCTACCTAAAACAACAACAACCAACTTGTTGATTCCACAATTTCATCACTGCTATCACTATCACTGTCATCATGATTGTTACCAGTATCGTGTTTGATTATTTCAAGGGTTATGTGACCGCCTTTATTGATATTACAGGTCAAGCTGAAACCATTTTTGCACATCCACCTGTTAAGAAGGTGCGTCTTCTCGTCAATATTGTGAGTTTGATTGAACAATTCCTGTCCGTACTATTTTTGTTGCTTCTCATGATACGTATTGGTGTTGGTGAGAAAGCAAAGGGAATGTTATGGGCTGTCGTCGTGCCTGTTGAACTCTATTTTGGTGTCGTTGGTATTGCAAGCTTTATCCTATTTGGTTATTTTGTATTCTGTCTGGTAAGTGTCTTTTGTTACTATTGTAGCTATTGTAGCTTTTGTTGTTATTGTTTTTACTGTTTTGGGAGAGAGAGGAGTAATCATGTCATGTGCACATACGAGTAAAACAAGGGAACAAAACGCTATTTGAGCTGTCGTGTAGTGAGAGACAGCATATGTGTGTGTGTGATTCATTCTTGAGGCATTGCATGGGAACTCAACCGCTGCAGCTTTCATTGTAAAATATATATATTTTGGAGCGCGAAAAAACAAACTACAGTCAGACAGACACAGCACTGTCGTCCACTGCAATCGAAAGCTTTTAAAAGAAAATCGCATTTAGACACACACGTGTGCACGTTCAATGTGAGCTCGTCTCTCTCTCTCTCCCTCTATTACAGTATGTTTCTCTTCTTTTAGCACCTTTATACTAACCACAACACAAATCTATAAAACAGTTCCGATATACAACAGAGCTGTATTGGTTGATTGCCTATTTCTTCTTCCTGCCCATTGTGTTCATTAATTTGTGCCTGTTTTTCGGAGTGCCAATCCTCATCTCCATCATCATGCCTATCCAAAAAGAAGAAACGGTTTGGCAATCACCAGTGACTTGGGACTTTTCTGCTTACATGGTATGTTTTGCTTGTAAATTCTATTTTCATTGAGTGTGTGTGTGCATGTGTGCTTGTGTGCATGTGAAGAAATGACGCGACGATAGCTCACACTGTAAAATTCCTTGTTTGATATGTGTGTGTGCATGTATATAGATTTTGTGGCTAGTCGGTGGTCTCATGAAGGGCTTTGTCAAGGGAAGTGACGACTCTGAGAATCCATACAGCAAGGAACATCCAAACATTATTCTCCGTTTCGTCTACTTCCTGTTCTTCTTCCTGATTGCAGTGTTCATTTTCATTGTTTCAGGACGTATTGATCAAAAGGTGCCATTCTCACAGACAAGTTTCCCTGCCATCTCATGGTGGATTGTGTTTGTGCCATTGTTTGTTGCATTTGCCATGGCATTCTGCGTGTTTTGCTTCAAGGGTGCACTCTCATGGAACTTGTTCCTAAAGGGTGATGAGAACAGAGATGGTCCATTGATGGCACTTTCATACTCTATGATTTGCATCTATCTCGCACTCAACTTTATTACATGCATCTTGTTCTGTGTCAGAAACGAGTTGCCTCTGACGAAGAGAGAGGTGTTCAATGCTGCTCTGTGCTTGATTCCTACTGCCATTGGTCAACTGGGTCTATTGGTTCTCACCATTTGTCCATTCTTCCCTAACTTCAAGAAGCAGATTACTCCTGACGAGGAAGAGATTCAAGAGTATGAACTGTTGACATTCTTGTAAAAAAATAAACCCACCTATATCTATTTGAAAACAAGAAGGCGAGACATTAGCCACGAAATTTGTCATCCACTTCAAAGGTAGTCATGCTATCATTTGTAACGGCTCGAGGTCTAAATTGGTAGTATTTACAACTTTTTCATTTTATTCAATGTAGACAAAAAAGAGCACTGGTTTTGACAAAAATGAGGCTTGAACGCCGTTATTCTTTGCTTACTTGCTCTTGGAGAGATGAATCTTGATATCAATGTCATACTTGTGTCCATCGATCGTTTGCATAAACAATCCCTTCCATCCAGTAAATGTTCTAGAGGCAGTTGGTTCAATCTCACGCTCATCACCATCAATCACCACCTTTAGCTTCTTCATGTCCTCTGCGGCTGGTTTATTGTCCTTCTTGCTTGGTGTAGTGGCAGCAGCACCTCCTGTGCTCGTTCTTCTTCTCTTGGTCTCCGTTTCTCCACTAGAGTCAGCACCACTAGACTCTTCATCATCACCAGCAGCAGCAGCCTTTGAAGTAGACTCTCTTCTTCTCTTTGTCTCAGTTGGAGCAGGCTCAGGAATTGGTTTTCCTTCTCTAAAGGCCAAAAGCTTTGCGACATAATCCTTCTTGTTACCCTTTGCGCTCAAACCATTGGCCAAGCAAAATTCCTTGAGATCCGTAGCAGACACCTTGTTCAACTCTTCTTCATCGACTTTTGGGAAGGATTTGATGAGACGACCAACGAGGTAAATCTTTTTGCCCTTGGACTCTACTTTGGCCTCTTCGCACAAATCTTGCAACTCGTTTTGCTTCAATTTTAGCAGATCGTGAATGGACTCAAAGTCATGGAGTGACTTGGTTGCACCACCAGAAGAGGATTCTGATGAAGATGTGCTTGTTGGTTTGGTCTCTTCACTACCACTGGTAGCAGTGGTGGTTGTTGCGGTTGTTGTTGCTTCCTTTTGTTGTGCATCAGCGACTGGTGCAGCAGTGGTCGTAGCAGGAGTGGCGGTGGTGGTATCAGTCATGTTGATCTATGATTCTTGTGAATTGTTGTTGTTGTTGTTGTTGGTTGATGGTGCAAGTTGTTGTTGTTGTGTTGTGGTTGTGATTGGGTAGAACTGTTGTTGGGGAGCAAGTCTCTCGCCAGCTCAGTGCACAACCATGGACTGCTCGAGTGAGAGAACCGACCAACAGCATTCAAGAATGTAATTGTCGTAACTGAATTTTTTTAGATCAAGTCCGTTATTTTCATGGATTTTGCCAGACGGATTTTATATTACTCCGATGTGGCAAATTGGAAACTCAATCAAGCCTTGTGTGTCGTTGGCTGATCGGTCATACCGCACCTTTCCCCTGGCCAGAACAGCCTCTCTTAGTGTTGATGATCATGTTCCCAAACGGATCCACATTGATTCACTTGAAACGAGTTTTTTATTATTCACAATTTTTTAGACGTTTGCTTCGCGCATTTCGATAGAGTCGTCTCCGTGTTGTGCCTTCTTCTTTTTGATGACCACACCAGCAATGATACCAATAACCAACAGACACAAGGAAATAAAGGCAATTGGAATTGGGATACCGAGAGCCAAACCAAGGATTCTTCCAATGTTGGTAGATGATGGACTCTTGTCATAGGTTGCAGAGAATGCAGTCAAGTGGCTAGTCTCACAAACAATTCTGTTTGAAGTTGCAGATGCCACAGACAAAGTATTGTCCTTCACCCACTGAGCACTAGTTGTGTCATAGTATCTACAGTGTGCCTTCCATCCTCTCTTCTCAGTGTATTGAGCTGGAAGAGAGATCGTAATTGGATCGGTGAGGGAGCTAATTCTACTAACAGTACCGTTAGAGTCTGTCAACTCGACAGAGATTGATGATGCAACAGACAAACTATTGCTTGTTGGAGCATATGTGTATGGATTGGCTGCAATTCCAAAGAGCTTAACTCTAGCGACAGCTACTGAGAGGCCAGCAACAGTCAACTTGTCGGACATTGTTGCAGGGAAGACAATGGAAGGAGCTGAGGAATAACTGACGTTGGTTGCAGGGAGATTGAGATTCTTGTTTGCAAAATCAGGCACATCAAGCTTCATGCTCACATAAACCATGTTTGACAAAGATTTTGTGGTTGTTGTACCGGTGACTTGATTCTGGGCATAGTACTTGAGAAGTTTGTCAGAAATCGTATCAACTTTTCCGGCATATTGGCCAGATAGATCATTCAAGAGGCCAGAGAAAACATCGAGCAAAGGTCCGTCGATATTGACATTGTTCTTGACATCATCAACAGAGTCCATCATTGAGTCAAGCAGATTAAGGACGGTTGTCTTTCCTCCAGCAGTCAAATTACCACTCCCGACAACACCTTTCAAATTGTTACCCATGTTTTCAAAGTAAGAATTATCAAATGAACTGACAATTCCTGCTTGAGTTAGGTTGTTATTCTTGACATCTACGAATGTTTCGTTGATCAAGGATAAGAGGCTAGAAACAATACCAGATGGAGTTGCAGTAACTCTTCTCGAAGATCCTTCATCACTTGTATCTTCCAAGGATGCAAGACAAGCATCAGTAATCATGAACAATCTTCCAATACGGCTCTCACTCAATCTGTGTTCTCCAGCTTCAGAAATGAAATTGGTGAGCAATTGTGTTAGAGCATTATACTTTGCGTCTCTATTTGCAAATATTCTTGGGGAAATGGTAAGTGATTCAGTTCTTGTTGCAGAGTCCCCAAATTCATCGTAAACAATGACGCTGATCTCGAAGGAACCTCTTGGCAAGAATGGAACAATGAACTTTGGATTATAGCTCATATATGATTTGGAGAGACGTCTTCCATCAGTGTAGTGAATACTCCATTCATATCTGAGTGGGTAGAGTTGATCATCAGCCCAATTTTCTGCCAAGAATTCAAAAGTTGTTTCCAAGGCGGTACCATTAGTTGGGGTGATAGTGATAGAACCTCCATATGGTGGTAGATTAACAGTGACATCAATTTCAGCATATCCAGTTCCAATTGAGTTAGTGGCTTCATAACGAATCGTGTAAGTTGAGCCAGGAACTAATGCCTCAGGACTAACAAGCAAACGACTTCTGGTTGCAATATAGTTTGATCCACTTACAACTGTGCCGTCAATTAACCACCTGTAGCTTTCAACTCTGTTTGTGATTGATACTGCAAAGGATTGAAGTCTTCTTGCGATGATTGGTTGGATATCGTCGTCAAAGTGAACAAATGGAGCACCTGGCGCAATAAGTTCCATAGTTACTGAAGCACTCTTTGGTGGTCTACTTCCTGAACTCTTGGAGTAGGTAATAGTGAAAATATACTTTCCAGTATGAGCATTGACTGAGGCAGGGATGACCAATTCATCAGTGTGAGTTGCATAGACAACACGATTAATACCATCAGGGCACGATGCAACAGAGTTGAAGACAGAGCATCTCCATGAAAACACATCTCCTTCTTGTTTTTCTGGATCTTCTACATCAGCCTTGATGTCGATAGTCTTTCCAACTGGGAATGCTACTCTGTTACCGCCAGCAATTCTAACATGAAGTGGGGCCAACTTGACATGGACAATTACTGTGGCAGAGTCAGAGTAATTTCCATTTCTAATCGTGTATGTAAACTGGTAGGTTGTTTCTGAGATTGGGAAAGTGAAGGGATTGATTACCAATAGATCTTCAGACGATCCAATACGAGCAGTGACATTGTGTGTCCATTTGGCAGTGTAGCTAGTGAATCCACATTTTGGAGCAATATTTGCAACACCAAACAAAGAGAGTGGATTGGAGCGAGCAATCGTTATTTCTTTCTTTCCCTCAATAGATGCAGACAATTGGCATGGATTGATTGGAATCTCACAGTTCACACCTTCGTAGCCTGGGAAGCACTGGCAAGTATCAAGTGCAATACACTTTCCGTGGCCTGAACAAATTGTTTGAGTACTGTTTGTACTAATACCATGGCAAGAGTAGTGCTCACAGAATTCTCCCTCATAGCCTAGAGGACAGTCACAAGTATCTGGGCCATCACAAGTACCAAAGCCTCCACAGGCAGAAGTATCATTGTAACGAATACCATCACAAGTGTGATACTCGCATTGATTACCACCGTAACCAGGTTCACAGGTACACATGTTTGGACCATCACAAGTACCAGCACCACTACAAACATTAAGATCACTTTCCAATCTGTTATAGCACATAGGAACACAGAATCCTGTATCCAAACCATAACCATTATTACATGTACAAGTTCCAAGAATACCATTCAGAGCATCAGCACCTGAACAGAAAGAGTTAGCACCACAATCGAAACTGTCGGCGCAAGTGTCCGACTTTACCACCACCGCAAGTAAGAGTAAGCTTATAAGTACGCAAAGGCACCCTGAGAGAATATTTTTCCTCGACAACATCCTAGTTGATGAATCAGTCAGTTAGTGTTGTTTTGTTTTTGTTGTTTTTGGTTGAAAACTTGCTTCTTCGGTTGGGTAGAAAAATGATTTTTCACAAACCGTAGCCGGAACTGTTGAATTGTAAAGGGGGGGCAACGGCTAGCGGGAAAGTCTCTCTCGAAAGTGGTGCGGAGAGAACCGTAAAAGTTCAACGCTTTTTCACAAGCCTAGAATGTTCCAAGTTGTGGTTGTCACACGTCAGCTCAAAAAATATTTTTTTAACTCCCCGTTGTGCGCGAAGAACATTGAACATCGACGCAATAGGTAAAATGTGTGTGTTTTGACAAAGAGAGCTCTCCCCTGAACATCACACACTCCGATTTCCTCGAGAATGAACTCTTCCTGATGGCCACACTCGAGCAACCATCGTAGCACACCACACCACAACAGAGACACAGAGTTCATTCTTGCCAACCAACACACATTAAGCTATCCCCACACACAGCACTCACTGCGCACCATTATTAGTTCAGAATAATACCAAATCACATTTAGTCGAAATCCAAGCCAAAGCAACAAAAACAACAAAAACACACTTACGGTCATGACAGTCAAAAACAAAAAGGACAACAACAAGGATAAGTCCATATCGTTCGAACTAAACTTTTTAGCTCGAACCAATTCTACACTCACGGGTACTTCCCTGTATGATCTACAGGCACATGACGATGCTGACGGTGGTGGAGATGACCACAGCAGTGACAGCAAATCTAAAAATTGCTCAAAGAGTTCACTAGTGGCTAGCATAAGGAGTATTCGGTCACAAACATTGTGCATATTGGTGCTCTTGTTTTTTGCAATGATGGGCTTGTTCTTGGCTGTTCTCCTCTCCATTTTCCTCACATCGTTTTACAAGTTGGAGAGGAATGTCATGTCAGAATCCAACAAGAGAATTACTAGAGTGTTCTATGAGAGTTTGACTCATCAATTGGCTGCAAGTAAAGATTATTCAGAGTGGACAGACACGTGTGATGCAGTTCAGTCGTTGAATGATGCCATTATACAGAGCAATGGTGTGAATAGGACAAGTGAGTTGATGGACACTTATTTGGAAACGAATTTTTATCCAGAGTACATCCAATCGTTTCACAAGGTCAATTTTGTCATTTTTTACAACATGAGTGGTGATGTGTTGAGTTATTTGGGATATGATCTGGATACGTTGGAAACATTGGAGTTGCCCCAAGAGTTGTCACAAATAACAAAGGGTCATCCACTCGATTTGTCTTCTCTGGACTACATGAATGATACGTTGAGAGGAAATGGTGGATTGATGATGGCTTCTGGTCGATTGCTCAGAGTGACGAGTGCATTGCTGACGTATCCACCAGATTTCCCAGATCCGGTCGGCATGCTGGTCTATGCAAAATATGTGGAGAATGAGACAAAGGAAGTGAGCAGCAGCGTTCAGATGTGTATCTCATTTTATACGAGAGATCAGTTCGGCACTGATCCATCTGTCACCTCGGTGATATCTACAAAGGCCTTGAATCACACCCTGGGAACGCAGTCAAGTGTCAAAACTAGTGAATGGTTCCATGATGAACCGTTTCGTGTTTCCCCATTCGATGCTAAAAATGGGCAGCGCTTGTCCGCTCGAGAGTGCTGGCGCGAAAATGATGTGGGGGATGAACCCACTACGAATCCTCGTATTGCATCATATCAGGTCTATACTGACATTTTAGGAGCCAATGTTCTTGTTGTTCGTTCCGACGTAGAACGTTACATTAATCTGTTGGGATTGAAATCATTTGGATGGAGCTATGGAATGGTTTGTTTGGTCGTTCTTATCATTTCCATTGTCGTTACTCTGTTCATTGAGTTCGTGGTAGTTGGACCTGTAGTTCAATTGAGCAGTAGTGTTCTATCGATTCGACAAATGAATGATATTACGAGACGAGTGAATATACCGAGAGGTGGCACAGAAATCTCTTCTCTTGCAAGAGGTGTAAATAGTATGCTAAAAGCACTTGATGCTTCACAGCGAAAATTGGCGAGTGACCACGCACTGTTGATCCGCCTATTAGACAAGGTCGCTGTAGAAGAACAAAAATCGAGATCAATCATGAATGCCATGACCGATTTCATTCTCACAGTCAGTTCTGAAACAGGAGTGATTCTAAGTGCGAATCAGTCTTTCTATTCCAAGCTAGGTTACTCTGCAAAGAATGTTGAGAACAACATGAACATTTCAGCTTTATTCAAGGATTTGAGTGGTGAGACATTGATGGACAACTTGGCTGGGCTCGCCGACACCAATAGTACTTTGGACACGAGTGTGTACACCTCGTTTGCTGTTTTGCCTGTCGAGATCTCATGTCATACTGTTCGTTTGTTTATGGATGACGACAGAGTTGTCAATTGTTATGTTGTCGTTGTCAGAAACATGAAGGAGCAACATGAGTTGATACAGACGTTGAACAAGCGTCAAGAGCAGCTCTTACAGCTCGCTGATCAAGTCAAATTCGATCAGATGATGAGAAATCATGAAACGAGGGACGAGTTCCACAAGTTCTGTAAATCTGAAGCGTCAGAAGAGAACTTTTTGTTCTTGCAAGGGATAGAACACTACAAGTCATTGAAGTCTGTGCACGAGAGAGCCATCTTCCAGCACGAGATTGTAGAACAGTTCTTGAAACCAACGGGTGTCTCTCCGCTGAACCTGGCAGGCAATTTGCTTAATGCTGAGTTGGCTGTGATTGAAAAGTCCTGTGGAGATTTGACAGTGTTCGATAAGCTTGAAACAGCGGTAAGAATCATGGTCATTTCGGACACTTTTGTTCGATTTTGTCATTCCATTGAAGATAAATGAGCTCATCCCAACAGCGGATAAAAACCTCAAATCAATGTACCGCATATTTACGATGATCATGCAAGAGACCATCTTCAAGCAATCGCGAATTGCCGTGTGAGTTGCTTTTTACGCCAGTGCACGAACCTTTTGTAGAAACACGGAAGAAGAAGAAATCATGGGCAATTCATGTGTTGGTTGCTATCGTTCTTCGGTCAAGAAAGTTGCAAGTCAGGACAACAATAAAAAATATGTTGTTCAAACAGTTGTTATTGGAGAGAAAGAAACAGCTTTGTCCACTGATGACAATGCCTCCAACGATAGTACATCAACTCAGGAATCGACATTTGGTGTCATGATATTTGGGAAGAGAAATCAGGTCGTCCCTATCCAACGTGATGAACAAAGATCGTTGCCTAGTGAACAATCAACGAAGAGAATTCTCCAAACAGGAAGCTTAAACAGTCTTATCAAGATGCAACCAGTGAAGAGCAAGTCTCAAAGATTTGCAATGTTGTATCCAGATAACTCACTAAGATTGGCAGTTTATTGTTCTCAATTCTTGATGAGCAATCTGGAACAAAGACTGCTAGAGCAGAACGGAAAAGAAAGTATTGAATTCGCTCCTCGGATGTACTACAGGGACTCTGTAGTTTTATTTGTTGATATTAGTGGGTTTACTTCATTGACCGAATCGTTGTCCAAACACGAACATGGAGCAGAAGTTATGTCAAAGTATGTCAATGGATACTTTAGTTTGTTGGTTGATGTGGTCACAGGACACGGTGGGGATGTCGAAAAATGGTCAGGAGATGCAATGATATGTGTTTGGTATGATCAAAAGCAATCATTGTTGGAACTATTGCAAAGAACTATTCACTGCGGACTCGATGTACAGCAGCAATACGGAAGATTTCAAGCTGGCAATGTTCTATTGACCTTGCACTGTGCCATTGCAGCGGGAACTCTAATTACATTTGATATTGCTGGATACAATGACCGTTGGCTACGCTATACATTTGGTTCACCGTTAGTGAGTTGAATACCGCGGTTGATGAGTCAGGAGCAGGTCAACTATTAATATCGAAAAACACTTTTGAAAAATACAAACTATCAAATGTTGTGGACGTATCCAGAACAACACTAGGAAACTATCTTGTTGAGGAACTAAAGGTGAGTGTACCTAAGAAAGCAATTCCTCTGATTTACATCAAATCATCATTAGAGCCTCTAATGAGGCGATTCGTCGACTCTCATGTGCAGAATAAGATTGACGCAGACCAAGCTCGATATTTATCTGAAATGAAATACGCGACTATCGGATTCATTTCGATGCACGACCGAACTGAATATGCAACCGAAGAAGAAAGGCTTCGAGATTATTCTTTGACAATGAAGCATGCTCAAGAGATAATACATCGTCTTGAGGGGACGATTGTAAACTTCCTGCAAGATGAAAAAGGAGCTATACTGGCAGTAGCATTCGGATATCCCATTGCGCATTCCAATGATCCATATCGTGCTATTAAGTGTGTAATGAAAATATTGGATCTATTAAGACCTTTTGATATTCTTCTCGGCGGAGGTATTAGCTCTGGCAATTGTTTCTTTGGTCAGATAGGATCCGATATTCGGAGTGATTTCTCTGTGATATCTGATGTTGCCAATACCGCTGCTCGCTTGATGAAGTTGTCAGAAAAGAATGGTGGTTGGATCATCATTGTAGACAAGAAAACAGCAGAACTCTGTGGTAAGCAGATCACATTTGAAGAGATGGAACCAGTATCTCTAAAAGGAAAAAGAGAGAAGTTACAGATCTGTAGAGTTGTACAGGAGAATCGAAATCATAATCTTCAATTGTTTGGTTCTCCTAACTCTCGTGATGCTACTCCTTCGATAATTGTAGGAAGAGAATTAGACTTAGAGATGCTGAATGGAGCAATCGATAGAAATCTAAGAAGAGCTTCTGAACAGAGGTCAGGAGAAGAAATGAAGGGTAATGTAATAGTCATTCGTGGTTCATCGGGACTAGGGAAAACCTTTTTCGTTTCTCAATTATTCAATCGTGAAGATAAGGACAAATTCACTCACTTCTACCTCTGTGGGGTGGACATTGAGAAGAATACTCCATTGCACGTATATTATCCACTTCTTCAATATGTGATCGTTTCTATTAAGTTCACCAAACAGAGCATCCCGGATTTTACTACGGCTGTTGAGATGGCAGAGAGAATGACCACCCAAGAGAAGAAAGAAATTTTGTTGAGTTGGATATCTGCTGATCATTTACCCTACGTCGCCACTCTCAATACAATGTACAACGTAGATTTTCCAGAAACGATCCAGATGAAAGAATTGGACCAACATCATAGAAATGAACTATCAGCGAAGATATGGTGCTCTATTCTCAGTTATATCCAGGGATCGCATGGATCTGGATTCCCTGTCTTCATCTTTGACAACTATCAGTATTTTGATGAGTTATCCAAGATAGTGACTCAAGGAATCATCCAGAATTCTCAATGTGGAAACACCATAAACATTTTAATACTTGGAGATGATGGAGAATGCGACAATGACACGGAACAACTTCTTGAAACTGCAGAAGCAGTCATCACTTTGGCACCGCTCAACAAATCTCAAGTGGAAGAAATTCTCAAATCCTATGCTCACTGTACGTACGTCAGTAGTGAGCTTCTCGATAGCGTGTATGAAAGAACTGGAGGCAATCCACTTTTGATTTATTCTAGCTATAACTACTTATTCGAAAGAGGATACATCTCTGTGTTGAGCGATGTTCTTCATTTTGAAAAGGGTATGATAGATTATCGGTCTGTTCTTAGGGATATGCCCGGAACAACCAATGCTATTATTCAACAAAAGATTGACAAGCTGGATTCTGGATCGAATCTAGTGATCAAGGTCGCCTCTGTTATAGGCCAGATATTTGCTTTTCGAACTCTAAGCGCAATATTTCCTGAAGATGACTACTCGGATGACAAGATTTTGAAGATCATAAAGAATGATCTCATCGCCAGAGGTTTGATACGACATTCATTAAATGCACCTGATCTTGTTGTAGATCATGATCAATCATTTGAATTCTCTTCGAGTGTCACAAGGGAGTTGTGTTATGCCCAGGTAAATGGTAGTCTTAAGAGAGACTCTCATCTAAAGATTGCTGAATATTTGAGCGACTTTGTCACCAGTGAGTGCCATCAATGCGGACTGTCAACATCAGAACCTCCTGAAAGATATCAAAGATCTTGTGTAGAAATTGCGTATCATCTGGCAAGTGCGCACTACTATGTAAAAATGAATAGTGAAGAGATACACGTTGACTCAATTACTAAGATCTCATTGTTGAAGAGGGAACTTCATTACATCACGGTATCTATCTCCTATTTACACAAGAACTTTGACTACCAGAGAGCAATGTCACTTCTTAGAAGAAAACTCACCATACTCGAAGATCTTTCTTCAGAATATGACCAAAAAGAGTGGAGATCAGAGCAAGTTAGGACTCGATTCTGGTTAATTCGCACGTTACGTGAGGTGTTATCAATTGCATCCCCTCAACTCTCTGATGAAATTAGGATGGCAGAGCTGTATTGCGATGACGATCACGAGTTAGTGTTTGACATCAGATACGAATCGTGGTTTGACTCTATGGTCCACAGCAATCATCAACTAATGGTTGTTTATGCGGATAAGCTCGAACAACTAGCCAGAGTATGCAACGACGATGCGAAGAAGATTGTTCTCTGTTTGGTCCGATGTATGACTTCATACTCCTCTGGTGACTTTGAAACTGTGATGAACTACGCAGAAAGAGGATACGAGCAGTACATTTGTGATCCAGATAGATTCCACGAAATTAGTGTCACATCCTACCAAAATGTCGACTTTGGTGTGATGCTCAGTTTGTACGCAGCCCGGGCATCACTTATTCTCGGATATCTCAACAAGAGTGCTTTGTTTCAGAAGCGAGCCGAAACAATTGCTTTTCAATGGGAGAATATACGAACCCGAGAAGTCTTCTTCCTCTTTATTCCGTATGCACATATTATACGGAGGAATTTCTCTGAATTAAAGCGGTTGATGCAATTGATGCAAGGATCCAAGAGAGGGAACGAAAGAGAGTTTGATCTCATACTGCGAATATACAGTGATTACATGAATATCTTTGAGTTGGAAAAGCAAAAGAGATTGTTGCAGGAGCCTGTGACATATGATAGACACTCCAAAGAATCTGAGATTGGTCGGTCTATGCTTAAAATCATCCACACAGTTCAAGAGAACCTAAAACAATTAGAATCAATGACGCAACCTAATTTGATCGTTTACTATATTCTGCTGGAAATGGTACTGCTATATGTTCGGTGCAACCCACTAGCAGTCGAACAGCAACAGTTGGTAGTGGAGATGAATACCGTCATCGACAAGTGTCTCCAATCACATCAAAAGAACCTGACAGTGGAATTGTTGAGACAGAGAGCTGAACTGAGTGTTGGGCATGGGACGACAGAAGAAGTGGATAATCTCTTCAAGGAGTCTCTGACTTTGGCAGAGTCCAAGAACGCTCTTCTGCCTAAATTGAAGATACTGACAGCTTGGACTCGTAGAAATCCAACCAAAAAGCAACAACTTCTTGAGGTGTACCAGAAGAGCTTCCCAAGAAATGAAGTTGATTATAATGCACCAGACTTCAAGGATGCCTACCAAGTGCTGAGGTCCTTGCAAATGTTGTAAACTTTCTTTTTTTATTTGATGTTGATTATTATTATTGTAACAATTGATTTCAATTTATTGTGGCATACCCATTGGACGCATACCACCAGCTTGGGCCTGCATTTGTTGATGGTCTTGTTGTTCACTTTGTGGGTTCTTCACGGTCTCATCGACAGACAAAATCAAGGTAGCAGCCTCAGTGGCAGAAGCAATAGCATTTCTTCTGATCAGAGTTGGTTCCCACACAAAGTTCTCATAATTGTCACCTACATCCTCCTTATTTATGTCAACACCGTACCATGTGTTTCCAGTGGCGTGGGCCTGTCTCAATCGGTTCAAGATATCAGTGGCATCGAATCCAGCATTCTCAGACAAGGTCTTTGGAATCACTTCAAATGCCTTGGCATAGGCATTGATGATCAATTGAGACTTTCCTCTGACAGTTCTGGAGTAATCTCTCAAATACTTGGACAATTCCATCTCAATGGCACCACCACCAGCAACAATCGATGTGTTCATCAATGTTCTCTTGACAACCATGATGGCATCGTGGAGTGATCTCTCAGCCTCAGCAATAAACTGTTCGGCACCACCTCTCAGAATAATGGTGGCAGTCTTGGCGTGTGGACAGCCAGTGAAGAAATTGAATCTCTCGCTACCAATCTGTCTCTCTTCAAATTGAGCACATGTTCCCATGACCTCTGGAATAATGTTGTTGACAGTGGTTTGCACCTTGGCACCAGTGGACTTGCTGACACGGATCATGTCATCATTAGGCACTCTTCCAGCACAAAAGATTCCTCTGTCTGCAAAGTATTGAGTGGCCAAGTCACCAATGGCCAACTTGGAGAGGACAACCTTGGCTCCAGACTCCACAATCTTCTCCAACTTGGTATAAATAATTCTCCATTCGGCATCGACAATGGACTGATATTGGTCTGGGTCTTGAATCTTGATCTCTGCCTGATCCTTCTCAGCCTTCAATTCCAACTCGATATTCAACAGAATAATCTTTGGATCGGTGAATTTCTTTGGTTGTTGCTCAAAGCCAGCATAGGCAAAAGTCTTCTTGAAGGCTACACCATTGACGAGCATAGAGTCTTCCATGGCACCACCAGGCACCTTCTTGATACCAATCAAACTAATGTCAAGGTCCTCGTCCAACTGAGTCACTGCATCAACGACCATGGTGGCAAATGATGTTCTGTTCATGCCACCAATGAGCTTGGAGGACAGTGAAGTCTGAGCACACTTTTCCAGAATTTGTCTTCGTTCCTGTTCAGACTTTTTTGTGATATCAATGGACAATTCCATCAATTTCTCCAGTGCCAATCGACATGCCATGCGATAACTCTTGATAATGACCTGTGGATGAACACCTTCTTCAATGAATTGCTTGGCCTGTTTCATAAACTCTCCAGCAAGCACCATGACACTGGTTGTGCCATCACCAACTTCACTGTCTTGAGACATGGCAATATCAGCCAATGTTTTGGCAGCTGGGTGAACAATGTCTAGCAATTTGACAATGGTGGCACCATCGTTACTAATGGTAGGTGATCTGCCATCGTGTATCAACTTGTCCATGCCCCTTGGTCCAAGCGTAGTTTTCACAACGTCGACCACAGCGAGACAGGCATTGATGTTTGTGAGGAGTTGACCTGTTCCTTGTGATGAATCTGTACCGTCACGTAACAGAATGATAGATGGTTGCTATCGATATGAGAGAGAGATGAAAAATACAAAAAAGAGGAGAGTGGTGTTAGCTAAAGCTCTTGCATTTGTGTGATTTTCACCAATAAAATTGCTCTCATTTTTTTGAGTGGTGTTGGTGGTGTTGGTGGTGTTGGTGGTGGTGCAAAAAAGCTTGCATCAAGTTGATAACGTACCATCATGTGACTCATTTTCTTGTCTTATTTACTACTAGTAGGTGAGAGTGTGTATGTTATACAAATTTTTAGTTTTTTGATTTGGTTGGTTGTTGTTGATCACACACAAAAAAGGATGGGAAAGCTTTCTGGACTGAGTGAGGATTCGACAATGATTTGTGTTGTGTGAGAGGAAATTTTTTCTTCGCAAAGTCTTACGAAAAAATGGCGGGATTGGATGTCCATGTTTTTTTCGTCAAGTGGTAGGAATATTGAGCAGATCGCGAAATTTTTACAACAGGATGATGAAACTTCCTTGGCCGAGCAAGAGGAGTGAAAATTGTTGTTTACAGACCCAATCTTCTGGGTGTTCTTCTTGGAGTTGGAGCTCTCACAGAGGTTCCAAATGATAGTGGGTTGGTGCTTGGTGTCTGTTGAGCTCCACTGCGTCCCACAGATCCAGGTGTTTCCCGTTGTGGAGTCTCTGATTGTATTAAGTCTCGGGCAACCTTCCTTCTTTCCTCCCTGGTGACATGAGATCGTTTCACACTGAAGAATGTTGGACACAACTCTGCTAACCAGTTGCCGTCCACACTTGTCACACATTGCATGTATTCCTTGGTTGTCATGACCAATTCATGATAGACCACATAGTCTGGAGTAAATCCCATACCATACAGGGCACTTGTCGGGTGTAGATGGCAAGGCATTCCCGTGATCATATTTACATATTCACCGATACCCTTGAGCTTTGAAGTATGGTGGAAGTATCCAGCACAAATGGCCTTTCGAACCACGTCCCAGTTGGATCCACAGCTGACGAGGTCGATGTGACTTTTATGCAGAATATCGGCAATCTGTGTTCGGATCTCCTGTACCTTTCTCAAGGCTTTGTAGTGCAAAAAGTGCTCGGCACACCATGATGCGCTGTACTTGTTCATCTTCCATTGTTGGTAAACATTGAGCAGCGTTAGGTGGTCACTTTCCGGAACTTGGAACTTCTCTCGTGCTGCATCACTCTCGTCCTCTCGATCTTTTGGTCGATAGAACACGGTCGGAACAGACAGCATGGACACAACTGTTAAAATCTCATTGGTGCATCCAAGTTCATCGGCATGTGATAACATTTTGGAAAGAGGTGGATCCAGGGGAAACTCAATCATGCGTCTTCCAATTCTAGTGAGAGAACCGTTGTTATCCAAGGCTCCCAATATCCACAATTGATACATTGAATTCTTCATGTTGTCCTCAGGTGGTGGATCCATAAAGTCAAATTCCAGCAAGTTTTCTACACCGAGTGATTTGAGTAGCAGAATCACATTGCCAAGGTTTGTTCTCTGGATTTCAGGTATATTGTTCGGTAACATCTCCTTTTGGTATTGTTGTTCAGTAAACATTCTGTAGCACGTTCCAGGACCAGTTCGCCCAGCTCTTCCAGCTCTTTGCTTTGCTCCTGCTTGACTCTCAGGGTACACTTGGAGTGCATCCATTCCAACCTTTGGATTGAAGACTTTTAATTTACAAAATCCAGAGTCGATCACGTAATAAATTCCATCAACAGTCAGAGACGTTTCAGCAATGTTCGTGGCGACAATACATTTACGATGTCCTGGTGCTGATCTTTCGAAGATTCTAGCTTGCAATTCAGATGGCAGCATAGAATAAATGGGCAAGATATGAAGGTTCATCTTGTCTTCTATACTTTTATCACCTTCATTTTCGGCTATTGCATTGCGGAACCGTTCTTCGAGCACATAACATGTAACCTCAATGTCTTCTTGACCAGTCATAAATATTAGAATATCACCATCTGTTGGTGTCATCAAATGAATCGAGAGCGCTTGTTTAACAGATGCTTCAATATAATCAGACACTGGCGCTCTCGTGTATAATACATCAACAGGAAACGTTCGGCCTGGAATTGTATAGACCGGAACGTTGCCGAAAAAGTTGGAGAATTTTGTGGAATCCATGGTGGCTGATGTGACAATTAATTTCAAATCACGTCTCTTTGCAATCACCTTTCTTAATATGCCAAACAAGACGTCAGTGTTCAAAGATCTCTCATGAGCTTCATCCATAATAATGGCACTGTACTGATCCAAATCAGGATCATGCAGAGATTCTCTCAATAAGACACCATCTGTCATGTACTTGATGAGTGTTTCGTCTGATGTGACATCCTCGAAACGAATAGAATAGCCAACTGTCGATCCCAACTTGCATCCAATTTCTTCACTCACTCTCTTTGCGACACTCATGGCAGCGACACGTCTAGGCTGTGTGCACCCAATCTTGCCATTCTTTGTAAATCCACTCTCATGGAGATACTGTGTCAGTTGAGTCGTTTTGCCCGATCCCGTTTCACCAACGATCACAATCACATTATTCTCGCGAATAATTTGCAACAGTTCGTCACGACACTGATACACGGGCAATGTTTTTCGCTTTTGTTGAATCACTGCATACGAGTCTGATTCTTGATTGCTCATATTGGCACGTGCTGTGTTGTCTGAAATGCTCTGGGTCGTATCGTCGGCAGCATTGTCCTCCTTGATGCCCAAAATTTTACCAAGACTCGTTCCTGATAATTTGAACTTTGCCTTCACAGCCTTCATTCTCTCTCGTTGAGATCTCACCTCTCTCAACAACAAACTACCCTTACGTGACATGACAGCCATATCACTCGTAGGATCAGCAACAGGATAAATCGGTTCACTTTGTGATGTGAAACTAATGTCACCATCCAAGAATGGCGGTTTCACATCATGAACTATAATTTGAACCTTGTTTTCATCTTCTTCGTTGAAATCCATGTCAATTTCTCGATTTCTAACCACACCAGACTGTCTCATTCGATTCTCTTCCCATGCGTCATTGTCTTTGATCATTTGACTCTTTCGAGCAGATACCTTGTACGCTCCTGTTCTCTTTGCATAATCCTCTTCCCTCTTCCTCATTTTCTCTTCATTGCCAACAAAGATTTGCTTTGTTAAATCTGTGGCGTCCGACTCTTCAGCGCCATACCAATTCAGGTTCAACTCATCATCCGCCAACATTTCTTCTTCATCTGTCTGTTCATCGTCTTCCCATCCAGCAACATTTCGATTCCTACTACCACCACTACTATTGTTAGTATCGCGGGAATTTTCATTTCGATGTCTTTTGTTGTGATGAGGACTTTGTTCCCATCGATTATAACGATGACTCGGCGTGGAGATTGGAGTCGCATCAACTCGATTTCGATTTCCATCACCTCTAAAACTACTACTGCTACTTCTTTGCATACTATACTTGTCACTTTGATCACTAGAATCATTAGAATATGGATGGTGATGATGGTGATGATAATGATGCGAAGATGATCTCCTATTATAGTCACCATAGGATGGTCGATCATCTCTACCATCTCGACTACTGCTTTTCGCAACATCTCTCGTACTATATCGATCACCTCTCATCTGCGCACGTCTACTACTACCACTACTACTGCGTTGATGATGATCATCATCATCATCATGATAAGAGGATCGATGAACAGGAGTGCGCTTCCAACTTTCATCTTCATCTCGTTCATTTCGAATTCTACCACCACCACCACCACTATGACTACTACTACTACTATGACTACTACCCCTATAATCTCTACTACTACTGCTATTTCTACTTTGATCATTGGTGGAACGATGAGTTGATGATGATGAATCATCTACTCCTACTGATGATGTCAATCGTCTCTTCTTGTTGATGAGTTGTGAAGATGATGACTGTGATGACTGTGATGATGATGGAGGAGGAGGTGGAGGTAACATTTCTCTCATTCGCTTGTTGTTTCTATTGTCAGTGTTATTTGTGTTGGATATAGATACATTGGATGATGATGATGATGCTGATGATGATAATAGTGATGATGATTCATTTTTATCCATTTGATTCTTTGGAGCTACTGCTACTGTTGATGATGATGATGATGAAGAAACAAAATTGATTTTGGATCGAGTCAATAACATGTGATAGAGTGATGATGTTGATGATGATGATGGTTGTTGTTGATCATTATTATTCTTGTTGTTGTTGTTGTTGTTCTTGATAATGTGAAGACCACCTGAAAGTGTGTTGATTGTCGTATCATCTCCATTACTATTGTCTGGAGTTGTTGATGATAAACTATTATTGTTGTTGGTGTTGGTGTGTTCAAATCTTTCAAAATTGTTTGATTTTGATGATGATTGGTGGTTGCGAGAGGATGACATTTGTCTTCTTCTTATTCTTCTGATTGTTGTTGTTTGAGAGTGAATGGAGCAATGAAAAAATGTGAACAACAAGACACGGACTGGTTTTTGTTCCATGAGCGAGTGGAAGTGCAAAGTTCAAAGTGGTGGTTGAATGAATGAATTGCGGAACTGGGCAAGCTTCTCTGTGGAACCCAATGTTACGTCACTTCTCAGTACAACAAGTGTATTTCTGGAGACCATTTGTGTAGCTGTGGTACTACAACTGCAAACAGTCACTTGGTCTCTGGAGCTATCAAGTGTGCTGCAGGTCAAAGCAAGGGTATTTCCACCGATGTTGGATGTGCTTAAATACCAATGAGTGATGAAGAACTTTGACATAATTGAAAGTTAAAATGGTGAACTTTGCATCATAAACCAACAACTCCGCTCTTTACTCCTTGCGGCCGAAAGGGAACCTTCCCACGATCCGTTTCGTTCATTGGACGGCATCCTGTGTTGACCATATTCTGCTTTTCGCCACCCATCACCCAGATTTTTTTCACAACCTCATCCCGTGGGTGATCAGATTCAATTTGGCTTCTTTTCTAAAACCACTCTCCAAACCAAAACAACACACATCTCCACCCATTCACCATGCTGTCTGAACCCTCTCCAGACGAACCTTTTTCTTCCTCCAAAGAGTCATTATTACTTACTCAACAGCAATCACCACATTTCTTCAATGTCAACCACATGATTGCACAACTGTTGGAACACGGATATCACTTGTCGGCTGCGGTTCTCCTGTTGGAAGATGAAAAAAAACAGCTGCTACTCACCTCCACCACCACCACCACAGATGACAATGACAATATCGACATTGAACCATCCACTCCCATCTACATACATAGCTCCATGAATGAAAAAAACTCAAAAGCTGAAAACAATATCAACAACAACAACAACATTGATGTGCTTGAAGAAGCAAACAACTACCCAACAATTGATGTCGTTGTCGGCACTTCTGAAGAATCATCTTCTTGTTGCTCTCCTGAAAATGCCGCTGACAACAACAACAACTTCAATGACCATCATCATCATATAACAACAAACACATCAATGATGAAATCACCATCTAGAAAAAACACAAATGTAATGACAGGAAGGTCTCGTTCTGTTTCGACTCCTCCAAGGCACTCACCCTATGCAATGATGATGATGGGAGCTGTCAGTCCATCACCTTCATCATCTCATTCATCATCGAATGCCATGAGTGCAACTTCTCCAGAGTTGGGATTGCGTGATACAGTTGTTTACTCCAATTCCATGTTAGCTCTCAATCAATTTAATCAAGGCAGTCATCATCATCATCATCATCACAATAATAACAACAATGGTAGTAGTAGTGGTAGTGGTGGTGGTAGTAGGGGAATGATTACAACGCACAAGTTTGAACCACACATTTGGAAGAGAGGACTCTGTAGGCATTGTTTCCAAGAAAAACATTTGCACTTGAAAGAGAAGACGAGAAGAACTTCGTCGGTCAATCAGGAAATTAGTTTGGATGATCCTCATTATGCACAGCAGGCTCACTCACATGAAAAGAGTCATTTTTGGGCGTCATTGTCCCCTAGAGACCGTTGGAATGTAGCTGTAAACAGCAACCATCATCAGCGAGGAATTTCTCCGAGGTGGCTGAGAGGAGATTCTCCGCCGGTTTCCCCTACAATTGGCGCGAGTAACAGTAAGGAAGCGAGTCCGCGTAATGCAAGTTTAGTGCATTCATCTTCGCCTACTACTTTGTCTCCATCGAGTTCTTCACCTCGATTCGCGACGACCAAGTCCCATTCACCATCGTCGTCGTCCCCAACGTCTTCGTCGTCGATCAACAATGAAATGACAGATTGTCCCTATGAGGACAACATCTGGAAGAAGAACACTTGCAGAATCTGTCACAAATCCATTGAACTCCATCTCAGCAAGCAGCAAAAACAGTAAAATATTTTTGTGTGCCAAGCTTGTCCCTGTTTGTTTCCTGTAAATTTTTTTTGTCACCAGTCATCAATCATTGGAACTCCGCTCCTTGGAAGTTGCCCCAGAGTTGATGTGCGTTTTTCTGTGTGTCATTATCACAGAACTCAATGGCCAGAAGAGCTTATCACCCAAAAAACCAATTCACTCCACACAAACAAACACTACTACTGAGCTAACATGACGGACAACAAGAATCTTTCTGTTCAAGATGAAATTCAACGATTGACTATTGAGCTGTACGGTCAACTACCGACCATTCCAAGCGACAAGCAACTCACAGATCCACTATCCCAGGTCACACCAGAACAACTCAAGACACTACGCAAATTGAAGCGTTCCATTACCAAGGGTCTCGATGTCTACCAAAACAGTGAGAGCACAGAAAAAGAGAATTCTGACGAGGGCGAGTTGAACGATCAAGATGACACTGAGGATGACAACGATGATGATGGTTAGAGAGTATCCAACTATCTGCCCAATTCTGATATCGAACGATTGTTGCACAACGAGATGACCTATTATCGTTACTTGAGTGGCTACGAGTGGAATTTTGAGTTGGCACGACAAAAGTTGAGAGCCATGATCGAGTGGAGGTCACGCGAAAGACCAGATCTATACGAGTTTAGAGATACGCTGAAACAGGTCGGTCCTAGTCGCTTATTGCAAGTGTATGGTTACGATCGAGAGTTTAGACCCGTTATTTATGCCAATATGAAGAATTTGGATAGTGAGGGATCAGGGTGGGACAGCGAGGAGAATATGCTGTTGAAATTCAAGTATTTTGTGTATATTACGGAGCGTGCCATTGAGAGAATGGAGCAGACTCATCCGTTTGTGTATCAAGCACTATGGATTATTGATATGGATGGTTGTTCTGTTGGCTTGGGTCTGGTGAAGCGCATGAAGGACATGTTTGTTCAGTTGGGTGAGTGTCATGCCGATCGGTTGAGCGCAGCCATCATTTGTAACACGGGTTGGACGCTCAATATCCTATGGAGCTTTGTCAAAGTGTTTTTGAGTGAACAGTTGATTCAAAAGTACAAGTTTGTCAAGAAGGGCAACACGGAGGAGTTGGCCAAAGTAATTGATGGAATGTTGGACAGAGGAGCCGATGGAAGCAACTTGCTTGAACATTTAGGAGGTTCAGTCTCAGCAGCCAGTGTCTTCAACTGTGAAAAGATTTCTCGCCTGGAAGAACTAAAGAAACAATTGAAAACTGGTTCAACCAGTCAATAAAGAGTATCATCTGAGACAAAATAATCTGATAATATCATCACCACTTCTCTCTGAAGAAGTACGGTGTGTTCTGACACTCAATTTGCCGAAAAAAGAAAGCATGGGAGTTTTTTGCTCGGATAGCGCGTTCTGAAAAAGAAGTCAATACTAAAAGTTTCCGTTGAACAAATAACAAAGATGACAGCACAAGTAGCGAGAATGTTATTTCTCTGTCTTCTTCTAACATTACTGACAGGTGATTCTCATGGTCATGTAATGTCCATTGGTCGAATCTTTGGTCAAAGTGACAACAGTACCAACAGTGCGAATAGACCTCTGGAAATTGGAAACTTGAAGTGTTTTCGTCCCATTCATAATGACAAAAGTAGTTTGATCGCGTTCGGGAATAAGGTGCAGCCAAGTGGACAATCAGGACTCGAACTGGAACATAACTCAAACATTGTCATGCTGTCCATGGATCAGAAACAATTGGAAAAGAGAGGAATATTGAGTTTAGAGCTGGATTTTGCATTGAAGAAGGGAAATGAATTTTCGAGACAAAACGAAGATGAAATGATGGATCGTTTCACCATTTTGGTTGATGTGATGACCACAGATAAAGTGTCCTGGGAAATAAGAAGTGAAGAACATAATTTCAGCATGATTGCTGAAGGAGATAAAATGAAGTGCTCGGTTTTATTGATGCGTGACATGGAAAAGGAGGAGATGATTGGCATTGAGGCAAAGTATCAGAGAGGGTTGAAGTTTGTCACAGGACCATTAAGTTTAATCACCTTACAAATTACATACGACCAATATCAGTACTATGAATTGGAGAGTATGTTTATTCCAGAGGTGAACAACACCCGGATATCAACCACAGAAGATAATTTGTTGAATGATGCTTGCATATCTTGTCACAACGAGGATAGCTACTTTGGTCACAGGAGATCCAGTGAATTGATCGATTCTACATGTCAGATATTACTGAGAATCATTAGTATCACTTTTAGCTCCTTGTTTCTTTTGTCGCTCTACAAACTTCGAAATGAAACATTAACGAAACCGAGGATCACGTCCGCTCACTTTTGTTTCACAGGTCTGATTATTTTTGACTTGTCACAACTGATTCTGTCTGTAATTACACTGTGGAAGTATCAATATTCTGATTTTATTCTAGATTATGCAAGTGCTATGCATGTGGTAATTCTAGAGTTCGTGCAATCAGTATCTCTCTTAGCTGTCATCTGTGCCTATGTGCTGATGAGAATGAGATGCTACTATATTCAATACTTTTATGTTTTGTCACCAGATCCACTGCTAACAGATAATCCAGATGATGTTCCAGGAGTTCATAATTGGTTCCCACAGTACAAGTGCATATGGCTTTGGGGATTTATATGTACGATTGTTGGCTTTTCAATTTTGTCAGCATCTATTGTTATGACGGCATCAGGCAGAGACGTTACTCGAAAGAAAATTATTACTATTCACTGGTACTGTTACATGGCAATAGTTGGTAGTTTTGCTCTGATGTCAACAATTGTGGATATGATATTACATGCAAAGAATATCCAATCAAAGGGCTTGAGGCATTTCTTTGAATTTCAAGATCCCCTCATTTTCAGAAAGGAGAACCTATTGGTCATACTCTCAGTGTTTCTATTCTCTTCTCTAAACTTGTTTTCTCTCACCAATGACGGTAGCCTTAGTACCGAGAATCACATGATATTCTCGATTGGATATGTGATACTCTGTGCTATTCAAAATATAGTGGAGAGAATGATTTATGTAGGTGGACTATGTTGCATCATTCAACTTATGCGTCATAAGAACTCCAGTTCATTTCAATATTTTGACGCTACGAGACAATTTGATCTTTTTCAACTGCAAAGGTTGTTAGCAGACGAAGAAATGTATCACTTGGTAGAAGAGTATTGCAAGTATGAATTTACAGTGAAGAATCTGTACATGTGGTCCATACTGCTCAAGTTTGTGAGAAGAGATAAGATTGAGCGAGCCGAGCTCAATGCCATTATCAATATTTACTTCACAGATAGCTCTGCGTACGCGATCGATTGCAGAAATTCTGTTCGAAGACGAGTGAGACACATGCTAATGTACTATCGAGATGAACGAAAGGACGACATTTCTCTTCGGGTGAGTATTGCTATTGGCCCACATGTCCTCTCTCGTCTCAGTGATTCATTCACCAGATTCTCCACCACCAATCAATATCGACAAGTCATGGAAAGAAGGAGAAATCATCAAGAAGACGAGGAATAATCTTTCCGTAGTTCTGTTCGGCTTGAACAAATATGGAAATTGAAGTCTGCACGAAACAAAAGAATTCCGCGGGGTTTCCTCCAATTCCTCCGAAAAACGCGCCAATAACAGCGACAACAAAACCCTTTGCATGATCGTTCATTGTTGGATGAAGTAACGATATATGACCATGCGAATGCACCATAGCTTTTACACCTTTAAATGTCGACAGGTGGTATTCATGTCGTTGTTAGTCATCATGATGATTCTATTGTCATTCACTACAATGATGACTGAAGCACAATGGCTTCAACCAAGCTTCAATTCGATCCATTCCAATGAGTCACCATACAATGTGGATGACGTGTCTGGTGTGTGCACCATGTGGACCTCTGTTGCCCTCTCCAGTCCCAAAACCAAAAAAAAGCTTTTGGTGCAAATGAAGGAAATTCCTCAATTCTCGGTTTTGCAGACAAATGACACATCGGGGAATTTTTTTATTGTTTACAAAAATGTGATACTCAACCAGGAGACTGGTGTTGTTGTGACTCAATGGAGCTTGGACACGTTTGGCTATGTGATTGCACTGTCTTCACATCAAGAGCAACAACAATTGTCAGTTGATTCAACAGGAGTAGCAACAACAGGAGCGGAAGAACGGACGACGACCATGTTTCTGACATTGAAGCCTGCTGATTCTGAAGGAGCAAGCTCATTGCTTCTCTCTGCCTATGTATTGAATGATGGCAATGAACAAGATGCAAAGAAGAAGAAGAAACAAGAGCCATTGCGATTGATTTGGGCCAATGAAGCACTTCGGATCTCGAATCAATTTGAGTTGATTGTTGATGAACAAACGAGACAAGTGTTTGTTTATTTTGCAGGTCCATATGCACTCCATTTGAGTGCGTTGCACTTGGAAACAGGGCATCACATCTGGGATGCCACGTATTTTGGTGATACGATTGGTGGTATGGTTGTTTCAGAACAAAGAGTTTACTTGGGAGTCACATACGTCAATGAGACTGGTGCAGAACATTCGAACATGATTGTTTGCTTAGATGCACAAAGTGGTCATGTCCTATGGAAGCACACGTCTGATTTTTCGTTTCAACGAGTGTTTACACTACTGGAGAGTGAGAGATTACTCGTGGCATCCGCTGTGAATAAGACAACAAATGTGTATTACACTGTTGCCTATAATATTGACAATGGAGAGATTGAGTTTGATCATAGTTCCTTCTTTGAGTTCTTAACACCTAATGCACCAATTTTAAGTGTTGCACAAGTGAATGGAAAGCGTTCTCAATTTTGTGCTAACGGAACAGCTATATTGGTATCAAGGAAAGATGGTCTCTTTACTCTCTGTGCCTCAATGGTCAATCACACTTCTGTCAATGGAACATATGAACAAAGTATAATGATCAATGGAACGTATTGGACAGACTCCATGTCCAAGAAATCGGGCAGTTATCCAACTGATCTCCTCTCTCTTTCTGACACGAGCAAGAATGTTATTCTTCTCTCCTCGGATAGCGTTTCCATCAATCATATCATGTTGTATGGACAGAGTGGTATCTCTCCGTCTCATTGCGGACTCCGGTACCACTCCTGGAAGAGCCCTATCCAAGGATCGAAAACGCGGTACATCTTCTCGGCAGCGGAAGCAACTGATGACACAACGTTCCGTATCATTGCTATGGATCCCAAGAATTGCAGAAACATTTTACCACTCTGTCCACTGTTTGAAATCATTACAAAACAGAGAATTGCAGGTGGATTTATTGTACTGATTGCTCTCAACGTATGCTGCGCTGTTTGCTGCACTCTCTGTTGCTGCTATTGCTGCAAGGAATGCAATCCTCAAAAATCTGCCTCGAGTGCCTGCTATGATTGCAGTCGCTGTTGTGATGTCAGCTACCATGTTGCTAATGTTTGTGAATCGATGAATGGATGCATGGAGAGATGTTGTCCTTGTCTCCGTCAGAAATCTGCCTACTTGGACACTTTCCCTGATGGCTATGAATCTGATATGACATCAGCTCTGCGGTATCAACTGAAGACAAACATGGCTGAAAACGATGAATACGTCTATATTTACAAAGAAGAGAGCAGCAGTGATTCTGATTATGATGACCAAGACTCGCAAGATTCACACGATGATTAACTAGGGAACTTAAAGTTCTTGTACAGATATCTCTTTTCATGTAGGAGTTGTGAAAACAAGATCACAATAAAGATGACAAGACGCAGCCAATGAACCTCGATGGGCAATTTTGGAAAAAAACAGTGCTGTGTGATTCATTTACTAAGTTGAGTCATCTTGCGTATTGCTACAGGTCATCAGTTACAAGTAACTGACAGAAGATTACACTCATCCACTCTCAAATCTTTGTCCATGTGAGAAACGACAAGCAAGAGCATCCAGATGATCTATTCACGCCAGATAGAAAGTGCGAACACGAGTGGAAACCACAAGTGCTCTAAAAGCTTGCGTTTCTCATGAAAGTACGAACAATATTTGACCGTAATTTCCGCAAAGACACATTGCCAAAAAATAATTTGGTTTTTTGAAGTTTGGTGAAGCATTTATTTTGTGCAAGCATAATCACTCAGTTGCTCGGTTTGTTTTCGGCTAACAAACTCATTCTCATGATTTCCATCATCCCTCTCCTCCTGTGGAGCCATTTTGGCCTCAGCTGCTTCCTCCCCCTGTGGTTTTTGCTTGGAAAAAGAACAAGGTGTGTGATAATAATCTTCGATTTGTTCTTGTTGAACGTGGCTTTGGAAGTTATTCATGGTTAGTTGTATTTGTTTTTTGGTTGACTAACACATTGTTGTATAGTTTTAATGCTTGAGAGAGGCGTGAGCGATTGACACCTTAGTATATTTGCCAAAATAAGTTGAGTCACCTATTTTCGTTTTTGTCGACCTTTTTTCATTTGGTAATTGACGGTTGTTCATTTTTATCCGACACTCCCTTGGGAGAACTGCAATCAAAATGGACTCTGCATCTCGAAATGTGCAGCTCTGCCGAACTCAAAAGGTGGACCCCTTTTCTACCGAGCTCCTCCTGTCAAACCACCGTCGGGCTATTGAGTTGCGGGTTGAGACAACTGTGTTTGTGTGATAAAACCAGATTTGTGCAGCCCGTCGCGTTACAATCATGACATTTGATGGAACCATGTTACCAATATTGCGTGGATAGTCGACGCACGAACATCCGGTCCAAGTGTCACACACTGACACTCTCGGAGTAGCAAATTGAAATATTCGACACAAGAGCTTCTCTATACTCTCACAGCAAAACCAAACTAACACAGAATAACACAAACAAACCACCCAATATTCATCAAGTTTTTGAAATATTAGCTGTTGTGAAAGGGTCGTCGGTCAACCAGAGAACAATCATCACATTTTAATCTCAGAGCTTTGTGTGAAGTGAACCATAGAGACCTAGGTCCATCGTTTCCCATTAACAACAACAACAACAACAAGAACAAGAAGAACAAGAACAACAATAATGAGTACAACAACATCATCATTCTTCAAGAATGTTCAAGAGGACTTTGACCAAATCAAGCATCCTACCTTGGCCAAGTGGCACAACAAGAGGTAAGCTCAAAGCTCTCTCATTTCTCTCATTTCATCTTTATCCAATTCACTCACTTACTCACACTCACACATTGTCCACCACCACTATACCACTATTACAGTAAATTCTTCTTTGATATACCTGCTATCCTGCTCATGCTTGTTCTCATTTGCATGGGCATTGGATTTGGTTGCTTAGCCTTTTATGAGGTTCAACGAACGACACACAGGACTATCCAACAAGCTCTGAACCGTTCTGCCAAAGCAAGAGCGACCCAATTCGCCTCTGATATCAACTTGTTCACTTACAACATGGACACTATGGCCACCATGGCAAAGCTCTTCCACACGAGCTTTAATCTCTCCTCTTCACAGACATTAACTGATCCTTTTGGTCCATTGGAGTATGCCACACTTGTCAACGGTTCTCACTTGCTTGTCAATGGCATCATTAGTTTGTCGTGGCATCCGCGAGTGGTCCCTGGTCTCATGAGAGAAGAATTTGTGGCGCGCATGAGAAATTTTGCCGCTGTAGATGACAATTACAAGAATTATGAAATTTATGGATATTCCAACGGCACTTCCAATGAGATTGTTGTGCGCTCGGATAATGATACCTCTGTGCAAAAGTATGGCATGTTTCCAACAGCTTACCTCTTCCCGTATGCTGATGGTGTGACTTCAATGATGGGTTTTGATCCAAGCTCTGGCTCAGTCAGAGGTGAGATCATGTTGAATTCGTATCTAAATAACGGTATCGTCACCATTACGCCCAACCTTGCTCCAGTAGGTGATCAACCGTTTTTCCAAGTGTACAAGCCAGTGTTCACTGCTCCCTATTACGAGGGACAGCCAAAGATTGAAACTCTCCTTGGTTTCGTTCGTGGTGTCCTCGTGATGGAAGAGTTGGTCAAAACTACAGAATGGTACGATACTTCGAGCTTGTATGTCGTTGTTTATGACTCTGTATTGCTCTCGTATAGTGCTGATCGCGTGAGCATGGATCCTAATGATCAAGAAGAACGAAAAGCTTTCGTGTACAGTAACATTGCCGATTATGGGGATATTCGCGGCAAAATCAAGAAGAGCAAGTTCAAGACTGTTCAAACGGTTATGATTGTTGATCGTAACTGGACTCTGATTTATGCACCAAAAGAAAGCTTTTTGACAGTGGGAGATGACTCTAGACGTAACCAATTCATTGGTCTGTTTGTCATTCTCATATGCTTTATCGTTATGAGCTTGTGTGTCGCTGGAGCAGTTGTTGTCAAGCACTTTGTGGTCAGAAACTATGTGCAAATGGCTTTCCGTGAACGTGTCGATGCACTGCAAGAGAACAATTGCAAATTGGAAAACTTGTTGGATCGTATCGCTATTGAGGAGCACAGAACTAGAGGTGTCATGAATTCTGTTCCATTTGCGGTGCTTGTCGTTGACAAGAATGGAAAATTCCTTGAATTTAACAAGTTGTTCCGTACAGTGTTTGGTCAAGGTTCCAAGGGTCTATCCAAGATGTCATTCAATCAAATCTTCCCCAATTACAAGGATCCTGAGATGTTGTATGACACGTTTGTGAACGAGGTGAATCAATCGCAGTCCACGATTCAAATGATCCCCATGGAGCTCACTTCAAAGTTTAGCAACAAGATTCCTAGTGAGATTTCTGTGACCAAATCACAAGCCATGGTTGGTAGCAGAGACGATCATTTGTACATCATTATTATTAAGGCAAGCAGCGAAGCAATGAAACAAGCAACGACTGCATCCAATGCCTTCAGTCCATCCTCTCCTCTATCAGGTGTCACCTTTGTTGACAATAGTGATTTGTTGTTCCATCGGACGATTCAAGACGGTGAATCCAGAGCCAAGTTCAAGGAATACTGTACTCAGATGCACAATGATGAAAGTATCTTGTTCATTGAAGCTGTGATCGAATACAGAGAAACAAAGAACACTGTGGAACGTATTGAGAAACAAGCGTACATTTATGAGACATTCTTGAGACGGAAGGCAAAGAAGGAGTTGAACTTGCCAGGAAACTTGGTTCAAAGTGAGCAAAGCAAGTTAAAGAATGGTTTAGGGCAACCTGATGTGTTCGACACAGTTTACAACGCGGTTTGTACTCTGCTACAGCAAGACGCATTCCGATCGTTCCAAATGAGTCGAATGAACTCTACTATCAGAGCTTCTGTGGTTGACACTTTAGCAGAAGAAGCAAAGCCAAACGAACAAGCTGGCGAAGGAACAGTTCAAGAAATTGAAATGACAGAACAATAATCGTAAATAGAGACAGAGAATAGCGGCAACTCTGTACAATTGCCTGCAGTAGATTGAATTATAGTACAATAAATAATTACATTCAAACATGTCATCTTCCAAATTGCATGTCATTCAGGGACACTATTCTCGGGATGATAAACGATAGCAAAGAAAAGTACTGCGGCAATGAGGATAAAAAATATTAGATTGAGCTTTGTCTTCAATCGGACTCCAGTTGCTCCACCACCGATAAGATCCACCATCTTCTCTCGAAACTCTTCTTCATTTAGATCTTTGTACTTGTTTCTCAGCTCTTTATATCTCTTGTCTATCAAAGTTTTCACTTCTGTATCCTTGGAGTGAATTGTTCCTGAAGTGAGAGCGGTTACGAGCTCTAAATCTTCTTCACTTCTCAATGTTTGAGAATTGATGGTGGGATCGTTTGTTTTCATTGGTGATAAAAGTCGAAACGAGGTAAAATTTTGGTGTGAAGCTTTATGCTGATCGTTGAACTTGGAAAGACTCTTCTTTCGTTTTCTTTTTCTTCTCCAGATCTGCTTTCACAACTTCGTCCATCAGGGTATTGGCATTAGATGCAATCTTCTCCTTATAGAGAGAAGGTGTAACCTCGGAGAGCCATGTATGATCAATAACGCACACATCTCTAATGTATTCACGGCTCGTCATGACCATTTGATTGAAAATCACACAGTTTGGCAATGGATCGTGGATCACACTGGACGGATGAATTCTAACTTCGACATTATCAGTCACTGTGACATAGTGATGCTTGTTTGGCACTCGAACAGCAGCGTGCATGAAGAATCCGGAGCACAGGCACTTGCGAATAAGACTCAAATCGCGACCACAGGAGCTAACCTCTAGTCCGTTTCTTGTCACATAATCCTTGAGCTGATTTCGAACTTCGACAACCTTCTTCATGGACTTGGCATTGATAAAATGATCAAAGCACCAACGATCTATTTCTCTTTGACCAATGGCCGCATTGGCTACTTCAATGTAACCCTGATACACCTTCAGTAGTGTCAAATGATCCCCAGATTTTGAGGCAAACTTCATTTTAGCCTTGTTGGCTTCATCTCTCTTATTGTGAGGTGAATAGAAAATGGTTTCAACGGAAAGCATGGACACGATGCTCAATATTTCATCAACGCAACCAAATTCCTCAGATTTGATCAATGCCACAGCATACATGGGATCCAGAGGAAATTGGGACATTCTTTCACCCAAATCAGATAGCTTACCCTTCTTGTTGATCGCACCCAGAATGTACAGAATCTGGAGTGACTTGGTCAGTGATTGCTTTGATGGAGGACTCATAAAGTCAAACTTTTGAATGTTCTTAACACCCATTGACTTCAACTGAAGCACAACGGTGCTTAAATTGCAACGAACAATTTCAGGTTCAGTAAACTCCTCCAAACTATCAAACGTGTCTTCTGTGAATAGTCTGTAGCACTTGCCAGGTGCTTCTCTACCAGCACGACCTGTTCTCTGTCTGGCAGATGCCTTCGAGATTGGAATGGTCTTTAGGGCTTCGAGTCCATTGTTTGGATTGTAGGCCTTTGCTTTCACAAATCCAGTATCAAGCACAAATCGAATTCCATTGATGGTGATCGATGTTTCTGCAATGTTGGTTGCAAGAATAATCTTCCTACAACCTGCTGGTGTCTTCTCAAACACTTCCATTTGCTTTTCAGATGGCAATGCAGCAAAAATTGGACAAATGATCATCTTGAGTGCCTCGGGAGGAAGGAATTGAGCCTTCTCCTCCAAAATTCTCGCCACAGTCTCAATCTCTTCTTGACCCGTTAGAAAGACAAGAATGTCTCCCGTGCTCTCCATGGTTCCCTTGTGTTCATCCAAGTGAATCTGCAAGCAAGAAGTGGCTGCCGCATCCAAATAATCAGACTGTGGCTCAGCACAGTACATGATTTGTACGGGGTACTGCCTACCTGACACGTAGACAATCTTTGCTCCGTCAAAAAAGTTTGCAAATGCTCTGGCTTCCAGTGTAGCACTCATGATAATAACCTTGAGATCCTTGCGTTTCCTCAGCAGCTTCTTCACCACACCAAACAGAATATCTGTGTGAAGCGTACGTTCATGAGCCTCATCCAGAATAATGACAGAGTACTGTTCTAGCTGAGCATTGACCTGAGACTCTCTCAGAAGCATACCATCTGTCAAATACTTGATGACTGTAGAGTCATGACTCGTCACATCCTCAAAACGGATGCTATAACCGACTTCTTGACCCAATGAGACACCCATCTCCTCACTCACACGCTTTGCAATCGACATGGCAGCCACTCTTCTTGGCTGAGTCACTGCGATGCATGTCTTGTCAGAACGGATACCACTATCATGAATGTACTGAGGTAATTGAGTTGTTTTGCCAGAACCTGTTTCACCAACAACAATCAACACTTGATTGTTCTTGACATAGTCAATCAGAGTGTCCTTTGCCGCAAAAATGGGTAGTTGCTTGCGCTCACTTTGAATCTTTTCAAAAGCTTCCGTGTTTGCTTTTTCTTGAACCTGTAGACGACGCATGTCATGGCGGGAACGATTTTTGGCGCCATTTTCATTATTGTTTGTGATTCTCCGCTTTTTCCGCGATTTTTGATCCACGTATGAACCATTACCATTTTCGTTTGTGTGATTGTGCTTGCGCTTTGTTGATGATGACGAAGCCGATGCTTGCTCACCCTCATTATACTGACCATCATCATAGGACGCACTGTGATTATTGTCGTAAGAGTAATGATCATCATAGTGTTGTTGTTCGCCATTCATGTTATTGTTGTTGTTTTCATCATAGTAACCATCACCATGATCATTATTACTATAGTAATCATTGTGATTGTCATGGTATTGATAGTCATATGACTCTTCTTGTTGTTGTTGTTGTTGAGTGGTAGTGTCAATCTCTTCTGGTTGTTGTGTTGCAAGTGCAGCGGCAGTCGATGCCAACCTGCCTCGGAAAGAGTTGTTGTTCGTTCGTCGTTTCACCATGTTGTTGGATGTGTTGTTTTGTTGTGTGAATTTTTTTGAAAAGTTCAATGAACTTGTGCATCGATTATTAATTGGGTCGGAGCAATCATGGTCAAACTTTTGTTGTTGTTTTTCCATTCAACAGACGATGTTACTGTATCTATCGATGACTCGACTAGCACGCGACACTCGTTTTGGTTCTGCGTAAGCAGCTTCTTGTCGTTCTTGAATTATGAGACTATTGAAGTCGGAATAATTAATATGATCCCATATAGTCTAGCTGGTTAGGATATCCGGCTTTCACTTCCAAGCTGAAATGCAAAAGTCCCCGGAAGACCCGGGTTCGAGTCCCGGTATGGGAGATCCTTTTTACGGCTTTACAGAAACGCGAACGGTCATGCTCTCAAGCTCACACAAGATCCAAAGACATTTCAATGTTTTTGGTGTAGGTCGAGCTCACCTCCATCAAACTGGGTTCAACCACTCATACTATGGTCAATGGGGCAACAAGAGTCACTATCTGGACTTTGAAAGTGAAACTGATACCTTTTGGCATGTGAAGAAGTTTGCCCAAGTGATTCAGTACGGCTCAATTGGACAAGAATTTTCGTCAGACAAGGATATTTTGGCACGGGATGAATACGTGGTCCATATATCATGTGGCGATAGTCATTCACTGTTCGTGACCAATCATAGGCGTGTGTTCAGTTGCGGTAACAATGGGAATGGTCGATGTGCATTGCCAGAGTCGATTTCATCTCTGGAACAAGTGACATTGATACCCGAGTTGACCGATTGTAACATTGTTGAGACAAAGTGTGGGAGTGACTTTTCGTTCTTTATCAGTGAAGGATATGACTGTGTGTATGTAGCAGGGAACAAGAAGTATGGCCGATGTGGATTAACGAACACAGAACGGGGACAATCAACATTAGAAAAGATGGAGAGTGTTGACGGCAAAACGTTAAAGTTGGTTGAGCCCGGTTCCTTGCATACAGTGTTTGTGACAGTTGATAATTGTGTTTATACATCCGGATATTGTGCATTGGGTTCTCTCGGTCAAAGCCATTTTAGTCAAAAGAGTTCAATACCTGTCAAGGTGGATCATCCTGAACTTGGGAGTGGGTTAGTGGTGATCAAGAGTGTGGCGTGTGGTCAATGGCACTCCATTGTGATTACAGAGGAAGGGTCAGCCTACTCTTGGGGGTACAATTACCATAACCAATGTGGCTTAATCACTCCTTCCTCGGAGATACTTAGTCCGGTTCTGATCACTGGTGTGCTCTCATCTGAGAAAATTGTGGATGCAAAGTGTGGAGAAAGTTTTACAGTGTTTCGAACAGAATCGAACCATTTCTATTGCTGTGGAGTGTTTTATCATGATGCTTTCCTACCACCTACTCAAATTTCGTTGTCAATTGGAACTGTTCTCGATTACAACTGCGGGGCCAACTTAACTGTGTTCACGACAAAGGAGGGAAAGGCTTATGCATTGGGTGATCCACGGTATGTTATCCCCCATCTCTATAAGGCTATAATAACATAGCTCACACAATAGCTCACTTTCCTTTGACTCACACTCCTCACTTCGAACAAACGAATAAGAGAGGGATTCATACCTCTCTCGATTCAGGAACATTCGTCATCCATATCTCAGGATAGCCTCGTGGTGACTGAAGTTCGTTTGCCTTGGGAATTACATAATTCATTTTATAATGAACTCCATGTTGCCTGTGCGAAAAACGGATATCATGCGTTCTTGTACGAGCTAGTCAAGAGTAATTCCACGTTCCCGAACAAGTTATTAGCTTCTCAGAAAAAGGGCCAATTATGTGACATGATTGTTGAAACAGCGTGAAGGAATTGATCTACTGACCAACGAGTGACGTGGACAGTCAGTTAGTTGAAAACTGTTGTTGTGACTTCTCTCGAGATATACAAGAATTACTGCTCCTTATCTTTTTTTATGCTAAAAAGGACATGCAAGGAACTGAAGGGGCTTTTTTTGCGAGGATTGATGGAAGGAATAACAGTAAACCCATATAAAAGACTATCCATCACCTTTACAACCATTGGTTCAATTCAATACAACAAATACAAGATAGCCAATAACTAAATATGAGAGTTTTCCTCGCTGTATTAGTTTTCATTGTCATTGTTGCTTTCACATTGGAGATTGCTGCCAGCAAACCAGTGAAGCAATTGCGTAGAGCAAGTGTAAGATCCATTAAGACAGGTGGTAACAATTGCGGTCAATTTAATTGTGGTGCCTCTGACAGATGTTGTTCCAACAACTTTATTGGGGTCTATAGAAATCAATGCTACAACCCAAGCACTCATCATTGCATTCCCGATGAATTCAAGCCATCTCAGAATTGTCTGTGCGGAGTTAACGATGGATGTTGCAACCAAGTGTGTTTCGATCCTAGACATTACTCTTGCGACACTTCCACTGGTAGACTGAAGCAAATTCCATCTCCACCACCAACAAACAACAACTGTGGGCAATTCCAATGTGGATCCACAGATTTGTGCTGCTCTAACAATTCTATTGGCCCTAACAGACATCAGTGCTATTCTCCAAACACCCATCACTGCATCCCTGATAGTTTTCGCCCACAAAACAATTGCTTATGTGGAAGGAACGACGGTTGTTGCAATGGAGTTTGCTTCGATGCTAGACATTTTGAATGTCAAAGTGGATCTATCGTACCAAGGAGATGAAAGTGACATGTACTTTGTTGCTTTGTTAACTTGTAAATATGTAAATACAATGGTGGGCAGGGAAAAACAATAAATACCAAAACAAAAGACTGCACACTTATATCACTTTATGCATCGCCTGCTTCGTTATATCTGCTCATCTGGCTGCTCGCCTGGATGTTCAAAACGACCAACAAAAGCCTACATTACTGAGGGTTCTCGAGTAGTCTCCTATCTCAATACTAACTCAGCCAGATGGTGCTTAACTTCTCTATTCGAAATGGGAAGAGGTGGTTCCACCATTGTATGAACGTAGACATCAATAAAGCATATTGGATCAATTTCCGGGTTTTTTGGTCTACGGTCCAGTTTGCGCACTTTTCTCGGCGCGAAAACAGAAAACTCCCCGATTTCACAAATTGCACCGACTCGTTTAACAAACAATCAAACCATACAACGAACAACTATCACAACAACCACACACAAAAAATATGTCCAACAACAACAACAATCAACAACAACAAAATCAGAGAAGAGAACACGGATATGATCCATCTCGTCTCACAGTCGATTTGCCCTCAACAGCAGCCTCCACCACCACCACCTCCAGCACAACATCTTCACAACTACTTTCATTCACTCCCAACAATTTATCATCATCAAATATACCAAGTGGAGGAGTCGATCGATTGCGTTCATTGAGACCCAACTTTTCTCTCAATCAACCATCATCATCATCACCACCATTGAGTGCTCCTTCATCATCTTTTGGTGCTGGTGGTAGTGCTGGTGGTGGTAGTGGTGGTTCAACATCATCTGCTTTTTCACCCAATTTTGCACCAAAAGTCGTAGAGAGACGGAAAGCAACTGGAGGTGATGCTGATGCGAGCAGTGGTGGTGGTGGACAACAACAACGAAGAGACTTTAGACCTAAATTTGATCGTTCTAGTGGTAGACAACAACAGAATAGACCTGCTTTTATACCTAGAGGTATGGATTTCACTTGATTGTTTGATGTAATTGCATGTCTCCATTGGTTTAACACACACTGTTTTTTTTTAAAACTATTTTGTGCATGACGATGATGATGATGATGGAACACATTTTGATCATTAATGACAATCACAATAACAACAACAACAACAACAACAATAACAACAACAACATTACAAATAGAGAGAGCACCTGTCATGCCCAATTTTGCAATGGGAGGTATTGCACCACCAGGCAACAGCACCACATCAGACATGTTGCTTCAATCATCTGAGAACAATGGCTTTGGTGGTGATGACATGAGAATGAACACTGACCATGATGATGATGGTGATGATTTGGATGCCAAGGCAAAACTACAACTCAGCATTCAACAACAACAACAACAGCGAAAAAAGAAAAATGTGTTTGAAGGCATTCGTCAACCACCGACGATTCTTCCATTTAACAAGACGACCATGGAACAGCAACTACTACGACAGGAACAACAGGGAGAAAATCAAGAGGAAAATCAAGAAACAGTCTCATTGTCCATTGGTCAAAATCAACAGTTGGAGAATCAGTTGGAAAATGAAGCAACGAGACAATTGTTTAGAGACACTAGGGATTCCAATCGTTCGGATGAGCTATTGTTTCTCCAGTTGCCCTCCTCTCTGCCCATCAATCTAGAAAAATTGAGAAGAGAGCGCGAAAAACGAGAATTGGAAGAATTGAGAAGAAAACAAGCTGCAGAGTTGCAGCAACAAGGTGCAGGAAACGTTGGTGACTCGATTGCCAAGAATCGTCAATTGGCAGCACAAAAGGAACAAGAACGATTATTAAAGGAAAAGTTGGACAAGGAACAAGGCACAAAATCAGCCAGCGTGGATGACGAGGAAAATATTTGGACAGTTCCGTTCGATAACACACTCACGTCCATACCAAACGGTTATATTGGAGAAATGGTGGTGCATCAGTCTGGTAAGACTCGATTGAAACTGGGTGGTGTGTGGTTCGATGTCGTTCCCGGATCGGACTTTGCCTTTATGGAGCATGTGGCTGCTGTAGCACCCAACAAGGGAGCCACCTATATTCTGGGCGATGTGGCCAAGAGAGTCATGTGCATGCCTGATGTGGAACGGTTGCTCTATGATGCAAAGAAGAATCCGTTGCCAGTGTTGCCACCTCAGCATGCAGGTGCCATGATGGCAAGAGGCAGAGGAAGAGGAGGTCCAGCAGCAATGGGTGGTCGTGGTGGTAGAGGTGTAATGCCACCTGGACGTGGAATGCCACCAGGTAGAGGAATGCCACCTGGAAGAGGTGCTCCAATGGCTGGACGAGGAGGCAGAGGAAGTGCTCCTGCTGCACCACTCAGTATTTAATCGTTCTTGAGTAAAAAACAAAATATTTGAACTTGTGTCATGCACGAATGAAAATCAAATTTTTTGCTTCAACGAAAAATCACCAAGATCTTGGTATGAAAAAAGAAGCAACAAATTACTCTTCAGGATGAATCATGAGAGAAACGATCGGCTCAGTCACAGTTATTTGATTGATCTGCTCTCTGAGAGTCAACACCGGTCTTCCATCAATTGGGTTTCTCAGTTGAGATGTCATGTGAGTGCAATGAGGTTTGTTGATCGATACAGGATGATACGTTATTGGATCCGGTTGGAATATCAGAGATATTTCGTTGGCTCGTCGCGACGATTGTCATGTTCAGAAGATTTTGAACCGTTTAAGGCACGTTATCCTGTCGCATGTGAACTGTTCACGTTGTTTATTCATTCTAGGCCTGAGAAGCAAAAACAGTTGATTCATAAAACTGATTTCATACTATCGGTAGTGTTGGTTGGTGTCAGATACTGGAAGGAACATTTACTAGTGGAAAAGGAGAAGAATAATTCTCAGTGCGTTCAACAGTTGGAGTGGAATGATCAGAAACAACTGTTTCAAGTGGTCTGTTATTCTGCTAGCAGAGTGAGTGAAAAGCGAGATTGGATTCACGATCCAAAGTTGTTACTGGGAGAGTCTGAGCTTGGTCAATCTGAGACTGCCTATCAGTTTCTTAGAAAATTGTACGGTGAGGCACTCGTACCTTATCATATCAATCTCAGAAACATCCAACCTACAGTACATCTCACTGATACCATTGAATACTCTACGGTAGATCCATTGTGTGCCTTAACCTATTTGGGTCACGATAGTTCTGCGCTAGTGTTGGATCAAATCGAATTTGAACGAAAGATGAGATGTCTTTTGAGGGAATGGTTAGAGATGTGCAGACACCGACTTGAGAACTCCGATACTGAATTGAGAGATATGTTGACCGATTTACAACTGACAGGAATGGATACGCTTAGTGATTCCACGTTGGCCATGATCGCGGCTTCCTTGATCCATTCTAATATTCATCTTCTCTATCATATTCTGGGTGAGAAATATGTCAATCAACAACCAAATTCACCAAAAGAATCTCATTCAATAACTGATGATGTTCAACAGTTTGTTGATCAAGAGATAGAGAACACAATAGATTCTGTCCAAAAACAAAACAAGAACATTCGAAAATCAGCCCTAGAGAGTAAAGTCAAAGGTCTGAGGGCATCTATTCCAATAATCGTGAAATATACGACTGCAACTTCCCTAGAGGAAGTCATGAATAGTAAAAACTACAGAACACTCGACAGCATAGAAAGCGAGATTAAGAACTTACTTCTGAATCACCCCACTTACAGCGTTTCATTCATGAAATATTACTCGGACAATCACCATTATCGAATTGAGATGAAGGAGTGGTTAGCTCTGTGTGTTCCTCAAACGACTGATCTGTCCCTCGCATTGCAGCATACGACTATAGCTACCAAAATTCATCGACTCTTTCAGAGAGCATCCATAATTCATTGTAATATGCTCAAAACGAATGCGAATCAAATTTCTGATCACCCATCCTTCTCTCTATCCAGTGGATCTCCTATTGGACAATTCGATAGTTTCGACTTTGAGGATAGAGAGCAACTATTGACTGCCATTAGAAGTCATGTGAATGAACTTTGTCTACACAACAGAAGGAAGCAACTCGAGGACAAGCTAACAATCATCACAAACAAAATTGACCAATGTTATTTCTCTGAGTCTGAACAATTGTACATGAGTAGACAAAAGAATAGAATATTTGACGAGGAGTTCCAGAAATTCTCTAAACAGTGCCAGCAACGAGAAGAGCGCAATCGTCGCCTACGTATTCTGTATGAGGCGAACACAGCCGACACTGGAACCAAACAACGGTGTAAGCAAGCTGTAGAACAATTCTTGCGTTCTCAGGCGGTTGAGAGAGAAATCCCTGTGGTGTCCTTGTTTCCTATTCTTATGCAAACTGCTCGGTAATTTCGCGCCAAAATCGGCCTACAATATTACCACCAGTTCCGTGATCAAACAACAAGATTGAGCGTTGATTTCGGCAAAGAAAAATGTTGAAATTTTATTCGAATGTGAAATGGGCATGTCAACTTGTGCTTCAAAATCCCAAGCAGACCTGTCATTCACCTGATTATAGCTCACATGATAGTGCTATGAGCATTGAAAGACAAGAAGAGATTCAATATTCGAAAGAACTATGGATGCATCGATTCTACATTCATGTAGAAAAGGTGCTTTGCTCCATTATGCGGCTCGAGTGTCTCATTCAAGAAAAGGAACTTGATCGAAAGCAAAAGGTGTTGGCAGAGGAGACATATGACGTTCAGAGATCTTTGCGTGAGGATTATGATGAAGACCAAGATTATTTCTTGGATGAAAATGATACGGGGGAGATGGTCGATCTGTTAAGCAACGGAATTCTTTATTTGTTATTGACCGAGATTGTGCTTCAAGAGAGCCCACCTACAATTATGGTATGCATGAGGGACTACTCAATTTATTTCAATTATTGCTCGTGTTAACAAGAAAACAATCATATTGATACATTGCCATGCAAGACTTATATTCAACAAGGTTCTGCGAATAGTCCAGATCAAACACATGGCATCTTATTGCGATGGTTGATTAATCGAGACGTGAAACCACTACACCCACAGCGAAAAGATTTAATCACGTATGACGAATTAGCAAGTATTGAGAATTTTCAAGAGGTAAGTAGTGTAGCTCAGTGGTACGCAATCTCAACTTCATTGTACACTAACAAGTCTTTTTATTGATGACAGGATGCTCATGAATCCTTGATCGAAGCACTATTGTACACTTACATCAATAGAAATCTAAGCGTGGAGGATGTCGTAGAATCAATAGCAGCAATGAATGATGGAAATGAATCGAAGAGAGATTATCCATTCGATCTAGAGGACGCACTGTTGGGCTGGATCAACCAAATCACCATCATTTTTCACAACTCGACTGGTCAATCAGGAGATGCACCAGTAATTGAAGAGGACTTGTGGAAAGGTCTGTCAGATGGAATTGCTGTCCTAAAAGCAATTGCAGCCTATAGACCTGATGCTTTGGGAGAAGATTTAACCTTTTTCGGTAATGTAAGTAGTCTATGTAATTTATATAATCATATTCACTACCCACAACTGCGACTGACGATACGAAAAGAATCTTTCTCTTAAGGACAAGGTGTTCAATTGGCAGAAAATTATTGAGATTTGTGATAAGAGCATGAATGTGTTACCCAGTTTTCCAGCTCTGATCATAGCGAAGGCAGATGATCCTCTTTTTAAATCCAATCTCATGGCTTATATTGTAGATATGTTTTGTGCGCTTGTATACGAAGTAAATGAGGAGAATATTGACGATAGTACAAGTACTACCGATGATACTAACTCCTACGAATACGAAAGCGGAGAAGAAGATCGAATTCAACATCCTACAACTGTGAATCTGCGACTATCCAGTGTTAGTGCAGGTACAACACGTTTGAAACAATCACAATTAGTCGAGGTACAATCTAGTTTAAGTCTATTGAACAAAGAAGATGAAACAACACTGATAGAGGATGAGGACGATAGTGTCTTACTGGAACCAATCAAACTCAACCCGTCAATAACTCAAAGAGCAGCAACTGCTAGTTCCAGACGATATGTGCAGCCTCGGGAGAGCACTAGCATTAATCTATTACTATCTCCGAGTACTAACGACATGTCTAACTCAATTTTGGAGTTTGGTGGAGATATGAGCGACTCTGTGGTTCAAATACCCAAGACCGTCAAACAATCAACAACATTGATGACACTGGGGAAAACCCCTGTTAAGAATGACCGAAACACTGAAGTTCCAATCACAATAACAAATGCGAGCAGCTCAACATCCTTTTTGCCGTCCGAAAGTATTCAGTTTGCTCGTAACTCCAAACCGAACAAAAGTATCGCTATAGCACATCTCTCCCAAGTGTTCAAAAATAAGGAATCCCTCAACAATGTTGCTGCCTCTTTATCAGGTGTCATACCATGGAGAGCTCAATGTAAAACGAGTGATAGTGCTCTTGTGATACAACAGACAGAGGACCCAACCGACAAAATCAAAAGTTTGTTAGAACAAAAGCAAAAAGAGAATGCTCTCCTCAGGATGAAGCTAGTGGAACAGGAAAAGCAGATCGAAAAGGAAAGAGAAATGATGAAGCAAGCACTGGAGCAACGACGGTATGAGATTGAACAAGAAGCTATTCGCAAGTACATTGAACCTAATATGCAAGCAAAGAAGGAAAGGGTGCAACGAGTAAGCATTTTGGTGAGATCATCAAGTCAGAGTTCATACGAACCTCCCAAAAGAGTGATCACGCCCAGAGTAGACTCTTCAGCAACAAGACCCAAGGGCAGTACCTCAAGCAGACCAGAATCTGCAGCAACGAGACCTGATGCCAAGACTCCCGAATCGAAGTGGAATAGAAATGGTGTCATCCAAATCATGCCACAGGATCAACTCATGAACACAGCTGCCAAAAAGAAGAGACTGCAGAAGCTTGAAGAATTGAGACGGCAAAAGATTGAAGAAGAGAACAAACGTAAACAAGATATGATCAACCAGAAGAAGCAACAAACAGATCAGACACAACAAAAGTCAACTAGCTCAGCATCCAACAACGGACATAACTTTGCCCTGAAAAATCTCAAGACCCATGCCAGGACAAACAAACAGTTGATCAAGAATGCCATATCTCATGTCTGCTTGGCTGGGCGTGTAAACGAAAAGGAGAAGTCTGAAATTCTGACAATACTCCAAGAAACTGACAACAACGAGCATTTTGTGATATTGGTGCGGGATGATAAGAGCCCGGTGTTTAAGGCACTGTATACAATCGCGGAAAACACCTCGTCAAGCGACACTAATAGCGCACAGCTTAGCCAAGAAAGCGGGATGAGCGGAATGAGTTCTACCAGTTCTACTACTGGAGTACCCCAAAATCTAAGGAAACTCGTCGGGAAAGGACCGCGAACACTGACCGCCGACATGATTAAGGCGTTTTTTAGGTACGATAGCGGAGGAAAACGATTCATTGCTCAACCAACAAAAACATTTGGTGTGAACACAGACGCCGTTGTACTGTCGGATCAAATAGCCCGAAAAATAGTAAAGAAAAAACCCTAAATGATTTCTTGCCAGATTCTTTTCTTTGGCACAAAGTATCAAAAACCTCGTTGATTCTTCTGTTTGCGAGTTCCTGTTTTTGTTAAGCAAAGGAACTTTACAAAGGTCCGAGAATACCACGAAACAATTTTCTCCGCTTACTTTGCTCTTCTTTAAGACAATCGCTCATATACCGCGCAAACAAATGCGAAGCCTCTACAACAATCACACGAGTTGCGTTCGCAGTGCGGGCGATAAAATCTCCAGAGCTTCCTTGTAAAAAATCTGTTTTGCACTCCAAGCAGCAGTATAAAAAGGAGCTGCTCATGTGCCACAATCGAGCTCAAAAAACAAAACACACTCACACCATACATACTGCGTGCGAATTTTATGAACAACTCGTAAGCTCCAAGGTTCAATCCACACCGTGTTTATTATTATTATTGTTTCGTCAATATACAACAACAAGCACCACTACACAACAAGCAAAAAGAAATCTTGTTCTCAGAAAAAGCTCTATCCCACAACATCTTGACAGATAGAGTTAACACAAGAAACACGCGAAAAATATCTGCTGTGCTAAAATTAATTTATTAAGCTCAGAAGGAAAATTTTAGACATAAAACTTATTCAGTCGCTCCAAACAAAGAGAGATCTCTCCATTCTCGAAGCATAATATACAATAGTACTATATCATCATCATCATCATAATGAGTGATAGTAGCAACTATATCAATCAACCCAATTACTCTAGTTATACTGGAGGCAGTAATCCCTCCAACAACAATCAACAAGGAGGATCCTTCGATCATCATCATGACGAAGATCGACAGTTTGTGGTCAATGACTTGTTGAATCATGACATGGTGATTGATGAGCATCATCATGATGAACGCCACATTGTTCGCCCCAGAACTTCATCCCAATCTGCCAGAGGTTCCATTGACGGATATGCCCCATTGTCTGTCACTGGTGTGACTGGTGGTCAAACAAGCTCAACTGGTGGTGGTGGTGGTGTGAATGCTGCAGCTGCCGCTTCAAGCAATAGCAGCAACATGCAACAACCAACAAGTGCTCGTGTCAGTCTAGACACTGGAAGCAGAAGAGGATCTGTGGACATTATTCCAAGATTGTATGCACAGGCTCGTCACTCGATTGACATTGTGCAACAAGCTCAGATGCAACAACAGATTCAGGGCGCAGCTGCATCGGTGGAAGCAGCACCTGCACTGACTGAAGAAATGAAAAAATTGGCAAAGGAGAAACCAGTGGCCAAAAAGGTGTTGAAGAAGGCTGAGAAGAGAGCAGTCAAGATTGAAGAGCATCAGCTCTCTATTCCACAAGTGTGTGAACTGTATCACACAAAGTTTAATGAGGAGAGTCCAGAGCAGTCTGTGGGTCTGACTCAGGAGGAAGCTGCTCAACGATTGGCCCAGAACGGTCCTAATCAACTCACTCCTCCCAAGGGAACACCTCAAATTGTCAAGTTTCTCTCTCAATTCACAAGTCCTTTTGCCATTATTCCTATTGTGGCCGGTGTTGCCACTATTATTCTGTATGGTGTCGACGTTCATGAAAATATTGATCGTCTCGTCCTGGCTCTCGTTCTATTTGCGGTCACTGCCTTCAATGTGACTGTAGCTTACGTGGAAGAGAGGAAGGGTGAGAAATTGTTGGAAGGTTTTGCTTCATTGGGTGCTGCCAAGTGTCGTGTCATCCGTGATGGCAAAATGGTTACAATCGATGTGACCAATGTGGTTTTGGGTGATTTGGTCAATGTGAGAGGTGGTGATAAGTTAGCTGCTGACGTCAGGCTGTTGACCTGCAATGGTCTGAAGGCTGATAATGCATCACTGACGGGAGAACAGGAACCACAGTCCAGATCGGTCGAGTGTACTCATCAAAATCCACTGGAAACTAAGAATCTAATGTTTTATGGTACCTTGGCCATTGAGGGTGAAGGTATCGGTATAGTCGTCCGTACGGGTGACAATACTGTCATTGGTCAGATTGCAAACTTGGCTCAAACGACATCCACCTTGGAAACTCCATTGAGACGAGAAATTAACAAGTTTGTTGGAAAAATTGGACTGTTGGCCTTCTCTGTTGGTGCTCTCTACTTTTTACTTGCTTGCTTGCTCGGTTTTGATCTGGTGGAGAATTTTGTTTATGCCATTGGTTTGATTATTGCCAATGTGCCTCAGGGTTTGATTCCAACGGTTACCATGTTGTTGACTATTTCAGCAAAAAAGTTGGGTAGAAGACAAGTCATGGTGAAGCGTTTGGAGTCAGTAGAAACTCTTGGTGCTACAACTGTTATTGCATCAGATAAGACTGGTACTTTGACTCAAAACAGAATGACTGTTGTCGATTTATGGTACGATGGTAAGATGGCCAGTGTCTCCTACGATAGATACATGAAGGAGAAACCTGAAGGTGTTGAACTCAGCATGTTAAACAATGATGAATTGAGCACATTTGAACAATTGCAGAGATGTATTGGTCTGTGTAACAGAACAGTATTTGAGCCTACTGAAGAAAATTTGAAGAAGCCCATCTTGGACAGAGAGTGCATTGGTGATGCTTCTGAGGCAGCTCTGTTAAAATACTTTGTCTCTCGTCCTGATCGAGCAGACATTGAAGATATGCGTACAACCTTCCCTAAGGTCTTTGAAATTCCTTTCAACTCAAAGAACAAGTGGCAATTGTCCATTCATAAGAACATTGGTGACGAAAATGGAAAGAGAATTCTGTTGATCAAGGGAGCACCTGAGCGTGTGATTGCAAAGTGCAGCTACATCAGATGTGAAGGTCAAGAGCTGAAATTAGATGACGAATGGAAGGACAATTTCCAACAAGCCTACGAGCATTTGGCTGCTAAGGGTGAGCGTGTTCTCGGATTTGCTACCATGGAGCTCGATCCTTCTCAATATCCTCCTTCAATGGATAAGGAGTACAATGAGGCCAATATTCCAGCTGGAAACTTTATCTTTTTGGGTTTGACTGGTTTGATGGATCCTCCAAAGGTTGGTGTGCCAGAAGCTATTGAAAAGTGTAAATATGCAGGTATTCAAGTGATTATGGTTACAGGTGATCACCCTGCTACTGCCAAATCGATTGCAAAACAAGTTGGTATCATCGAGGGAAGAACAGTCGAAGATATTGCGGAAGAAGAAGATTGTCAACCTGAAGATGTTGATATCGCTCGTGCAGATGCTGCTGTTATTCACGGTGAGAGGATTGAAACATTTACAGACTCAGACTGGCGTACAATTCTAGCCAAGAAGCAGATTGTTTTTGCTAGAACATCACCTCAGCAAAAGTTGGAAATTGTCGAACGTCTACAAAGAGCAGGCCATATTGTTGCTGTGACTGGTGATGGTGTGAATGACAGTCCTGCTCTTCGTAAGGCTGATTTAGGTATTTCAATGAACATTACCGGTTCTGATGTGAGTAAGGAAGCTGCTGCTATTATTCTAATGGATGATAACTTTGCTTCTATTGTGAATGGTATCGAAGAAGGTCGATTGATCTTTGACAATCTGAAAAAGTCTATTGCCTACACCATCTCTCATTGTATGCCTGAAATTGTTCCATTCTTGGCCTATGTCATTCTCGCTATTCCACTGCCAGTTTCCTCTATTCTCATTATTTGGATCGATCTGGGAACAGAATTGTTGCCTGCCATCTCTCTTGCTTACGAAAAGGCTGAAGCCGATATTATGCAACGTCCTCCGAGGTCAAAAACGGATCCATTGGTCAGCTTCCAGTTGCTATCGTTCTCATATTTGCAAATGGGTGTCCTCACATGTTTGGCTTGCTTCTTTGGTTACTTTACAGTGTTTGGATACTATGGATTTACTCCTCGATCATTGGTTGGATTATCCAAGACTTATTTCAAGCACAAGTCTCCATTCCTCTACTTGAACGGTTATGTGTACTCTACGCAAAAGCAGTTAGATATCAATAGGGAGGCTCAATCTGTCTACTTTTTGGGTATTGTTATGCTCCAGTGGGGTAACATTTTGAATTGTAAGACGCGTATCAACTCTCTCTTTTCACAGGGTCTTTTCAGCAACATGGTATTGTGGTTAGGTGTTTGCTACGCTGCTGGTGTTGCCTGCTTCATGTTCTATGTGCCTTGGATCAACGATGTCATTTTGAATTCAAGACCTGTTGCATGGAGATTCTGGTTGTGTTATCTGCCTTGGATCCCACTCATTATAATTGTAGATGAGATTAGGAAATTGTTAATCAGGAGAGCCGGTTTTGGCTTCTTGTTGTATTGAGTTATCAGCAAGAATAAAAATAAATTTCTAAAAGTGGTCTATGAACCAGATCCGAGAAATTGGACAGAATTTCAGACAGAACATGAAGCCCATCAACAGGTAAGATCCAAAGAACAAAACGAATACATAACCCCTACCATCATCATAACAACAAACAAATCCACGTTTTATCTCGAAAAATGGTTGAAAAAAGAATCCGTGAGGAAGTAGATTTCCACAGTGCTGTCCAACATGAACAAATGGAAGAGTATTTCGCTACACCGAAGGAGAAGATTTATGTTTCTCCTCCACCGCCAAAGCACCAGCATGATCCGATTGACGACAAGTTTTTGAGTTGGAGGCAACTGGAGCAATTGGCCAACTATCAAGCTCATCGTATCGATGAATAAAGAACTAATCCTTTTGTACAATATCTTGGAGATGCTCTTAATCTTTCATTTTTATTCATATTATCAGTACAAGTGCCAAAACCATAGGTTGGAACTCGATAGTATCTGTGGGTGGGTACTGCGGCGCAGGGATTGCTGCCGTATTGTGTTAGTTTTCGCGTCCCACAACACCTACTTCCTTTTTTAGACCTTGTTAAACAGTCGTTTTTCACTGTAACCACGTTTTTGGGTATTTCGAAGGGTGAAAACTTATTGATCTTCGTGGGATAGATACCTCATATTTTTACATCAGATATTTTCTTAAGGATCTTCTTGATACTTATGAAGATCCTAACAAGTGGTATTGTGAAGTATCTCATGGCTTCTAGAGTTTTTAGCGAGTGGCAGCATCCCACAGAAGCCTCGCTTTCAAATACCTACAAAAAGCACTCACAATTTCACACTCTATTAACCAATGATGCAGAAATTACATAGTGAGAATACGGCAACAGAGGATCTTACTACTGAAACAATCAATGTAGTTGATACTGTGATTGAGCCAACAAGCAGCACTGTAGTGAACTTCAATCATAGAAGAGTTTCATTGAGTTTGGCAAGGGATGAACTTCAATTGGCCTCGCAAAATGATAGTAAGCCAACCATTGATCCAGAAGTGTTGGTGGATCTGGCAGTAGATTATCATGTCGTGCCTTTGGAAGAGTTGGAGAAGAGGTACAATACAAATCTCAAAGAAGGATTAACAAGTGAAATGGCTCAGAGAGCACTATCTAGTCATGGGTCGAACGAAATCAAACATGGAAACAAGTTGGGTTGGATTTGGAAGATTCTTGGTTATCTTTTTGGAGGATTTGGGTTGATTCTCTGGCCTGCAGCAATTGCATGTATTCTTGCATACAAGCCACTGGGTAATCCAGCACCTGATCCATCAAATTTGGGATTGGGTATCATTCTTTTCTTAGTCATCCTTTTGAATGTGGCATTCAATGCTTATCAAGATTGGCAGAGTTTCAAAGTTATGAACAGCATTTCGAAAATGTTGCCTAGCAAGGCATTGGTAATCAGAAATGGTGTCACTAGTGAGATTGACCTCTCAAAACTTGTTCCAGGTGATTTAGTTCAATTGGCAATTGGTAACAAGGTTCCTGCAGATTGCAGAGTGATATCCTCGCAACAGTTGAAAGTAGATAATTCTATTCTGACGGGGGAATCGGAACCTGTGAACTGCGCTTTACATTATACAGATCGCAATTTTATGGAGACCAAGAATTTGTTGTTCATGGGTACAAGTATTCTAGAAGGGACTGGTATCGGAATTGTAGTCGCGACTGGTAATGATACAGTTATGGGAAAGATTTCCAAACTAACTTCAAAGTCCAGTAATTCTAAAACACCCATCCATCGAGAGATTATGATATTTGTTCTGATCATTGTTTCTCTCGCGTGTCTCGTGGGATTGGCTATTTTATTCTTTTGGTTGTTCTTCTTGAGAAAGAAGCACGCTGGGTTTATGAGTTTATCCTCCATGATTGTAACTATAGTGGGAGCGATGGTGGCTCTGTGCCCGGAGGGTCTGCCAGTAGCAGTGACATTGACATTCACTCTATTGGCCAAGAAGATGCAACAGCAGAATGTTCTGGTCAAGCATCTTCCGACAGTTGAAACGCTGGGGTCTGTTGATATTATTGCTTCCGATAAAACAGGAACATTAACTCAGAACAAGATGAATGTGATGCATGTGGTACTTAACATGATCAAGTATACCGCCGGTGCAGACTTTCGCTCACTGAACGACAGTAACAAGATTTTTCATGAGTTATTGAGATGTTGTTGTTTGTGCAATAAGGCTATTTTCGATGAAGAAACTATAGATGCACCACTTGCACAGAGGCATATTCTTGGTGATGCATCAGATACTGCATTACTCTTACTCTCAGAAGAATTTATGAAGAGTGCAACAATCAGAGACAGTTACCCCAAGTTGGCGGAAATTCCATTTAACAGCAAGAACAAATGGGCACTAAGTATCCACAAAGATGCTCAGAGTGATTATGCAGTATTGATAATGAAGGGTGCTCCTGAAATCATTATTGGTTTTTGTAGTACGATATTGATGGACGATGGATCTGAAGAGATGCTATCAGAAGATTTCAAGCAAAAGATTGCGAATCAACAAGAAGAATTGAGTAGTTGTGGCCAGAGAGTTCTGGGAGTGTGTAGGAGAGTTCTTACTCAATCATCCACTTATCCTTTTGACACAGAGAACAGAAACTTTCCAGTTGATGACCTATGTTTTGTTGGTCTAGTCTCTCTAATTGATCCACCGAGAGCAGATGTTGCCGATACGATAGCTCAATGTAAGACAGCAGGAATTAAGGTATTAATGGTAACTGGAGATCATCCTAGTACGGCCACTGCAATTGCCAGAATGATTGGAATTGTAACTCACGAAGAAGTTGATAAGATTACTTGTGATGAGGACATTACCAACAACATGCCCCAGTTCACTGCGAAAGCAGAGTTAAAAAACTACTATAATGATAGATCTGCTGTGATTAGAGGTGTAGATATTCCCAAGTTTAATGACAAAACATGGGACATTATTAACAGATATGGCGAGATTGTGTTCGCCAGAACTACACCTGATGACAAACTAAAAATTGTTAAGGAGTTCCAAAAGAGAAAACACATCGTAGCTGTTACTGGTGATGGAGTAAACGATGCCCCTGCTCTCAAACAGGCCAATGTTGGAGTTGCTATGGGTGCTGGGTCTGATGTAGCGAGAGACGCTGCAGCAATGGTGTTGCTTGACTCTCAATTCTCATCGATTATCGTAGGTATCAAGTACGGAAGATTAGTTTTTGATAACTTGAAGAAGGTCATTTTGTATTTACTACCTGCTGGGTCATTCTCAGAATTGCTACCAATTCTAGCGAACGTCTTCTTCGGATTACCTCTACCATTGAGTTCGTTCTTAATGATTGTAATCTGTGTTGCGACAGATTTGTTCCCATCTCTTTCAATGATTTATGAACATGCTGAGTCCTCTCTCATGCACAGGAAGCCAAGATCATCGAGTGGTGACAAGTTAGTGAATCCGCAATTACTCGTGCACGCATACTTCATTCTGGGAATGATTGAATCGATTGGTGCTTTTGGCATGTACTTCTATTTCATGAGAGCTTACGGAGGTTTCAAAATGAGAGATTTGTTCTTTGCATTTGACAAGTACAGCGATGGATATCACGGAAAGAGTCAAAAGCAGCTGAATGAACTTGTTTGGACTGCTCAATCCATCTTTTTTGTCACACTGGTCATGACACAAGTCACAGGTAACTTGATCTCCACCAGAACAAGAAGATTATCATTCTTCCAGCATTTTCCATTCAAAGGAAAAGCCAAGAACATGTTTCTGCCAGTTGCTTCAGTTATCTCTGTGATTATTGCCATGTTTGTCATCTACCTTCCAGTGTTCCAAACAAGATTTAACACGAGACCCATTCCAGTTCAATTCTGGTTTATTCCCATTGGTTTTGGTCTCTTTATATTTGTGATGGACGAACTGAGGAAACTCATGTTCAGGCAAGTGAGTCCAGATATTGCCAGATGGATCATATGGTAAGTTGATTCAATGCTTCCAATACAACGCTCCAAAAATAAACCCATTTCACCGTATTTTTTCTTTCGGCGCGAACAGTTTCTCCGCTGTGTGAAAAACTAAACACCATAATTATGTTCCGATTGACGCGACCCTTGCTTGATATTGGCAAATTGCTTCATGCATTCGTTCCTTTCGAAAGTGTCAACACCAGATCCCCCTATGCCTTGAGATTTCCAATCTTTGAAGGAGGAGACATCATAAAAGATGATCCCATTGACTGTTTCTTCAAACATCCCAACGTTTCTGCCGCGGTGTACTCTTTGCCCAAATATTTTGTCGACCAGCCACTGGAAAAAAATTTTCAAGGCGCGCAACAAATTTACAATGCCATCATCACCGACAATCATACAACCACCACCCCTGTTGTTGGAGAAAATGATGATGTGAATCAACACACCCAGCCACCTCAACAAGTATCACTTGTAGTGATTGCATTGTTTATGAATTGTTGTTTTGAACAACAACAGCAACAGCAACAACAGGAGGCAGGTCAAGAGGCAAAGGGAGGAGAGATTCATACGGACTTAATGTTGTCAGTGCACAATCAATTAATGTCCGTTTATAATCATAGAATCTTGATGATGAAGAAGAATAGAAGACAAAAATATCAACGAGCTGCTGCAGGCGGTGATGTCGATGAACAAAACAAGTCGAATAGTAGCAGTTACACGAACTTAACTAAGAGTGTGAGCAGTGATGAGAGTAGTGATCAATATCAAATTAGTGTGCTAGAATGGAGGACAATGGTATACATGCTGTTCAAGTGTAATTTCTATAAAGACGGATTGCACTTGTTGGAGAGTATGAGAAAAGAGGGAATCGTGTTGGATGAACCTACGATTACAGAAGCAGTGAAATCATTGACTAGAGCAAAACAATTGGGTGCAGTGATGAAACTATTGCCAGTTTTGGAAGAACCCAGGGTGAAATTGATGAAGTCGTTGCCTTCTGAAGTGTATTGCGAAATTATAAACATGTGCAAGAAGTCTCAGAGTGAGAAATATGCCAAGAGGATTCATACACACATGAATCGACTCATGAATATTCATATTGGTGATGGGACAATAGATCATCAAGTCAATATTGCATTGACCGAGATGTACTACAAGTATGATATGTTTGATGAGGCGATTGCAGCATTTGATAAGATACCCATGACACATCGAGATGGCCGCGTGTGCTCCTCCATATTCATTGCATATAGTCGATGTAACAAGTATGCTGATGCATTGGAGCTGTACAAGCAAATGACAAGGAATGGATTGCAACCAACCTTGGAGAATTATTCCGTGTTGTTGAACATGTGTGCCAATAACAATGATTTGACAACTGGAAAGAAACTTTATTTTGATATTTCCCCACCCTTGAGACAAACGGTGTACGCGAAGAATGCGGTGTTGACTCTGCTCGGCAAGTGTGGAGAGATAGACGAAGCTCTCCTTATTTTTGAAACAATACCTGTGAAGGAAAGAGATATAATCGTCTGGGATGCATTGTTGACAGCCTGTCGTAATAGTAACCGATACAATGACACATTGAAGCTGTATGAAGAAATGAAGAAGAATGGAGTGAAGCCAAGTCAGAGAACATATGCAGTGTTGTTAAAAATGTGTTCAGACTACAAAGATTTGGAAACAGGACAGAGAATTTATTCTGAAATTCCTCACGAGTTGAACCACGGAAATTATGTCAAAAGTGCAGCCGTTGCAATGTTTGGCAAGTGTGGAAAGATTCAAGAAGCAGTAGAAATATTTCGATCAACTCTTGTTGAGGATAGAAATTCTGTCCTTTGGACTGCAATGTTGACAGTATTCAGTATGAATGGTCATTATGCTAAAGCATTGAAGTTCTATACAGAGATGAAGAGGAATGGAGTGAAGCCCGACCGAGCAACTTATGTGATCATGATGGCACTGAGTGCTACAATCTCCAATCCTGACTTGGCACGTCATTTTTACTCAGAGATTGAACAATGTCCAACCTTGTCGAGTGATTTCAATCTTACAACTTCTGTTATGCATATGTTGGGCAAGTGTGAACTCTTTAATGAAGCCTTGTCTTTGTTCAATCGCATTCCTCCGCATAAAAGGGATATTATCCACTGGAACACAATCTTGGCTACCTGCCGACACAATAAGAAATTCGCTGAAGCATTAAAGCTCTATGAAGAGATGACGAAGAATAGTCATGAAGTGAAACCTGATGCTTCGACTCGTGCAATCATGATCTCAATGTTCAAGACAATGCACCTGAGAGTGTGATCGGAAAGTAAATTCTTGTCCACATTCATTTTATTGTTGTTGAAAGTCACTGTCAACCGATGTAACAACAAGATTGACTCCTTGTGCAAGGAACACCCAATTGTGAAGTCAATATACTGTCAAATGAAACAGACACTCTGTCCTCAAGAATCTCTGTTGGGAACGGAAGTTCAGTCCATGTACTATTCGCAAATGCAAAGATTCGTGGCTCTCTTTTCGTTCCATCTTGACCTTGACACAATTCAGAGTTGAGATTGGATGAACTTGTAAGCAAGGGTCCCATTGGGTCTTCAACAGTTTCGTACGTGGCGTCCACATATCTTCCTCCTTCCAGAACAAATTTAAATGTTGTGGGCTGTTCAACGAGATAGGTCGTACCAAATCTCAAGGATGATAGGAATTTAGAAAAAGGGGACTTAATCAATTGGTTGAAAAACCTTCTGGTCGAATCTAGGAAATGTGTTCAATGAGATATGCAACGATTTGAAGACACAAGGTCACGCAATCAAGTTTACCAATTTTGAATATTGAAACAAGTTTTCAGATCTGCAAAGAATCACATGGAACTTGCCAGTTTATTCTCTTGACAGTTGGCTGAATCTGAATTATTCCCTTGGCTTCATCCTATTCACCCTATTCTTCGCGATCAAAATAGATGGGTACTCCTTCTTCCGTATAGAAGGGATGAGGCAATGCATGTAACACAAGTGATAACATATCGTTGTCATCCACTTCGTCCTTGCCAATGCCAGCAATCGCTCTCACTTTGTTCAACTGTTTTGACGAAACACGGTAACCACTATCACCATTTTTAATCAACCAGTTACGTTCATATGACTGTTGATCTGAATTGAAACCTGCAACACTCACTGTAAAACGAATTTCACAATCATCATCATGACCATAACAGTCCAATACCAACTTGCGACCATCAGCAGCCGTTATCTCAGCAGTACACGCGTAGTCATCATAGTGAGATGCAGTGGAGTGACTCAGCAAAGTGTACTGCACACGAGAATGCCAGCTGTCAAAAATTCTTGTTCTTTGTTCCAAGGTCAGACTCGTCGTTTGGGACCAGCTCGCAACGCCAGTGTCTCTCCAAATGATCCCACTGCCCAAAAGTTGTTGTCTCTCTGTTTCATATTTAATCTTGTTCTCCTCCTTCTCAATCAACTGCTTCAACTGTGACAAGTAGCTACTATAGTGGCACGTGTGGATGCACGATCTCTTTGTCTGTGGCAGAGTTCTTTTCAAGTAAAAGTACAGTGAGCGAGGATGATTCTCAAAGACCTTGTAATTGGATTTGCAAGTGACTCCAAAGTTCACAAACGATGGCTCATCTGTTGGAATGAAATCCATGACGAGTGATCGGAGTTCACTGGGTAGGAGTGGCAGGATAAGAGCTGGTTCTGGTACCACATCTGTGGACAGAGTCATCCGGAGTCTCTTGTGGTTGTTCAGATCGATACTTTGTTCCGTGGTTGGCACCAGTTTGTGTTTCATATCTTTTTCGCGAAAGTACGTTGGGAACTTCCTGTAATCCAAGTCGGAGCAAATTTGTTGAAGAAAGCGGAACCGATTTTTGTAAAGCAACTTCTTGTTGCCAGAAATGAGAGCGTGAATAGAAATTCTCCTACAGAGATGTCGTTTGAAGAAGATGATGGTTGTTCTCCGTCCGGCGACGAAGAGTCAGTGGCATCTCTAGAACGCTTACGGTCGATATTCTCTTGTAATTGACTGTCTGTACTGTTATTGTTATTGTTGAAAGATGACGATGAAGCTAACAGAGCGGGCAAACAAACACGGTGAGCAATAAGACCAGTCTGCTTATGTTGGACAGCGTTCGTGTATACCCACTCCTGCATATCGCTATCGAATTTTTGTTCAAGTTCTTGCATCGATTATGTGATACCATTTACGAGATAGAACTACAATCAGATTTACAAGCACCATATGAAGAGATTGACGAGGTGCGTTACGACAAGTGTGTATTGTTAAGTGTCATTCCTTCTTTACAAGCCACTCACAGTCTATCTTATGCGTAAAGTGTCAACAAAAAGCAACACCGCAAAAAAAATAACAGCAATGAGTGAAGTTGGAGTGTATATTACAAGAAGCCCTAAGAAAGCAGTTGCATTAGTTGAGGAGAATACACGTTCTATAACCTATAAACATGTTAGCTCCACTACCGGTACCCACGAAGCGGTAAAACAAAAGCATTCAGACAAGAAGCCAGAGTCCAAACCATACCAAACACCTTCTGAGAGAACCCAACAATTTATTAATATTGGCAAACATTCATTGAGCATGACTCACTTGTTCGTATAAAATGATTCCTCAAACATAATCATCGTCTGTGAATTCCAATCCTCATACTCCTTTTTTTCAACCTCTCCACCAACGATATCAATCTTTGCATGCTCCGGGAAAATCTGTCGCGGACCTTCTCGACTTTTTGAAAGGTCAGTTCTTTTAGACTCTTGCTCTCATCCAGGTCAATTCTCTATTGGGCATAAACCCCGCTTTGAGCTCAAAAGTTTTTAGAGTCCCAAAAATCCCGCTCGATCCACTTTTTTGGACATGATGCCCGCAGAGGAAAATGTCAGAGAGCGAATGTTGGACTGTTTCACAGAAAAATTGGCACTTAAACGAAACTCGTTCCATATTCACATCCCTTCATCCATAACGGTGAAAACGGGTGATTGATGTTTGTGACGTGGTGACAACTGGTGGTGGTTTTCAGAATTTGTACAGGTAGGTTCAGAGAATTGTCCCAACAAAGAACAACAGCAGTATTCCAACAAACCAAACTCACATCTCTTCTCACCATGGTATCAACGACAAATGTTGTTGCAGAAAGCATTGATTCAAGCGACAGGATATCCAACCACCAGTCCATTGTTCGTAAACCATTCTTCCAAGTGGTCCAGGAGTGGACTGCCACTATTGACCAGAAATTGAAGTCTAAAGTGTTTCAGAACACCTCTTCTGATTTACCCAAGTTGGTTGCGATTGAAGATGAGCGTTCCTTTGAAGAACTACTGGATCTCATGAACGACCAAGACACTGTGAACGCTCGATTTTTGTTTGTTTGCAGAAACGGCAGTGATGAAGTATCTCTGCAATTATTGAATCACTTAATTGAGACATGCAGTAGTGATAACAGTTCTTTCTCCAAATACTCTGTGAGCAAAATCACTGACAAGGACAATTCCAATTGCACTCTCATGCATGTTTGTGCGCAAAGAAACAAGACCCAATGCATGGAATTCTTGCTGTCTCTCAAAATGTCAATAGATCCGCTCGATTCGTTGTCTTCTACACCACTGCACTATGCAGTTGCCCAGAATCGTCACGAATCTGTTCTATTTCTATTGAACAAGGGTGCAAACATCAATGCAAAAGACTCCTATTCCAAGTTTCCTCTGCTCATTGCTCTCAAACACAAACATTATGCCTTGGCAGAGTTGTTGGCTTCTTTTCGACCTGATGTCCATCTGAGAGTATCCAAAGGGAACACAGTCTTGCATATCATGGCTGACGAAGGTGATATCACCGCAGTGAAGCTTCTCGTTGAAAAACTGAATGCATCTCCTCTGAGAAAGAATAATGAAGAAGAGAATGTACTGTATGTAGCTCTTCCTCATTTGGAGATTATTCAATACCTGGCAGTCCAGTTTTCTTCAAAGGGTTTAGATCGCATGCTCTGTAACACCAACACCTCTGGCAAAAACATTTTGCACAAATGTGGAACTGATGGGCATATTGATCATGTGTTGTTACTCTTGAAGTATATGAATCTTCGTGAGTTCAATCAGAAACAGGTAGAATCCTTGTTGAACACCATGAACAAGAAGGGAGACACACCTCTGCTACTAGCTGTGAAAAACTCCAGGAAGGAGCTTGTCAGGTTTTTAGTAGAGTGCGCTGAAGTTGAGTTGAATGAAGGCGACTCAAGTGGTATGACTGCTCTTCAATCATCAGTCAACATATCTGATAAGGATATGATCAACACACTCTCGAAGGCAGGCGCTTCTCTGAAGCCAATTAATAGACATGATGAGGAATCAGAACAAAGTAACTGTTTTGCTCGGCTCAGTAGCATGACCACTACTCTAGTGCTTCTCCTTTCCTTCATCTCCATTATATGTATTATAAGCATGGCTGCTATTTCTCTGGGCTTTTATGGAAGAAGTGTCAAACAGGACACCCAGAAAGAAAGAGATCAGTCTTTTGGAGAGATTACTCAGTATCTTAATAGTGGAATCTCAAAGCACACAGTTTCATCGCTATCAGCTATCTCTGCCCTCCAAACGAATTTGATCGATACAAGTGGTTCTCTTCAAAGTGCTTTGCAGTTTTCATTCAATGTTGTTCGATCAATATACAACGTATCTGACTTCACGGTTGATGTTTTTATGGGTACTCAGACAGGAGATCAAATTGGTGTTCTCGCATATCCTCATAGCCCTGTGGATGTGTTCACAATGAATGCCACTGAATCAGTATTTGTGTACCGTACTGTTCCATCTCTCTGGGATCAAGACCTGGACCAGATTCTCGCCACTGGCTCCATGTCTTTAGTCAATGCAACAGAAGAAGACAAATTTGGAGTGTTCTTTCAAGTTGCAAATGACTCGCTCGGGCCTGCTTGGACTCCCTCCTATGCACTACCATCCTTCCCTGGCGCTCTTTTTATTTCCTTTATGACTTCAGTTAGAGATCCTGTCACAAATCAGATGAAATTGTTTATGGGAAGTGATGTATCAACAGAAGTCCTTTCGTTATTTTTAAATAAGAAATCCATCGAGTGGTCTAGCACAATTGTCATTATTGAGAGATCAACTGGCTATCTAATCAGCACCAGCGATCCTGAGTTTATTGTTTACACGAACGACGGCACGACCGTTGAGCGTTTGGATGGAAGTACTGGCGGAAATGAGCTGATTAAGAAAATGCTCAGCTACTCCAGACAGCAGTTCGGTCACAAACTGGAGAAGGTAGAATCGAAGGCTTATGGAATGTTCAGGTATCAACAAAAACATTACCTCCTTAACATTGGTGAGCTTAAGGATGAATTCGGTTTGGATTGGCTCATAGTGCAAGCTGTATCCAAGGATCTCTTCTTTAAAGATTTCAAAATTGCAGTTGGATCTATGGCTGGCGTAACATTTGTATTGCTCGTTTTAGGAGTGATTGTATCTGTTGGAGCGTCTTTTGCGTTCATGGCTCCCTTGAAAAAGTTGTCAGCCCTGGCGGAAACAATCAAATTACTGCAATTGGAAGAAGTGGAGAGGAAGTTACAGCAAGAAAAGTCTTTCTTTTCAGAGATACGAAGCTTGCAGAGTTCCTTTGGGTCAATGTCTACGAGATTGAAACAGTTTAGACAATTTATTCCAGAACACATTTTAGCTGTGATAGAAACAGAAGTGGCTCACAAGGAGATTCTAAAACAAGAAACTCTTTCTGCTAGCGTCAACAAGAAGAAGGGTTCAACCAAAGATTCTTCTCTAAAGAAAGGGGAAGTGGAGCTAAATACCATATCGGACACTTGTTCTGATACGCGTATCTCTGCTGTTCATGCAAATTATCACTCCAAGAGTTTGGTGAAAAATGCCTTAACTTCAGGTTTGGTAAGTGGAATTGTGTCTGTGATGACCTTAAGGTTTGATGACATATCTGAAATCTTGGAGTCATATTCAAGTGCAGATGTGAATGAAGCCATGAAGGGACTATTAACTGCAATTAAGGACAAAGTTCGAGAATCAAATGCCCAACTGGTGTCTCACACGCACTCTCATGCAGTCATTGCCTGGAATACCTTAATTGCTCAATCAGACCACCGAATGAGAGCCGTAAGAACTGCTGTTGGCTGTCAGAAAGCTGTGCTAGGGTTACAGGAGGTTTGGAGAATGAAAGGTTTGCCTCTTTTGGACATTCGAATCGGGTTGAGCTCAGGTCCATCATTCTATGGAAACATAGGTTCAGATGCGACCAAAATTTTCACTGTGGTTGGAAGAGCAGCAGTAGAATCCAACACAGCATGTGATCTGAATGATGCTTGGGGTACAAGAATATTGGTGTCTCACGATACTTATCAAGCGATCAAAGATTCTTACTTCTTGCGTCCTATCGACAGAATAACAGATGATTCGTCAATCTATGAACTGGGCGAAGTCAGAAACACTGATGAATGGACTCAGGAGTTGTCACAGGATATAGCAAAAGAAAATGATATTTGGTTCGAATATACAAGGGCTTTCAAGTGTTTCGATAGAAGAGATTACGAGCAAGCATTCGTTATTTTCTCTGATTACTTGGCCAAGCATCCTTACGATGTTGTTGCTCAGAAAATGGTAGATAGGTCAAGAACAATGTTACCAGAATTATAAATGATTTTTGATTTCTTGATAAACAACCAAATTTTGTCGCAGCTCAAGTGTTCAAGAACTGTGATTCAAGGTACCGCAACCCTTACCGATTGAAACTCCTCGCTGAATGGCACCAGAAACATACTTCTTTGCGTTGGCCACACTCTCGAGCATCGGAAATCCATTAGCCAAATTGGCTGCGACAGCAGCAGCCAAACTGCATCCCGAACCATGAGTATTGGGAGTGTTAAAGAATGGACCTTCCAACATGTGAATGCGATCATTTTCTAGATCGTATAGGACATCCACGCATCTTTGAGAGAATGGAAGATGACCTCCTTTGACCAAAACGAATGGAATCTTACAATGTTCTGATACATATCTGGCAGCTCGTTCCATTGCCTCGATAGAGTCGACAGAAGAAAACGGAGCATGTAGAACCTTTAAAAGACTCTCCGTTTCGTCAATATTTGGAGTAATACAATAGGTAATGGGGAGCAATTTTGACACTAAAATGTCCAAGGCAGCATCTTTTAGAAGTCTACCTCCACTTGTTGCCACCATCACTGGATCCAAAATGATTTTCACGTTCTCCGACTTTAACCTATGTGCAACTTTCTCAATGACCTCTTGGTCGTGCAGCATGCCAATTTTGACAACCTGGACATCCATGTCGCTCAACACAGAATTAATTTGATCAATCAAGAATTCACTCGGTGGTACATGAATGTTCTGGATGCCCTGTGAATTTTGAGCAGTCAATGCAGCAATGGCAGTCGTACCAAATACGCGATTCGCTGTAAATGTGTTCAAGTCGGCTTGTATACCAGCCCCTCCACCAGAATCCGAGCCTGCAATCGTGAGAACACACGGCATTCTACTTTGACTCATCATGGACGAATGTAGC